>CM033648.1:23572307-24172307 GCA_019512145.1 Engystomops pustulosus | reverse complement strand
TATTGATCAAAATACGCACTAAATTGTATTTTCTACTTCGCCGATATTTATGATGTTCTTCACTATATATCTATATTGTTATGGACTAAAATAGGTCACGAGATCACAATAGTTATGTTTCCAGTTCACAAAAAAATTTTTTTGGTATACCAACCAGCACTTTATCTTCTCATATGCGCGTCTCTATATTATTTTTTGATAAACTGATGGCTTGTGATAGATCGCCGTACTACTATACCGTATTGTTGATAGCACCTTGTTGCTTGGTTACTATACTTACCTCGGAGCATTGGGTCCGACGTCACGTCACTTCCGGTGCCTGGACTTGATTCACTGCGCATGCGCCTAAACTTTATAGACATATGTCTCATTTATTCTCGCGCGACTTTTTGCTCGCGCAGCGCGCATGCGCACTTTAATATGTAATACGAACAGCTGTTGGTGAGTACCGTGGGGATATTTAAGGGGAGCCCGGCGGCTAGGAAGGCATCTTAACCCCTGAGGAAGTCTCTATTGAGAGACGAAACGCGTGGGGAGCCTTCCCCCTCCTGATTCTTGTGTCAACCCGCACATCTGATGTTTTCATCATGCCACTGGGCTTAAGACCTTACCATCCGTAATGTATACTAGGGATTTTGCCTTGTGTAATAGTCACTAAGGATTTGCTCTGTGGCCATTTATTTATATTGCAAGGAATACTTTTCTCCTTTACTCATTTCTACCTCGTTGCAATTGTATGCGCACTTTTTTGCAATTGTATATAGGCACAGGCACTTTCTATTGTGTTTACATCAACATTGGGCTTATTGTTGTTGACACCACCTCAACAGGAGGGGATTGTTGCTATACTTATTAGGGTATTAACAACAAAGATTTTTTTGTATGTACTCTGGTACATTTTAAATGTTTTTAACTAATTGTTTGTATCTCTGGTGTGGATTTTTCATTAATAAAATTGTTTTCGTACAAATTTAACATTGGCACACAGCTTAGTTCTACTTATTCATGAAATTCTCTTTCTTTAGTATTACTTTTTTACTTGATAGCATAAAAAGCAAGTATCCTCCGGCAAAAATAGCCTACTGTTCAGACCACTACGGCTGTGATTATTCCTCCTCCGTTTCAACGATTCACCACAGTGAACCGCTGGAATAAACATGCATGGAAAAAGAGTAGTAAAAAAGCTCAGGAGGAGTAGAGTAGTAGAGAGGTAGAGTTAGTATGAAGTTGGAATTTAATGGTATAAAATCTACTTACAAACAATGGATGAAAATGTGCATATAAAAGCTTAAATGGGATGTCAGTCTCGCATGTCTGCCCGACTCTGGGTTTCGCCAACCTCGGCTTCTTCAGCAACGCCCCATCACGTTGCCCCACATCAAGGGTCACAGTGCGACGCACGCTGGGGATAGTTCCCGGCCGCGTTGCACGCGCAGGGTAAATGACAGCACCATTGACCGCTGTGTTACATCAGCAATAGTACTCAAGTGGCCGCTTATGGCCGCATAGAGTACCAATGCTTTCACTGACTGGGGCCTCAGATGGGGATGGAGGCCCCTGCTGTAGCAGAGGTACCGGGACCCACCGGAGGATGCACCGTTCCTCCGGCGGGCCAGTCCGAGACTGTCCTGAGTCCATAGTCCCCATTACATTTATAATATGTCTTTATTTTTCAGTAAATAGTACAGAGCCAATGTGAAGCCATTCACATTTACACAATATACACATTTGTTTTCTAAATGTAATCTGTTCTGTGCATGTGATCCTATAAGTAAAAAAAATAAAGTTTTTGGTTAAGGAGTTCTTAACCAAAAACAAAAAAAGTCCCAATCTTCTCACCAAATATTCCAATGCATTAATCTTGGTCTAAGCTTGACCACTTGTAGTGCCCATTTCACAAGGAGAAAAATAGCCCACTCCGCTAGTTTTTTATCTTGCAGATTTCATAGAAAATAGCAAGGATCAGCAGATATACTTATGTTTACACTCCTATGTCTTTCACCAAGTGTCTTTTGTAATCAGAAAATGGATAATGCCTAAAATCTATCTAATTCTCCTAATTCTCCCATATAGTGCAGATAACCTCAATAAGTTCTCACCTCTGGTGTATCTGAACCAGAGTAAGCCATTTTTTGGAATACAAAAGACACGTGGTGAAAGACAGAGGAGTGTAAACATAGGAATATCCTTGCCATTTTCTTTGAAATGAGACATAAAAATTGTATGTGTTGTTTTTCTCCTTGTGAACTGGGCACTTCAAAAATACATCAACAGGAGATTATTTTTTCTATGTAGTTGTGATATATCATCTCTCTGTACAAGGGTGGGGAAGTTATTTAGAATATTTTGGGAAAGACCTATTGATGCCTGAACGTCAGAAAGATATTTTGGTGGAAAGTATTACATTTTGTTTACAAAATAATTACTTTTGGTACTTACAACCAAAATACTGGGACAGATAAAGTTGAAAAATTTGTCCCAAGCATCGCAAACTTATACATGCAAGATTTGGAGTATACATTTTTACAGACCAAGGAAAACCCCTATAGAGATAAGATTGCCCTTTAGAAACGGTATATTGATGATTTTATCATCTTATGGGACGGTGCGATGGAGGAATTATATTATTTGTAGAACATTTTAATATTAACACTTATAATCTCAAATTCACGATAGGTAATTATAGATAGGTTTAGGAATAGGAATAGAATTTTAAGGAAGAAATTTTGGTAAATCTATATATGAAATTAGAGATAATCAGCAAGGAGATATGGTAGAGAAATGAAACATAAGTGATGAAGCCTAAAAGTAAAATACATACTGGAAAAAATTTGGCACATTATAAAAAATGACCCTATTTTAGGAACACAAATAAAACCTACATTGATTTTTAGGAAAGCACTGAACTTTTAGGGATAGATCTGCCTCCAGTTATATCCAAGATAGAGGCAAAAACAAAGACATATCGGCAGGCTTCTGTTCTTGTAAAAAATGTAGAGCATATAATCTTAGATTTATGAAAGATAGAGGAATAGTTTAAAAAATACATAATACAGAATATTTAATTATGGAAAGGAAAGAAGTGCAAAGTGTGAAAGTGGTTCACTGAGCTGATATTTCAATCAGCTATTGCAATGTACAACCTGCAACTTTTTATTGTTTTTATTGTCAGAAGGAAAACTTCATACAGAAGGTATAAAACTAGATGTACCGTATATACTCGAGTATAAGCCGACCCAAGTATAAGCCGAGGCCCCTGATTTTACCACAAAAACCTGGTAAAACCTATATTTTTATACTCACGTATAAGCCGAGTTTGGGTTTTCAGCACATTTTTTTGTGCTGAAAAACTAGGCTTATACTCGAGTATATATGGTAAATTGCAGATTACCTGAAAGAAGTACACGATCGGATTTTGGCGCACCGGCACCGGCTTTCATGCGACAGAATTCGGGGGTGTGGCCGTTGGACAAACCCGACGGATTCGGAAAAAACACGGAATTTAAAAAACGTTTTGTGTCGCAAGATCACGCACTTACATGCACCGGGAAGAAGAAGGTGAACTCCGGCCTGACCTGGGTGCAGCAGCGACACCTGGTGGATATTGGGTGCACGACCTTAGTGAATCCCGGCAGATCCGAATCCTCGTCGGACAACGCGCCGCGGGATCGCGACTGGACCGGGTAAGTAAATGTGCCCCAATGTGAGAAAAGTTCATTTCCTTGCAGAGAAGTATCCTGACTGCTTTGATTTGATATTGTGTTCAAGTGCACATGTTCCATGTTATCAATCCCATGGTGTCTCAAAGAATATTATATAGAGATTTTGTCCTCCTCTTTTGGAGAGCCTTTGTCTGGGAACCTGGTGGCTTCCATGAGATAGATTCAGATAAAAAAGTAAGAGTTCTCCTTATGGAGAGTTTGCCAATTAAGGCCGCCTTATAGGGGTGAGGAGATTTAAAGCCATTGATGCTCCACTAGAGTAACACAGGGTCAAGGGTCACCATAAGATCTAACCTGAGGAGAAGGACAGCAGACATTTTCAGATAGAATGGAATAAAAAATAAGCTAACACAGGCTGAACTATGCATATATGAGACATTAAAACAAAAACTTTTTTTTAAAATTTTTTTTATCTGTCGCTGTCCTTTATAAAGACTACATTTTCAATAGGAACTAAAGCTTTTCAATATCACAGTCTGCAAAGAAAAAAATCTGGGACAACGCTGTATGTTGTGCCAAACTGTTTGCAGTAATTCACCAATGGATTTAATGAGAGTTCTTGATTTGAGTTGAATTTCATTTATCACCACTGAATAAAAAGAACTTTATACCATCAACTTTTACCCCCGATTGTTGAAGGTCTTCATTAAGTATTACAATAATGTTTTAATAAAACAAGCTCATAGAGCCATATACACCTACTTGCTTAATCTTTTTACCTTTGCAGTACAGGCCAGTTATACTTTCATTTATTTGTGGCTGGAGGGTGGAAGAAATAGGTCGTTAAGCTAATGTCTCCTGACTCCAGCTGGTTTTTCTCCATCAGGTCTCTTCAAAGTACAGAGAGCAAGAAGCCACTGAAGCTTTTTAGTGTATCATTGAAAAATAACACTCAGCTGCTACAAAGTCAATCCAGGAAATGTACCATGCACAGAGAAGGGACGTGACCAATTTCGGAAGCAAAAACTGCACACCTCTGTGTCTTTCGGATTTATCAAGAGGGATGTTTTTAATGAGCCTTTTTATTAGGGGTATTAGTCATTGCACTATGAATGTGCTCTTTGCGTATCTTGCAGATATTACGCCATCCCAGATTGTTATCCTAGTGCTCTGTTGAGATGTCCTTTAACGTTGTTAATTTTTTGCTAATTATATCTCATCCCATGGAAGAGGATGGATATAGGTGGCATAAATAAAGGAATTAAACCTTTAGCTGAAGCATGCAGAAAATATACAAACCATTGGAATAAACCACAAGAGCTGTAATTAACCTGACAACGTCATGGCTGACTTTAAGATACAATATTATAGTGAACGTGACTACCGGTATATATCAAAACTAAGATTTTCTTCAATATTTAATATCCTAAAAATGTTGTGATTGTGTTTTTAAGTAAAAGTGAAACTCTTTAGGGCCAACTATTCAAGTCTGTGGTTCTGTTTTTGGGAAAAAAAAGTTGACCCTTTTGTTCAGAACATTTTTTTGACATTTACAACTTTTTGGGAGTAAAGCTTTGAGGGAATACAGTAGATATTCTACATTTATTCGGCCAAATTCAAAAGCACCCAAGAACCACCAGAACAGACCCCATGATTCCATACAGAAGTAGATTCCCTGGTTCTTAGAGCTTACTGGCTCACCACCCTTTGCCATTAAACTTGACTTTAGCCTAGTTGCTCTAAGAATAATTTCTCAGAACAGGTCTTATAGGTCATATAGTATCTGTCCATATGGTGACCAGTCTCACTGAGGCTGTATTTTTGGTTCATTAGAAGATATCATCCCTCATTTCACCAAGAATCTGACTGCATCCTTCTCCTTCTTTTTATCACAACATTCCTCTCATCAAGAGTGGGTTTACTGCATCTTGTAGGCAATTCTAAACAGATGGGTTTTAAGGTTACGTGAAGGATTGGGAGGTAGGTGTCTGATGTGTCTTACTAGAGAATTCCAGAGTATGGAGGAAGCACAGGAAAAGTCTTACAGGCAACTGTAAGAAGAACGAATAATGTCAAAGCAAAAGATCTTATGTAGATTGGAGATCAAGTGTGGGCACCAGTATTTTCTGGCGATGGGGATCAAACAAAATAGGCAATAGATAAGAGAGATTGATAGGAGGGGAGAATGTTAGTTTGGATACCACAGAGAATGGTTCAGTAGTCCAAGCCAGAGATGCTGTGGGCATGGACTACCAATTTAGTTGCCACTTCCATGCCGCTATAGTAATGATGGTCCCCATACTGAACAAGATTTAACTCCTTCACGCTCTGCGCCACACATGGTGCACGGCACAGAGGTGCGGGAGCTGTATAAAGTGGGCTCACGTCATGCAGAGATGGGGTTTACTGCATATTACAGCAAACATCCACCGCTAATACCCTTGATGGGTGCTAGCACCATTCATGCTATTAACTATTCTGATGCTGCCAGCGCCGCCATCTTTGTTCTGATTGTTGCTCCCTGGGACGTCATCAAAGAGCAGAGATCGGTTGCCATGACAGCCTCCGGTGTTTGTCAGATCTGAGGCTGCATGACATCTGCAGTTTCGTTACAATAAGCCAGTGGCTCATTGTAATGAACACTATGTAAAAATGCCATATACTGTAATACAATTATTGTAGTATATGGTTGAAATGATTAGCCCATCAGGGGTTAAAAGTACCCTAGAGGGTCTAAAAAGTGGGAAAAAAATTCAACCCCCCTTTCCTAGAATTGATGTAGTAAAAATCACAAACATGTTAGGTATCGCCGAATCTCAAAATGCCCAAACTATCAAAATATAAAATGGTTAATGCCGGCGGGGAGCAACATAACAGAAAACAGCACCCAAATGTCCGAAACGCTACTTTTACACCATTTTACATCACATGAAAAATGTAATAAAAAGTGATCAAAATGTGTCACAGTTCTAAAAATGGCAGCAATGAAAACTTGACCTCATTGTTCAAAAAATGAACCTCACACAGATCCATACACCAAAGTTTGAAAAAGTTATTAGTATACATTGCTTTCATTTTAGAAAATGTATTAAAACACAATAAAACCTATATAAATTTGTTATCACCATGATCGTACCGAACTGAAAAAGGTGGGTAAATAAACCCACAAGAAAGTGATTTTTTTTTGCCAACTTCACCACATTTAAAATTGTTTTCCAGCTTCCCAGTACATGACATGGAATAATAATAATAAATATTGTCACTGAGAAACAAAATTTGATATCCAAGACAATAGAAACTGCACACTCTTTTCTAATGGTGGTGCTCAATGTGGGATTCTCAATCCAATCTGTATCCAATCGGAAAACATGGCACTCACTTTCTGTATTCTTATTTCTCTCTTTTGGCTCACCAAAACCTCCTACTACACAACTTGCAGTCAGATCTAACTTGACAAAGGTCGGGATGACCAAAACATCGTAATTTTGATCTATTTCTTTTGAAAAAATTCTCACTGATTTGTTGTTTATGGTGAAGGCTATATCATGTGAAAAATTTTGTTAAAAATAAAAAAAAAGAGAAATAAGAATACAGAAAGTGTGTGCCATGTTTTCCGATGAGAAACAAAATTTGTCATGCATTTCTGTACAAGGAAAAATGAAACAGTTATAAATTTTTGAAGGTGGAGAGCGGAAAATGAACTGAAAAAATCTGTCCTTAATGGGCGTCTCTAGACACCATAATAAAGTTTAATGAGGGGAGTAACCAGGATTTGGAGCATTGGTACCAAAAAAGCATTAGGTGGCTTTTAGGTTTTTTGAAGCTTGTTTATTAAGAGTTTAGAAGAGATTATGCCATTGGGACAACCACTTTGACAATTCTCACTAGGACACAATACACACTACATAAAATAATGCTCGTTGCATACTCTTTATCAGAGTTTACATTTTGCAGTAAATAACGTGTTCATAATTAACATGTAACTGGGAATTTGTAATAATGTCTAGCTCCTGCAGTTCAGGTAATAAACCCACATATGCCATGTGCTTGCTCTGCATTATTTAAAGTGTATGTTTGATCAGACAGAAAATATAAAAAAGAAATTTCAATCTAATTTCCCTTTTGGATTATTGGACTATATTGCTTGCTTGTCTTATTAATATTAATCACTTATATTTTTCCTTGCAAAATGAAACTGATTTGCTGAAATGGATTTCTTCAGTGAATAGAGCTCACCTTTATTATATACATTATTTATTTATATGCTTATGTATTCCATTTCCATTCAGCAGGCAGGCCCCAGAGATTTCTAGGGAAATCAAATCTTGTTTATATAGGAAGAATTGTAAATTATTCAGTATAATAAAAGATAACATATACAAGCTGGGCACATTTAAAAAGCAGATAAGACAAACAAGCAAAAGTGTGGATATAGTTTATTTCTATTACTGGTAAAATTAATTCAGGGTTTAACCTATAGGGAGGCTGGGCATGTGCCTACAGCAGCGCTATTAAGAGGGCCTGACAACAGTTCTCATGAAATGGGGAGGGGGTCCCACAGGTGTTCAAATAACAAACATAGCAGATAGTTCCACATGTCACATTTCACTTGTGGGGCTTCAAATTATCAGTAATAATGCAAATCTGTTGTGACATTTGGGTTTTAGAAAAAAAAAAACTATGAAATATGTTGCATAATATCAGCCAAACCAGAAATGTTCCTCCATAGACAGCCCCTGGCTACACTCGATTCAGAGATACAGTGATACTGTATGTATTAAGAAACAACTCTTAACTGGGTATTCCCACAAAGACAAAATTCTTAAATATACTCAGGGTGGCAAAATGCATTCTCTTATTCAATATTATGAACAAAAATACAGCATTTTATAGATATAATTCCAACCTGCCTGTCCTGTATATTTTTGGCTGTCCTTGGATATGACCATAAACTCAGTCCTGACTATTGTCAGGCAAATCTTCTTGTCTGTTTAGATTTCTCTCACATAAACATGTATCTACTCAGGAGCAGGGATAGAAGAGACTGTTTTAGGTCACAAATGAGGACAAGCACCATGAAAAGTCTCAAAAATTAAAGAGAAAGGCAAGCCAAAAGTTTGGTACATGTGCCCCATTGTGTCTCATATCCCTCTCATGACTCTTTCCTGTCTCATCGCTCTTTTTTCTATTTGTTAGATATTATTAGAATTTTCAGGAAGCTAAATGAAGTTTAGCTAAACCCTGTACTATGAAAGCTAGTTTGCATATGATATAAATCATTTTTCTCCAAAATGTGGGCATACAAAGTTTAGGGAAATGGAGCATAAAGAATATTATTATAATACATAGGTAAAATAAGGTGACAGCTAATATAAATATATCTGATATAAAAATTACATGTATTTATATCTGAACACAGAGGCATTGCTTATTTCCTGTAGTATAGAAAAATCACACATTTTAGAAAAAAAAGATGCAGCTTTATGTGCCATCTGGATAAACAGCGGCTTGCTTTATTAACCCACAAAAATATCTATTCAACTTAAATGAACCAGATGCTGAATGAGTGTTATCAAGTGCTATACAGACATAGATTCTTCTCTCAGGTAAAATTAATATTTGCAAAATATGAACCAATGTTACCAAGTAATGTGCTTTCATATAGAAATGGATTTTGTGCATTGTTTTATTTAAAAAATATTCTGTATATTTAGATTGTATCAATCAATCACAGAATTTGTGAAAAGGCACAAAAAATTAACACATTTGTCAGCTGTGACCGGTTTTACATTAAAATTGCTGCGCCCAGTAAGCCATGCCCCTTTCCTTGACGATAGGTGAACGATGAGGTAAGCACATATGCCCTTAAAAGGCAGAAGTAGGTGAAATAAGGCATACATACAACAAAAACTATATAAAATATGCAATTCACTAAATGGTCCCTATCAACATGATGTTAGAGTTTTGAGGGGCAAAGGCTCCTGTTCACCGCAAGGAGCAGAGTGGGTACTCAATCAGACAACAGGTCACATGCCCAACTCCCAGCCTTCAAGGACAATCTACCACAGGATGAAAGACTGTATGCAAATGAACTGGGGGCTCAAGGTTCCATTAACACTATGGAGTCTGGGCCCCTGGGCTCATTTGCATACAGTTTCATCCTGTTTGTTAGATGCCCTTTAACCCTTTCACGACCTGACGTATAGCACGTCACGGGTCGGCCGCGGTGCATAGGATAGGGCTCACGGGCTGAGCCCTCTCCATAGCCGCCATGTTTTCGAGGCAGCCCACTCCCCGTGACGTCATCGGGGAGTGGCGATCCGTCGCCATGGACCTACGCGGTCGGCGCGAACCGACGCGACCGAGCTACTTGGGTTAACCCATGCATTACATGTGCTATCAGCACATTGTAATGATGAGTAGTAAAATCCCCATATATTGCCATACTGTAGTATGGCAGTTATATGATAGGATCGATCAGACAAACTAGGGTTAAAGTACCCTAGGAAGTCTGAAAGTACTAAAAATAAAAAAAAAAAAAAGTTAAAAAAAAAAATTAAATAAAAAACCAAAAACTCAAATCACCCCCCTTTCCCTAGAACTGATATAAATATAAATAAACAGTAAAAATCATAAACACTTAGGTATCGTCGCGTCCGAAAATGCCCGATCTATTCAAATATGATAACGGTTTTCACTGCGTTTAACCCGTAACAGAAAATCGCGCCCAAGTTGAAAATGGCACTTTTTGTCATTTAAAAAATTTCTATAAAAAGTGATCACAAGGTCGAACAGTCCTAAAATTGATAACATTGTAAACATCATCAAAAATCCGCAAAAAAATGACACCACCCACAGCTCAGTACACCAAAGTATAAAAAATTATTAGCACAGAAGATGGCAAATCCCCCAAAATTTTTGTACAGGAGGTTTTAATTTTTTAAATGTATGAAAACATTATAAAACCTATACAAATTTGGTATCCCCGTCATCGTACCGACCCAAAGAATAAAGTAGACATGTCATTTGGGGCGCACAGTGAAATCCGTAAGATCCAAGCCCACAAGAAGGCGGCCAAATGCGTTTTTTTACCAATTTCACTGCATTTGGAATTTTTTTTCCGCTTCCTAGTACAGGCATGGAATATTCAATACCATCTCTATGAAGTGCAATTTGTTACGCAGAAAATAAGCATCACACAGCTCTGTACATGGAAAAATAAAAAAGTTATGGATTTTTGATCATGGGGAGTAAAAAATGAAAATGAAAAAAAAAAAAGGGCCAGGTCCTGAAAGGGTTAAAGATAGATGATCAAAGATAGAACTTATTTCTGTTTATGGCTCTATCCTGGATTAGCGTCTTAGTGTAAGATTCAGCTCTGTGAGTGGGAACCAGCGAGCTCACCCTGGCTGAGCCTGAGACACTTTTTGATTCCTTTAGGATATTTGTGCACGAGATGCTATATGCTGACAATGTGCTTAGATTGGAATTTTCAGGAAGCTAAATGAAGTTTAGCTAAACCCTGTACTATGACAATCTAAGCACATTGTCAGCATATAGCATCTCGTGCACAAATATAACATAAAGGACACATTGTCAGCATATAGCATCTCGTGCACAAATATAACATAAAGGAATCAAAAAGTGTCTCAGGCTCAGCCAGTGAGTGAGCTCAGCTGGTTCCCACTCACAGAGCTGAATCTTACACTAAGCAGCTAATCCAGGATAGGAGCATAAACAGAAATAAGTTCTATCTTTGATCATCTATCTTTAACCCTTTCAGGACCTGGCCCTTTTTTGTTTTTTCATTTTCATTTTTTACTCCCCATGATCAAAAATCCATAACTTTTTTATTTTTCCATGTACAGAGCTGTGTGATGGCTTATTTTCTGCGTAACAAATTGCACTTCATAGAGATGGTATTGAATATTCCATGCCGTGTACTTAGGAGGAAGCGGCGAAAAGAAAATTTCTCCACAATGCAGTGGCAATGGTTTAAAAAAGCATTTGTGCGCCGTCTTGTGGGCTTGGATCTTACGGATTTCACTGTGCGCCCCAAAGACATGTCTACTTTATTCTTTGGGTCGGTACGATTAGGGGATACCAAATTTGTATAGGTTTTATAATGTTTTCAACATTTAAAAAAATTTAAAACCTCCTGTACAAAAATTTTTGGGGGATTTTGCCATCTTCGGTGCTAATAACTTTTTATACTTTGGTGTAACTGAGCTGTGGGTGGTGTCATTTTTTTTGCGGATTTTGATGATGTTTACAATGTTATCAATTTTAGGACTGTTCGACCTTGTTGATCACTTTTTATAGAATATTTTTTAAATGACAAAAAGTGCATTTTCAACTTGGGCGCGATTTTCTGTACGGGATTAAACGCAGTGAAAACCGTTATCATATTTGATAGATCGGGCATTTTCGGACGCGACGATACCTAATGTGTTTATTTTGATTTTTACTGTTTATTATATTTATATCAGTTCTAGGGAAAGGGTGAGGGGGGTGATTGTTGGTTTTTAGGTTTTTTTATTATATTTTTTTTTTTAACTTTTTTTTTTTTTATTTTTAGTACTTTCAGACTTCCTAGGGTACTTAACCCTAGTTTGTCTGATCGATCCATCATATCTGCCATACTACAGTATGGCAGTATATGGGGATTTTACTACTCATACATTACAATGTGCTGATAGCACATTGTAATGCATGGGTTAACCCGAAGTAGCCTCGGGTCTTCGCGAGACCCGAGGTTACCATGGCGACGGATCGCCACTCCCCGATGACGTCACGGGGAGTGGCGATCCTCGAAAACATGGCGGCTATGGAGAGGGCTCAGCCCGTGAGCCCTATCCATGCACCCGCGGCCGACCCGTGACGTGCTATTACGTCACGGGTCGTGAAAGGGTTAAAGGGCATCTAACCAACAGGATGAAAGACTGTATGCAAATGAGCCCGAGGGGCTCCAGACTCCATAGGTGTTAATGGAACCTTGAGCCCCTCAGGCTCATTTGCATACAGTCTTTCATCCTGGTGGTAGATGTCCTTTAATACATGCCCAAAACTAAAAACGAGAGATTTAAGGTGGGCATTTGTGACCACCTTTAAAACAACCGGGACAGATATTAGAGAATCCTTTAAAAAAACTTCGGAAAAATTTCTAAAAAGAAGACCACGACTGAGAAAGTGGTCAGTGAGTAGACCGACCTTGCTAGCAAGACGTTTGCTCGAAAATCTTAAAGACAACCTTATCGTCAAGTCACTTTCATGCCCAACTCAAACCTTGAGTCGCGGCATAAGATAAAGGGCTCATATGCCTGTGGGGAAAATGTTCGATCTGTCCGCTCGTGACCACTACTCAAGTATTCACACATCCGGTGTCTCTTCAGAACTTCCCACTACGGAATTACATAAAACTGCCGAACTAGAAATGTGATTTATGCTTTAATTTGCCCTGCCAAAAAAAATTTATGTGGGACAAAACACAAGGAGCTAAGAAAAAGGACCACAGCAAACACTGTCAACTATTACCAACGAGATGCCCATTAGGAAAGGTAAGATACTGTCCACTGTGGGCAAGCCCACTTTCGAAACTTCATGCAAGTAGACCAGGGGACTTCTTCTTAAAATTATTGTCGGTACTATCCCATGTTACAACAGGAGGGGACTTGTCGCGGAATTACTTAAGCGAGGAAGCTCGATGGATCTACCAGTTGGGGACCGAGCGCCAGATGGGTATAAATGAAGATTTATCTTCAACAGGTTCTATAAACGTTAATGGAGATCTGGAGGCGATCAATAACCCATTACCAACGCGCCATCCACCGCAGTAGATTATCAACCATGCAATTTGAAGGTAAACTTTTCCTATTCATCTGTTTCCTAACCCTGCCTTTCTTATAATCTGTATTATTCCCCTTGTTGTATGCTCATTTACAGTCCCTTTTTTTACACTTATAAATGTTATTCACCTTTTCACTGCATTGTCTTTTCTTTCAACCGTACTTTTTTGGGCACATGCCCCTTGTAGTCTGGACTCTTATGTCCCCTAATACCCCCAACCAGACACATTGTTGTTGTCGCCTCTTTTGAGTCTTTTGTATATATCATAATATATGACTTTTTTTCATACAGTTGTTTTTGTTTCCTTCATAAAAGATTATATTCCTGACCCATTATTTATGAATATTTATACAGAGTCTTGATCTTCAGCAAAGTTTTTCTCTGAAGATAAAAAGAACTAGGAATACGAAGGTGGAGACAGTGAAAAGAACCATCCAGAAAAAGGAAAGAGAAAATGGAAGAAAGAGAGAAAAAGACGAGAAAACAAGATAGTGACTACTTCTCTATAGTGGACAATTATCGCAGTCTAACAACCTGTGCTACCCCCTGACTAATTTGTTTCTGGACCTTGGACTCTCTTATAAAACGCAAGTGATTATAGATTTGATGTTATCCCTCCCCCTTTTTTTACATGTGGGGAGCTTCAACACCCATCGTACTGATAGAGGATACATAATAAATATGTATTTCCTGACTAAAAAATTCTTGCTTGCCCGGCTCCCCTGTGTTCCCCCAACTGTTACAAACGATTGCTCGACCATATTATTTAACATCCTTTCTCTAAGGCTTCTAAGTCTCGTCATTCTTATTCATTTGTTAGGATTATTCTTACTTTATTTCCGCGTCGATGAGTAGATTGATCAAAATACGCACTAAATTGTATTTTCTATTTCGCGATATTAGGATGTCTTCTCACTATACTATAGATGTTAGGACTAAAATAGGGTCACGAGAACAATAGTTTGTTTCCAGTCACAAAAAAGTTTTTTTGGTATAATACCAACCAGCACTTTATCTTCTCTCATAGCGCCGTCTGTATCTTATTTTTTGATTTAAACTGAATGGCTTGTGATAATCAGCCGTACTACTAACCTATTGTGGATGCACCTTGTTGCTTGGTTACGATACTACCTCGGAGCTTGGGTCCGACGTCAGCTCACTTACGGTGCCCTGGAATGTATTCACTGCGCATGCGCCCTACTTTATAGACATATGTCTCATTTATTCTTCTCTGCGCGACTCCTTGCTACGGCAGCGCGCATGGCACCTTTATATGTATACGAACGATCTGTTGGTGAGTACCCAGGGCGGGGGTATTTAAGGGGAGCCGCGGCAGTCTAGGAAGGCTTTAAACCCCTGAGTGAGCTTATTGAGAGGCCGAAAACCCGTGGGGAGCCTTCCCCCTACCTGATTACTTGTGTCAACCAACGCTCACATCTGATGTTTTCATCTGCCACGGCCTTAAGACTTATCATCCTAATGTATACTAGGGATTTGCCTTGTGTAATAGTCACACTAAGGATTTGCTCTGTGGCCATTTTTTATATTGCAAGGATACTCATGCTTTCTCTCCTTTACTATTCATATCTACGCGGTCGTTGCCAGATTATGCGCATTTTTTGCATGTATATAGGCACAGGCAACTTTCATTGTGTTACATCAACATTTGGGCTTATTGTTTGTTTGACAAACGTTACACTCAACAGGATGGTTCGTTGTATGCTAACTTATCAGCTTGTATAAAACAAAAGATTTTTTGTATGTTACTCTGGTACATTTTAAATGTTTTAACTAATTGTTGTATACTCTGGTGTGGATTTTCATTAATAAAATTGTTTTCGTACAAATTTAACATTGGCACACAGCTTAGTTCTACTATTCATGAAATTCTCTTTCTTAGTATTACTTTTTACTTGATAGCTAAAAAGCAAGGATCCTCCGGCAAAAATAGCCTACTGTGTTCTTAGACCACTAGGCTGTGATTATTCCTCTCCGTTTCCACCATTCACCCCAGTGACCGCTGGATTTAACATGCATGAAACTCGAGTAGTTAGAGTTAGTATGAAGTTGGAATTATGGTATAAAATCTACTTACAAACAATGGATAAAATGTGCATATAAAAAGTTTAAATGGGATGTCAGTCTCGCATGTTGCCGACTCTGGGTTTCGCCAAACTCGGCTCTTCAAGCAACGCCCCATCACATGTCCACATCAAGGGTCAAAGTTGCGACGCACGCTGGGATAGTTCCCGGCGCGTTGCACGCGCAGGTAAATGAACAGCACCATTGACCGCGTGTGTTACTCAGCAATAGTACTCAAGTGGCCCGCTTATGGACGCATAGAGTACCAATGCTTTCACTGACTGGGGCCTAGATGGGATGGCAGGCCACCTTGCCTGTAGCAGAGGGTACCGGACCCCCAACGCGAGGATGCACGTTCCTCCGGCGGGCCAGTCGAGGACTGTCCTGAGTCCAAGTCCCCATTACTTTATAATATGTCTTTATTTTTAGAAATAGTACAGAGCCAATGTGAAGCGCATTCACATTTACACAATATACACATTTGTTTCTAAATGTAATCTGTTCTGTGCATGTGCTCCTATAGTAAAAAAAATAAAGTTTTTGGTTAAGGAGTTTTAACCAAAAACCAAAAAAAAGTCCCAATCTTCTCACCAAATATTCCAATGCATTAATCTTGGTCTAAGTTGACACATTGTAGTGCCATTTCACAAGGAGAAAAATAGCACACTACGCTAGTTTTTTATCTGCAGATTTCATAGAAAATAGAAGGATCAGCAGATAACTATGTTTACACTCCTATGTCTTTCACCAAGTGTCTTTTGTAATCAGAAATGATAATGCCTAAAATATCTAATTCCCCTAATTCTCCCATATAGTGCAGATAACCTCAATAAGTTCTCACCTCTGGTGATCTGAACCAGAGTAAGCCATTTTTTGGAATACACAAAGACACGTGGTGGTGAAAGACAGAGGAGTGTAACATAGGAATATCCCTGCCATTTTCTTTGAAATGAGACAAAAAAAATTGTATTGTGTTGTTATCTCTTGTGAAGGCACTTCAAAAATACATCAACAGGAGATTATTTTTCATGAGTTGTGATAATCATTTCTCTGTACAAGGGTGGGGAAGTTATTTAGAATATTTTGGGAAGAACTATTGATGCCTGAACGTCAGAAAGATATTGGTGGAAAGTATTACCATTTTGTTTACAACAAATTACTTTTGGTACTACAACCCAAAATACTGGGACAGATAAAGGGGAAAAATTTGTCCCAGCATCGCAAACTTCTACATGCAAGATTTGGAGATACATTTTACAGACCAAGGAAAACCCCTATAGAGAATAAGATGGCCCTTTAGAAACGGTTATATTCGATGATTTTATCATCTTATGGACGGTTGCGATGGAGGAATTATATTATTTGTAAACATTTAAATTAAACACTTATAATCTCAAATTCACGATAGGTGCTTATAGATAGGTTTAGGAATAGAATTTTAAGGAGAAATTTTGGTAAATCTATATATAAATAGAAGAATCAGCAAGGAGATATGGTAGAGAAAAGAAACATAGTGATGAAGCCTAAAAGTAAAATACCAACTGGAAAAAATGGCACATATAAAAAATGACCCTTTTAGGAACACAATAAAAACCTACATTGATTTTTAGGAAAGCACTGAACTTTAAGGGATAGATCTGCCCTCCGTTATATCCAAGATAGAGGCAAAAACAAGACATATCGGCAGGCTTCTGTTCTTGTAAAAATGTAGAGCATATAATCTTAGATTTATGAAAGATAGAGGAAAGTTTAAAAAATACATAATACAGAATATTTAATTATGGAAAGGAAAGAAGTGCAAAGTGGAAAGTGGTTCACTGAGCTGATATTTCATCAGCTATTGCAATGTACAACTGCAACTTTTTTGTTTTATTGTCAGAAGGAAACTTCATACAGAGGTATAAAACTAGATGTACCGTATATACTCGAGTATAAGCCACCCAAGTATAAGCCGAGGCCCCTGATTTTACCCAAAAACCTGGTAAAACCTATATTTTTATACTCGAGTATCAAGCCGAGTTTGGTGTTTCCGCACATTTTTTGTGCTGAAAACTAGGACTATACGTCGTATATAGTTAAATTGCAGATACCTGAAAGAAGTACACGATCCGTTTTTTGGCGCCGGCACCGGCTTTCTGCGACAGAATTCGGGGGTGTGGCCGTTGGACAAACCCGACGGATTCGGGAAAAAACCCGGAAATTAAAACAAACGTTTTTTGGTCGCAAGATCAGCACTATGTACATGCACCGGAAGAAGAAGTGTGAACTCCGGCTCTGAACCTGGGTGCAGCAGCGACACCTGGTGGATATGGGTGCACGACCTTAGTGAATCCCGGCAGATCGAATCCTCGTCGGACAACGCGCCGCGGGACGCGATGGACCGGGTAAGTAAATGTGCCCCAATGTGAGAAAAGTTCATTCTTGCAGAGAAGTATCCTGACTGCTTTGATTTGATATTGTGTTCAAGTGCACATGTTCATGTTATCATCCCATGGTGTCTCAAGAATATTTATAGAGATTTTGTCCTCCTCTTGGAGAGCCTGTCGTTGGGAACCTGGTGGCTTCCATGAGATAGATTCAGATAAAAAAGTAAGAGTTTCCTATGGAGGTTTTGCCAATTAAGGCGCCTTATAGGGGTGAGGAGATTTAAAGCCATTGTGCTCACTAGGGAATTCTGGGAGAAATGCAAATATGTTTTCCAAGTGTTAAATGGAAAACAATGCCTACTTTGCTACCTTGAAGGTGACCCTTAAACCAAGTATGACCTACAAGAAGTCTAATAACATGATGTGGGAGAAGACAAACCATAAATCTATTCCCATGGAATAGATTCCTAACTGTAGACAAGCTGTTTCGCTCTGTTGGGGTAATCAGTACAGCACAGGGATAGAGTAGTAACACAGGGTCAAGGGTCCCATAAGATCTAACCTGAGGAGAGGACAGCACATTTTCGATAGAATGGATAATAAAAAATAAGCTAACACAAGGCTGAACTATGCATATATGAGACATTAAAACAAAAACTTTTTTTTTTTTAATTTTTATCTGTCGCTGTCCTTTTAGAAGACTACATTTTCAATAGGACTAAAGCTTTTCAATATCACAGTCTGCAAAGAAAAAAATCGGGACAACGCTGTATGTTGTGCAAACTGTTTGCAGAGTATTCACCAATGGATTTAATGAGAGTTCTGATTTTGAGTTGAATTTCATTTATCTCCACTGAATAAAAAGAACTTTATACCATCAACTTTTACCCCGATTGTTGAGGGTCTTCATTAAGTATTACAATAATGTTTTAATAAAACAAGCTCATAGAGCCATATACCACTACTTGCTTAATCTTTTTACCTTTGCAGTACAGGCCAGTTATACTTTCATTATTTTGTGGTGGAGGGTGGAAGAATAGGTCGTTAAGCTAAGTCTCTGACTCCAGCTGGTTTTTCTCATCAGGTCTCTTCAAGTACGAGCAAGAAGCCACTGAAGCTTTTTAGTGTATCTTGAAAAATAACACTCAGCTTGCTACAAAGTCAATCCAGGAATGTACCATGCACAGAGGGGACGTGACCAATTTCGAAGCAAAAACCTGCACACCTCTGTGTCTTTCGGATTTTAAAGAGGGATGTTTTTAATGAGCCTTTTTATTAGGGGTATTAGTCAATTGCACTATGAATGTGCTCTTTGCGTATCTTGCAGATATTACGCCATCCCAGATTGTTATCCTAGTGCTCTGTTGGAGATGTCCTTTAACGTTGTTATTTTTTGCTAATATATCTCATCCCAGGAAGAGGATGGATATAGGTGGCATAAATAAAGGAATTAAACCTTTAGCTGAAGATGCCGAAAATATACGAACCATTGCAATAAAACACCAAGAGCTGTAATAACCTGACAACCTCATGGCTGACTAAGATCAATATTATAGTGAACGTGACTACGGTATATATCAAAACTAAGATTTTCTTCAATATAATATCCTAAAAATGTTTGATTGTGTTTTTTAAGTAAAAGTGAAACTCTTTAAGGGCAACTATTCAAGTCTGTGGTTCTGTTTTTGGGAAAAAAAAGTTGACCCTTTTGTTCAGACATTTTTTTTTGAAATTTACAACTTTTGGGTAGTAAAGTTTGAGGGAATACGTAGATATTCTACATATTCGGCCAAATTCAAAAGCACACCAGAAGAACCGCCCAGAACAGACCCATGATTCCATACAGAAGTAGATTCCCTGGTTCTTAGAGCTTATGGCTCACCACCCTTTGCCAAAACTTGACTTTAGCCTAGTTGCTCTAGAATAATTTCTCAGAACAGGTCTTATAGGTCATAGTATCTGTCCTATGGTGACCAGTCTCACTGAGGCTTTTTTGGTTCTTAGAAGATTCATCCCCTCATTCACCAAGAATCTGAAACATCCTTCTCCTTCTTTTTATCACAACATTCCTCTCATCAAGAGTGGATTACTGCATCTTGTAGGCAATTCAACAGATGGGTTTTAAGGTTACGGAAGGATTGGGAGGTAGGTGACTGTTGATGGTCTACTAGAGAATTCCAGAGTATGGAGGAAGCACAGGAAAGCTTACAGGCAACTGTAAGAAGAACGATAATGTCAAAGCAAAAGATCTTATGTAGATTGTGAGATCAAGTGTGGGCACCAGTATTTTCTGGCGATGGGGATCAAACAAAATAGGCAATAGATAGAGAGATTGATAGGAGGGGAGAATGTTTAGTTGGATACCACAGAGAATGGTTCAGTAGTCCAAGCCAGAGATATGTGTGGGCATGGACTGCCAATTTAGTTGCCACTTCATGCCGCTATAGTAATGATGGTCCCCATACTGGAAAAGATTTAACTCCTTCAACGCTCTGCGCCACACATGGTGCACGGCACAGAGGGCGGTGCGGAGCTGTATAAAGTGGGCTCACGTCATGCAGATGGGGTTTACTGCATATTACAGCAAACACCACCGCTAATTACCCTTGATGGGTGCTAGCACCATTCATGCTATTAACTATTCTGATGCTGCCAGCGCCGCCATCTTTGTTTTGATGTTGCTCCCTGGGACGTCATCAAAGAGCAGAGATCGGTTGCCATGACAGCCTCCGGTGTTTGTCAGATCTGAGGCTGCATGACATCTGCAGTTTCGTACAATAGCCAGTGGCTCATTGTAATGAACACTATGTAAAAATGCTATCTGTAATACATTATTGTAGATATATGGTGGAAATGATAGCCCATCAGGGTTAAAAGTACCCTAGAGGGTCTAAAAAATGGGAAAAAAATTCAACCCCCTTTCCTAGAATTGATGAATTAAAACAGTAAAATCACAACATGTTAGGTATCGCCGAATCCAAAATGCCCAACTACAAAATATAAATGGTTATTGACCAGCGGGGAGCAACATAACAGAAAACAGCACCCAAATGTCCGAAACGCTATTTTTACACCATTTTACTCACATGAAAAATGTAATAAAAAGTGATCAAAATGTGTGCACAGTTCTAAAATGTAGCAATGAAAATTGACCTCATTTTTCAAAAAATTAACCTCACACAGATCCATACACCAAAGTTTGAAAAAGTTTTAGTATACATTGCTTTCATTTTAGAAATGTATTAAAACACAATAAAACCTAATAAATTTGTTATCACCATGATCGTACCGAACTGAAAAGGTGGGTAATAAACCCACAAGAAAGTGATTTTTTTTTGCCAATTTCACCACATTTAAAATTGTTTTCCAGCTTCCCATACATGACATGGAATAATAAATATTGTCACTGAGAAAACCAAAATTGATATCCAAGACAATAGAAACTGCACACTCTTTTCTAATGGTGGTGCTCAATGTGGGATTCTCAATCAATCTGTATCCATCGGAAAACATGGCACTCACTTTCTGTATTCTTATTTCTCTTTTGGCTCACCAAAACTCCTACTACAACCTTGCAGTCAGATCTAACTTGACAAGGTCGGGATGACCAAAACGTCGTAATTTTGATCTATTTCTTTTGAAAAATTCCACTGATTGTTGTTTATGGTGAAGGCTATAATGTGAAAAATTTTGTTAAAAATAAAAAAAAGAGTAACATAGAATACAGAAGTGGGCCATGTTTTCATGATGAGAAACAAATTGTCATGCATTTCTGTACGGAGGAAAATGAAAACAGTTATAAATTTTTGAAGGTGGAGAGCGGAAAATGAACTGGAAAAATCTGTCCTTAAGGGCGTCTCTGAACCCAAATAAAAGTTTAATGAGGGGAGTAGTAACCAGGATTTGGAGCATTGGTACCAAAAAGCATTAGGTGGCTTTTAGGTTTTTGCAAGCTTGTTTATTAAGAGTTTAGAAGAGATTATGCATTGGGACAACCACTTTGACAATTCTCACTAGGACACAATACACACTACATAAAAGATGCTCGTTGCATACTTTTATCAGAGTTTACATTTTTGCAGTAAATAACGTGTTCATAATTAAAATGAACTGGGAATTTGTATAATGTCTAGCTCCTGCAGTTCAGGAATAAACCCACATATGCCATGTGCTTGCTCTGCATATTAAAGTGTATGTTGATCAGACAGAAAATATAAAAAGAAATTTCAATCTAATTTCCCTTTGGATTATTGGACTATATGCTTGTTGTCTTATTAATATTAATCACTTATATTTTCCTTGCAAAATGAAACGATTTGCTGAATGGATTTCTTCAGTGAATAGAGCTCACCTTATTATTACTATTTTATTTATATGCTTAGGTATTCCATTTCCATTCAGCAGGCAGGCCCCAGAGATTTCTAGGAAATCAAATCTTGTTTATAGGAAGAATTGTAAATTATTCAGTATAATAAAGATAAACATATACAAGCTGGGCACAATTAAAAAGCAGATAAGACAAAACAAGCAAAAGTTGGATAGAGTTTATTTCTATACTGGTAAAATTAATTCAGGGTTTAACCTATAGGGAGGCTGGACATGTGCCTAGCAGGCATATTAAGAGGGCTGACAACAGTTCTCATGAAATGGGGAGGGGGTCCCACAGTGTTTCAAATAACAAAACATAGCAGATAGTTCCACATGTCACATTCACGTTGGGGCTCTTCAAATTATCAGTAATAATGCAAATCTGTTGTGACATTTGGGTTTTAGAAAAAAAAAAACTATGAAATATGTTGCTAATATCAGCCAAACAGAAATGTTCCTCCATAGACCAGCCCTGGCTACACTACTCAGAGATAACGTGATTACTGTATGTATTAGAAACAACTCTTAACTGGGTATTCCACAAAGACAAAATTCTTAAAATATACTCAGGGGGGCAAAATGCGTCTCTTATTCAAATTATGAACAAAATACAGCATTTTATAGATATAATTCCCACCGCCTGTCCTGTATATTTTTGGCTGTCCTTGGATATGACCATAAACTCAGTCCGACTATTGTCGGCAATCTTCTTGTCTGTTTAGATTTCTCCACATAAACAGTAGATTCGTACTCAGGAGCAGGGATAGAAAGACTGTTTTAGGCGCAAAAAGGTACAATGAGGACAAGCACCATGAAAAGTCTCAAAATTAAAGAGAAAGGCAAGCCAAAAGTTGTGTACATGTGCCCCATTGTGCTTCATATCCCCTCATGACTCTTTCCTGTCTCATCGCTCTTTTTTTATTTGTTAGATATTATTAGAATTTTCAGGAAGCTAATGAAGTTTAGCTAAACCCTGTACTATGACATCTAAGCACATTGTCAGCATATAGCATCTCGTGCACAAAATAACATAAAGGAATCAAAAAGTGTCTCAGGCTCACCAGTGAGTGAGCTCGCTGGTTCCCACTCACAGAGCTGACTTACACTAAGAGCTAATCCAGGAAGGAGCATAAACAGAAAAGTTCTTATCTTTGATCATCTATCTTTAACCCTTTCAGGACCTGGCCCTTTTTTTGTTTTTCTTTTCATTTTTTACTCCCCATGATCAAAAATCCATAACTTTTTTATTTTTCCATGTACAGAGCTGTGTGAGGCTTATTTTCTGCGTAACAAATTGCACTTCATAGAGATGGTATTGAATTCCATGCCGTGTACTAGGAAGCGGGAAAAAAATTCCAAATGCAGTGAAATTGGTAAAAAAGCATTTGTGCGCCTCTTGTGGGGCTTGGATCTTACGGATTTCACTGTGCGCCCCAAATGACATGTCTACTTTATTCTTTGGGTCGGTACGATGAGGGGATACCAAATTTGTATAGGTTTTATAATGTTTTCAACATTTAAAAAAATTTAAAACCTCCTGTACAAAAATTTTGGGGGATTTTGCCATCTTCGGTGCTAATAACTTTTTATACTTTGGTGTACTGAGCTGTGGGTGGTGTCATTTTTTTTGCGGATTTTGATGATGTTTACAATGTTATCAATTTTAGGACTGTTCGACCTTGTTGATCACTTTTTATAGAATATTTTTTAAATTGACAAAAAGTGCATTTTCAACTTGGGCGCGATTTTCTGTACGGGTTAAACGCAGTGAAAACCGTTATCATATTTGGATAGATCGGGCATTTTCGGACGCGACGATACCTATGTGTTTATTGATTTTTACTGTTTATTATATTTATATCAGTTCTAGGGAAAGGTGAGGGGGTGATTTGGTTTTTAGGGTTTTTTTATTATATTTTTTTTTTTAACTTTTTTTTTTTTTATTTTTAGTACTTTTCAGACTTCCTAGGGTACTTAACCCTAGTTTGTCTGATCGATCCATCATATACTGCCATACTACAGTATGGCAATATATGGGTATTACTACTCATACATTACATGTGCTGATAGCACATTGTAATGCATGGGTTTACCCAAGTAGCCTCGGGTCTTCGCGAGACCCGAGGTTACCATGGCGACGGATGCCACTCCCCGATGACGTCACGGGGAGTGGCGGATCCTCGAAAACATGGCGGCTATGGAGAGGGCTCAGCCCGGGTGACCTATCCATGCACCGCGGCCGACCCGTGACGTGCCTATACGTCAGGTCGTGAAGGGTTAAAGGGCATCTAACCAACAGGATGAAAGACTGTATGCAAATGAGCCGCGGGGCTCCAGACTCCATAGTGTGTTAATGGAACCTTGAGCCCCCAGGTTCATTTGACAGTCTTTCATCCTGGTGGTAGATGTCCTTGAAGGCTGGGAGTTGGGCATGTGACCCTGTTGTCTGATTGAGTAGCACTTCTGCTTCATGCAGGTGAACAGGGAGACTTTGCCCTCAAAACTCTAACATACATGTTGATGGGGACCATTTAGTGCATTGCAATTTGCATATTTTATATAGTTTTTGTTGTATGTATGCCTTATTTTCACCTACTTCTGCCTTTTTAAGGGGCATATGTGCTTACCTCATCAGTTCACCTATCTGTCAAGGAAAGGGGTCATGGCTTATCTGGGCGCAGCAATTTTAATGTAAAACCGGTCACAGCTGACAAAAATGTGTTAATTATTTTGTGCCTTTTCACAAATTTCTGTGATTGATTGATACAATCTAAATATACAGAATATTTTTTAAATAAAACAATGCACAAAATCCTATTTCTAATATGAAAAGCACATTACTTGGTAACATTTGGTTCATATGTTGCAAATATTAATTTCACCTGAGAGAAGAATCTACTGTCTGTATTAGCACTTGATAACACTCATTCAGCATCTGGTTCATTTAAGTTGAATAGATAATTTTGTGTGGTTAATAAAGCAAGCCGCTGTTTATCCAGATGGCACATAAAGCTGCATCTTTTTTTTCTAAAAATGTGTGATTTTTCTATACTACAGGAAATAAAGCAATGCCTCTGTGTTCAGATATAAATACATGTAATTTTTATATCAGATGTATATTTATATTAGCTGTCACCTTATTTTACCTATGTATTATTAATAATATTCTTCATGCTCCATTTCCCATAACTTTGTATGCCTACATTTTGGAGAAAAATGATTTATATCATATGCAAACTAGGCTGTGGTGCTCTGCAGAGCACCACCAGGCTTTGTCGGGATATCATTTATGCACGCCCCGGGGCGGAAGGTATGGCCCTGAGACCACTCTGAGAGCCGGTGACGTCACCAACTCTCAGACCGGTCACGGGGTCGTACCACCCGGGGCGTGCATAAACCTCGGCCAGAGTCTGGTGGTGCTCTGCAGAGCATTATAAGTACTCTAATATTGATGTCTTCCCATGTTACAGAGGGTTCTGAGAAGCATCAGGACCTAGGCAAGGACATCTGGGAGTCCGACCACTAGGATCCAGGCCCTGCAAATGTGCTAAAGAGTGGCATGTGAATGGAGCCCTAGTGCCCATGAATGATAAGCACAAGGAAAAAAATAAGAAAGTTGAAATATGTATCTTTCCAAGATTCAATTAATCATCCAAGATTCCATCTGCTGGAGCTTTGTTGGAAAATGTACCTTCGGCCCAGTCTGGGGCCCAGAGCACTCTGGAAGAGGTTTCCATTCAGGATATCTCTGTATGTGACCACATTCATCTTTCCTCCAATTGCAAACAGGCATCCTGTAACTGCAACGGCAGCTGGAAAACAGCCCCATATAATGATGCTGCCACCACCGTTTCACTATTGAGATTGTATTTGGCAGGTGATGAGCAGTGGCTGGTTTTCTCCATACGTACAGCTTAGAATTAACACCAAAAATTTCAATCTTCATTTTATCATAACAGAGAATCTTATTTCTTCTAGTCTGGGAGTCTTCCATCGAAACTCTCTGCCATTAAGCCCTGCCTATAGGAGGGATGCAGTTATAGTGGACTTAGTGAAACTTTCTCCTATCACCCTGCTGCATCTCTGGAAATCAGCCACAGTAATCTTTTTTACCTCTTTCACCAAGGCTCTACTATCATGATTGCTTAGTTCGGATGGCCAGGTCGAGGAAGAGCTGTGGTCGTCCCAAACTTCTTCCATTTAAGGATTATGGAGGCCACTGTGCTCTTAGGAACCTTAAGTGCTGCCGAAATACTTTTGTAGCCAGATCTGTGCCTTCCCACAATTCTGTCTCTGAGCTCCTTGAGCAGTTGCTTAGACCTCATGATTCTAATGTGCTTTGACATGCACTGTGAGCTGTAAGGTCTCTTATAGACAGGTGTATGCCTTCCTAATCAAGTCCAATCAGTTCAGTTAAACACAGCTGGACTCCAATGAAGGAGTAGAATCATCTGAAGGAGGATCAGAAGGAAATGGATAGCATGTGAGTTAAATACGAGTGTCACAGCAAAGGGTCGGAATATTTATGACCATGTGATACTTCAGTTTTTCTTGTTTCATAAAGTAATTGCAAAATCTACATTTCTATTTTTTTTGGGGTGTAGAGTATACATTAATGAGCAAAAGAAGAGTACTGTTTTTGATCTTAGCAATTGACTGCAATGAAACAAAGCGTGAAAAATCTAAAGGTGTCTAAATAATTTCAGTACCCACTATGTCTATATTTATCTATCTATCTATATATATATATATATATATATATATATATATATATATAGATATATACATACATATTTTAAGCATTTATCTGTTCATTTTTCAGATGCAGCTCACCACTGCATTACATTATGTAACTGACTTGCTGCATGATTTTGCTCACTTGTCATTGTGTTATCACTTTCAAAAATATCAGGGTAATATGTTTTGTGAAAAAATATGTGTTATTCATGAAGATTGTACCTTTTCACTGCTACAAATAGGTGCTATAATTGTAAAAATAGTTTTGTTAACTTGATTTAGACAGAACTGTTTGGCATACTATGCCACAATTTTTCTGTATACTTTAGGGGTAAAACAGGCCTTACAAACAACATGCAGGGTATTATACATACATTTGCTTAGTGTATTAGCTAATAAACTTTGTGAAGTGGAAGTGGATCATTGAGTTGGACATCTTCCGAGAGATAAGCACATAATCAAAACCAAGACAACTATATAGCTCAAGTGACAGGAAGGATAGTTCTATTAATCTTATCACAATTTATTTACAATAAATGCATCTCTTGTGAGGACTTACAGCTGTTTTATTTGATCTCCAGCCAACAGCCGCTCTTATATCCACTTCTGCTGCCAGCAGTCAGCAAGGCTTCAAACTTTCCAGCCAATACCCTCTTTCACTTAACCTTGGTAGAGCAATTACATGGTGCTGTATGTTGTATTTTACTATGATGTTTGAAATAATAAATGTCGTTGGCAAACTATTTTTTAAAGATAAAATGAATACAGTTTCTAACTTCTCCAAAATGCAGTACGGGCCTCACATTATAACCAGAAGTTGTTGCTAGCTCATAGCCGATATTGACTTCTATTAGGCACAGTCACAATGCTGCTGTGCCTTACCCCACCGTCACCGAGCTGGCTGGATGCACCGCAAATAAAAGTGCAAGTCCTATTCCTACCTCCTGCGGCTGCTCGGCTCCTATGGGCATAGGAAGAGTGGGCACTTCTCATCTCCACCCGGCCAAAATGGTTTTGTACATGAGACCTAAATTACAATATAAAGTGGTTGTAGCTAGGCTGGACCAATGCTCCTAAATATAATGCAAAACCATAAAGCAAATTTTGTAAGTGGCATGTAAATAAAGCCAGACAATCTACCCTTGTCTGTCTCATTTTAAAACTTGGTCTCACTATAGAAAGATATACATTACAGACCAAAAGTTTCTACACACCTTCTCATTCAAAGATTCACACTGAAGGCATCAAAACTATGAATTAGCTCACGTAGAATTATATACTTAACAAAAAAGTGTAAAACAAATGAAAATATGTCTTATATTCTAGGTTCTTTAAAGTAGCCACCTTTTACTTTGATTACTGCTTTGCACACTCCTGGCATTCTCTAGATGAGCTACAAGAGGTAGTCACCTGAAATGATCTTCTAACAGTCCTGACGGAGTTCCCAGTGCTTGGCACTTGTTGGACCTTTTGCCTTCACTCTGCGGTCCAGCTCACCCCAAACTATCTTGATTGAGTTCAGGACTGGTGACTGTGGAGGCCAGGCCTGGCATAGCAGCCTATCATTCTCCTTCATGGTCAAATAGTCCTTACACAGCCTGGAGTTGTGTTGAAAAATGCTGTGGTAATCATACTGGTTCAGTATACCTACAATTTTGAATAAATTCCCCATAGTGTCACCGGCAAAGCACCCCTATAGCATCAAACCTCCTCCTCCATGCTTCATAGTGGGAACAAGGCATGTAGAGTCCATTTGTTCCCCTCTTTTGCATCACACAAAGACAGTGGGGCAGATTTATAAAAAGTGTCTTAAGGTTAGACAGTGCAGAGTTAGATTAGACAGTTTTATTCTGCACCAAATTTATATGTGTCTAATTCTGAATGATAAATCTGTCCTAGTATAAGACTGTCTAGTTGTACTCTGCACCTCCTATTAGTTGACTTACTTTACACCAGAAAATTAGGACACAATTCTGTTAAGTTAGCAGTATTTCTGGGGCATAGACCTTTTTGGTGTGAGGCCACACCCCTTTTGTCGAGCTAGTAGTAGGAGAGCCAGAAAACTGTCTTAAACCCTTTGTAAATGTGGTGCAGTTTTTTAGTGCAAACTTATACAGAATTCTGTAGTGGACAGCTTAATAAACCTCATCAGACCAAAGCACAGATTTCCACTGGCCTAATGTCCATTCCTTGTGTTTTTTAGCCCAAACAAGTCTCTTCTGCTTGTTGCCTGTCCTTAGCAGTGGTTTCCTAGCAGCTATTCTACCATGAAGGCTGCTGCACACAGTCTCCTCTTAGCAGTTGTTGTAGAGATGTGTCTGCTGCTAGACCTCTGTGCGGCAGTGACCTGATCACTAATCTGAGCTGCTGTTATCCTGCGATTTCTGAGGCTGAACTTATTCTCCACAGCAGAGGTGACTCTTGGTCTTCCTTTCCTGGGGCGGTTCTCATGTCAGCCAGTTTCTTTGTAGCGCTTGATGGTTTTTGCAACTGCTCTTATTGACCCTTTCAAGGTTTTCCCCATTTTTTGGACTGACTGACCTTCATTTCTTAAAGTAATGATGGCCACTTGTTTTTCTTTACTTGGCTTCTTTTTTTCTAGTCATAATACAAATTCAGTCTATTACAGTCTATTAAGTCCGACTGTCAGCACCTGTGATGTGAAAACCTTTTCAGGTGACTACCTCTTGGAGGTCATCAAGAGAATGCCAAGAGTGTGCAAAGCAGTAATCAAAGCAAAAGGTGACAACTTTAAGGAACCTAAGATATAAGACATATTTTCAGTTGTTTCACACTTTTTTGTTAAGTATATAATTCCACATGTGTTCATTTATAGTTTTGATGCCTTCAGTGTGAATCTACAATGTTTATAGTCATGAAAATACAGAAAACTCTTTGAATGAGAAGGTCTGTCCAAACTTTTGGTCTGTACTGTATTTCATCATAATAAATGGTTTGGAAGGTTTCATAATACAATGACAAAAGTGTCCAACTTCCAAATATTGAAAGCCAAGAAGGATATCAATAGGATGAAGGGACTTCTTTATTTAGGCGACTTGTTTAAACACTGAAAAAGTTATTAAAAGCTCATTTGGCTGTGAGTAAGATCCTTTATCATGGCTTATACATCAGTTTTCTTGAATGCAAGACATTAAATGTTGTGCACGTCCAAGAATTACAATTCTTTTTCCCCTTATGCCACCCTCACGTCAAGTGGTCGGGGAGGGGTTGAGGAGTGGGCTGGGTAGTCTTGCCCAGCATATCAACTGAAGCTTTGGCCCAGGTTATAGAATTAAAATATCCAGAGCCACTTAGTATATCAGGCAATCGTTTGCTGGTCTAAAAAAGAGAATGATGAGCACATGATGAGCCCACTTATAATAAATTCCAACCGTGGACTTTGCACTTTAATTTTTAAAGATTAATTGTTAACTCTTCAATCTTGGAAAGTATTCTTAGAATGCAGAATTTTTGCACAGCTGCCTAAAAGGCGCACAAAACTGTACACAAATCTTTAAAGAATCTTTGTTCGATTTTTCAATTTCTTACATATTTATCTATATTGTCAGACAAGAACATGATAATACAGTAGCTCCCTCCTACGTGTGTATTTCCATCATATCAATGTGTATTTCCAGTCATTATTAAAGTTTCTCTTAGATATGTGCCTCTGGGTGCACTCTACTTTGTATTATTTTTGAAATAGGTCTTACCATATTATTACAGCTGTTTTCTGCCTGACCACTTCTTCTATTGAAATACTATAAGTAGAAACTGTCTTACAAATCTCAGGTTGCATTTAGGATGTCTTGAGGGCTTTCCTAGACTGTTCATGGGTCCTCTTTCTTTACTAACCCCAGAGGATGTAGTGAACAACATAACAAATTGTCAAAAAAACTATTAGGCACTGTAACGTCCGTGCCTGAACGTCGCTCTATCTGCAGTTGGCGGAATACATGGTGTTTATTTGTGTGTGAACTGTGGCTTAATTCTTATGTTTGGATTAACTGAGCCACACCCGGCTCCATGCATTTTAGTCCTGCCCAGCAAGGGTTACTAGGCTGATGGACAGTTCCCCCAGGGTGCTGCTGTAGGCGTGTCCGGGAACTGCATATATACCTGCCTGCTCCCATCAGACCTTGCTGGTTATTTTTAGTCTTGTCCTATCTGTGTATCGAGCTCAGTTTTACCTGTCTCTGTTTATCCTGCCTTGTACCTGTATCTGTACCTGACCTGTGTATATCTGCTTGATCTTGACCTGACCTGTATATTACCCGTTTGATCTTGACCTGACCTGTGTATATCCTGCCTGTACCTGTACCTGTATTTGACCTGTGATTATCTGCCTGTAGTCCTGTATATATCTGTCCCTGTCTCAGTCCTGTGTTTGCATTCTGTGTACCAGTGTGAACACTGGTCTATTCCTGCATTCCGGTTACCTGTTCAGTCTTGTGTTGGTTTCTGTGCGCCAGTGTGAACACTGGTCTATACCTGGATTTCCGTTACCTGTCCGCTCCACCATCCAGCAGCTGCCAGACGAAGTAAGTGTCCCCTGTCCTGTTGTAGGGTCACTCAGGGACCGTCAGTTAGGTTCCTGATAGTGGGTTTGCCCTTATCAGGGCAGTCTATCTGCTTTAGGCAGGGCCTTAGCTCGCAGGGACGTCGCAGGGTGAGTTCGCCACCACCGTAGTCTGACAGCCACCGTAGTCTGACAGCTAGCGCCAAGCCTGGTTGTGGTTGCGCATTTGCTGGACAGGTGCTGACAGGCACTAAATAGGACCTAAGACCTAATGGGAGGTCTATGTAATTATCCACCTCTCTTTGTTCTATAAAAAAGATATATACTTAGGAAGACTGAATTGTCATCTACTTGATTGTAACTGTGTGGGAACTGTCCGGGGTCACAACGGGAGACAAACACAGGAATCAGGAATGGGAACAGGAAGCTTTCTCTATGGCAATTAGCTCATGGGGATTGATGAAAGCTGCCGGTTTAAATAACAACTCGGAAGTGGCCAGTGCCAATCAGCGGTGGGCTGGTCCATTAAATCTTTGAGAGTGGGAACACGAGTGCTGACCAGCCAGCCTGGAACCAGGAGCGTGGAGAGGTAAGTGTGGGCTGGCACAGGTGCCGCCACAGAGAGAGGCACGGGTGTGCCTGTGATCCAAGACATAGATCGCAGGGACACCCGTGACAATGGACTTTGATCCTTAGATTTTGAAAGCTCTAGACCAGTGGTGGCGAACCTATGGCACGGGTGCCAGAGGTGGCACTCTGAGCCCTTTCTGTGGGCACTCAGGCCATTACCCCAGGACAGAGTTCACCAAACAGGACAGAATCCACAGATTCTTCCTGCAGTCCCAGGCAACCTAATAAATTCTCCCCTCAGCGTTATTTTAAAGAGACACTTCATTGACTGTTAGGAACTGCAGGAAAAATGAGAAGGTTTTGACAGTAGAACTTTGAAGGTCATCCTGTTGGACCCACAATTCTTCCTGTACGGATAGACCCTATAAAGAAGCTACAATGATAGGCTAAAATCACATTCTTTCTCTCAACTGTATTGGTGGCCTTAGGGGGCCAATACAATTGAAAGATGTTGAAGAACAGGTAGCAATATGTTACTGCTAAAATTTCATGTTGGCACTTCACGGTAAATAAGTGGATTTTGGTTGTTTTTAGGGCACTCTAAAAAGTCTCCAAAAAGTTTGCCATCACTGCTCTAGACAAAATCCTTTTAACTTTGCAGAAAGAACAATACTCCACGTTTATCTTCTCTCAGCCATATCTAAAAACAGACATAATTAAAGGGTGAGAGCGAGCAGGTAGTTATTGGGAAGATAAAATGATACAGATTGGCTTTGGTATATTAGCTGTAAAATGCAGTGGAGCGTCGAATTAAAAACTGTTTCTTTATATCATCTACAAACTACTAGTTACTATCCTGATATCTACTGGTATATCTACAGCCTGAAGGAACCAATTGATGAAAATTACTATTTCTAGATTTGGACCATTTTCACTTTTTCACATTATATATGTTATCACTTTTTTCTTTCAATGGAACAATTTTGCTCTCCGGAAAGTATTTTTCCGTTGAATCAATGTTCTTGTCACCTCATGAAAGCTTTTTTTTTTGTTTAAATATAAGTTTAACACTCCAAAGGGAGTTATTACATAGTATTACACATCAGCGGGGCTTCTGATCATAACACAAAGGCAATACTGCCATAATTATGGAGAAATTAGCACCCTGGTAGAATAATAATAACAAGAGCTGAATAATACTGTATGGATAGCATTGTGCTCTGCTGGGAAAATAGAAAACTTCTAGGAAACATTGCTTAGAAAGAGTAAAATTAGATTTCCAATTTGATGGCATATAACATATTTCTTGCCAAAAACCTCAGTTTCATGTGGTGTATCTATTTTGGAATAGGAACCTGAAATTTACAATCCCATGTACAGCAAAGATCATACAAATGGCATCAAGCTGTATTAAATGTAGGCCCATGTGCAACACATTCTACCCCATCTCAAGCAAACAAAGCAGACAAACAGAAAAGATGTCTACCAAGACCCTTATAGGCATCATAAGCACCATATGGGTCCTGATTGCCATAGGCCATAGGCCCCATAAGACATATAGGTCCTAATTTGCTAGTTGCCGACACTTAACATTGCTCAATATAAGTTCTGATTGAAAATTTGGACCCTATTTTCCCTTAAACAATTGACAAATAAGGTTACCTTTTAAAATTTTACAGTCTTATATAGTATCTCATAAGGTACTAGAGACTTTCCATGTTTAGTACCCAGATGTATAAGCCGGTGAGTAATGCAGAGATTTTGATTACTAGATCTCTGCCATGAGGATCCTATGTCTAATAAAAGAGATCACTCAATGTGGACATCCTCCTTAGAGTATACTTTGAAGTAGTGGTGGATGTACCCATGAAGCAACTCAAGCAATTACTTGGGGGGCCTGAGATAAGAGGATCCTACAAAGTTGTAAGATGTAACCAATTCTCCTAGACAAGCTGAGCGGGAAGTTTTCTCTGTGTGTGCTTGAAAATGTCCATTGGAATGCCTATTGGAATCCAGATATACAGATCTTTTTTCTGATGGACAATGAAGTGTGGGCCACCAGAATTATTTTAGCTGGTGGGACCAAGGAATCCCAGTCCGACATTTCTATTTTTCTTTTTCTATTTTCAGATTTCTACTAAATGATTATAGATGGTTGGATTTAAAATTTTTACTTTTGATGAGCAGTGACTTACGCTTTTTCTATTTTATGACAAAGAAGTTTTTCAGTGGGTTTTGGACCAGCTATATAATTTCCAGATCTTTGCTGCTCAGAAGACTACATCAGTAGTTTTAACTTAAAATAAAAAGATCGCCACTGAGGAACAGTCTGAAACTGACTTGAAACGAGTTTTGGATTTTATATGAGAATTAAAATACCATTTTTTAATTATGTAAACTTATTTTAACCGCAAAGATGGAGGAACTATCTAGCTGGACCGAATCCAGTGAAAAACTCTTTATAAACAAAACTCCATATTCTTGGTGCTTGGAATGACCCAGTGCTGGCTACCTTTTAGTGGACCCATAATTCTCCACCGAGAGGTGGTCAATTTTTTTCCACTCAATAGCAGGAGTGTCCATGTGAAAGGTGGGATTATGTTGGAATAACTGTTGGCATTAAGTTAACAGCTATTGTATGGAGGTTGTATGGGAACCTTCAGAAGCCATTAGTCTGGATGTCACATTAAAGTTAAATGTGGCCTCTAGGCATGATTTACTAATTTTGGTAATAGATTAGAGTCTCTACAAGTCATAAGTGCTCATATAGCAGGATCTTTATTCTATATAACTCTAATTTAGACAGTAATGTAATAGCTGATATACATTGAACACAGAGGTAACGTTGCACTAATGAAATAAATGAAACATATTTCTTACAGCTAATGATATATAATGAAATTGCTGTTGTACATTTTGCCAACTTTGGGGTTTCCGTATTTCCACAAATTACTCTCCTCTACTGGATGTTTAATTCCACAGTGTTTTCCCATAATAGCTCATTTTTATGTTAAATCAAGACAAAGATGAGATTAAAAGTTTTTTTTAATGCACGTTTCCGTGGCAACATCATTCAGTAGCACAAAAGGATGAAACGAGGGCATTACCGATTGAATTAAAATATTAGGTTATCAAAGAGCTGCAATTGCTGGGATTTTATCGGAGATCCTATTGTAGTTTGCTTGGCATTATATGAAATCACTCAGTTTGCTGACATATTCTGAATGGGGATCGATCATAAAATGCAGATTAAATGCTTTGTAATGGATTGTATATTTTGTTAAGTACCTTTAAGAGGACTTCTTGAGAAATATCAGAGTGTATGAGTATGGATTAGACAGTTTTATTATTTCATTTATATTTGTACATATAAAAACCTTGAAACTCTGAATTTTTAAATTGTAGCTTAAATGGTAGTATCTAGATGGTGATGCAATGGAAAGCTGAGGACGGCCATCCTTTTATTTACTGGTTTGTGGGTGGAGTGTTGGACTTAGTTTGGGTGGAGGTTTTCCCACAAAGGCAAGTTAGGCCCCCTCCATGGGATAGGGTCTAACTTGCTGATCAGTGGGTGCTGCTCGCCGCTCCTCAGACTGATGGAACAGATGGCTGAGCATGGCTGTTCTGCTACATTAATGAGCTGACCGAGATCGGTGATCAGTGAGGTTGGTCGGACCCCTCGTTCAGTACTGAGACCCCCACTGATCAGCAAGTTAGGCCCTATCCAGTGCATAGGGCTTAACTTGCCTTCTTGGGAAAACCACTTTAAGACGCAGCACCACTCTTGTCTATAGGCCATGTCTAGTACTGCAGGTCAGCTCCATTGAAGTGAAATGGGTACAACTGGGTAACATTTTTCTCCCTACACCACCCTCTCACCAAGTCGTTGTGACCGGATAGTGCATGGGGCAGAACATAGGGTAGGCTGGGGTGGGGACGTCGTGGCTCAAGTCTACATCATTAGTCTGCATCATGTTTCTGGAACAGGCTATAGTGCAATTCTAAACAAGACAGGAGCATCTTAGCAAAAAAAATCAGCACAACGTGCGTTGTCAGGTGAATATCAAGACTTATTTAAGGAGAAACCAATGTTTGTCTACAGGAAAGGGAAATCTATTGCTAATACATTGATCAAATCTGAAATGCATGAGAAAAAGAAAACGGCGCAACAAGTGTTAGGTACACAACAAAGAGGTACATATGGTTGTCTATCTTGCCAACATTGCACGCGTATTATTAAGGGGAGTGTCATAAATCACCCAAGAAAAGGCTATGACATTTCAATAAATGGCTTTTTTACTCGCAATAGTCAAAATGTCATTTATATGTTGAAATGCCCCTGTGGAATGGTGTATATTGGGCAAACCTCCCGGAGTATAAAAATCTGATTGAAGGAACACAAATCTACCATTAAACAATTCTTGCTAGCAAAAGACAGTAGTGAACAGGGTCTTAGAAAAGAGGAGAAAGGTAAACGAGATAGACATGAAACGGGTGTGGCTAAACACTTCAAGGAAAAGGGGCACAGAGTGTATGATCTCAGATGGTTAATATTAGAACAAGTGTCAGGGACAGATATAAATATGATTTAACAAAAGTTATTACAATACGAGGTATTCTGGATTGATAAGATGGAAGCAATTCATCCGCACTGGCTTAATGAATTATGTAATTTTAATGTGTTTTTGTAATAGGGTTATTTGGTTGTTAGAGAGGCATTCAGGAAAATATACGTATGTACAGAGGGAAGTCTTATTTTTATAGAATTATATTCTGGGAAAGTGATGTCATGAGATTTCTCTATATAAGCTCACCTATGCTTCATTCATGCATGTCTGAGGAAGGAGGCATGACCTCCGAAACGTCACACGGTATGCAGAGCCCTCGGTGAAACAGCCTGCTATTGTGTCTGGTGTGGCGCTCTAATCATTTATGGACATATGGACTAAGGTGAGTACCCTAAAGTTTTTCACCATGTATTTGCTGATCGCAAGATGAAAATGGTTTATGGAAAAAAATTTTTGCAAAAAATTAAAGTATTTACTTGTGGAAAGCAGAGAAAATGGAATTGCTTGTATTGACTGTGAATATCAAGACTGGCACATGGACAGGGCGGGGGATAGGGCACGCCGGTATGGGTATGGCTCAAGTCTTTTAAATTAGTCTGCATTAGGTTTCTGGCAAAAATTATGGCACAATTCTATGCCAGACAGGAGCTTCTTAGTATAATCGGTACATAGTGCGTTGTCAGGTAAATATCATGACTGGCCCATGATTCCCCAGTTCTCGATAAATTCCCCCATAATCGGCACAGTGTGCATTGTCAGGTGGATTTCAAAACTGGATCATGAAGAGAATAAAGGAATAAAAAAGATGGTCAATAAAAAGGATTGTACCTAAACAAATCTGCACAAACCTCCATGGACTACAAAGAAGAGTGAGAGAATGGTGTGAGAAACTGGTAATCAAACAAAAAATGATTCTTTCCAGTTATTCTTTCGGAAGGTGGTTCTGCAACCTATTGTATAAAAAAAACTCATAAAACACAAAAACATCACTGTAAGGTATTGTGAAGTGAATTACATGGATAATAGTTGGAGAATGTGTCCATTCAGAAATTTCCTCGTACATCACAGGTCATTAGATTGTGGTCACAGGTTAATACTAGTTGACACACTGGACATGTCCTCATCAATAAGAATTCTATTTTCCAAGGATATTTCTCTTATTTCCTGTAGAATACAAAACAAGTCTTTATATTATTTATTGATTGATACTTTTGACATCATTTATCTATTTATAGAGTCATAAATAATTTGTGTTGGGTCTTCTGGTGTTCAAATTTACAATTGCTTGGTAGGTTTATTTAAAGAAATAGGCTACCTTTCACCAGGGTCACAAATCTAGACACTCACACAGTGCACCATATTTATGTTGAAAGTCCAACAAAATTGTGGGGCACCCAGTTTAAGCACAATCAGCACATTCAGGATGCACCTAATTATTTACGATTGTGCACCAGTATTCAATAATATGGCAAACTCAGCATGTTAGCGAGGCAAACTGCATGTATTTTGCCTAACTATTAATAAATGTGGTCCATTGAGTGCCAAGAAAACCCTACCACAATCCTGTATTTGAGTGACAGGCATCATTTTTATTTGAGTAAGGTGAGTCCTAATGCATGGAATACTTAGTTTTTTCAGTTTTCTTGGTTTTCTTCATGCTACTCTATGACGTACTATGCACCGTTTTCCTTTCCTTTTCTTTTCCTTCTCTCCATTTTAAAGTATAATCAGACATGAAAGTCATATGATGATCATCTTTTTAATAATAATACTTTGGGGCACATTTACTTACCTAGTCCTGTCGCGTTCCCTTAGAATGAAGTCCGGCGCAATTCACTAAGATTGTGTGCCGATATCCTGCATGTGTCGCTACCCCGCTGAGATCCGTCGGAGTTCCCCTTCTTCTTCCCGGTGTATGTAAGTGCATGTCTTGCGACAAAATTAGAATTTTAAATCCCATACTTAGTCCATATCAGTCGGGTTGTCCGACGGCCACTCCCCCGATTTGTGTCGCATGAAACCCCTGTTAAACGTGGTGCAAATCGTAAATAGTCAGGAAACCTGACGGAAATGCGGTGTGCGGACCCTTAGTAAATGTGCCCCATTGAGTCACAAAGTGATATACTATCTATGTGTGGCTGTGTGTGAATTAAAGCTGTTTTTCACAATTGGTCTTGTAACTAATCGGGAGTTATAGCTAAATCCATGCTTAAGGGGAACAAGTCATCAGCAATTGGCCTATTAAACCGCTACCAGTATTTGTTTCTTTCATGGTCCGGTGTGGGGGAATCATCTAGAAAATCAAGTGTGATGCTTTCTCCTCTGTGACATCATGCATCGGACATCAGGAGATCTGGTTAGTGATGTCTCTGGATGCATAAATACAGTAAATTACAGTAATGAGAAAGAGAGAGCTTGACTTCAGTTTTAAACTCCTCCTTGACATTATACAACCAGTTAACATCTCACTCAAAGCTGATTTTCTGGATGATACCACCCCACTTGGTCATGAAAGAAACCTGATCTAGAGGTATTCAGCTTCTTGACAACACACTGGTAGTAGTTTATTTGGTCAATTTATGCTGACAGGCTACAACATATGTAAGTCCAGTTTGATTAATGCTAGATAAGGCACTATGGACCACCTATAAGTACACAGCTCTGCTGGAATCCAAACTTTTCTTAAATTGTTAATTTTCCCCTACCCCGCCTATTCCTCCACTACAGCTGCTTCACAATTGACACCCAAGTAACAGAGTAGAATAATAAAGCAGTTCAGCTTTTTTCAAAGCCACAATTGAAGTCCATTGTTAAAAATACTGGAAAATCACAATTAATTGTAGCTGCACTTCATGAGTCCAATTTTAATAATGAAATGTTTATTTTTCCAATGACAAGAAAAGCATTAAAGATTCTTATTGTACTCTCAGCCTCACGCTGCGCTTTCTAGTAAATCAGCATGCTGTAATTTGTGAAACACTAACAATATAATAGCAGTTTATTTCTTCAAGGCCATAAACGAATGCAAATGTAGTTTTGATTCTGCTTTGTAAAAAAAAAATAATCATGTCATTTACTTTAAGTTTATCAACTCCTTAAAAAAAAATCTTCAATGTGCAAGTGGTGGAAGTTGTAAGGTCACATGATCCGATTTTTAGAGCGCAAATGATTGTTTCTTTATTCCTAGATAACTTTAGCCTTCAAAGTTATTTTAAAGTGTAGATTTAGTACTTGAATGTCTAAAAAATAGGAAAAATTGCTAAGTTTTGACTACTTTAAGAATATTCCCATAATTATATTTAATCATTATATTTTAGAATTTATAGTTCATTCAATAATTTAATTCATTTCCCATAGAAATACCCTGCTCAAAAAAATAAAGGGAACACTCAAATGACACATGCTAGATCTGTGCAAAGCTGAATGTGCTGACAACAAAATCACATAAAAATCATCATTGCAAATCAAATTTATTAACCAATATAAGCCTGGATTTGGAGGCACTTACAAAATAAACCCTTAAAGCCCTTTTCTCATTTTTACGTTCTGTTTTTTACTCCACTTATTTAAAAAACGTTAACTTTTTTTAATGTTTACAGAGATGTGTTAGGGCTTGTTATCTGTGGGACAAATTGTACTTTTTAGAGGCCCCATTTAATATTCCATGCAATGTACTGGAAAGCTGGAAGTGCTGTATTGCAGTATATAGCTATTTTACTGATGATCTCTAATGGCTAGCCATAGGCTGGCTATTGAAGATCACTATACATGAAAAGCCTATAAGACATTATGAGACCTCATGTGGCTGGAGTGTGTCACCAGTTCCTGCAAATGAAGGCATTCAAGCTATTGACAGGTCGGCTTGTTTCCAAGACCTGAATCTGACTGAGCACAACTGGGACATCATGTCTCGCACCATCCACCAAGATCACGTTGCACCACAGACTGTCCAGAAGTTGCCGGATGTTAGTCCAAGTCTGGGTGGAGACTTCTTATGAAACAATTTGCCACCTCATCAGGAGCATGGCGAGGCATTGTAGGGAGATCATAGAGGCACGTGGAGGCCAAACCCAATACTAAGTAATTTTGACTTGTTTGAAGGACCTTACTTCAAAGTTGAACCACACTATTAAAAGAATGTACCTTTGTGAAGATAATCATCTATAAATGTAGTGATAACGTTCCTTAAAAGGAACCTATCACCACAAGGCAGAATTTCACTGGTGACAGGTCCCAATAGGCACCGTATAGTACATTACATACTGTTAGATTTAGAACTCTGCTCCCCTCTGTTCGTGTGATATCCCCTGAAAAAGCTTACTGGGCTCCCTGCCAACAAATGCTGGTTAAGTCCCAGGTTGATGCCTCTTTTCAAATCTAATGTTTCCTTGTCAATAAGCATAATGCTAGGCTCGGTCCACACTCGTCAATATTCTATTTCTTCCTCTCCCGCATCCTTCCTGCTCCTAACCCTCCATCTCTGACATCGGCCCACCGCAGCAAAGTTCCCACGTGCACAGTGAGCCCAACAGTCCTATTAATATAGAATGGAATACAGCTCTCACTACTTTATTGGATATCTCAATCTGAAAAATGAGTTTACCATAGATCGTATCATGGAGGTGTTTCATGCAGGAGCATAACAAATGTATCCATCATGGCCAAAATACACTGCCACATCCACTTCTACACCAGAAGACCCACCCACTTAGCCGATGGCTGCACATTATTCCTAATAAAATAGAAGCCTTATATCTACAACATTGCTCCGCCATCAGCCACCACTAGAAGGTGTGACATCCAACACAGCCATAGGTACAGCAATTGATGAACAATGGGGGGGATTTACTAATTGTGCCGCAAGGATGACTGTCGGCATCTGAAATCAGTCTCCGTAAAGCACAGCCCGATGTATTAAAGTGGTGCACGGCTGTTAGTGATTACTGGGTAGACAGAATTAATCAGTCGTCCGCCAGAAAAATGCCGACAGTAATGAAGTGTGCGCCAAAATCTTTCATGGACTGCGCCTTAATTTTGCTCTCAGACCAATTTTTTCCTGGTCTATCGTGCGCCAAAAATGGCGCCTAAAAATTCAGACAAAATGCACAGAAATGTGGAGGATAATGTGGAAACGTTAGGCCACGCCCACTTGCAGGAAAAAATTCGAAGGTGTCGGGATGGTCGGAAACATCTGTTCTTTCTTGCGCAAACTCATTATAAATGATCCGCAACAGTTCTGCGCCAAAAAAACATTAAAATACCGGCATTTGCCCCAATGTGTCTTTACCATCATCTCTATGTTTTTAGACCATAAATGAATTTAGTTCTCATGCAAAGTAATTTTTTTTATTGAAGATTGAAATAAAGAATACGGCTGATTGGTTACATCTTCCATTCTCTCACATTACAATATTTGCAGGATCACAGCAGCAATACATTAACTTGATCATGTGCATACTTTTGCATATTATCTTTTCATATGAATTTGATAAATGAAGTGCAATGAATTAAAATTGATTGATCTGTAAAAATAAAATATCACTACAGGCGTTTTATATGTGTGATATGAAGCAGCATTGAAATGAAATTCCTGAAAATGACTTTTTATTGCATTTAAAGTCTGCAAACTGTGATTAATGTCATACAAAAATATCTAATGGGACTATGTCCTCCCAATCATGGAGTGAGAGGACTCTGCACCCTCATTGCCAGTAGTGCGATTGATAGTAGTACTGTATATACTGTATATAATAGCAGGTTTTAGACAAAGTGGGCAAACTAAAAGTTAGACCTGAAATAAAACTATTTCATAAACCGTCCAGGTATCAGGTGAAATAAGCTGCAATGTTTCCTGCATGAAAAAGGCTACTAAACCGAAATGTTACAGTTTAGCATAAAGTCCACAGCTTACAGGTAGATATACAACCCCCCATCCCTGATCGCCTGCTTTATTCGTCCCACTGAATTCACATGCAAATATTTAAAAAGTGCCCACATCCTGATCATAAAAAGATAACATTACTAATGACTGACACTACACATGCTGACACTGCTTCACACACTAGTATCAGTCAGTGACACAGACATTAATGGCATCTGGTACCTTACAGATCTTCTCCATCAGGAAGAGAACTTTATTACCACTTTTCCCGGCCAAGACTTATGACTGCTGATACCACTGCCGGCTGTCTTCAGCTCTGTCCAGCACATTTCCACACTGCCTCCTTAAAAATACCACAGTCACTTACAACATAATGTCACCTGGATAACAGTGCTTACATACAGGAACCCATAATTATTATTAATAATACCCTGTTTCCTCAGAAATTAGACCAAAATCTAATATAAGACACTGTGGCACATTTACTTAAAAAGACGGAAACTTCACTAAAAGTACACTTTTATTAAGAACATGTGTCAAAATTCATGAATCTGTCGCTTCCCTGTACTGGCCTGACAGAGTTCATTAACTTTTTTGCTGTGGCAATAAGCAACCAATCACAGCTCAGCTTCTATTCTGCCACAAGTTGTTTAAATGAGCTCTGAGCTGTTATTGGTTACTATAGACAATGAGTATAATACAGCTTATGAGTGAGGTAAGATGTGAAGTAATATGTGAGGTAATATGAGGTATTATAACCACCATATACAGGAGCCATTGTGCGCTGCTGCGGCAGTTCGATGCTGAGCCGTAATTGATGGCTGTTCTGCAACAGGTCATTAATATGAGCTCTGAGCTTTCCTAGGTTACTATAGGCAATAAATATAATACAGCTTAGGCTGTGTTCACATGTTGCAGTTTGTTTGCATTAACACATGTGTTTTGAAATGCATCACAAAAGCTGAGAAGAGGAGCTTTGCCTAATTAGATTGTTGTCAACATTGCATTTGACATTTGATAATGTTAATACACATATATGTTAACAAAATGTTAATGAGTGTGTTACCGCACACATATTGTAAATGCAATGTTTATAGCAATGTAATTATGTAGTTAGGCGAATCTCTTCTTCTCAACTTTTGTGACGTGCTTGAAAACAGATGCGTTAACACAAACGAAATGCAACATGTGAACGCAGTCTTAGGTGTGAGCTAAGATGTGAAGTAATATGTAAAGTAATATGTGAGGCAATATGATAACCACCATATACAGGAGCCATTGCCTGCTTTGGCAATAAGCAACCAATCAGAGCTCAGTTTCTATTTTGCCACAGGTCATTCATATGAGCTCTGAGCTTTGATTGGTAACTTTAGGCAATAAGTATAATACAGCTTATGTGTGAGGTAGCGTGACTGACAGAGAGACAGCCAGTGAGTGTGAGTGAGAGAGAGACAGACACGGAGAGGAACTGAGAGACAGAGAGACAGACAGGGAGAGTGCGTGAGTGACAGAGAGTCAGCCAGTGAGTGTGAGTGAGAGACAGGCGGGGATAGTCTGACAGAGAGCTAGGCGAGGAAGGTAAGTGACAGAGACAAGTGGAGAAAGTGAGTGACTGAATGAGAGACAGGCAGGGAGCATGAGTGAGTGACAGAGAGACAGCCAGTAAGTGTGAGTGAGAGACAGCCAGTATGTGTGAGTGAGAGACAGACAGGGAGAGTCACTGAGAGACAGGCCAATGCTGACTCTCTTCTTTCGGTTATTCTATCTATGCAGGGGGACAGGTTGCATGTGATGACATCATCACATGCTGCCTGGGTTCTCCACACTCTACAGAGCGGGGCAGACAGACTTGTCTTAACACAGGTGCCATTGGTATGTGTACAAGAGTTCCGTACTCCTGGTGGGTGATTTGAGCGGCAGATTCGGGTGATTCGGCTCTGGGCATTTATTCCAACGTGTATCGGCCCTGGCGCCCCGTGAAAAAGAAAGCTACAGTATTGGAAGTGATTTTTTGCCAAGAGCATCATCCCAAGTGTTGTCTTTTTTAAAAAGAAGTGGAAAATATTTGAACTGCAAAAACACATAAAACATCACCTGGTATTAAGCTCTTAGCTCCCTGGTTAGTATCACAGTAACAGTAAAGAAAACAATGTTTGTATAAGGATTTGTCTCCTTCAATATGACTTATAAGGGCAAACAGATGTCATGGTGAATGGGTGTATTGCTCTGAATACCTCTTTAGATACAAGAACCTCAAGACACTACACAAAAGAAACTTCCATCACGGCATGAGGAATGTGTTTTTAATGGAAATTGGCAGGGAGAGCAAGTAACACCTTGCCAACGTCTACCCGGATGAAACAGGCCACAGACATTCATGTTCATGAGGCCAAGGTAAAATATCAATATTAATTTACATGAAGTGGGTCATATGGTACAACATAATTTTTCCACTGTAATGACCGTGCCAAAACGTTCCTCTATTCGCAGTTAGCAGATTAGGTGGCATTAATTGTTCGTATTTTCTGTGTGTGAACTGTGGTTTAGGCTTCTGCTGTTTTGATTTACTGAGCCACACTCTCTGCAGTTCAGCTCTGTCCAGCAAAGGCTATATTCAAACACACGTATGGGGGATGTCTACATGGCAATGGGTCCACGGTGCCGTATGGGAGTGGTACGGTGGCACACACGTGCGGCACCATACCGTTCCGTAGCTGGGAGAAAGATAGGACATGTCCTAACTTTCTCCCGTCATATGGCGCAATGGCCATATATCGCTATGGATAGATAGCGGCGCTCACCCCCTTCTCCTCTCCCCGGCGCTGACGTGTGCGTGAATGCAGCCTAAGAGTTACTAGCCTGATGGAAAGTTGTTGTAGTTGTTGTAGCCTGATGACCGTCTGATATTGGATCTACTTTCAGCCCCATCAGACCTTGCTGGTTATACTATATCACAGCTCTTTTCTTGCTTGTGCTTTTGCTATTGGCTTTCTATTGCTTACTCTGGTTATCTGATCTCAGCTTTGTACTATTGACTATACATTTTGGACTCCGATTCTATACTGTACTTGCTATCTTGTTGTGACCCGGACCCTTAAACTCCCTTTCTGTGTTATCAGTTTATCAGTCTTGTTTCTTTTCTGCACTGTGACTAAATGCCCAGTTACCGCCTACTGCATGGGGTGGGGCCAGTAAATAGGCAGGTGACAGCTTGGGGGCTCAGTTTAGGGCTCACTGTCTTGTTTGTCCTCCCTGCATCCCTAGCCACCCGTTCTTACATCCACATTTTAAAAGCCTAACTCAACGCTTAACTTAAATTACATTTAATTTTGTCTGTTAACAAAGAGATATAATGGCTTGTTTTTTACATAACAGGTTGTATTTTAGATGGCAGCTTTATGGGTCACTCTGTCATAATGATTCCAGAAATAATACAGTTCAATAGGTGTTGTTTTATTTGATAACTTGTCACTATATTCTGAAAAAAATTTTTGTTAACTGCTTTTTTAGCACATGGAAAGGAAACTGTGATCACTTTTCAAAGATTTTTTTTACAGCTAACAATGTAATCGATAAATTACGTTTCCGAGCTATTTCTCAGTCCCATAATGTGATCACTTGATCTCTTGAACGTTATACTGCAATCCTTCTGTTTTTGCTGTATATTGTTACTCTTATCATATTCCATATTTTTGACTTGACCTAATAGACTTTCTAGCTTTATCAGGAGCCTTTCTCAAGCCAAGTTCCTGATATAGGAGCTGAAACGTAGCACTCTTGGAATAAAGTAATTCCCTTGTTTTCATTGATTTTGGTGTGCCACCATTTTTTGAATTATATATGTGAAGGATTTAACAAACCCCGGAGGTTGAGGAGCCAAAATGTTTTCAAAACTGGTGCAGCTGAAATATCTATCTATCTATCTATCTATCTATCTATCTATCTATCTATCTATCTATCTATCTATCTATCTATCTATCTATCTATCTAACTATCTAGTACAAATCACAATCACTACAGCTATAATCTGGTTTCATAAAAAGAAAACTGACCATCTTCCGTAGCACAGTATAATGTATCCAGCACAGTACAATGTATCCAGCATGTCATTTCTCCTATCACACCAAGAAAATAGAACGCCATAAAGTGAGGAGCACGCTGTGAATCAGCATCGCCATGCATGTCCTCCATCTAGATACATATTACATTTTAAGTAGCACAGTAAAATGTGACCTAGGCTCTGAACCATTAGTATTACCAGCACAGCAGAAAGATACTGCAGCGCAATGTTCTTCAGGCAACATACCAACTATTTACATTGCATGTCGCATTAGGTCTCAGAAGGTAGTCATGATAGAAGGGCACAAAACAGTTCTAATTTTCTTCAACTACTAGAGCATGAAAATGTGTTTTTCTGCCTGTGGCAGCACAGTTAATACAGGGCATGCTTTACATGTAGTCATATCGCTTGCCTTTCCATCATTTGATTACATTATTTATACTCTAGTGGAGAATTGCTGTACTCCTGACGTTGATTTGTAAATTCACATATAATCATAAACAAATTCCCATGAAGAATATTAGACATACACAGTGTAAAGCTATGGGAGGTGCACAAGTAGCAGTGCAGGGAATATATGCTTTATATGTATAACATGATACTGTTCTGAGATCTTAAGGACTCGGCACTTTTTATTCATTCTTTGTGATTTTTGTGATTGTGTTTGTGTAGTCACATTCTACAGTGGGGTCAGCACTTAGAAGGGTGTTTAGTTGTTTCATTTTTAAACAATTTTGAAGAATAGGAATTATACACTTTAAAAAAATATATATATATATAAAATACAATAGATTATGGCTGATACAAGAGGAGCCTGGATGCTATGGGAACAAAACATTTTAACAAAATGTAACATTTTGATAATTTGATGTTGATCCAGGTAATTATTCTGTTAATCAGATGTATCTTAGTGGTTTTCCCTTTTTAATACATGTGACATTTGGGGAGTTAAGGCTTTTAAAAAGTCTAAAAAGCTCTTGTGCACCATTTTTTTTTTTAAATAAACGCAACTTTCACATCTTAAGTCAGGTGATAACTCAGAGAACACTTCAGAAAACTCAACCATGGTAAAGGGAGACTGTCCAAGTAAAGCCAATAATTAGATACACATGATCCATTGTGTTTGATAAAAATATCTCAAAAGGATGTACAGTCACAAATGTTTGTTAAATGTCTACCCTATTTCTTTACTGCAATGAGGGAATGGCTAAAAAGACAGACAGATAGTAAGCCCTTCTCATATTTTCCTGCCTGGTTGCCCTACCTACCCTAAGTGGCAGGTGACAGCTGGACAAAGACTGAACAATGAAAACATAGAAGAATAGTCAACAGATACCGATCAGAACCAAGAGGGCAATGCAGTAGAAAATTGATAGGCAAATTGGATAGACAGAACAAAGGTAAATGGTCAAGTTATCCAAAACTTAGAAATCAAGAAAAATGGCAGCAAGCTCAAAATAAGACTCATGAAAAGAACAGGTGAAAGGCAGGCAGAACCAGATATAAGAGTCCCCATCTGAAAGTTGATTGGATTTATTTCCTGATATCCAGACAAAGCAGACCAGCAGGGGAGGAGCTTGAGCGGAGGAAGAATCTGTCCATCTCACCTAACTTAACTTGTAGCAAAGGTGTGGAAAATCTATTAATAATAATAATAATAATAATAATAATTCTTTATATATATAGCGCACACAGATTACACAGCTCTGCACAAAGCATGTCAAATTTGTCCCTGTCCCCATGGGGCTCACAATCTAATCAGCCTACCAGTATGTTTTAGAGTGTGGGAGGAAACCGGAGTACCCGAAGGAAACCCACGCAAACACGGAGAGAACATACTATCAAAGATAGATCAGTATTGTGGAAGTCAATTAAGTCAGCCATGAATTCAATAAAGGAGTGTTCAGACTAGTTAGGGCAGAATGTAACCTAAGAACAAAATAAAACTCATCAGCGCATCCTCAGCTGTAATTCACCGACAGTGAATGGCACTGAAACCTGAACAGGCACAGATGTTACAATTGCCTACTCAGTGAAAAAAAATTGCTATAAAAAGTTGTTTAGCTCTAATTTTTTCTCTCTTGTTTCATTTATGAGCTCTAGACAGCTAACGCATAATGTTTCCTTTTTCTTTAATAAGAACTGGATGATGTTTGTACCTTACAGACATATTCTGTCAGTTTGACATAGAGAACATGTAATCTTAACACTGAGCCTTATGTATCAAAGTGCTGGTAAAATTCATATAAATAAAACATTGGGATAATCACTGAAGTGTCTCCTCGTAACTGAGACTCTTATATGTTCTTTCCCAATATTGTTACAGTGTGAGAAGAATGAATACATCAAAGGCATGTGTTTCACCCCTTAAGTCAGTGTGACGTGCTAGTATACCACACGCCTGTTAGTATGGAGTATGGAGAAGGCTCACAGGCTGAACTCCCTTCATATTAGCTGGGTGTTTACTGCATATTGCAGCAAACACTGACCTGTAACATCAGGCGACAGTCAAAAGCCAGCACTGCCTGGATGCCACCATATTGGCTTTGATCCTCACTCCCTGTGACGTCATCTGGGAGTGATGATGAGTTACCCTGAGTCTTTATAAGACTCCAGGACTGTAATTGCTGCCAGTGGCACACTTCTACATATCTATAGCAATTTATCCATATACTTCAATTTCTTCATATACATATATATACAGTAGAATTGAAGTCTATAGTAGGATTGATCAGACAATCATGGGTTAAATACCCGAGGGGGTCTGAAAGATAGATTTTTTTTTTCTTTTTAAAAACCCCCCTTTCCTTAGAACTAATATAAAACAAATACAATTAAAAAAATGTTAAATAAGTCCAAATCTATCAATATTTTATAATAGTTATTCCTGCCGTTGAACACCGTAACCAAAAATAGTGCCAAAAAGTCCAAAATGCCACTTTATCGCCCCAACATATAAATAATTTAATAAAAAGTGAGCAAAAGATCATACAGTCCCCAAAATGGTAGCAACTATAATGTCAGCTTACCCTGTAAAAAATAACACATCGAACAGCTGCATACAATGAAGTATGAAAAAGTTATTAGCGTCAGAAAATGGTGAAACAAAGAATTTTTTTTCATACATAAGATAACATTTTTTTTAATGTATAAAAAACCAATGCTACCTTAAAATTGCTATGTGCGCGAGTGTACCAACCCAAAGAATAAAGGAGATGTGTCATTTGGATCGCACAGTGAATGCCATAAAAACCAAGTTTGCAATTGTAATTTTTAACCAATTTTACAGCATTCGGACTTCCTAGTATACGGCATAAAATATTAAACGTCATCACTAAGAAGTACAATTTGTGATGTAGAAAACAAGCCCACACACAGCTCTGTACATGGAGAAAAAAACGTTATGGATTTTTTAAGGTGGGGAGTGAAAAATAGAAACACGAAAACAAAAAAAGTCATGAAGTGACTAAAGTGAATATCATCTAGCATAGACGACGTAAATAAAGCAATCTAAAATGTTGCAGGCTTTTAGGACCCCTCACTTGTGACCAGTGTTGGCTCCAGGTTTCAGAAGGCTCCTGGGCAAGAGAGCGTCAGTGGGCCCCTTTGCAGTGAAGTCACATGTCTGCAATTCATAAACTAAAACAGTCTCCTGTTACCTAAAATAGTCCCAGTTTATCAAACCAAACAGCCCGCTCATGGTAATTTTATATACAGCCCCCTCAAGGTTATTTTATATAAAGCCATCATCACCTCCTATAGATTCACTCAATTCATGAACCCCTCATGGATTCCTTATGTACAGCCTTATGAGCCCCCCCCCCCCCCCCAGCAGCTCTGGGCCCCGGCACTTGCCCAGGTATGCCAAGGCGCCAGTCATGCTTGTGACCCTTGTCCCACCTGTTGATATTCATATGACAGCTGAACTACTTCTTTTCCAAAGATAATAGAGCTCATGAGTCTAGTTGTATTCATGAGATAAATACTCTAAACAAACAGAGTGAGATTTCGGTAGCAGCAGGTTAGTAATTCATGGGAAGGAGCAGTAGGGTAGATCTACATTTTATCATGTTATCATTTAAACTACCTTTCATATGGTCTGGCAGTCTGTAGCAGGAATAATATAAGTAATAGCAGGATTATACAGCCATTCTAGTGCAGAGTTTCAAAGCAAGTACAGCAAGTCTCAACAAGTCTGCAAAATCTATTCCGCTGCCGAAAGTTCCACTTGATTGGAACTTTTGTTCAACCTTGAATTGTGGTGTGATGGTCACATTTAAGGCAGGAAAAAGCACAGAATAGAACTATAGAACTATCAAGGGAATAAAAGAACTATGGTACTGCATGAATAACTGATTTAAGTTGTGTAATATTCTTGCTTTGGATCCAGTACAATTCACTAGTTTCCACACCTTACTATATGGGCCACAAAAGAGTCTGTTCTACTAAATGACTGTGAACTATGCAATTCTTTCCCCTATAGAATACAGACTAATTACAATCATATTATTTCATATTGAACCAAAAGGTCCTTTTAGTCTGGAAGGGAATGGAGAGAGGGGCGCTCCTATAGTGCAATATCCTTCATAAATTTTGGCGGTGTACGAGTAGTAGTGGAACTACTAACCTGACGGGGTTGTGCTGGCAGGCACAACTCTGTGAAATCGTTCTTAGTTGAAAACGTTGGCGTCCTCGTGCAGCCACGCTCCCGGTGTCAATCCTTCTCCTGCTTGGGATACCCGACTCCGGATAGAAAAATGGACAATGTGACACATCAAGGATGTGTATATAGTTGAGCGTTAGTATGGCGCTGGACTGTTTAATAAAAAAGATCCGATTTTATTTGGTGAAAAATAAAACCACTCTTGCGATAGAAATAAAAGGGGGGGGGGGTACCAGACGGAGCGCTCTGTCCGAGCGCGAAACACGTTGTTCTTATCATCATTTTACCCCCCTCCCCTTTTAATTTCTATCACAAGTGGTTTTATTTTTCACCAAATAAAATCGGATCTTTTTTATTAAGCAGTCCAGCGCCATATTAACGCTCAACTATATACACATCCTTGATGTGTCACATTGTCCAAAAGGTCCTTTTAGGCAGTGACCTGAAGGCAAACGTATTGTGTTTTTTATTATTCCAATTCTGTAGATTCGATTTTTAAAGGAATGTGTCAGATGTGAACCAACATTATATTTCCATTAAAGCCACTTTAGTAAATAGGGACATTATTTCCTGCCGATGCTCCCGGCTCTGTGAATGAACGTCGTATGTAGTTTTGGCTGTAAAGTTTTTTCTTTATTGGCACATTTTGTACTGACTCTTCCAGACGCCCTCCCCCTATAGACCTCTATGTTAGAAATTATGTTGAATGTTGGACTTCCCCAATCGGTCTGATAAATAGAGAAAGATGCATTTTTAATATTATAATTTCTTTACAAACCTACGGTATAATTTAGTTCTTTAGGCCACGTGATGAATTCTGGTTTTAGAGCCTCTGACGCAGATGTGAACTTAAATACATGTGTGGTCAACACAAAGATATGGCATATGATTTGTTCATTGGAGGTGCTATGAAAAGGTCCCATTGTGAATGGTTTTCATGCTGAGAAAATGAGACATCAATATAGAATAGGGTTCTTGACAGTTAAAGTAGGCAAACTATGGAGGAAGTAATGGATAAAGATATAATTATAACTAATGTATTGGAGTGTGTCATGCCTGTCAGGCTAACACTGACAGCTGCCTATTAAGTTCTGCCAATGCCATGACAACACATCAGTGCATAATCACAGCCCTAACTTGTAGGACCCTAAAGGACTGTTCAGAATTACTGCCTTGTCTCCCACTACGGTGACATGGGCCGAGTTACTATACACTTACATGCTACATGCAATCCATGACATATAAGTGTAGTAGGCCATTTTCTCTTGGATGATTAAATTATTTTTTCCCAATTTCTATCTCTTAACATTGGTTTCTTTCTCTGAGCAACAAAATCCTAACCTTATTATTTTCTTAAACACTACTATTTTCCTAAGAATCAAGATGGCTAAAGCTGTTTGTCTTAAAGGACATCCATCACCAGATTACTAGTGATAGAGTATCCTAATTAGACTGTTCATTCGGTCTAGGGGATGGGAGTCTGTTGTTTAAATGTTTTTATGGAACTTTATTAACAAAATAGTAACTTTGTAAAAGTGTCGGAGGCACTCAGGCCGACAGCGTTTGAGCGCCTCTCGGCTTCCCTGGCTTTTAATTTACGCAAGCAGCCCACTGCAAGCCTCCTCCTGTTCCTGATTGGGGAACTAGGAGAGAGCACACACCTCACTCTCTCCACACTCAGGCTTTGACGTCACTGGCAGGATTGTAATTCCGCGGCCGGGAGCAGGAGGAGGCTTGCTCTGGGGGAGGGGGTGTGCATAAATTAAAAACTGGGGAAGCCGAATGGCGCTCAGACACCATCAGCATGAACACCTCTGTCAGTTTAACATAGCTAATATTTCGTTAATAAAGTTCCATAAAAACGTCTATAAAGCAGTCTCCCCATCCCCTAGACTGGTCTAATGAGCAGTCTAATTAGGACACTCTATCACCAGTAATCTGGTCATAAATATCCTTTAAATGATCTAATGTAAAATATGGCAGTCTTTTTTTAAAGAAAATAACTTGAATGTAGCCAGTAATACTTGCGCATTGGCATCCTCCATTCTCCCATTCAAAGCCTAAGAGATAACTTACTTTTTGGAACAACCCCTGTAAATATAATATCAACTGGTTGTAAAAACTGGCTAGACAAACACGATCCAAAAAATAGACCTTATTTTTGTGGTTTTTTATAAAGTCAATGACCATTATATCCAAAAAAATAACCCTCTATTAAAATCAACAATTTAATGAGTTTATTTGTTCATTTTTAAGACAGAATAATACATGTATAGTAATTCCATAATTAAGTAATAAAATATCCCCATAAACCTTGGTAATTGTGGAAGGGCACATGTTTCGATTAATATTATTACCTGGAGAATTTGCTGCATATGATGATGTTATTCTGTAATAAAATCTAAAGATAATACATTACTGGTACGGTAATTAAAAACATATCAACTCAAATTGAAACATACCACACATTGTGTACATCGGAAGAGGGGGTGTTCGTCTACTCGAACCATCTAAAACAAGTAATGAATTAGTCTTATAAGCAATAATATTCTGTTATTTCTAGATTTTCCATCTATGTGATAGATTACAAGAATTTGCTGCTGTTACAATAGTTTAATAAATAACTTCACAACTGGGTGTTACCATTTCTTTTATCAAAAGTATCAGAGTTTGAAACGGCTACCACTGATTGAACAGTATCAGATGGTTCAAGAACACACCCATAACTGGCAACACCGTGTCACATTGTTAATCTTTTCTTGCGACGGAATAATAGAGGATCAGCTTAAAGATAAGTAAATTCTAAGACAAGAGTGCTAAGCGGTTCTCTATAAAACATACCCCATTTTTAAACAAACCTTATAAATCAACTAAACTAAATCATAACTACGACAGAAGATGCGCTGCCGACATTGTTATGCACTTTGCATTTTTATACTGTACCACAATAATCTGAACACTGCCTTATTTCACTCCTGGCTTATTTTCATATCTGTCTCCTGTTGACTTGTTTGGGGCTGCGGTCAGTTAAACTAGCTGTGATGAATAGATGTCTCCTCCTCCCACTTCCCAGGGCTTGCTATAAGTTTTCCTCAGTCTTTACTAGCATTTTATTAATATCAGTATTTTAGATTTTCCTAACCTTTGCCTGTCTTCTGACTATCCATTGTCTCTTGATTCTGTACTCCGTATTAGTATGACTATTCAACTGGGTTTGTTTTGTCCTCTCTTTATCTTTGTGTTTTCACTTTGGCGCAGAAAGGGAATGTAAACTAGTTGTCACCTATTGCTTAGGGTAGCATGGGCAATTTGGTAGGGACAGCTAAGGGATGTTTAACTTTAGGGCTCACTATCTATGTCTGTTCTATCTTTCCAAGACAAAATTCAGCTGAGATTTTATTGTGAAAGCAAATTAGGAGGGAAGGAGATGATAAGAGATGATAAGTGGACAAGGAAAAACTTTAGGAAGTGGAAGATATATTGCAAAGTCATTGTACTATTCACATATCCAAAGTTAGTGAAGCTTTAATGGTGGTGACATGTATTTCTGGATTCACATTTGCAGGATCTACAGTTATAAACAACTGGAAATGGTACAATCTGTTTTCCTAGTAGCACACAAAATACAGTAAAATCTCATCTGGACACCAGCTCTTTGAGACGATCATACCCACAAGGTATCTACAATAGAGCAGATTTGTGACTGTACGCAATAAGCATCATTTCTGTGATATTAGACTATATTATGTGGCATCAAGGACTTCGACTTCTAGTAAGTAGCTTACTGCTGATTTTAAAACTGTCCCGACACTTTGCTTTATATAACTGTATAAGAATAGTGTAACTTCATTTACACCATGTCACCTGTATTCATTATTTCTTGTTATTAGCACCTTCAAATGCAGTGTAAGGCTCGTACACTTTGTAGGAAGTATTGTACTTGTTTCAGAAATAAAAACACTACTGTAAAAGTGTAATGTACGTATTGTCAACTGTGTGGATAGTAGATCTAAAAGAATTTATATTGCGTGGATAAAATTCAACTTCCCAATTCCAATCTTAAAGTGTACTCAACCTTTCAACCAACTTTGCACGATAACATATACCGTTTTTTCGGACTATAAGGCGCAAAAAAATCCTTTGATTTTCTCAGAAATCAAAGGTGCGCCTTATAGTCCAGTGCGCCTTATATATGAACCGTACTGACAGACAACAGCTGCCTTGAACTGTGCACAGGTCTGCCACCTGCTGGTCCTTCATCCTTATAATCAGGTGCTACCACTGATTGGACAGTATCAGATGGTTCAAGAACACACCCATAACTGGTAACACCATGTCACATTGTTAATCTTTTCTTGGGGAGGAATAATAGAGGATCAGCTTAAAGATAAGTAAAGTATAAGACAAGAGTTCTAAGTGGTTCTCTTTAAAGCATAATCCATTTTTAAACAAACCTTATAAATTAACTAAACTGAATCATAACTGCTACAGAAGATGCGCTGCCGACATTGATATGCACTTTGCATTTGTATTCTGTACCACAATAGTCTGAACACTGCCTTGAACCTCAAGGTGCTATGAACCTCAACATTTTAGCAGGCATTTATTGATGGTGCGCCTTATATTCCAATGCGCCTTATAGTCCGAAAAATACTGTAATAGTGTGTGTACATTGCAGTTAGGTAACCCTTTTAGCAATTTTTCCAATGCCGTATCTATCTGATTTTCAGTCCCATCTTGAGCTGGTGGCTGGAGATCAGTTGCTGTGATGTCTCCTATACACTTCACTCAGAAAGTAGAAAAAAATAATCAATAATTATCTCCCTTTGAAGCAGAGGGTCATATACAGGATATTATATATTGATATAATAAAGCATTGATTTGCATAAAGAACTAGAGGGGAAATAAAAAATGTGTCTGAGTCTGTTCTCCCTTCTCTATAACCTTCTGCTCACTCCTCCCATTTCCCTTCTCTATATACTTTTATGTAATTTATCATTAAAGTGAATGCAATGTATATATAGCTATACAGTTGAGCTTGAACTTTGAGTTGGACACAAGCTTTGGGTATTTAGATCCAAAAACGAAATAGTAGATGTTAAATGTGAAAAGGCCCATTATATTTAGAGGAGTCATTACTGGGGAGTGGGAGAAATGTAAGGTTTGAGTACAATTTCTAAGTATAAAGTATAATCCTCTTCCCAACACCTGTGTTTCATCCTATATCTGGATTAGACAATTCAAAAGCAGATGATTATGGATTTAATAATTACTAAATAATTTAGCTAAAAATTGTTTCCCCATATAGTCAACTTTATAATTTTACCTGGTATCCGGGGATATCTATATCGAGTCGAATAGGACGTAGCCTCCTAATGTTTAATCCAGCTCATCCATTTCTCAGCATTCAGCAATAATGTCATGTGACCAGGGTAAAAAAATACAAGACTGCCATTGGCAGAAAGGAATACCCATATCCGGACAAAAGAGTGTTGGAGGGCTGTCCTACAGCCTGGCAGGTCTCCAGCAGGGTGGTGTTGGCAAGAAATGATGAGGGAGAGGCTGCTATAGCGGATCTCCCTGGGGCAACCCTTTGGTGTCTAGAGTATAAGTCTCTGTGTGGTGGACAGGGTGCCTGTGATGATGACAGCCGGAGTAGCAGGGACCAGACGGAGGCAGAGGTTGAACAAAAACAACTTACAGTTCTTTATTGGAACCGACAGGAACCGCAGCAACGTGCCTTTAACAGAGTAGTGGAGTGCTGAGATGTACTTGGAGGGAGCCACAGGAGGTAGATCGCCAGCCTGGATGCAGAGGGCAGGCTGGGAGGTAGCTGTGTCCTAATTGGAAGCTTCAGCTTGTCCTGGAGTGCTTCAGGTATCACCCTTGAAGGTAGGATGATACCCCTTTCCTCTCTCTCTGTCTAACTCACTGCTTGGTCTGACTTGCTAGTCTTTCAGACTCACTTCTCTGACTGAACTGACTGTTGGAAATCTCCAACCGTCACTTTTTCTCAGCTCTTGGTCATGTGGTGGTTACTCCTCCAATTACATCCCAGCTTACAATACACTAGGATAACACATGTGATTGGATGACACATCTTACATCACATCAAAGAATTAACTCCTGCCTTGCCAGGCAGGATCTACCACTGCAGAGTTCATCTGTGTTATCTAGAGTTATGTATTGACATGCTGTGAGGCTAATCAGACCCTACACAGGCTGCAAGCTACATGGTGGGACGTATTTGCAAACACAGCTCTGCCTTGCATCGGCAAGGGTGTTGCAAATGTGTGTATACATAGCTATACAGTTGAGCTTGAACTTTGAGTGGGACACAAGCTTTGGGTATTTAGATCCAAAAACGAAATAGTAGATGTAGCCTCTTCCAGTGTCTGGCAGTCTGTAGAGGAAATATATAATTACTGCAGGATTTACAGCCATTCTAGAGCAGAGTTTCAAAGCAAGTTACAGCAAGTGCTCCCTTCTGCAAATCTATTCCGCTGCTCAGTTTACAACTTGAGTCTGGAACTATTGTTCAACCTTGAATTGTGGTGGTGATGGTCCAACCAGTTAGGCAGGAAAAAAGCGACAGATAGAACTATATAACTCACTTCATATCTAGACGTTGTGTTCTATCAGGGGAATAAAGAACTGTTGTCCTACATGATAACCTTCTTTTAGTATGTGGTAATATTCTTGCTTTGCGATCCCTTACAATCCTAGTTTCCACAACCGTACTAAATGTGCCTACAAAAGTCTGCTTTTCAGTTCCTAGCCTACATACTGTGAACGAATTCCAATTCTTTCCCTATAGAATACCGCCTAATTAACAATCCTATTATTTCATAATAGAACAAACGGTCCTTTTAGCCGTGACCAGGAAGTCAAACGTATTGTGTTTTTTTTATTCATCCCACTTCCTCGATAGGATTCGCTTTTAAGGCAATGTTCAGAATATGAACCCACATTATATTTTCCATTAAGCCCTTTAGTAATAAGACATTGTTTCCTGCCACGCAGCTCCCGGCTCTTGATGAATCCTTATTGTCGTTTTGCTTTAAGGTTGTTTTCTTTATTGCGCAGACATTTTGTACGACTCTTCCCGAACCACAGTCCCCCCCTATCGACCTTCTATGTCTCCTTTTAGAAATTAATTCTTGATGTTGGCCTTCCCCAATCGGTCTGATAAATAGGAATATGCATTTGTTAATATTATAAATTTCTTTACAAACATACGGTATATTTCGTTTCTTAGGGGTGGCCACGTGATGAATTCCTAGGTTTTGAGCTCTAGACGCAATGGTGAACTTAAATACATGTGTGGTCCACACAAGATTGGCATTGATTTGTTCTTGGAGGTGCTATGAAAGGTCCCATTGTGATGGTTTCCATAGCTGGATAAAATGAGACATCATATAGATAGGTCTTGACATTAAGTAGGCCAACTAGTGAGGAGAGTCAATGGAACAGAAATATTAATTATAACTGAGTATTGGGTTGGTGTCATGCCTTTCAGGCTAAGCACTGGACAGCTGCCTATTAATTCTGCCAATGCCCCATGCACACCAATCCATGCATGGCATAATCACACAAGCCCTAACTTTTTAGTACCCTAAAGGACTGTTCATTACTACTTGCCTTTTCTCCCACTACCGGTAACATGGGCCGAGTTCTATGCACTATACATGCTCCTGCAATCCAATGACATAAGTGTATTCGGCCATTTTCCTTGGATGATTTAAATATTTTTTCCCAATTTCTACTCTCTTAACATTGTTTCCTCTTCTCTGAGACACAAAATCCTAACCTTATTAGTTTCTTACACTACTCACAGTTTCCTAAACATACGATGCTACAGCTGTTTTGTCTTAAAGGACATCCATCACACCGATTTAACCTATGATAGAGTTCGTCTAATTAGAAAACTGTTCCTACATCGGTCTAAGGGTGGGTATCTTTTGTTTAAATTTTTTAATAGATGAACTTGTTATTAACAAAATAGTAAACTTTGTCAAATTAGTTCGGGCACTCATGGGCCGCAGCGATGGCCCTAGTCGCCTCTCAGCTCCCTGGCTTTTATATTACGCAGGCATCCCACTCACAAACTAGCCTCCTCCTGTTTCCTGATTGGGGACTAGGGAGAGCAACACTCACTCCTGCCCACCCTCAGCTTTGACGTCCTGGCAGGATTATGTAATTCCGCGGATCCGCGGAGCATGATGATACTGCCTCTGGGGGCGGTGATGTCTACAACATTAAAAAAACGGGAATGTTCCGACATGGTGGCGCTCCTACAAACGTCAAGCATGAACACCATCTGTCGTTTAAACATAGCTAATATTTCGTTATAAAGTCCTAAAAACGTCTATAAAGCGTCTCCCCAATCCCCTATACTGGTCTACTGAGCAGTCTACTTCATGAACACTCTATCACCAGTATTCCTGGGCATACATCCTTTAATGATCAACTTAAATCCGGCAGTCTTTTTTTAAAGAAAATAACGTTAATGTAGCCAGTACTACTTTGCGCATTGGCATCCTCATTCATCCCTTCAACCTAATAATAACTTACTTTTTTTGGGAACAACCCTGTACATATAATATCACTGTTTTGTAAAAAACTAACTGTCTAGTACAAACAACGATCCAAAAATAGACCTAATTTTGTATTTTTTATAAAAGTCAATGACCATAACTCCAAAACATACCCCGCTATTCATCAAAACAATTTAAATGAGTTTTATTTGTTTCATTCTTTAAGTAAGACAAATAATCAGTTTATAATTCCTAATTAGTTCATAAGATACCCCCATAACCTGGTATTGTGGCAGGGCACATGTTTTCGATTAATTTTTACCGTGGAGAATATGCTTCATATATGAGTATTCTGTCATAAATCTAAAGATAATCAATTACTGGTACGGTCATAAAAACAAATCACTCAAATTGAAACATCCCACTTGTGTACTCGGAAAGAGGGGTGTTCTTACGCGAAACTCTAAAACAAGTATGAATTGTCTTATAAGCATACATCATTCTGTTAGTTTCTGTTATTCCATCTATGTGATTATTACAAGATTTGGGCGGCTGTTACAATCGTTTACTAAATACTTCACACTGGTGTTTCCATTTCTCATTATAAAAGTATCGATTTTGAAACGGCTACCACTGATTATTGAACAGTCTCATGGTTCAACACACCCTAACTGGCAACACAACCACCCGTGTCCAATATTTTTAATCTTTTCTTGCGACGGATGCATAGAGGATCACTTAAAGATGTAAAATTTGCCTAAGACAGAGTGCTAGCGAGTTGCGCTATAACCATACCCATTTTTAACAAACAACCCTTATACAATCCAACTAAACTAACTCCAATACTAACGGACGAAGAATCGCTGCCGACATTGTTATGCACTCTTTGCATTTTATACTGTCACCACAATAATCCTGAACACTGCCTTATTTACACTCTCGCTTATTTTCCATCTCTTTCTCCTGTTGACGTTGTTTGGGGCTGGCCGTGTCCGTTAAAACTAGCTGTTGATGATAGATGTCTCCTCCTCCCCCTTCACCAGGCTGGCTATAAGTTTTCCCTCAGTCTTTACTACATTTTATTAACTTCGTTTTTTATATTTTCCGACCCTTGCCGTCTTCTGACTATCCATTGTCCTCTTGATATTCTGTACTCCGTAGTATATGACTATTCACCCTGGGCTTTTGTTTTTTGGTCCTCTCTTATCTGTGTGTTTTCACTTTGGGCGTCAGAACGGGAAGTAAAACAGTTGTCCCCATATTGCTTAGGGCCTAATGTGGCAATTTGTGTAGGGACACGCAAGGGGATCGTTTAACTTTAGGACTCACTATCTATTCTGTTCATATCTTTCCAATACAAATTCGCTTAGATTTATTGTGAAACGGCAAATTAGGAGGGAAGGAGATGAAAGATGATCAGATGTCAAGGAAAAACTTTGGCAATTGGAGATATAATTGCAAGTCCATGTTACTATTCCCATATACCAAAGTTAGGAAGCTTTAAATTGGTGTGGCATGTATTTCCTGGATCACATTTTTCACAGGATTTCGAGTTATAAACAAACTGGACAATGGTACATCTGTTTTCCTCCCCTGGTGCACACGAATACCGTAAAATTCCATCTGGAACCCAGCTCTTGGAGGATCACCCACAAAGTATCTACAATAGCATTTTGGACTGTAACGCATAACATCATTTCTGTACATTAGACGATTTATGTGGCAATCAAGGACTTCGACGTTCTACTAGTAGCTTACTGCTGATTTTAAACAACTGTCGGCCCCCCACTGATTAGCTTTTATATAACTGTATAAGATTGTGGACCTTCATTTACAACCTGTCACCTGCTCTCATTCTTATCGTTTGTTTATTACCACCTTCAAATGCATGTACGGCTCGTACACTTGGTAGGAAGCATTGTACTTGTTTCAGAAATAAAACACTGCTGTAAAAGTGTAATGTACGCTTATTGTCCACTGTGTGATAGTAATCTAGAATTCTTAATCATATTGGGCGTGGGATAAAAGTTCAACTTCCCATTCCAATCTTAAAGTGTACTCCCTTTCCAACCACGTTGCACGATACATATACCCGTTTTTTTTCGGACTATAAGCGCAGAAAAATCCTATTGTTTTTTCCTCCTTTAGTCCATTGCGCCTTAATAGATAACCGGTACTGAAGACAACAGCTGCCTTGACCGGTGCACAGGTCTGTGCCACCTGCTTTCACTTCATCCTATAATCAGGTGCTACACTGATTGGACGTAATCCATAATGGTTCAGAACCCACCCATACTGGTAACCCATGTCACACTTGTTATCTTTTCTTGGGGAGAATATAAGGGTCAAGCCTTAAAGATAAGTAATAAGATCTAACGAACAGATCTCTAAAGCGGTTCTCTATAAGCATTCCTCCCCCATTTTAAACAAACTTATAAATTCTAACTGAATCATACTGCTACAGAAGGATCCTGCCCTACATTGTTATTGCAACTTTGCTTTGTATTCTGTACCACAATAGCCGAGACCACCTCGCCTTGACCTCAGGTGCTATGAAGCGCTCAACATTATGCAGCGTTTATATTGATGGTGCGCCTTTGTCTTCAATGCGCCTTATATTCCATAAATCTGTATAAGTGTGTGTACATTGCAGTTAGGTACCCCTTTTGCAATTTTTTCACTCAGATCTATCTGATATTTCATCCCCTCCTGTGAGCGGTGGTGGAGACTTCCTTGCTGTGATTCCCCTCATTCACTTCACTCAGAAAGTAAAAAATTCATATTCATCTCCCTTTCAGCAGCGGGTCCATATACAGGAAGTTATTTGATATAATACAAGCATTGATATTGCATAAAGACTAGAGGGAATAAAACTGGAGTCTGATCTGTTCTCCCTTCCTATAAAACCTTCTGCTCAATCCTCCCCTTTCCCTTCTCTATAACTTTTTGAGAATTTATCATTAAAGTGATGCAATGTGTCAACAATTCCTGGAAAGTCAGCCCGGCCCGCAGTACCTGAGTTGCTGGCGGTTGCGGCCTAGCAACTCTATGTCACGGCTTGGTATGGGAACGGAGGCTTGCTTCCTACCGGTCCCTGGGCCAGGTCTCCAGCATGGGGTGTTGGCCAGAAAATTATTAGGTAGAGGGGCTATAGTGGATCTCCCTGGGGCAACCCTTTGGTTCCTAGATTATAGTCTCTTTTGTGGACAGGGGTTCCCGTTATGATGGCAGCCGTATACCTGGCTCAGAAGCGAGGCAAGGTTGAAACAAAAAACTTACAGTTCTTTATTGGAACCGACAGTAACCGCATCAGACGTGCCTTAAGAAATGTTGAGTCCTGTATGCATTTGGAGGAGCCACAGGGGGACATCACCTGGAATGCAAGGGCAATGCTGGAAGGAATAGCTGTTTCCTAAACCAAGGCGCTTCACGTGTCCTTGGTTGCTTCAGGATCCCCTGGAAGGTTAAGGAGTGATACCGCTTTCCTCTCACTGTCTGAACTCACTGCTGGTCTGCTGGCTAGTCTTTCTATCTTCTAGACCTGAATCCTTTCATACTCACTTCTTCCCGTGACTGACTGACTGGTTGGAATCTCACACCGTCCTTTTTCACCTTCTCAGCTCTTGGTCAATGGTGTTGGTTACTACTCCTCCATATTTACATCCCGCTTACAATACAGAGGATATACATGTGATTGGATGGGACACACTTTTACACATCACATAAAGCCTTAACTCCTGCCTTACAGCGGATCTCACCACTGCAGATTTCCCTCTGTGTTATCTAGAGTATGGTTTGACATAGACATGGCCTGTTAGGCTATCAGACCCTACACAGGATGCCAGCTACATGTGGGACGTATTTGCAAACACAGCTCTGCTGGCTCGGCAGGGTGTTGCAAATTGTTGTATACATAGCATACAGTTGGCTTGAACTATTGGTGGGACACACAAGCTTTGGGTATTTGTCCAAACGAATAGTAATGTTAAATTGACAGGCCCATTATTTTAGAGACGGTCATTAGTGGGGAGTTGGGAGAGAAGTAGGTTTGAGTACGATTTATAAGTATAAGTATATCCTCTTCCCAACACCTGTGTTTCATCCTATATCTGGTTAGACACATTCAAAGCCTATATTAATGGATTTAATATGACTAACATAATGTTAGCTGAAATTGTTTCCTCCCAATATATACACTTTATAAAATTTTACCTGGTTCCATGGAGTCTATATCAATCGAATAGGCATAGCCTCCTCATGTTTAAATCCAGCTCAATACATCATTTCTCAGCATTCCATCAATAACTTGTCTGTGCCAGGTGTAAAATACAGACTGCCTTGCAGAAAGGAATAGCCCAGTCCGACAAAATTGTTTTTACTACACATGGTAGACTTAGCGTTATTGATCAGAGAGATTAAAAGATATTTATTTTTAGTAGCTTTGCTTCACTAATGCCCTACCCCTTATGAATCCAGCTTGCTGTGTAACACACTGTCGGGGGCAAGTGTGACTCGATTTTTACCAGGCATTAAATGTAGGACTCTAAGCAGTTGATATAATAGGAACGGCGGATATGATCTAGAGGGACAGGCAAAAAGTGCTCAGACACAATATAGTTGCTGTCCTCATCACAGCACGACCTACACTAAGTGGCTGAGCAATAGATATAGTCTTGCACAACATCTCTGAATGAGCTCGTCCCATAGCCGACAACAAACTATTTGCCAATAAGGTAGTGATATTGCCCTCCTGAGCAACATATACCTATGCCGAGTCATCTATCTTCTTGGTAATAATCTAGACTTTAGATACTACAACCCTCTGAATGGAGTCTTCCCCAAGCGATGACAAACTATAATGTCAATAGTAAATACGAGTACGATAATTGCATCTCAAACACAATCGAACTATTGTATCTCAGAGGGTCACTTATATTTTGACTCGCCCCGTACCCTAGAGTTTGGCCCAAGACTCATGGGGCGCCCCATTTCGTGACGCAAATGAAGCCTACTATACGGTTTAACACCTTTCCTTTGAGCACTTGGTAGCAAAGCTACTAAATAATATTATCTTTTAATCCTATGATCAATAAACGCTAAGTCTTACCATGTGTTAGTAAACACTCTTTTGTCCGGATATGGGTATTCCTTTCTGCCAATGGGAGTAAAACTCCCTGCCGTGACATTCGGTCCATCGCTTTATAATAAAAAATGTGACCAGGGTGACATAATCACAGGTCCTTTAGCCTCTTAACATTAGAAAACTGTACCCAATGCCTATATATCTGATACATGAAATCACAGCATGCCTGCATGGACTTCTACTCCTCTCCATGGGGGCATGCTGTGATTTCATTTCATATATTTCCATGGGGTACAGTTTGCTAATGTTAAGAAGCTAAATAACCTGTGATGATGTGAGCCTTAGGAGGCCACGCCCCACCATGACTCGCTATAGATATGAAGTTGATTAGATGGGGATCTGAGTTGTATTTGTGAAAAATGTGGTGACAGGTTCCCTACATTTTTGGTGAAGTTTTAGCTGACTTTGAAAATTTTTGTTTCTTTTTCCCAATCGTTTGCTGATTTGGCCATTTTGTGAAATGTGGGTGAAGTGTCTTTGGAATTTGTCACCCAACTTATTTCAACTTATTAATTTTGGCACAAAAATTATGTAAAAACCAAGATTTTACTCCATTTCCAAGCTACTATACTGGAAAGGTCTTCTCAGACGTTATATCTGCCCTCTCTCACAACAGACTGTCACATAGATCCACTTCTTCATGCAACTACCAAGTGAAGTATAAAACTTATGTGTTTAGCTAACATCCTGTGATATAGTTTGTGTGATTATAGAAATGTATGTAATCTGTTCAAGCCTTGACATACTAATCCTCATTACTTCTAGAGCAAACACAGCCAGAGCTGCAGCATGACATCTGCAGTGTGATACATCAGTCACATTTGCTTATCATGCCTGGAAATCCCTGGAGCTTCTGGCCACAAAAGCAAATCTAGATCAAATTGGATTATGGTTTGCAGGGACCGGCCCAGAGGGTCAAAAAAATCAATTTAGTATCACTTCCTTATCATTCTGCAGGATCAATTATAATCAATTTTACCTCGCTGCCTGTAGTGTATGTCATTCCTCTTTCATTTAAGAAGGCTGCTCCTATGTAGAGAAGGAGATTGTAGGCCATGTAGAAAATGCTGTGTGCATTTCTTTTTCCTCCTTTTAACTTTTGATGTTTGTATAAAGATTAAGATCATGTAAAATATTATGCTATAGCGATTCAGTTATTTTTTATTTTTTTGCCAGATACAGCACAGCTGAGTTTGTCTTTTTGCCTTATATTCTTTTGCCTTATTTCATTTGATCCTGCTTTAAAGGGTTGTTTGGGAGTGACAATTGATGGCTAGGTCAATCACTGGAGTTGGTAGGGGTAGTCCAACTCCAGAGGTTTATTTTCTGCTTAGTGCTCTTAGCCAGAAGCAGATGTCTACAAATAATGTAATAGTAGTAGCTGTAATAGTGCAGAATGGCCACTACACTCTCCTTCCCGCTCCTAACACTCTGCTAAAGTCAACTGATTGCACCCTGAAGATCTTAAAATAATAACCCACTCTAAGAACTAAAGAACATGGATGTGTGATGGTGGACACATTTCACTGACTGAACCCTATTCTTTGGATGAGAGACAAAACATACCTGATATCATTACTCCCCTAGTCTGAATTACAATCAATTCTGAATGGTCTTCAGAGCCAGGTCACAACAGAGGAGCAAAGGATGTACAAAATCACAAAAATAGAAGAATAGTCTGAATGATAGACAAGGATAAGAAAAACAGGAAATCAATGATCAGAGCAACGAGCAAGCCCAGTAGCTAACAAGAAGAACTCTATAGTTAGCTTAAGAGGGGTAAGGAAGACTTTTATATGATCTCATAGCCCCGGCTTCAATAGTGATTCAATTTAAAAGAATTTAAAGATCCAGACAACACAGAAAGCTGTCAATCACAACAGGTTAACTAGCTGTGAACCAGAGCTAATGCTGCAGGAAAGAGACAGGTGTGGTCCAATACAGCAAAGACAGCTAAACGCGCAGAAGTATAGAAAGGCACAAAAGTACAATCAGCCCCTCCTCAGCCACATACCACAAACAGATGATGACACTGACACAGGTGTTTCTTACATGTTTAGCAACTTTTGAACAAATATTGCAATAAGCAGTCGTACGAGAAACTTTGGGACATTCCAAAAAGGTGACTCCCTTGTCCACTTAATCTGACATGTCAGCTGAATTCCGTCTTACTAGAAAGGCAGAATCTCACTGAAATACTTTGCAGGGAGGAGGGTTTAGTCACAATAGCAAATTCTACACCCAGTAGAACAGAGGGGACTACAAATACCTAGAGAGGGATACTGCAGTGAAGGTAATAGCTCCTGGAAAGACTACAAATCATATAATTGCCAGATACCTCATGTTTACACATTGATTTTTAAAACACTTCCCAGACTGCCTTTTTGTTTCAGTCTCTGTTTAATAAAGAGTTAATGGATGTTAATGGATGTTTATCATAAATTTACAGTAAAAATGGTGCTATTGAAAAATACTAATTATACTATCAAAAACAGGCTTTGATATGTCAATGCCCACAGTAAAATAAAAAAGCTCTTCTCTGCCTACTTGTTGAGTATGGAAAAATGATGAGTCTTTAAGGCCCAAGCTCTTTAAGGGTTAAACCAGGATAGTTGGGCTTTGATTTGCATAAAAGTAAACAAAATAATTGCCATTATTTATTCTATTAGTTATGTCTCAAACTTCTGGCTTGCCCTTTTCTCTAATTTTTAAGCTTTTTCATTGTGATTGGACACTTTTTTTTTGCCATGATCTAATTTCCTGCAGTGTTCCCTGAGTTATCACCTGAATCCAGATGTGAAAGTTGCAAGGTTTAATCACCGGAGGCGACAGGGCTTTTTTACTATGAGAACTGTCAATCTGTGGAATAGCCTGCCTCTGGTCACAGCAGAGACAGCAGAGAGCTTCAATAAGGCTCTAGATGCCTTTTTACACCTAAATAACATTGATTGTTATTATATAGAATTGTTTCCCCTAAATCCCTTCCTCATCCAATCCCTACCCTTCCTTGGTTGAACTTGATGGACAAGTGTCTTTTTTCAACCGTATAAACTATGAAACTATTTTAAGAAGTTTCAAAAAAGGCGCAAATTGTGGTGCAAATCTAAGACTGCCCCTGACCAGGTGTAGAAAATAGCTTAGCACTGATTGCAACTTTTGGAGACTTTTTGAAACTTTTGTTTGAAAAAGTCACAAATTCACTAAAGACAAAACACTACAAGCAGCAATAAGGAAACATCACTAAGATACATCTAACCAACAGAAAAGCCAAGAAAAGTCCCAAAAAACAGACAGACAAAGCTGGACTTATGACACATGTGCCCCAATGTCTTCATCCAACTTCTTTTAGACATATGCAGCTGAAGAGTTTCATTGATTTGTAGTTGAGATTCAGTATGTGATCTCTTTAATACTGACTGATGTAGCGAGCCTAAACGTAATTAGGAAGACCTCATTACAGTAGTGTGGCTCATAGGAAATTTGGATTTCTGAGTCTTAGATAAAAAACTGTTTGAACTAGTGTTTGTGAGATATGTAGTGGACCATCACAATAATACAGTAGTGCCATACATTTATGCTGTATGTTAGAGAGGGGGAAAGGGGATACCTTGTTCCGGTCTTGCCTAGGTCAATTAATAATTGATCGGAGGACACATCATATAGTTTACTCAGGTACTATAGTATATATTGTGTAAATATATACACATATATATATACATATATATTGATATATTGAGGGGTCACATTGTAATGCTTGATATACGCAGGGGAAATAGTATAGCATGTTTATGAGGTGTACATTTGTTTGTGGCGTCAGTCGTGTTGAGGGGGAGCAGAATGTGGATATCTATCTATTATCCAGGTGCCCTTATACAGATAGAGACTGTGGTATCTTTAATGCAGTGTGGAGATATGCTCATGTCACCTGTGATGTACCATGATAATTCTGATTAGTACTGTAGCCACTGACTAACCACCTCCAGTGTCAATGAGAAATCTCCCTTGTGTATGTGCTGTGATCCCAGAGAAGGGGTGCAGGATGGATATTGTAATCAGTTATTATTGTTGACAGCATTTGGTAATTGGCATCTTTATAGGCAGGGGGCGGAGGTATAGCAGAGCTGAGAGTGTCATTTTGTTTTATACCCATCTTATAGATCTCATCATTTCTCATCTCTGATTTGTCTCATCTCTCTTTTTCTATGCGTCAGATAGAAAAATGAAAGTGAAAGCTAAATGAAAGTGTATATAAACCTGTACCCTGATAATCTAAGCACATAGTCAGCTCATAGCATATCACAGCACTAGAGGGATCATGAAGTGTCTGCTTAGAGAGTCCCCACACACACTCTGGAATCTTACACTGACCATCACTGACCTAAAACTGCAATAAAACTGAGTAAAATTGTAAAGTAAGGAGTTAAAAACTTTCTTAAAATGTGAGAACTTTCTTTTATGGACAAACCCCTTTAACAGCGTCACAGCCTTTTTTTGTTCATTTGTCACTAAACATCTGTTGTAAAATGAAAGTGGTAATGAGGCTATTCTTATCCCCTTTCTGTCAATAGGCTTTGCCAGGAATGATCAGTAGCTGGACATGTCCAGGTACATGTGCTAAGAGTTTCATCTAGGCAAATAAAGGGTCTCCACAAGACCACATTGTAAAAAATTGTCATGGGCAGCCAGGGCCGCCATCGGGGGGGGGGGGGGGGCTGTGTTCAGGGGGCCCTCCACCCTTCCCAGGTGCAGAGGACTCACTGTACACACTGGGCTGGATTATCACTCTGTGGGGGGCCCACAAAATTTGCCAATCTGGGGTCCCAAACTTCCTACTGGTGGCCCTGTAGCATGTAGACATACGCAGGTGTCCAAAACAATAGAAGACGGGCACTACCTTATCAAAAGTGTCCATGCATCAAGTGGAGATATGAACATGCAAAGAAACAGTAAGATGCATATAATGGCCCAGTAAAAATAAGCAAAAAAAGTATATAGAAAAAATCATATAAAAATGTACAGGACAAAGATAAGAACAGATAAGATAAAAGTCCCAATACCAGCCCTACATCATCAGATACAGACCTGAGGAAGCACCTAAAGAAGGTGTGAAACGCATTGGGTCATATTTACTTACCTGGTCTATTCGCGATCCAGCGGCGCGTTCTCTGCGGTGGATTCGGGTCCGTCTGGGATTCACTAAGGCAGTTCCTCCGACATCCACCAGGTTGCGCTGCTGCGCTGAAGTTCCCCGAGGCCCGCCAGAATGCACTGAAGTCCGCCTGCCTATTCCTGGTGAAGGTACGCGCGAGTCCCGCGACACTTTTTTTTAAAAAATGCGGCGGTTTTTATGAATCCATCGGGTTTTCGTTCGGCCACACCCCCCAATTTCCGTCGCGTGCATGCCAGCACCGATGCGCCACAATCCGATCATGTGCGCCAAAATCCCGGGGCAATACAGGGAAAATCAGCGCAAATCGGAAATATTCGGGTAACACGTCGGGAAAACGCGAATCGGGCCCCTAGTAAATGACCCCCACTGTCTTGTTTTTACTTGGCCCCTGGAAATAAAGGGATCCTACTTTGAACGAATAGAACGTGCCAGCGCCATTCGTATTTTTTCCCAATAGCTGTGCGCCACGCCATGCGATGCACCACTGTTCACTTGGCAAGATAAGATCTCAGCAGAGCTCACTTACCCCTCTCTCTGCCCATCCATCCATTGTTGCTCAGACCTATTTAAGGGTATTGTACCATGTTGTCACAGTTGTAGGCATGAATTAATTTGCTTTATTTTTAGTCCATGACTAGCTTGACCATATTTTGTGGTCATTATTACTGCACAATTTTGATACATCTTAATACTTGGTTGGTATTCTAGGCAGATTGTAGAAGGGGGGGGCTAGCTTTATACACTGTGTGAGTGTATTTTTAAGTGTTCATATCTTTGTCCCATATCTTATTTTTGTTTCACTTAGATTTTTTTCAATATACTTTTTTATATTTTTACTGGTCCTTTATATGCATCTTACTGTTTCTTTCCATGTTCTCATACTCAGGCATCAACACTAGTTACATCCACGTTTTACTGTATATCCCTTTGTCAAACCTTCCTGATTACATGAAAATATCAGGACTACATCAGCAGCTGGTCACATGCCTGTGGATACTGATTTTTAGATGACTGGAGGATTTAGGATGCAGAGGGTACAGGCAGTTCCTAACTTAAAGGGGTATTCAGATCTGGGCATTTACATTTAATTTAATTCATTTGCCATATGTAAACATTCCTTCAATTGGATGTTCTTAAAAAAAATGTTCTTGTGTGAAGATAATTTCCCATAAATGAAGCCATGTTATCCTTAGAAACAAGATAGCTTGCTCGGATACGATCACCCCGGAGGACAGGCATGCACTACTGGGTCCTACCTGACCACCTGGCTTCAGTGTTCATTACCACAGGATGGCTGTAGGACATGCAGTAACTTTCAGACTTTTCATATACAAAAACATTTTGTTTCTTTGTGCATTCAGTCCAGCAGAGGTGGCCGTATCCAAGGACACAGTCTTGATTCTAGGCGACCATATGACTACATTAACTTCACACAGGTACATTTTTTAACAACATCTACTTGAAGAAATGTATGTATAAGGCAGATTAATTAAATTGAATGTGAATGCCCCTTTAACCCCTTAAGGATTCAGCCATTTTATAGCTTAAGGCTTAGCCCCATTTTTTGTATTCTGACATGCATCGCTTTATATGGTTATAACTTTTGAATATGCATAGGCTGACACTGTGCCTTTAAGATGACGTCATAGACGGCATCTTAATGGCACTGCCTTCAGCAACGACTGACGCCCCCTGAAGATGTCGTGGGGGGAGGGAGGGCAATCGTGGTGGAAGAACCCCCACAGGCAAGTTAAATGCCGCTGTCGTGCTGACCACGGGTGTTACTCAGGGATGTAGATTACCACTGACACCCCGCGACTCCCGATGCTGCTACGGCTCCAGTGCCGAGCGCTAAGGGCTTAAGGACACCGACTTACAGAGAATCCCTAGTTACAGACGGAACTCTTTGACCACTGTGACTTCTAGTGAAGCTCTCTGGGTGCAGATACTTTACTGTACATTAGCCCCAAGATGCATTGAACAACTGTAAGAGTTTTCAATGGTGTCTACAATGGAGCTTTATCGTTAATCCCTGTTCCCATGACAACCCAAATTTTCTCAAAATCCAGTTTTCACAGGGACAAAAAATATTTAGCTGGAGATACAATTACAAATATAGTTCCGACCTATATAAAAAATACCTGAACTGAGTTATTTTCTGTCTGAAACTCCCAGATGAAAGTAAAAAATGTTTTATGACTTAAACACACACCCACCATTCTACTTACCATGATAAGGTATATTTACATTTAATAATTTGGTATTTCTTTTTACTTGTGCAAGACTGTAGCAAAATGTCCAAAAGACAGCACCAGTAAAAATACCCAAAATCTGACATGTATTTTGAAAGGAAAAGTAGCAATCCAACTTACTGTATGTATAGATCTACTGCACAACGCCTAACAGAATACATTACCGTAGAAGGGGAGCTGGCATCCAAGAACGGGTATGAGCGCATATACTCCTTAATTTTATTCTAGGTACTATAGAGTACTATAGATATGGGCATCTGAATAGAAATCCCCTCTTCAACTTTAAAAAGTGATTTTTCTCAGTTCATTTCCAAATGGCTTTGGAGATTATTTTTTAAAAGGTAAATGGACAAGAGTTAAAGGGGTATTCCCAAGATTCTTAAATATACTCAAAATATACTGATTCTCTAATTCCCTGTTATTAACAACAATACAGCATTTCCAACTTGTCTCTATCAGTCCCTGTGTTTACAATTTTGGTTGTTCCTGGATCTGACGGTATTTCTGCCTATGGTCGGATTCCTCTCATGAATAGCTTCTCATTTCTGCACACTGCAGTACTCTCTGCCTCCTGCCCCTCCCCCTGCATTACAAGGCAAGCTCATAAGTGAGATGTGTGTCAGTTGGGGCAGATTTACTTACCCGTCCCTGCGCGATCCCCGCAGCTGCTGCGATTCACTAAGATTATGCGCCTGATAGCCTGCATGTGTCACTTCCCTGCTCAGGTCCACTGGAGTTCACCCTTCTTCCTGGTGCATGTAAGTGCTTGAGCTTGCAACACAAATTCAAAGTTAAATCCTGCGGTCTGTCCAAATCAGTCAGATTGTCCCACGGCCCACCCCACGATTTCTGTTGCATGAAAGCTGGTGACGATGCCGACACAATCCCCGGTGTGATCCCCAAAAAGTCAGAAAACCCGACGAAAATGCGGCTGTTGGACCCTTAATAAATAAGCCCCAATGTGTCTTATATCCATCTCATGACTCTGAACTCTCACCTCTGGTTTTCTATGTCAGATATTACTAGAATGTAGAATAAAAGTGTAAAGCCTGTGCCCTCATAATCTAAGCACATTGTCAGTACAAACCATCTTATAGCACAGAGGGATCATGAAGTGTCTTCTTAGAGAGTATAATTGTAGAGTAAGGGGGGTTAGAAGTATCTTTGTTGTGAAAAATCACTAGGGGATTAAAATTTGAGAAATTTATTTCACGGTCAAACACCTTTAACATAAAATAGGGAATGCTAGAAATATTATTTCATAGCTTTACTGAAGAAACTGATATTCTAGATTTAACAGGAACTCCTTTTAGTCTAAACCAAATTCATGAACAGGACACCCTAAGGTATAGGCTAATAATAGTTAAAATAGTCAATTTTATACACTTTTCAAATCATACTGGTATTACAATTTCAGTATTGGTATTTTAAATTTTATTAAATTAATAATTTGATTAAGAAGAAACGTTTTTTTTCCCAAAGTGCTTACAATCTATGAGATACAGTGTCTTTCCTCTTGGCTGGATATATCCAGATATGTGTATCATGAAATAACCAGCTTTTACAACATGTATTAATCTTCCTCCACAGGCCTCATTTATCAAAATTCTGTAAAAAAAAAAATAAAACCAAAGTAATTTCCCATAGCGATCAATTAGTTCTCGTATTTTATGTTTTAAGGAAGTTTAAGATATGGAAACTAAAAATGTTTGGAGTAAGAGAAATAAAAAATACACAAATTCACAAAAATATAGTTTTAGGGTCATGCAAGAAATATTTACATTTCACATCATAGGGGTAGGATATATAGCTAAAAGATTTTTAAAGGTACGAAATCTGCAAGAAAAAAATGAGTGTGTTGATTGCATAAATATTCAGCCTGCAGTGTCAGGGAACACAGATTTGCAGCTCTGTCTGTAATTACGTCTGCAAGTGTTTGAATCAACTTTACACAGCAGCATGGTACAACATTTGCTTGTATTCCTGTGGATACTTGCTGAGATTTTTGGGAGTAAAGAGTCATTAAAATACATCATATTCAGAGAATTTAGTTTAGTTTCATCCAGAGATTAAAAATGGACAATTCTCAGTATAGGATGTTATTGTGTGTACAGCTGTGGTGCATTTTACCCCAACGGTTCCCAGTCAATGACCCAAACTTGGACCCTATATGATCCGACCATCAGTCTTAAAAAAGAAAAAACGCTATAGTAAGCTTTGGCTTCTTCTTCCTGCAGCTACGTCTTCTCCTTCCTGCTCCGGTGCATACAATATGATGCGACAGTGTAACGGCGGCATGACATCATTGTGAGTGTGAGCGCCGGGAGGAAGGAAGAGGAGGAGACAGACGCGGAGAGAAGAAACCGAATCTGAGTATAAAGATGTTTTTTTCAAGAGGGGCTCTGCTGTGGACATTTCATTGATGGGGGGATCTCAGCTGTGGACATTCTGTAAAGGGGGGCCCTTCTGTTGACAATTATGTAAAGGGAGGCATTTGATGTGGCCATTTCACTAAACTAGCGCATCTGCTGTGGACATATCATTAAAGGGGGCATCTGCTGTGGACATATCATTAAAGGGGGCATCTGCTGTGGACATTTCATTAAAGGGGACATCAGCTGTGGATATTTCATTAAAGGGGGCATCTGATGTGTACATTTCATTAAAAGGGACATCAGCTGTGGATATTTCATTAAAGGGGGCATCTTTTGTGGAAATTTCATTAATGAAGTGCGGCTGCTCCTGGACATTTTATTAGAGTAACGGCTACATTTCCTACCCTAGGGCATATACTTAAGTCAATAACTTTTCCCAGTTTTTTTGTGGTAAAATTAGGAGTCTTGGCTTGTATGCAAGTATTAACAGTATGATGGAAAGTTCAGCTACAGAGCGCACAGAGGCCGGGCCGATGTGTCTGGGAGATCTGGTAAGGACGGCAGTCGGGGTGGATGGTTCATGCAGTTAGGGAATGTGATTGGCTTTCCTAAATAGATGGGTTATAAGAGCAGGTTTGAAGTTCATCATTAAATTACTTTTATTAAAACTACAAGATCAAGGATATAAAGGATATGGAGGATATAAAGGATATAGAGTAGCACTTAAGTCCTAACCTCCAGGCATAAAAAAATATTAATCTGGCACCCCCTGCACATAACACAGACAAACTGCAGATAGTACGGACTGCACTGTGTTTGATAAATGTGGGCCATTGAGTTCTTGAATCCCTGCTAAATAGCAGTGCCGACACTGTAATGATTATATTGTTATTTCTGCTGCATATCGATGTGAATGCAGTGGGTGAAAATGGAAATGTATGATAGAAGTTGTATGGCCATACAATGCATATGTAGCGCTCTTTCAGTAATGCCCCCTCCTGTACATAATCCCCTCACATGTGGTTGTACCAATAACAACTTAAGTGACGGTGTATACAGCTACAGAAACGCAGAAGGAATCCCTACTTGTTCCATCCAGTGACTGCAGGTGACGTGTCCTCCATCTTCTCCATTAGGCCTCACCACATCTTATGTTCCTCATTGTCCCTACATCTTGGTTCCCGGCAGTGTTACCCTGTTGCTGCCCCTAACAATCTCCCCCACATACTGTAAGGCTGCGCTCACACTTTGTCTTGCATTTAAACAACACCAGGAGCTTGTTACCCATCACATGTATATTACTGGAAAACATATGAGATCAAACTGAGGCCCGTCCTAGTGCCACGTGTGAACACGCTCCAAGAATGTCCCCCACAGCACCCAATAATGCCCCCCACACAGCCCCCCAGTATATAATGTCCCCACACAGCCCCCCCAGTAAGTAATGTCCCCACACAGCCACCCAGTAAGTAATGTCCTCACACAGCCCCCCAGTAAGTAATGTCCTCACACAGCCCCCCAGTAAGTAATGTGCCCACACAGCCCCCCAGTAAGTAATGTGCCTCACACAGCCCCCCAGTAAGTAATGTGTACACACAGCCCCCCAGTAAGTAATGTGCCCACACAGCCCCCCTTATTCTCCCCCTTCCCTGGCCCCTGTCATGTCTCCCTCTCACCTCACAGATGCAGCTCTCTCTCTGTGTGCACTGATTTCCCCGGCAGGTCATGTGACCATGACATCATCAAAGGTCCTTCAGCCTCCGGCACTATTATTCACCCGGAGGCTGAGCTGCAGGGGAAAGCAGTGGCAGCAAACGTTCTCATCACGACTGTGTCCTGTGGACACGGATCGTGTTGAGAGAGGGGACGATGCCAGGGGAGATCCGGGGCACAGGTCAAAAGATCCGGGGCACGAGCCCCGGATCTTTTGACCTAGCGACGCCCCTGGTTGTAGTACTGTGCTGTGCCTATATTTCTATGAAAGAAACCTAAAAATAAACATACAGATACCTCCTGTGGGGCACAGATAGTCTTGAAACTGAGGTAATGGTCTACACAACATGGGTCTGCAGCCATCAAGTCAACCCTGTAATAAGGTTTGTTCCAAATGGACATATGGTAGGCAGAATAACTCCCTGAATCAACATTCTAAGATATGAGGTTTTTTCAACGTGTTTTTTGCCCGTGAAATATGATATTCTATTGGCTCAATTGGTTATAAAACTATCTGTCCCAGCGGTGCATCAGATGCTGGCATATGGTAATGGATGGGCATTGCCGACCGATCGGGCCAGCCGGAAGCTGTTTGAGCACATTCCCTGTAAACAAACAGGGGCAAAGCCTGGAAAAACAAAGGCACTGGACACTGGGAATGACGGACAAGCTGAGTACATGTTTATTTTTTTATGCAGCCCCCCCTACCAACTCGCCTTTTTTAACTCACTCTTGGACAACCCCTTTAAATATTTATGTGAAATTTTGATCGGATACAGACAGTGTGAAAGTGGCTTTAGTGGTAGAGCCAGGGCCGCATATTATACAACCACAAGGAAAAGAATTTTAATTCTATCTTCCAACAGTTTTAGATTTTTTGTTGAAGGCGTACGAAGGCATCTGCAGGATATAATAACATGGTTAGAGAATATATAATTTTATGAGACATTAATGCATATAGTGTTGTTTGCATATGTTGTTAATTAAGCAATTAATGTGACATAAGTAAATAATTGCTAGAGGTCAGACATTTGCATCAGTTACCCTACGCATGAATAAGTCCTTGTACTCACTGTAATCTGACATCACTACTCTGAATGCTAATGATTAATGTGTGTTGATGATTCTGGAGTATTTTTATTAAAACGTATGCCTAATAACATGGAAAGTCATTCTTGTAAAGTTGAATCAAAAGCCAAGCTGCATTTAGTAAATGTGAGCGGCCAGGATTACAAAAACATGGCTACTTTTTATGAAAATGGCCCCACACCTGTATATTGGTTGTTTCTGTTATGGTATCTCTGTTCCACTGTACTAAGGAAAAGCTTTTCAAAGTGATTTTGAGATTGTTTTTACGTTACATGTTGTACTTTGGTAAATTTTGATTGATAAGTTTTCTGTTCATTTATAAAAAAAAAATTAAAATGGAAAAAATTCACCATTTTCAAAATTCTAAATTATGTAGTTTGCAGACAGATAGTTTTACCACTAAATTAGTTACTAACATTTCCCATATGTCTGCTTTATGTTTTCATAATTATTGAATGTCTGGATATTTAATTTTTTCAAATCAAACATCGATTTTACGTTTTCTCAAGGAGATTTCCAGATTTACTTTTTTGGGGGTCATTTCTGTTTTTAATGAGCTTTGAAATACATAATATGAGAAACCCCCTATAGATCACTCCATTTCAAATCTACACCACTCAAACTTTCAAAAACAGCTTTTAGGAAGATTATTAACCCTTCATGATCTTTATAGTAATTAAAACAAAATGGAAGTAGAATTTAGAATTTAGTTAGTAATACGTTCATTTAGCCTTAAAATATACATAATTCACAAAACAGAAAACCTGTCTTAAAATGTATGTAGACTGCATTGCATTAATTAATTAATTAATTTATTGATTAATTAAAATCATTTTTTCCTTTATTTTACTTTTCCCACTATGGGACGTTAATAAAGAAACCCCCTATAGATCACTCCATTTCAAATCTACACCACTCAAACTTTCAAAAACAGCTTTTAGGAAGATTGTTAACCCTTCAAGATCTTTATAGTAATTAAAACAAAATGGAAGTAGAATTTAGAATTTTGTTAGTAATACGTTCATTTAGCCTTAAAATATACATAATTCACAAAACAGAAAACCTGTCTTAAAATGTATGTAGACTGCATTGCATTAATTAATTAATTAATTTATTGATTAATTAAAATCATTTTTTCCTTTATTTTACTTTTCCCACTATGGGACGTTAATAAGCAATCAAGCATTTGCTTGTTCATTATAATACCCTGCAGTACTTAGGTATTGCACAGTATTATCACTGTCAGGGAAGCAATTGCATAGAGGGGCGCGGGTAGGGGAGTTTTAGGAAGTTTAAGATATGGAAACTAAAAATGTTTGGAGTAAGAGAAATAAAAAGTACCAAATTCACAAAAATATAGTTTTTAGGGTCATGCAAGAAATATTTACATTCACATCATAGGGGTGATATATAGCTAAAGAGTTTAAAGGTACGAAACTGCAGAAAAAAATGAGTGTGTTGATTGCATAAATATTCAGCCTGCAGTGTCCAGGGAACACAGATTGCAGCTCTGTCGTAATTACGTCTGCAAGTTTTGAATCAACTTACACAGCAGCATGGTACAACATTGCTTGTATTCTGTGGATACTGCTGAGATTTTTTGGATAAAGAGTCATTAAAATACATCATATTCAGAGAATTTAGTTTAGTTTCATCCAAGATTAAAATGGACAATTCTCAGTAGGATGTTATTGTGTGTACAGCTGTGGTGCATTTTATCCCCAACGGTTCCAGTCAATGACCCAAACTTGGACCCTTATAATCCGACCATCAGTCTTAAAAAAGAAAAAACCGCTATAGTAAGCTTTGGCTTCTTCTTCCTGCAGCTACGTCTTCTCCTTCCTGCTCGGTGCATACAATATGATGCGACAGTGTAACGGCGGCATGACATCATTGTGAGTGTGAGACGCCGGGAGGCAAAGAGGAGGAGACAGACCGGAGAAAGAAGCCGAACCTGAGTATAAAGATGTTTTTTTCAAGAGGGGCTTCTGCTGTGGCATTTCATTGATGGGGGGATCTCAGCTGTGGACATTCTGTAAAGGGGGGCCCTTCTGTTACATTATGTAAGGGAGGCATTTGATGTGGCCATTTCACTAACTAGCGCATCTGCTGTGGAATATCATAAAAAGGGGCATCTGCTGTGGACAATCATTAAAGGGCTCTGCTGTGGACATTTCTTAAAGGGGACATCAGCTGTGGATATTCATTAAAGGGGGCATCTGCTGTGTACATTTCATTAAAAGGGACATCAGCTGTGATATTTCATTAAAGGGGGCATCTTTTGTGGAAATTTCATTAATGAAGTGCGGCTGCTCCTGGACATTTTATTAGAGTAACGGCTACATTTCCTACCCTAGGGCATATACTTAAGTCAATACATTTTCCCAGTTTTTGTGGTGAAAATTAGGAGTCTTGGCTTGTATGCAAGTGTTAACAGTATGATGGAAAGTTCAGCTACAGAGCGCACAGAGGCCGGCCGATGTGTCTGGGAGATCTGGTCAGGAGGCAGTCGGGGTGGATGGTTCATGCAGTTAGGGAATGTGATTGGCTTTCCTAAATAGATGGGTTATAAGAGCAGGTTTGAAGTTCATCATTAAATTACTTTTATTAAAACTACAAGGATCAAGGATATAAAGGATATGAGGATATAAGTATAGAGTAGCACTTAAGTCCTAACCTCCAGGCATAAAAAAATATTAATCTGGCACCCCTGCACATACACAGACAAACTGCAATAGTACGGACTGCACTGTGTTTGATAAATGTGGCCATTGAGTTCTTGAATCCCTGCTAATAGCAGTGCCGACACTGTAATGATTATATTGTTATTTCTGCTGCATATCGAGTGTGAATGCAGTGGGTGAAAATGGAAATGTATGATAGAAGTTGTATGGCCATACATGCATATGTAGCGCTCTTTCAGTAAATGCCCCCTCCTGTACATAATCCCCTCACATGTGTTTGCCAATACACCTTTAGTGACGGTGTATACAGCTACAGAAACGCAGAAGGAATCCCTACTTGTTCATCCAGTGACTGCAGGTGACGTTGTCCCATCTTCTCCATTAGGCCTCACCACATCTTATGTTCCTCATTGTCCCACATGTTGGTTCCCGGCAGTGTTACCCTGTTGCTGCCCCTAACTCTCCCCCACATACTGTAAGGCTGCGCTCACACTTTGTCTTGCATTTAAACAACACCAGGAGCTTGTTACCCATCACATGTATATTACTGAAAACATATAGATCAAACCGGCCCGTCCTAGTGCCACGTGTGAACACGCTCAAGAATGTCCCCCACCACCCACTAATTGCCCCCCACACCAGCCCCCCAGTATATAATGTCCCCACACGCCCCCCAGTATTAATGTCCCACACAGCCACCCAGTAGTAATGTCCTCACACAGCCCCCCAGTAAGTAATGTCCTCACACCAGCCCCCAGTAAGTAATGTGCCCACACAGCCCCCCAGTAAGTAATGCTCACGCCCCCGTAAGTAGTGTACACACAGCCCCCCAGTAAGTAATATGCCCACACAGCCCCCCTTATTCTCCCCTTCCCTGGCCCCTGTCATGTCTCCCTCTCACCTCAAGATGCAGCTCTCTCTCTGTGTCACTGATTTCCCCGCAGGTCAGTGACCATGACATCATCAAAGTCCTTCAGCCTCCGGCACTAATATTCACCGGAGGCTGAGCTCAGGGGAAAGCAGTGGCAGCAAACGTTTCTCATCACGACGTGTGTCCGTGGACACGATCGTGTTGAGAGAGGGGACGATCCAGGGAGATCCAGGACACTCAAAAGATCCGGGGCACAACCCCGGATCTTTTAACCTAGCGACGCCCCTGGTTGTAGTACTGTGCTGTGCCTATATTTTCTAAAAAAAAAACCTAAAATAAACATACGATATCTCCTGTGGGGCACAGATAGTCTGGAAACTGAGTAATGGTCTACACAACATGGGTCTGCACCATCAAGTCAACCCTGTAATAAGGTTTGTTCCAATGGACATATGGTAGGCAGAATAACTCCCTGAATCAACATTCAGATATGAGGTTTTTCAACGTGTTTTTTGCCCGTGAATATGAATATTCTATTGGCTCAATTGGTTATAAAACTATCTGTCCCAGCGGTGCATCAGATGCTGGCATATGGTAATGGATGGCATTGCCGACCGATCGCCACCGGTCCAGCTGGTCGGGCCAGCCGGAAGCTGTTTGAGCACTTCCCTGTAACAAACAGGGGCAAAGCCTGGAAAAACAAAGGCACTGGACACCTGGGAACACGGACAAGCTGAGTACATGTTTATTTTTTTATGCAGCCCCCCCCTACCAACTCGCCTTTTTTAACTCACTCTTGGACAACCCCTTTAAATATTTATGTGAAATTTTGATCGGATACAGACTGTGAAGTGGCTTTAGTGGTAGAGCCAGGGCCGCATATTATACAACCACAGGAAAAGAATTTTAATTCTATCTTCCAACAGTTTTGATTTTTTTGTTGAAGGCGTCCGAAGGCATCTGCAGGATATAATAACTGGTTAGAGAATATATAATTTTATGAGACATTAATGCATATAGTGTTGTTTGCATATGTTGTTATTAAGCAATTAATGTGACATAAGTAAAATATTGCTAGAGGTCAGACATTTGCATCAGTTACCCTACGCATGAATAATTCCTTGTACTCACTGTAATCTGCACCACTACTCTGAATGCTAATGATTAATGTGTGTTGATGATTCTGGAGTATTTTATTAAAACGTATGCCTATAACATGGAAAGTCATTTCTGTAAAGTTGAATCAAACGCCAAGCTGCATTTAGTAAATGTAGCGGCCAGGATTACAAAAAACATGGCTCCTTTTTATGAAAATGGCCCCACACTGTATATTGGTTGTTTCTGTTATGGTATCTCTGTTCCACTGTACTAAGGAAAAGCTTTTCAAAGTGATTTTGAGATTTTTTTTACGTTACATGTTGTACTTTGGATATTTTTTGATTGATAAGTTTTGTGTTCATTTATAAAAAAAAATTAAAATGAAAAAAATTCACTTTTCAAAATTCTAAATTATGTAGTTTCAGACAGATAATTTACCACTAAATTAGTTACTAACATTTCCCATATGTCTGCTTTATGTTTTCATAATTTATTAATGTCTGGATATTTAATTTTTTCAAATCAAACATCGGTTTACGTTTTCTCAAGGAGATTTCCAGATTGACTTTTTTGGGGGTCATTTCTGTTTTTATGAGCTTTGAAATACATAATATCAGAAACCCCTATATTCACTCCATTTCAAATCTACACCACTCAAACTTTCAAAAACAGCTTTTAGGAAGATTGTTAACCCTTCAAGATCTTATAGTAATTAAAACAAAATGGAAGTAGAATTTAGAATTTTGTTAGTAATGCTTTCATTTAGCCTTAAATATACATAATTCCAAAACAGAAAACCTGTCTTAAAATGTATGTAGACTGCATTGCATTATTAATTAATTAATTTATTGATAATTAAAATCATTTTTTCCTTTATTTTACTTTTCCCACTATGGGACGTTAATAAGCAATCAAGCATTTGCTTGTTCATTATAATACCCTGCAGTACTTAGGTATTGCACAGTATTATCACTGTCAGGGAAGCAATTGCATACGCTAGCACACAGGCAGGACCTTACAGGAAATACTATGGACAGCCCTGGGGGTCTAAGATAAGACCCCAGGATTGCCATAGCAATGATCGACGCCTGCCAAAAAAGCTCTAGGGGGGCCCGATCAAGCCAAAGATGCCACCTTCACTGTCACTGAGCAAGCTCTGACCACAGGTGTTACAAGGTGGATGTCAACTGTCAGATATGGGAAAAAAAATGTTTTCATGCACTGCCACATTAGCAAAAAATGAAGAGGTCTGTAATTTTATAGTAGGTACATTTCAACTGTGAGAGTCAGAATTTGAAAAACAGGATGACTGCACCATATTGAAGGGAGGAAGGATCGGATCATGTATCACAAGATTTTACCCGACAGTCTAAAAATCTTTGGGGGAGCTGAAACTTAAAGAGGTTTTCCCAGGATCTACAGGATAGGGCCTACCTTGCTGATCGGTGGGGGTCTCAGTAATGAGAACCCTACAGATCACAAAAATGAGGGGTCTGATGGGGTCCCCCTTACCTTAGTCGGACCCCTCTTCGCTCTGTGAGAGTAATGGAGCGGGTGGCCGCACATGACCGTTCTGCTCCATACATCTCAATGGAGCCAACGGAAATTGCTGCGCGCAGTAACTTGAATTCTTGAATTCGCGGGAAAACCCCTTAAACATTGTCCACCAACTGCCCCAAATCCTGAAAGATCTGGGGAGCATCTGTATGGAGGAGTGCATCAAAATCCTTGCTGCATGGTGTACAAATTTGGTCAAGAACTACAGAAAATGTATGACCTCTTTAATTGCAAACAACAGTTTTTGTGCCGTTATATTACAGGAATTGTCTTATTTCAGCAAATATTGTTTGTATCATGACTAGTTATACAATATTCCAATATAGTTTCTGAATCAATTCCTCACAGTTTTTTATATCTCTACTTGCTGACATTCTATAGGAAGCTTCATTTTCTACTTCATGTGAATAAAAATCTTCCCTGGTCATGTGATGTCACACAGGTGCACGGCTTGTTATATTAACCCCTTAACGCTCTGTGCCGTAGCTCTACGGGCGCAGAGGTACAGGGAATGTATGGGGAGGGCTCACGGGCTGAGTCCTCTTTATACATGGGTGGGGGTTGTTGCATATTGCAGCAAACCCCACCTAATAACCACGGTCGGCTAATAACCTCTCCGTTGCCGCCGGCAACTTTGCAACTTTGCATTTAAAAGACGGCGGCACGTGGGTGAACGGTTGCAATGGCTTCTGCAGATTCGTTACAATGAGCCAGTGGCTCATTGTAATGAATGACCTGCAAAAATGCCATATATTGCAATACAGAAATATTGCAGTATATGTTAGGAATGATCTCACCATCTAGGGTTAATGTACCCTAGATGGTCTAAGAAATAGTGAAAAAAAAAGGAAAAAAAAGTTAAAAAAAAAATTATAAAATATTAAAAATTCAAAAAACGGTTACGGGCGGCGGTGACCTCCGAGACGGGAAATGACGCCCAAATGTCCAAAATGTGACTTTTACACCTTTTTACATCACATAAAAAATTAATACAAAATGATCAAAATGTCGCACAGACCTCAAAATGGTAACAATGAAAACGTCGGCTCATTTTGCAAAAAATGACACCTCACACAGCTCTGTACCCCAAAGTATGAAAAAGTTATTAGCATCAGAAGATGGCAAAAAATTTTTTTGCTTTTTTGTACACATTCATTTAATTTTTGAAAATGTATTAAAACGCAATAAAACTGTATAAATTTGGCATCACCACAATCGTACCGAACCAAAGAATAAAGCTGAGGTGTTATTTTGAGCGCAGAGTGAAACTGAGCCCACAAGAACGTGACACATGTGCAGTTTTTTTTAACATTTTTCCAAATTTGGAATTTTTTTCCAGCTTCGCAGTACACGGCATGTTAAAATATATAACATTACGGAAAAGTAAAATTTGTTATGCACAAAATAAGCCCTCACACAGCTCTGTACACGTAAAAATTAAAAAGTTATGGATTTTTGAAGGTGGAGAGCGAGAAATGAGCGGAAAAACCCTGTGTCCTTAAGGGGTTAAAGAGAGTAATCAGAGCTGTGTGATATAATGAGGCGTGCACCTGTGTGCACATGATCATGGACCAGTTTCCATCCAAAAAAAATAAAGAGTGAAAATTCCTGTTAAATTACAGCAAGCATAGATGTATAAAACAGAGAGCTTACAGAAAATAAAATGGAATAAGTGTGTAACTTTTCATTATACAAACAATATCAATTATTTGCTGAAATCAGAATGCTCCTTTATTTCTATTTTTATGTTATATAAAATATTTATTTTGTGCAATAAAATGCAAATTAATTATTTAAAAATCATACAGTGTGATACATATTTTGTCCCTAATGGTTAAAATGCAAATTCTTGGTAGTTTGGAAAACTTGCAAAATCATCAGTGTATCAAATACTCTACTTATTTTCCCCATCATAATCATAAACGGGCAGATTTATAAAAAGCTTCTTAAGGTTAGACAATGCAGAGTTAGATTAGATAGTCCTGTTCTGCACCAGATTAATACAAGTGTCTTGTGCTAAGTGATAAATCTGGTGCAGTATAGGACTGTCTAGTCATACTCTGCACCTCCTATTACTTGGGTTACTTTAGTTAGGACAAAATTTTGTCGGGTCAGCAGTATTTTTTGGAGCAAGACCACACCCCCTTTTCGAATGACACGCCTCTTTCATCGTAGGAGATGCAGAAAACTGTCTTAAAGCCTTCCTAAATGTGGTGCAAATTAGTGAAGAATTCTGTTGTAGACAGACAAATAAATCCCCCCCATTATTCCTACCAATATACCTAATATGGCAGACAAGCTCGACATAACCACCTTCCTGCTCTGGTAAAAGGTTTGTACATTGTATGTGATTTATTCTGGACTACAGTTGTTAATCAGCAATTTAGTCCCTTTTTTCAGCTTTTCTTCATGACCTACAGTGCAAGCCGTCTTCTTCCTACATTTTGTACTGCCTCAATAGTCAGATATTACTGTAAGACCGGAATACATATCCATTCCCTAAAGCCTTATGCAATATTATTGTGCACAGAATTCTAGGCTAACGATATATAATGATGAGCGGTTGACTGATGAAACATAATTATAAATACCAGGCACTGAACTCATTCAGCCTCAATGCTGAGACAGCATAGCAATATAAATGCTGTGCTATGCTGAAGGAAACACTATATAATGTAAGGAAGATTCCCATCTGTTCTCTTTCGTGTGTTAATAAGCAGTCCCTTGTCACTACCAAGAATAAAGCGAGGAAATCCCCTACGCTGCTGTTAAAGAACTGTGTGCTGTATATATTACCTAGAAGCAAGGTTAATATGAATATGTAATTCTGCTGGTGAACAATATTTTTAATATATTTACTATGGATGAAAAAAACCTTTTCTAGCTGACTGAAAACTTAATTATCTAAAGGGGTTAAAATGGGTGAAAACCAAAAGCATAGCAGTTTTCGTTATTATTTAAAGGGGTATTCCAGGAATCAGCATAATTCATAGACAAATTGGTACTTAAAATTTAAGCTAATATGTAATTAGTTGTTATTTAAAATTTTGCTCCAAGTAGCAGAAAATGCTGGTGACATACACTGTAATGAAGAATTAAAATGCTATTGCCCTTTAATCAGTCTGTTGATTTCCTCCACGCGGAGCAGACACAGGACAGAAGATGCCGCTGGTTACATGTCCACATCACATGTCCTGCACCTGCTTGGGCAGGTCATGTGATCATCACTATATTTGGCTTTAGTCTGTTGGTTGCAGTGCATCTAGTATGTCCGGTGTTGTGGTGAGGTAATGTGCAGTGATGGCAGTTACACATCATTACTATGGTATAATCTGTTACATCATCACTGGGAGCAGAGCATAAGAGGGAGAAGGAATTACTGAGAACTAAGGGATCATGGGACTTGTAGGTTCCAGTGGCAGCCATCTTGGTGATAGCTCCGCCTACTTTAGAGGGGCCATAACATTCTGTGAATCAAACAATCAAGCTATTTAATTTTCATTTTGTGACTAATGACTTTGTGTTTTGTAATATTCATTTATTTATAGCATCATGGGTTTTTGTATCAGATGTTCATATTCCAGGACTACCCCTTTAACAGTCGATCTGATCCTGAAAACAACTTTCTGAAGACCAATCTTAATACTTGGGTTGGTAGTTCTAGGGCAGATTGTAGTAAGGGGGGGCAAGCTTTAGAGACCATGTGTTGAGTGTATTTTGAAGTGTTCATATCTTTGTCCATAATCTTTATTTTTGTTTCGCTTAGGATTTTCAATATACTTTTTTATATTTTTACTGGCCTTTATATGCCTCTACTGTTTCTTTCCAGTTACTCATACTCAGGCATCACCAATTTACAATCCACGTGTTTACTGTATGATCCCTTTGTCAAACCTTCCTGATTAATAAAATATCGGACTCAATCAGCACTGGTCACATGCCTGTGGATACTGATTTCTTAATTACTGGAGGATTAGATGCAGAGGGTACAGGCAGTTCTCAACTTAAGGGGTATTCGATCTGGGGCATTACATTTAATTTAATTCATTTGCCATATTTAAACATTCCTTCAATTGGATGTGCTTAAAAAATGTCTCTTGTGTGAAGATAATTTCCCAAATGAAGCCATGTTATCCTTAGAAACAAGATACTTGCTCGGGGATACGATCACCCTCGGAGACAGAACGCTCACTCTTGTCCTACCTTGACCCCCTGTCTTCAGTGTTCACTTACCACAGGATGCTGAGGAATTGCAGTAACTTTCAGACTTTCTATACAAAAACATTTTGTTTCTTGTGCATTCAGTCCACAGAGGTGCCGTATCCAAGGACACAGTCTTGTTCTAGGCGACCATATGACTACATTAATGCTTCACAGGTTACATTTTTTAACAACATCTACTTGAAGAAATGTATGTATAAGCAGATTATTAAATTGAATGTGAATGCCCCTTTAAAAACCCCTTAGGATTCAGCCATTTTATAGCGTAAGGCTCAGCCCCATTTTTTGTATATCTGACATGCATCGTTTATATGGTTTATAACTTTGAATATGCATAGGCTGACACTGTGCCTTTAAGATGACGTTATGAACGGCATCTTATGGCACTGCCTTCAGCAACGACTGGCGCCCCTGAAGATATGTCGTGGGGGGAGGGAGGGCAATCGTGGTGGAGAACCCTCACAGGCAAGTTAAATCCGCTGTCGCGCTGAACCACGGGTGTTACTCAGGATGTAGATTACCACTGACAACCAGCGACTCCGATGCTGCTACGGCTCCAGTGCCGAGCGCTAAGCTTAAGGACAACCGACTTACAGAGATACCTAGTTACAGACGGAACTCTTGACCACTGTGACTTCTAGTGAAGCTCTCTGTTGTGCAGATACTTTACTGCATTAGCCCCAGAGGCATTTATACCCCTGTTCCGCACATGCACCCAAATTTTTCTCAAATCCAGTTTTCACAGGGACAAAAAAATTTTAGGCTGGAGAATCATTAACAAATAAGTTCCGACCGCTATATAAAAAATACAGCTGAACTGAGGTTATTTTCTGTCTGAAACCCCAGATGAAAGTAAAACATGTTTTATGACTTAAACACACACCCACCCATTCTCTTTACCATGATAAGGTATATTTACATTTAACTAATTTTGGTATTTCTTTTACTTGTGGGGCAAGACTGTAGCAAATGTCCAAAAGACAGCACCAGTAAAAAAACCACAAATCTGACATGTATTTTGAAGAAAAGTAGCAATCCAACTTAACTTGTATTATAGATCTACTGCACAACGCCTAACAGAATACTTAGAAGGGGATCTGGCATCCAGAAACGGGTATTGAGCGCATATACTCCTTAAATTTTATTCTAGGTACATAGAGTACTATAGATATGGGCATCTGAATAGAAATCCCCTCTCAACTTAAAAAGTGTTTTTCTCAGTTCATTTCACAATGGCTTTGGAATATTTTTTAAAAGGTAATGGACAAGAGTTAAAGGGGTATTCCCAAGATTCTTAAATATACTCAAAATATACTGATTCTCTAATTCCCTGTTATTAACAAAAATACAGCATTTCCAACTTGTCTCTATCAGTCCCTGGTGTTTACAATTTGGTTGTTCCCGGCATCTTGACGGTATTTCTGACCTATGGTCGATTCCTCTCATAATAGCTTCTCATGTCTGCACACTGCAGTACTCTCTGCCTCCTGCCCCTCCCCCTGCATTACAAGGCAAGGCTCATAAGTGGAATGTGTGTCATTTGGGGGCGATATTTACTACCCGCCCTCTGGCGCGATCCCCGCAGGCTGCGTGCGATTCACTAAGATTGCGCCTGATAGCCTGCAGTGTGTCACTTCCCTTCCCTGCTCAGGTCCACTGGAGTTTCACCCTTCTTCTCCTGGTGCATTAAGTGCTTGAGCTGTGCCAACACAATTCAAATTAAATCCTGCGGTCTGTCCAAATCAGTCAGATGTCCCACGGCCCACCCCACGATTTCTGTGCATGAAACTGGGACGATTGCCGACACAATCCCGTGTGATCCCCAAAAAGTCAGAAACCCGACGAAAATGCGTGCTGTTGGACCCTTAATAAATAAGCCCCAATGTTTCTTATATCCATCTCATGACTCTGAACTCTCACCTTGGTTTTTCCTATGTCAGATATTACTAGAATGTAGAATAAAAGTTGTAAAGCCTGTGCCCTCATAATCTAAGCACATTGTCAGTACAAACCATCTTTAGCACAGAGGGACATTAAGTGTCTGCTTAGAGAGTTAATTGTAGAGTAGGGGGGTTAGAAGTATCTTTGTTGTGAAAAATCACTAGGGATTAATTTTGGAATTATTTCACGGTCAAACACCTTTAACTAAAATAGGGAATGCTAGAAATATTATTTCATTAGCTTTACTGAAGAAACTTGATATTCTAGATTTAACAGGACTCCTTTTAGTCTAAAACAAATTCATGAACGGACAACCCTAGGTATAAGTCTAAATAATAGTTAAAATAGTCATTTTATACACTTTTCAAATCATACTGGTATTACAATTTCAGTATTGGTATTTTAAATTTTATTAAATTTATTTGATTAGAAGAACGTTTTTTTCCAAAGTGCTTACACAATCTAGGAGTTACAGTGTCTTTCCTCTTGGCTGGATATACCAGATAGTGTATCAATAAATAACCAGCTTTTACAACATGTTTAATCTTCCTCCACATGCCTCATTTATCAAATCTGTAAAAAAAAAAATAAAACCAAAGTATTGCCATAGCGATCGATTATTTCTCGTATTTATGTTTTAGGGTTTTTTGGCTATTTTTGGAGTGGTGTCACTTCCTTGTTTTTTAGGGTCTGCAAGAATATTTACATTTCACAACATACATGGGTTTTGCTGCTTTTTAAGGCCTCCTGCGAAAATGATGTGGTTGTTGCAATAATATTCAGCCTGCAGTGTCCGGGAACACAGATTGCAGCTCTGTCGTAATTACGTCTGCAGATTTTGAATCACCTTACACAGCAGCATGGTACATCTTTGCTTGTATTCTGTGGATACTTGCTGAGATTTTTTGGAGTAAAGTCATTAAAATACATCTATTCAGGAATTTAGTTTAGTTTCATCCAGAGATTAAAAATGGACAATTCTCAGTTAGGATGTTTATGTGTGTACAGCTTGGTGCATTTACCCCAACGGTTCCCAGTCAATGACCCAAACTTGTGACCCCTATATGTATCCGACCATCAGTCTTAAAAAGAAAAAACCGCTATAGTAAGCTTTGGCTTCTTCTTCTGCAGCTACGTCTTCTCCTTCCTGCTCCGGTGCATACAATATGATGCGACAGTGTACGGCGGCATGACATCATTGTGAGTGTGGGAGCGCCGGAGGCAGGAAGAGGAGGAGACAGACGCGGAGAGAAAACCGAACCTGAGTATAAAGATGTTTTTTCAAGAGGGGCTCTGCTGTGGACATTTCATTGATGGGGGGATCTCAGCTGTGGACATTCTTAAAGGGGGGCCCTTCTGTTGACATTATGTAAGGGAGGCATTTGATGTGGCCATTTCACTAACTAGCGCATCTGCTGTGGACATATCATTAAAGGGGGCATCTGCTGTGAACATATCATTAAAGGGCATCTGCTGTGGACATTTCATTAAAGGGACATCAGCTGTTGATATTTCATTAAAGGGGCATCTGCTGTGTACATTTCATTAAAGGGACATCAGCTGTGGATATTTCATTAAAGGGGGCATCTTTTGTGGAAATTTCATTAATGAGTGCGGCTGCCTCCTGGACATTTTATTAGAGTACGGCTACATTTCCTACCCTAGGGCATATACTTAAGTCAATAACTTTTCCCAGTTTTTTGTGGTAAATTAGGAGTCTTGGCTTGTATGCAAGTGTTAACAGTATGATGGAAAGTTCAGCTACAGAGCGCACACGAGGCCGGGCCGATGTGTCTGGGAGATCTGGTCAGGACGGCAGTCGGGTGGATGGTTCTGCAGTTAGGGAAGTGATTGGCTTTCCTAAATAGATGGGGTTATAAGAGCAGTTTTGAAGTTCATCATTAAATTACTTTTATTAAAACTACAAGGATCAAGGATATAAAGGATATGGAGGATATAAAGGATTAGAGTAGCACTTAGTCCTAACCTCCAGGCAAAAAAATATTATCTGGCACCCCCTGCACATAACACAGACAAACTGCAGATAGTACGGACTGCACTGTGTTTGATAAATGTGGCCATTGAGTTCTTGAATCCCTGCTAATAGCAGTGCCGACACTGTAATGATTATATTGTTATTTCTGCTGCATATCGTGTGAATGCAGTGGGTGAAAATGGAAATGTATGATAGAAGTTGTATGGCCATACAATGCATATTAGCGCTCTTTCAGTAATGCCCCCTCCGTACATAATCCCCTCACATGGTGGTTGTCCATAACAACTTTAGTGACGGTGTATACATCTAAGAAACGCAGAAGGAATCCCTACGTGTCCTCCAGTGACTGCAGGTGACGTGTCTCCATCTTCTCCATTAGGCCTCACCATCTTATGTTCCTCATTGTCCCTACATGTTGGTTCCCGGCAGTGTTACCCTGTTGCGCCCCTAACAATCTCCCCCACTACGGTAAGGCTGCGCTCACACTTTGTCTTGCATTTAAACAACACCCAGGAGCTTGTACCCATCACATGTATATTACTGGAAAACATATGAGATCAAACCGAGGCCCGTCCTAGTGCCACGTGTGAACACGCTCAAGAATGTCCCCCACAGCACCCAATAATGCCCCCCCCACAGCCCCCCGTATATAATGTCCCCACAGCCGCCCCCCATAAGTAATGCCCCAACCGGCCCCCTCCTAGTCCTCCCACACAGCCCCCCAGAGTAATTGTCCTCACACAGCCCCCCAGTAAGTAATTGTCCCACACAGCCCCCCAGTAAGTATGTGCCTCACACAGCCCCCCAGTAGTAATGTACACACACCCCCCGTAAGTAATATGCCCACACAGCCCCCTTATTCTCCCCCTTCCCTGGCCCCGTCATGTCTCCCCTCACCTCACAGATGCAGCTCTCTCTCTGTGTGCACTGATTTCCCGGCAGGTCATTGACCATGACATCATCAAAGTCCTTCAGCCTCCGGCACTATATTTCACCCGGAGGCTGACTGCAGGGGAAAGCGTGGCAGCAAACGTTCTCATCACGACTGTGTCCGTGGACACGGATCGTGTTGAGAGAGGGACGATGCCAGGGAGATCCAGGACACAGGTCAAAAGATCCGGGGCACGAACCCCGGATCTTTTGACCTACGACGCCCCTGGTTGTAGTACTGTGCTGTGGCCTATATTTCTATAAAAAAAAAACCTAAAATAAACATACAGATATCTCCTGTGGGGCACAGATAGTCTTGAAACTGAGGAATGGTCTACACAACATGGGTCTGCAGCCCCAGTCAACCCTGTAATAAGGTTTGTTCACATGGACATATGGTAGGCAGAATAACTCCCTGAATCACATTCTAAGATATGAGGTTTTTCAACGTGTTTTTTGCCCGTGAAATATGATATTCTATTGGCTCAATTGGTTATAAAACATATCTGTCCCAGCGGTGCATCAGATGCTGGCATATGGTAATGGATGGGCATTGCCGACCGATCGGGCCAGCCGGTCCAGCTGTCGGGCCAGCCGAAGCTGTTTAGCACATTCCCTGTAAACAACAGGGGCAAAGCCTGGAAAAACAAAGCACGGACACTGGGAACGACGGACAAGCTGAGTACATGTTATTTTTTTTATGCGCCCCCCCCTACCACCTCGCCTTTTTTAACTCACTCTTGGACAACCCCTTTAATATTTTATGTGAAATTTTGATCGGATACAGACAGTGTGAAGTGGCTTTAGTTGGTAGAGCCAGGGCCGCATATTATACAACCACAAGGAAAAGAATTTTAATTCTATCTTCCAACAGTTTTAGATTTTTTGTTGAAGGCGTCGAAGGCATCTGCAGGATATAATAACATGGTTAGAGAATATATAATTTTAGAGACATTAATGCATATATGTGTTGTTTGCATATGTTTAATATTAAGCAATTAATGTGACATAAGTAATAATTGCTAGAGGTCAGACATTTGCATCAGTTACCCTACGCATGAATAAGTCCCTTGTACTCACTGTAATCTGCCATCACTACTCTCTGAATGCTAATGATTAATGTGTGTTGATGATTCTGGAGTATTTTTATTAAAACGTATGCCTATAACAGGTGGAAAGTCTCTGTAAATTGAATCAAACGCCAAGCTGATTTAGTAATTGAGCGGCCAGGATTACAAAACATGCTGCTCCTTTTTATGAAAATGGCCCCACACTGTGTATATGGTTGTTTCTGTTATGGTATCTCTGTTCCACTGTACTAAGGAAAAGCTTTTCAAAGTGATTTTGAGATTGTTTTTACTTTACATGTTGTACTTTGGTAAATTTTTGATTGATAAGTTTTGTGTTCATTTATAAAAAAAAATTAAAATGGAAAAAATTCACCATTTTCAAAATTCTAAATTATGTAGTTTGCAGACGATATTTACCACTAAATTAGTTACTAACATTTCCCATATGTCTGCTTTATGTTTTCATAATTATTGAATGTCTGGATATTTAATTTTTCTCAAATCAACAATCGGTTTTACGTTTTCTCAAGGAATTTCCAGATTGACTTTTTTGTGGGTCATTTCTGTTTTTAATGACCTTTGAAATACATAATATCAAACCCCTATATCACTCCATTTCAAATCTACACCACTCAAACTTTCAAAAACAGCTTTAGGAAGATTGTTAACCCTTCAAGATCTTTATAGTAATTAAAACAAAATGGAAGTAGAATTTAGAATTTTGTTAGTAATACGTTCATTTAGCCTAAAATATACATAATTCACAAAACAGAAAACTGTCCTTAAAATGTATGTAGACTGCTTGCATTAATTATTAATTAATTTATTGATTAATTAAAATCATTTTTTCCTTTATTTTACTTTTCCCACTATGGGACTTAATAAGCAATCAAGCATTTGCTTGTTCATTATAATACCCTGCGTACTTAGGTATTGCACAGTATTATCACTGTCAGGGAAGCAATTGCATACGCTAGCACACAGGCAGGACCTCTTACAGGAAATACTATGGACAGCCCTGGGGGTCTAAGATAAGACCCCAGGATTGCCATAGCAATGATCGACGCCTGCCAAAAAAGCTCTAGGGGGGCCCGATCAAGCCAAAGATGCCACCTTCACTGTCACTGAGCAAGCTCTGACCACAGGTGTTACAAGGTGGATGTCAACTGTCAGATATGGGAAAAAAAATGTTTTCATGCACTGCCACATTAGCAAAAAATGAAGAGGTCTGTAATTTTATAGTAGGTACATTCAACGTGAGAGTCAGAATTTGAAAAACAGATGACTGCACCATATTGAAGGGAGGAAGATCGGATCATGTATCACAAGATTTTACCCGACATTCTAAAAATCTTTGGGGGAGCTGAAACTTAAGAGGTTTTCCCAGGATCTACAGGATAGGCCTACCTTGCTGATGCGGTGGGGGTCTCAGTAATGAGAACCCTACAGATCACAAAAATGAGGGTCTGATGGGGTCCCCCTTACCTTAGTCGACCCCTCTTCGCTCTGTGAGAGTAATGGAGCGGGTGGCCGCACATGACCGTTCTGCTCCATACATCTCAATGGAGCCAACGGAATTGCTGCGCGCAGTAACTTGAATTCTTGAATTCGCGGGAAAACCCCTTAAACATTGTCCACCAACTGCCCAAATCCTGAAAGATCTGGGGAGCATCTGTATGGAGGAGTGCATCAAAATCCTTGCTGCATGGTGTACAAATTTGGTCAAGAACTACAGAAAATGTATGACCTCTTAATTGCAAACAACAGTTTTTGTGCTGTTATATTACAGGAATTGTCTATTTCAGCAAATATTGTTTGTATCATGACTAGTTATACATATTCCATATAGTTTCTGAATCAATTCCTCACAGTTTTTTATATCTCTACTTGCTGACATTCTATAGGAAGCTTCATTTTCTACTTCATGTGAATAAAATCTTCCCTGGTCATGTGATGTCACACAGGTGCACGGCTTGTTATATTAACCCCTTAACGCTCTGTGCCGTAGCTCTACGGGCGCAGAGGTACAGGGAATGTATGGGGAGGGCTCACGGGCTAGTTCCTCTTTATACATGGGTGGGGGTTGTTGCATATTGCAGCAAACCCCACCTAATAACCACGGTCGGCTAATAACCTCTCGCTTGCCGCCGGCAACTTTGCAACTTTGCATTTAAAAGACGGCGGCACGTGGGTGAACGGTTGCAATGGCTTCTGCAGATTCGTTACATGAGCCAGTGGCTCATTGTAATGAATGACCTGCAAAAATGCCATATATTGCAATACAGAAATATTGCAGTATATTTTAGGAATGTCTCACCATCTAGGGTTAATGTACCCAGATGGTCTAAGAAATAGTTGAAAAAAAAGGAAAAAAAGTTAAAAAAAATTATAAAATATTAAAATTCAAAAAACGGTTACGGGCGGCGGTGACCTCCGAGACGGGAAATGACGCCCAAATGTCCAAAATGTGACTTTTACACCTTTTTACATCACATAAAAAATTAATACAAAATGATCAAAATGTCCACAGACCTCAAATGGTAACAATGAAAACGTCGGCTCATTTTGCAAAAAATGACACTCACACAGCTCTGTACCCCAAAGTATGAAAAAGTTATTAGCATCAGAAGATGGCAAAAAATTTTTTTGCTTTTTTGTACACATTCATTAACTTTTTGAAAATGTATTAAACGCATAACTGTATAAATTTGGCATCATAATGGGGCTCGTTATTCGAGACGAGCACTCGAGCATCGGGAAAAGTTTGTCTCGAATAACGAGTACCCGAGCATTTTAGTGCTCGTTCATCTCTATTTATGACCTTTTATGTATCTCTTGATTTTGTATTGCATTGTCCTTTTGGTTTTAATTCATATTTGTATGACTATTCTTCTGTGTTTGTTTTCTTCTGTTTTTGTTTTCATGATTTCACTTTGGCCCAGGAAGGGAACTTAAATTGAGGGGTCTGCTAGTTTGCAGTAATATACATTCCTTTAGGCCCAGTTCACACTTGCGTTTTGACCTCTGTTATTTTATTCCATTACTCATATGATAATAATTGGAAGTTTAACAAATCTGTTAAAATGTTGATTTTTTTTCAATGGACCTTTATAACGGAGTTTCCATTAACACCACTTCCATTAGTGCCACTATTATTGGCACCAAAAGCTGGATGGAAACTGCACAATTCAATATAATACAAAACCATGAGATGGTTACAAGAACCTTGAGATACTGCAATTCACACTTAACATTACCCCCATATAATGACACAAAGTAGTTACATGGTTTATGATTGGTTAGAGGTAGAGATGAGCGAGCACTAAAATGCTCGGGTACTCGTTATTCGAGACAAACTTTTCCCGATTGCCATTTTCTCGAGCGGGCGAAGTATTCGTCCGAGCACGAGCAGTTTCGAGTACGCTAATGCTCGACCGAGCATCAAGCTCGGACGAGCATGTTCGCTCATCTCTAGTCATCATTAATGGCACATTGTCAGATTGGGTTTAATTAATGACCTCATAGAGAGTTTACAAAGTAGAATTTCAATATTTACAGATGATACTAAGCTCTGTAAAGCCTGGGCTGACAAATGGCTGATGAGGTTTAAAGAACATAAATGTAAGGTTATGCATATATTTATGTGTTAAATGATACATTTTTTTGTAAAAGTGATGGAGAAAACGACTTGGCTGTATTGATGTATAGCAAACGTAATTTTAGTGATTAGAGCCTAGCGTCTTCTGCTAAAGCAAATATAATTATGGGATGTATAAAGAGAGGAATAGATTCTTATCATAACAACATAGTTTTGCCCATATACAAATTGCTGGGCAGACCACACATGGAATATCGTGTACAGCTTTGAGTACCAGTGTATAAAAAGGACATAGTAAAACTGGAATAGGTGCAGAGGAGAACAACCAAGATTATTAGGGGAATGGGGGGACTAGACTACAATGACAGATTACTAAACTTGGAGTTATTTATCTTAGAAAAAAGATGGCTGAGGGGAGACCTCATTACAATGTACAAATACCTGAATACAGTTGAATGTAAGAGACGCCGCGTTTCATGGACGAATTGTCCTCTTCTTCAGGTCCAATAACGGTATACACTAAAAAAATATGTTAAATGGGACAGAGAAATAAAAAATAAATAACTGGGTGGAACCCATGAATTCACAAACAAATGATGGCTATGTATGCTAGAATATATATTTTAAACAGTTTTAAAATAGAACATACAAAAACATGTCAAGCAATAAATATCAGTTGCTAAAAATATAGAGTAAAAATATACATAGAATATAAAATACATATACAAATTATGTGGCTGACAATGTGGGGTAGTAGTTGGGAAAGGGCGAGTGTGGTTGGGCTTACCTTGGTGCAGAGATGGATGGAGAGAGTATGGGAGGGGGGGTCTGGTAAAGCAACAGAAAGGGGGTTAAATGGAGGTTACCTTAGAGAATGTGTAAGCCGATGCAAGGGGCAAAGGCAACAGGACACATATTATTGATAGGAGGTGGTGCCAATCTGCATGAAAAAGGGAGATTCAGAAGACAAGAAATCGTTTCCTTATATGTGATGAGCGGTTTTGATAGGAAGAACCTTACTATGGGCGAGAGGAGAGGCAAGCATCCCACTGCACCCTGGTGCTCAGCGGCCCGGGAAACCTTGTGGGTTCAAAAAGGTGAGTGCTGGAAAGTCGCACATGCGAAGAGTGTGGGAACATGCCGCAGGGGGGGGGGGGTCGACCGAGCATCAAGCTCGGACGAGCATGTTCGCTCATCTCTAGTCATAAAACATGAAAAGGGTCAAACAAAGCAAAATACTAAAGTGCAAAAAACACTAGCAAACTCCTAGGAATTTATAGCAAGCACTGGGAAGTGGACAAACCTCTTATAAGATATCAGAGTCTGGGTCCAGAAAGTCATCAGAGGAGACATCTGTCCTTCATAGCTAGCTTAATTGTGTGCAGTCCACAACAAGTCAACAGGAGACAGATGGGTGTGGTGGAAATCAATCAAGACAGCCAGGTATGAAATAAGGAACAGTTCAGACTAGGGCAGGACAGAATGCAAACTAAGAATTAAATTACAGTCAGACGCGCATCTTCTGTCATACTTTATTGATGATGCTGAAGTCTGAACAAACACAGATGTTACATTTACAAAAATGAAGAAACAAGGTTTTGTCATCTCACACCATTTTTATTACAGCATTTTCTGATCTCTCAAAAAATAACGGAACAGGCAAATAATAAAACAAATAGAGTGACTATAGTAAAAATAATAGTACTTACCTTTAATGGGAACTTTTCACCCCCTTTCTTACAATAATAGTACTTACCTTTAATGGGAACTTTTCACCCCCTTTCTTACAAATGTAGCTTGTGACAGATTTCCAAATAGCCCTATTAACTAAATGCCACCCTTCTATGAATTAAAAATAGTTTCCCTCACATTCCAATAAAATCAATTTCATGCTATCTTACCAGGCATCAGAGGGAGCGTGTCCTGCTCAGCCAGCTCCTCCCATCTACTCCGCCTCAAGCATTTTTTCTCCTCACCATTTAGAACATTATGTCATGTGACCAGGGAGATGTCATCTAAGGTCCTTTATCCTGTAACATTTGCAAAAAAAAACTACCTCATGTATGTATCTGATCACATGAAAACACAACAGCCTCCCTGGACTTATAATCCTACCTATGTCTCCATGAAGGCTGCTGTAATTTCTTGTGCACAGTCCAAGTGATGGTGATCTATGATCACACATTTAAACAGACCTGCTCCACTCCCGGTGCGTGCAACTCCAGGAACGCCTTTCTTCTCTCTCAAGTGCAATGAAATGGTACAGATGAGGTTCGCACTCTTGTTTGATTCGTGATAAAATCTTTAACTTTATTCGTGCATGGAAACAGCAATTACAAGGAGGAATAAAATCTGACGCATTTCTGACCTTTTCGGTCCTTAGTCATAGATGATTACAAGGAGGAATAAAATCTGACCAGATTTTATTCCTCCTTGTAATTGTTGTTTCCATGCATGAATAAAGTTAAAGATTTTATCACGAATCAAGCAAGAGTGCGAACCTCATCTGTACCATTTCATTGTAATTTCTTGTGATCAGATACATACATGGGGTAGATTTAGCAATTGTTACTGGGTAAAGGGCCTTAGATGTCAACACCCTGATCACTGTGTAAGACATTTGACACAGGATTTACCACTAAAGTAAACAGAGCTGTATGTGTCTGCAGTTAAATATTGACAGATGGCCCTTTAGTACTAGTTCCACTCAACAGCATGTCCTAGCACCAGATGGCCCTTTAGTACTAGTTCCACTCAACAGCATGTCCTAGCACTGAGACCTGTCAAGAATGGACAAGGAGGCAGGACAATGCAAGTAAAATGTAATATGCAGGACCCCACTTTAGGTGAGTTGCATAAAACATTGCAGCAATGGAAAGGAAACATTTAAAGATAATGCTGTTAAATCATAGTTATTTATTTATATATTATATATTTAAAATTATTTTAAATGCTTACATTTATTTAAAAATTAAAAATACTTTCTAGCTTTTCCCAATATGAAGACTTCACTATGTTGACTGCGGTGTCACTGCTGCTCCTCTGCCACTCAGGCTCAACGACGAAGACTTCTCCCTCTCTCTGGGCTTTATCCAATACGATGAATGTGCACAGCATATTGTGACTTCAGAAAATGAGATTTCCTAATGAAATGTCAACTCCTGTTAACAAGCAAAGCCCTGCTGTAATTTTAGTGAAAGTGATTCGGCTAAGCAAGGAAGGAAAATATCATGGCCAACAAACTAGACAAGAAAATGAAATTATTATCTGAAAAAAATAATGCATGGATCTTATCGTGACACAAATTAATTTCCTTCCCTCTGACTCTTTGCTCCGCTGACTTTCACAAGTCATATATTGCTAAGTGAGTGACAAGAAGTTTTCTTATTCATGTTAAAGATGGGCAGTGGATTTTATATACATTTACTTCAATTATTTATCTGTCTCTATCTATCCCTATAGTAATGTGAAAAGGATTTAGGCAGATGAGGAAAAAATTGTAATTGTTTCTTTTTATCAATAAACAAAATGTAAAGTGAATGTCTAAATAGAAAGTTAAATCCAATAAATATTCGAAGTGTCCATTAAATTTGTTCAAAACAGCATCAATTCTTTTCCTGAAAAAAATGAATACTTGATACTTGTAGATAAAAAGTATAGATATTTTTAACAAATCATGTTTCACCTTTACTGAAAAAGCTGTTTCTTCTTGTAAATAGGCCATGCTGCGATAGTTATGCATCCTCTTCTGATTGCTAAATTGGTCATCTGTATACATTCATAGCCACTATCCTGCTAGATGTTATTATTCCTGCACCTGCTTGGGCAGGTCATGTGATCATCACTATATTTGGCTTTAGTCTGTTGGTTGCAGTGCATCTAGTATGTCCGGTGTTGTGGTGAGGTAATGTGCAGTGATGGCAGTTACACATCATTACTATGGTATAATCTGTTACATCATCACTGGGAGCAGAGCATAAGAGGGAGAAGGAGTTACTGAGAACTAAGGGATCATGGGACTTGTAGGTTCCAGTGGCAGCCATCTTGGTGATAGCTCCGCCTACTTCAGAGGGGCCATAACATTCTGCGAATCATACAATCAAACAATTTAATTTTCATTTTGTGACTAATGACTTTGTGTTTTGTAATATTCATTTATTTATAGCATCATGGGTTTTGTATCAGATGTTCATATTCCAGGACTACTCCTTTAACAGTCGATCTGATCCTGAAAACAACTTTCTGAAGACCTACGGTCATCTGTATACATTCATAGCCACTATCCTGCTAGATGTTATTATGTTATATCACTATGTTTTAACAATAATAATTGAATTTAAAAATAAGGTAAGAAGTATACATAAATGCTTCAATGCAAAGATTAAAGGGGTTATCCGGGTTTAAAAAATTTTTATGGCCGGGCTGGGGAGGGCTAGTTAAACATAATAAACATGTACTTACCTCCTCCGGCGCCGCCGATGTCCCGCGCCGCGGTCCCTTCGATCTGTGCCCCTGTTTGTTTACAGGGGCACGGAAGCCGCGCACAGGGAGCTTCCGGTCCGCGATGTGGACGGCTCCTCCCATCCGTCCCTATCGCTCAGCGTTGTAAGCGCTGGGAGATGGTGCGCATGGGAGCTTTTGGCCGGCCGGAAGCTCCCTGTGCGCCCTTGTACTGAAACCGGCACATGGAGAAGACCGGCCACGGCGCGGGACATTGGCAGCACCGGAGGAGGTAAGTACATGTTTATTGTGTTTAAATAGCCCTCCCCAGCCCGGCCATAAGAAATTTTTTAAACCCGGATAACCCCTTTAATCTACACATCCATGAGTCTTCTGGGTAGATAACTCTGGCATTTAACTCCCAAAAAAGAATTATCCGTTTATGGATGCAACAGAGCACTGGAACCTGGCAGACAAGAGCACCGGTTATATTCACAACCAGTGCCTTACCACAAGTCAGGAGGAACACTGTACCAAGGTTCCAGTGGTAGCCAGTAGAACATTCATAGCCACTATCCTGCTAGATGTTATTATCTTATATCACTATGTTTTAACAATAATAATTGAATTTAAAAATAAGGTAAGAAGTATACACAAATGCTTCAATGCAAAGATTAATCTACACATCCATGAGTCTTCTGGGTAGATAACTCTGGCATTTAACTCCCAAAAAAGAATTATCCATTTATGGATGCAACTGAGCACTGGAACCTGGCAGACAAGAGCACCGGTTATATTCACAACCAGTGCCTTACCGCAAGTCAGGAGGAACACTGTACCAAGGTTCCAGTGGTAGCCAGTAGAGATGGGCGAATCGATTCTAACGATTCTAAGATCATTTAAAATTTCAGGAAAACTTCGATTCATCACAAATCCAAAGTTTAGTTTACAGTGATTCGTGGGAACGAATTTCGAATAAAAAAAAAAAATAATAATAATTTTAACCCCCTTGAAAATTGCGAGCACAACGTGTTACATGGGCCAGAGAGCTCTGGGAAGAAGAAAGGAACATGGCGGTAGTGTTCCTCACTGTATGGGGGTAGTGTTCCTCACTGTATGGCGGTAGTGTTCCTCACTATGTGGCGGTAGTGTTCCTCACTGTATGGGGGAAGTGTTCCTCACTGTATGGCAGTAGGGTTCCTCACTGTATGGCAGTAGTGTTCCTCACTGTATGGGGGTAGTGTTCCTCACTGTATGGTGGTAGTGTTCCTCACTGTACGGCTGTATTCTTCACTCTATGGCAGTAGTGTTCCTCACTGTATGGAGGTAGTGTTCCTCACTGTATGGAGGTAGTGTTCCTCACTGTATGGCTGTATTCTTCACTCTATGCAGTAGCGTTCCTCACTGTATGGAGGTAGTGTTCCTCACTGTATGGAGGTAGTGTTCCTCACTGTATGGCGGTAGTGTTCCTCACTGTATGGCGGTAGTGTTCCTCAATGTATGGGGGTAGTGTTACTTACTGTATGGGGGTAGTGTCCCTCACTGTATGGAGGTAGTGTTCCTCACTATGTGGCGGTAGTGTTCCTCACTGTATGGCGGTAGTGTTCCTCACTGTATGGCGGTAGTGTTACTCACTGTATGGGGGTAGTGTCCCTCACTGTATGGCAGTAGTGTTCCTCACTGTATGGGGGTAGTGTTCCTCACTGTATGGTGGTAGTGTTCCTCACTGTAGTGTTCCTCACTATGTGCGGTGTGTTCCTCACTGTATGGGGGTAGTGTTCCTCACTCTATGGGGGTAGTGTTCCTCACTGTATGGGGGTAGTGTTCCTCACTGTATGGGGGTACTATTCCTCAATATATGGGGGTTGTGTTCCTCACTGTATGGCAGTAGTGTTCCTCACTGTATGGGGGTAGTGTTCCTCACTGTATGGGGGTAGTGTTCCTCACTGTATGGGGTTAGTGTTCCTCACTGTATGGCGGTAGTGTTCCTCACTGTATGGGGGTAGTGTTCCTCACTATATGGCGGCAGTGTTCCTCACTGTATGGCGGTAGTGTTCCTCACTGTATGGCGGTAGGGATACCAAATTCATATAGTTTTTATAATTTTTCATACATTTACAAAAATTAAAACCTCCTGTACAAATTTTTTTTTTTTTAATTTTGCCATCTTCTGGCGCAGATAACGTTTTCATACTTTGGTGTACGGAGCTGTGGGTGTTGTCATTTTTTGCGACTTTTGATGACGTTTTAATTGCTATCATTTTAAAGACTGTACGAGCTTTTGATAACTTTTTATTGAGTTTTTTGTGTTTTTCAAAATGGCAAAAAAGTGCCATTTTTGACTTTGGGCGCTATTTTCCTTTACGGGGTTAAACGCAGTGAAAAACTAATATTATAATTTTGTAGAATGGGCATTTTCAGACGTGGCGATTCCTAATGTGTTTATGATTTTTACTGTTTATTTATTTTTATATCAGTTCTAGGGAAAGGGGGGTGATTTTAATTTTTAGGTTTTTTATTTACATTTTTTTTTAAATTTTTAAATTTTTACTTTTTTTCAGACTCCCTAGGGTACTTTAACCCTAGGTTGTCTGGTTGATCCTATCATATACTGCCATACTACAGTATGGAAGTATATGGTGATTTCCCTCATTCATTACAATGTGCTGATCGCACATTGTAATGAAGGGGTTAAGCCGAGGTTGTCATGGCAACGGATCAATGCTCCCTGGCATGGGGAGCGCCAATCCTCGGCAAGATGGCGGCTCCGATGCACATGGGTGCTGCCATTTTTCTGAAGCAACCGGCAGCTTGCTGGCGGCGTTCTGCAAGTTAGCACCCGCGGGTGTTACCTGATTTACCAGCTATGGAGAGGGATCAGCCCGTGAGCCCTCTCCATGTACCCGCACCCGGCATGTGACGTAATTTACGTCACATGCCGTGATTCGTTTCAAATCGAATTTTCTTTGAAAATTCGGCGAACCAGATCGAAGTGAATTTTCACAAATTCGCCCATCTCTAGTAGCCAGCACCAGGCATCTTAAGTGACAGTACTTGGTAAAAGTGGATCTACAGGTAGTGTCTCTTTTACCAAACCAACAGCAGCACACCGCTGATTCACCACATTCACCGTTAGCGCTGTACCTACTGTAGCAACCCTAATGCATGTCTATTTATCCTATGTCTATTTTTTTATTGTCACTAGTGTATTTAGGACCCTAATGGTTTCTTTAATGTAATGTAACGTGATCATGTTAACCTGTTGTGCTGTATCGCAATGTCCTGTAACTATTTTTGTTTGCAACTATGGAACGTAAAATCGTTCCTCTGTAGTGTATGTATGGAACTGTAATATTAAGTCTATCTCTTACTGTGTGTAAAAATTGCTGGGACACTATGTACAAAAGAATTTTCCCCCCAGGGGATCAATAAAGTACTATCATATCATATTGTATGTCTCAACATGTTAAATCCCAAATTAACAGTAGTGTCCACTCCTGTATATAACCCCCTCACGTGGCTTGTGTTCTCTCCTGTATATAACCCCCTCACGTGGCTTGTGTCCATGTGGATTTGAGACATTTGCAATAAAATGTCTCAAAAAGAAGCCAACATTTGAGCCTGCCAGGATAGGAGAAACTAAACATATACCACAAGTAAAAAGGCAGGATCATGCATAAGGTGCAAAAACTAGCCGCCAAAAGTCTCTAAAATGCACCTCAGAGAGACCAAACTATGCTACATGTGCCCCAATGTCACATATCTTGAGCATCCTTTTATCTAAATACATAAAAGGCTCCTAAGTAGAGATGAGCGAGCATTAAAATGCTCGGGTACTCGTTACTCGAGCCGAACATTTCCTGATGCTCGAGTGCTCGTTTCGAGTAACGAGCCCCATTGAAATCAATGGGCTACATTGGGCACACTACCGCCACATAGTGGAGGCACACTACCGCCATACAGTGAGAACCCTACCCCCATACCTGAGGATACACTACCGCATGACCTCATGTTCCTTTCTTCTTCCCCAGAGCTCGCTGCCAATGTAACACGTGTGCTCGCAATTTTCAAGGGGGTTAAAAGTATTATTAATTTTTTTTTTATTCGAAATGCGTTCCCACGAATCACTGTGAACTAAACTTGGATTGTGTGAATCGATTTTCCTGAATTTTAAATGATCTTAGAATCGTTTGAATCGTCGCCCTCTCACTGGCTACCACTGGACCTTGGTACAGTGTTCCTCCTGACTTGGCGTAAGGCACTGGTTGGAATAACCGTGCGCTGTTTCTGCCAGGTTCCAGTCTCATTCATCCATAAATGGATAATTCTTTTGGATTTAAATGCCCAGAGTTAGCTACCAACGACTCATGATGTTAATTAATCTTTGCATTGAAGCATTGTGTATACTTCTTACTTATTTTTAAATTCAATTATTCTTGTTAAACATAGTGATATAAATACTACATCTATTCAAGGTAGTGGCTATGAATGTGAGGAACACTACATTGAGGAACACTAACACCATACGTAGGATACACTACCCCCCATACAGTGGATGAACACTACTGCCATACGGTGAGGACACTCCCCCCATAGTTGAGTAACAATACCGCCATACATGAGGACACTCACGCCATACAGTTGGAACACTACACCCTAACCGCCACTAGTGAGGAACACTACCCTCCTACAGTGAGGGACACTCCCCCATACATAGTAACACTACCCCCATCATTGAGACCTACCGCCATAATGAGGAACACTACCGCCATACGTAGGAACACTACCGCCATACAGTGCGAACACGACCTCCTTAACATGAGGTCACCTACCTCCATACATGAGGAACGCTACTGCCCTAGAGTGAAGAATACACCATACAGTGGGAACACTACCTCCATACATGAGGAAACACTCCCTCCAGACTGGAGGACACTACTGCCATAGAGGACGAATACAGCCGTACAGTGATGAACAACTACCACCATCCATGATCACACTACCCCCATACGTGAGGACCCTACTGCCCATCCCAGTGAGGGACACTACCCCCAACATGATTACACTACCAACTCCATACATAGAACACTACCCCGCTACCCCAACCCCCAATACATGAGACCACTACCCGCCATAACAGTGGGAAACACTACTACCAATCCATACAGTGAGGCCACGACCTCCCTACAGTTGAGGACACTACCCTCCATACGTGAGGCAACACTAACTGCCCATATAGTGATAAATGAACAGCCATACAGTGAGAATACTACCACCGCCATACAACGAGCCCACTACCTCCATACAGTAGGAAACAACTACCTCCATACATGAGGAACCCTACGCCATAGAGTAAGAATACAGCATACAGTGGATGAAAAAACACTACACCATACAGTGAGAACACTACTACCCCCTACAGTGAGGAACACTACTGCCTACAGTGAGGAACCCTCTGCCATACAGTGGAGGAACACTCCCGCCCTAACAGTGAGGAACTACCCCCATATATTGAGGAATATTACCCCCTCATACTGAGGAACACTAACCCCCGCCATTAGGAATACGACCCCCTACAGTGAGGAATACGCCCTCAATACGTAGGAACACTACCCGCCACTATAGAACACCACCCCCCTACAGTGAGGAACCCTACCCCCATACGTGAGGACTACTACCCCCTGCCAGTGAGAACACTACCGCCACATAGTAGGAACATACCCCCTACAGTGAGGGCACTACCGCCATACAGTGAGGACACTACTCCATACATGAGGACACTACGCCACATAGTTAGGACCACTACCCCCCATACATGAGATCCTACGCAATAACTTACCCCATACAGTGAGAACACACCGCCACATAGTGAGAACACTACCCCCATCATGAGGAACACTGACCAGCCACATAGTGAGGAACACACCCGCATACAGTGGAGAACACTCCGCTACAGTAGAACCTACCCCCATACATGAGGGCCACTCCCCCCTACCGTGCGGAATACTATACCCCATACATGAGGACACTACCGCCACATAGTGAGGAAACTTACCTCCTACAGTGAGGGCACCCCCCCAATAACATAAGTAACACTAACCCCCCCATACATTTAGGAACACTACGCCAGAAACAGTGAGAACACACCACCGCCATACAGTTGAGGACACTACCGCATACAGGAGGAACCCTAACCTCCCTAACAGTAGGAACACTACTCCTACCGGAGGAACGCTACTGCGCATATAGTGAAGATACGCCATATACATGATGACACTCCTCCTACAAGTGAGGAACACTACCTCCATTACATAGAACACGACTGCCATAGATGAAGAATCCGCCGTACAGTGATGAACCTACCACCATACAGTGAGGCACACTACCCCCATACAGTGTAGGACACTACTGCATACCGTTAGGAACCCCCTACGGCCATACAGTGCGGAACAACTTCCCCATACAGTGAGGAACCCTACCGCCACAGTAGTGGGACCACTAACACGCGCCATAACAGTGAGGACCTACCCCCTACGTGAGGAACACTACCCGCCATGTTCTTCTTCTCCCAGATGCTCTCTGGCCCTGTAACACGTTGTCTCGCAATTTCAAGGGGTTAAAATTATTATTCTTTTTTTTTTATATTCGAATTCGTTCCCACGAATCACTTTAACTAAACTTTGGATTTTGTGAATGAAGTTTTCCTGAAATTTTAAATGATCTTAGATCGTTAGAATCGATTCGCCCATCTACTGGCTACCACTGGAACCTTGGTACAGTGTTCCTCCTGACTTGCGGTAAGGCACACTGTTTGAATATAACCGGTGCCTTGTCTGCTCCAGTTCCATGCTCAGTTTTCATCCATAATGGATGTTCTTTTTTGGGAGGTAAATATCCAAGTTTATCTCCCAAAGACTCAGGGATGTGTAGATAATCTTGCATTGAAGCATTTTGTGTATACTTCTTACCTTATTTTTAATTCAATTATTATTGTTACAAACATAGGGATAAAGATAATAACATCTACATGATATTGGCTATGAATGTATACCGATGCCAATTTAGATCAGAGAGGATGCATAACTATCAGTCATCAGGCCTATTACAAGAGAAACAGCTTTTTCAGTAAGTGACATGATTTGTTAAATATCTATACTTTATCTACCGTTCAATATTCAGTTTTTTTCAGAAAAGAATTGATGCTTTTTTGAACAAATTAATGGACCCTTCGAATATTTATTTGATTAACTTTCTATTTAGACATTCACTTTACCTTTTGTTAATTGATCACAAGAAATAATTACAAGTCCTACTTTTGGAAAAAAAGCCCCCTTTTTTCCTCACTGCCTGAATACCTTTTCACATTATATAGGTAGATAGAGCATATAAATAAGAGTAAATGTTAGAAATCCCCTGCCCATCTTAACATTATAAGAAAACTTCTTGTCACCACTTAGCAATATAACTGTGAAAGTCAGCAGACGCAAAGAGTCAGGGAGGAAAATAATTGTGTCACGCTAAGTCCATGCATTATTGTGTTTTTCAGAGATAATTCATGTTCTTGTCGAGTTTGTTGGCATGAGATTTTTCCTTCCTTGCTTAGCCCGAAGCGCTTTTCACTAACAATTACAGCAGGGCTGGCTGGTTAACAGAGTGGGACAGTTCATTAGAATTCGTGGCGGAAATCACCATATGCTGTTGCCATCATCGTATTGGATAAAGCCCGAGATAGGGAGAGGTCTTCCGTCTGGAGCCTTATGGCAGAGTAGCAGCGCATGGACACAAAAACCCGCAGTCAAAACAGAGTGACAGTCTTCCATATTGGGAAAAGCTAACCGATTTTTTAATTTTTAAATAATGAAAGCATTTAAATCAGTTTAACTATATAATATATAAAAAATAACGAGGATTTATAACGCAGAGTCGGAATGGTTCCGTTCCAAGTGCTGCAATGTTTTGGCAACTCACCTAAAATGGGTCCTGCATATACATTTTACTTGCACAATTGTCTGCCTCCTTTTGTCTTCTTGACGGTCTCCAGGGCTAATGACAGCGTTGAGTGGAACGGTCTAAAGGGCATCTGTCATAGTTAACTGCAGACCATACAGCTCTGTTTTACTTTAGTGTAAATCCTGTGGCAAGGCTTAACATGATCAGGGTGTTGACATCTAAGGCCCTTTACCCGTAACATTGCTAAATCCCCCTTACCCATGTATGTATCGGATCACAAGAAATGCAAGAAATGGTTACCGGAGGTTCGCACTCGTGCTTGAGTTCGGGATACAATCTTTAACTGTATTCATTGCAATGGAAACAAACAATTCAAGGAGGAATACAAATTCTGTCAGATTTTATTCCTCCGTGTAATCATCTAATGACTAAGGACCGAAAAGGTCAGAAAGTTCGTCAGATTTATTCCTCCTTGTACTTGCTGTTTCCATGCACGAATAAGTTAACGATTTTATCACGAATCACAGAGTGCGAACCTCATCTGTACCATTTCCTTGCACTTGAGAGATAAGAAAGGCGTTGCTGGAGTTGCACTCACCGGGAGATGTAGCAGGTCGTTTTACTGTTGAATCATAGATCACATCACCTTGACTGTGCACAGAAATTACAGCAGCCCTTCATGGAGACTAGGTAGGATGTAGTCCAGGAGCTGTGTGTTTTCATGTGATCAATCCCTACATGGGTAGTTTTTTTGTGCAATGTTACAGGATAAAGAGACTTACGATGATACACTCCTGGTCACCTCCATAATGTTTAAATGGTGATGAGAAAAAACTGCTTGAGCGGAGTTAGATGAGGAGGCTGGGAGCAGGACACGCTCCTCTGGTGCCTGGTAAATAGCATGAATTGATTTATTGGAATGTGAAGGGAAACTATTTTAATTCATATAATGGTGCATTGAGTTAAAATAGGCTAGTTGGAAATCTGTCACAATCTACATTTGTAAGAACAGGGTTGAAAAGTTCCCACATTAACGTAATACTATTTGTTACTAGAGTTTACTCTATTTTTTATTATTGCCTGTTCCGTTATTTTTTGAGTTTGAGAGAGTCAAAATGCTGTAATAAAAAATGGTGTGAGATGAACAAAACCTTGTTTCTTCATTTTTGTAGATTTGAAATGTAACTCTGTGTTTTGTTCAGACTTCAGCATCATCAATTAATAGACAGAAGATGCGCGTCTGACTGTAAGTTAATTCTTAGTTTGCATTCTGTCCTGCCCTAGGCCTGACTGTTCCTTATTTCATACCTGGCTGGCTTGTTGTTTTCACCCACACCCATCTTTCCTCCTGTTGACTTTTGTGGGACGCACACAATTAATCTAGCTATAAGGACAGATTCTCCCTCTGATGAACTTTCTGACCCATACTCCTGATATCTTATAAGAAGTTTGTCCACTTCTGCTTGCTATAAATTCCAGGGTTTGCTAGTGTTTTGTTCCTTTATTAATTTTTGCTTGTTTGACCGCTTTGTCACTGTTGTATGACTAGAGATGATCGAACATGTCGTCCGAGCCTTGTGTCTCGTCGAGCATTAGCGTACTCGAACGGCTCGTTGCTCGGACAATACTTCGCCCGCTCGAGAAATGGCAGCTCCGCCGTTTGCTTTTGGCGCCGAAACATAGCCACTCACAAGCCGGAGACTCTGCCTCCACCCCGCATTAAACGTGGGTACCCTTACACGTCTGTAGCGATGGTTGGCTGGCCAATCAGGTGACCCTGGGATAGACTAGCGCGCTGTCCCGCGCTGCTCGGATCATTCTGTGTCTGGATGCCGCTAGGTAAGAGCTGCTGCCTCGGTCAGGGAAAGCGGTAGGTGTTCATTAGCTTACTGTTGGGCAGAGTGATCTCCAGGAACCCACAGCCCGTCTTAGGCTACAATAACGTTAGACTTTTTTTTTTTATTTGCAGCTAGTACCGATATTGTGAGGAATTTGCAGGGGGCGTGGCGACCAGTTGTGTTGAGCGCTTAGTGACACACATATCCACCTCAAACACCAGATGGGAAATTTATTAGGTTTGATTGCCATTAGGCACAGTCTGCCATTTAACTTTTTAGGTTACTTATTTGTTGAATAACGCAGTGTCATCGCATCTTGCAGAGTGGTGCTTTCATACGGGCTGAAAAGAGCCATAGGAGAATCCAAACGGCTTAACTTAACGCTACAGTGCGTTATATGAGATGTGATGTCTGGTGATCTGCTGGTGGCTGGACTGGCTGCAGTGCATCTACTAGCCGATAATGGTGAGCAGTTTGTAGTGAACTGGCGACCGCTGGGTTTAGCGCTTATTGACGCACGAGCCATTGAAAAGACCAGAAGTCGGAAATTTATTAGGGGTTGGATTTCATTGAGGCCAGTCGCCCTTTCACTTTGTTATATGTTCGTTTATTTTGTTTAATAACTTCAGCGTCATCTCATCTGCATAGTATGTGCTTTCATACTTGGGCTAAAAGACCATAGGATAATCCAAGACGGCTTACTTACGCCTACGTAGCGTTAATATATTTATTTCTAGGTGGATCTGCTGGTGGCGGTACTTGCTGCAGTGCAATCTACAGCAAATTGTCGAGCATTTGGAGGAGTGAGACTTGGACCGCTGTGTTGTTGCCGTAGTGACGCACATATCCTTGCAAGACCTAAGGGGAAATTTATTGGGTGGATGCAATTAGGCCCATCTGCCAGGTCCGGTTTTATTTGACTTTTATTTGTTAATAATCCAGGCGGCATCTCCGCGGCATAGTAGTTGTTTTTCATACTGCGAGAAATACCATAGGAGAAGCCAACGGCTTTACTTAACGCCTCCAGGACGTTCGATATAGTGATTTCGGGTGATCTGCTTGGGGGCCTGACTTGCTGCCTGCCGTGCATCATAGCAATTGTGAGCAGTTGTAGTAGACTTTCGACCGCTGTGTTTTGCCGCTAGTGACCACATAAGCCATTGCGAAGACCGAAGTGGTAAAATTTGATATTAGGGTTGGATTCATGAGGCACAGGCTGCCATTTCCTTTTTATTTTTACGTTTGTGTTTAATAAGCTCCAGCGTCATCTCATCGCATAGGAGGGGCTTTCATACTTGGCTAGAAAATAGAATAGGCGAAGCCCACGCTTCCTCGCCTACATAGCGGATATATAGTTGATTTCGGGTTATTCTGCTGGTTGGCTGGACTTGCTGCAGTGCTCTACTAGCAAATTGGTGAGCAATTTGTAGGAGACTGCGCCGCTGTTGTTTTGGCGCTGAGTGGCCGCACCATATCCCTTGCAAGACCGAAGTGGGGAACATTTATTAGGTGGTTTCATTGCACAGTCGGTGCCATTTCCATGTTTATTTTATTTACGTTTATTTTGTTTAAATAACTCACGTCATCTCACGGGCATAGAAGTGTCTTTCATACTTGGCTAGAAATAGCCATAGCAATAGATAGCAGCGTGTGGTTTTAAAAACTAACAAACCCAAAAAAAAACAAAAAAACACACGAAAAAAGTTAAAAAAGATTAAAGTTATAACTCTCCTTTTAAAAAATGTTTAATACCCTAGGGCTAGGGGTAGGTACGAGGGCTGGGACGTGTGCGTCCAAACTACTGCAGGTTCAGAGGCCGTGGTCCCAGCGGTGGAGAACACACCTGCTTTGAGGGAGCAGGGGAACCCCGCAGAGCTACACTCCCTAGTTCATGTCGCAGTTACTGTCTTCGTGGTAGAGCACTGTTGAGGCCATACAGTGCGAAAGTTGATGTCGTGTGGATTACCGACAATGCTTCGAGCAATTTGTCCACCATTCTGTCCTTCCACGCAGTCACCCTTGTCACCGTCGCACTAGCCTCCGCGCGCTGCACCTCAGCCTCTCCCCCCAGTTCTGCCCCCATCCCAGAAAATTTCCATTTTCACCGGCATACTCGGAAACTGTTTTTGACCCTTCTCAACACCACAAACCACTGTGTCCCGTTGCTGCTGAGCATTTTCCCGATGCCCATTTTTTCCAACCACACATCGCCAGTCTGTTGGTGATGAGGACCTTCTGACGTAGTGAAAAGTGCTCAAGAGGTGTCCGCACTATGAGGAGAAACGTTTTCAGACAGTGGGGGATTTGTTGTCAGGCGGAAGTCCTATGGGGGAGCAGATGATGGTCGAGGATGATTTAGTTGGACAGACCCAATCGGGTTTGATAGGCCGGGTGAACACCAGTGCTTCTTAGCGAGGAATTCCTCGCCCACGAACGGTTTGGAAGAGCGTGGTTGGGGCCAGACGGAGAGGCAGGCCAGAGCTGGTGCATCAGCCCAAATTTTTCAACTAGTTAAGCTCCCGTGGCTGGGCTCTCTGCGGCGAGTGCTAGAGTTTTCCGAAGTCTGGAGGTTCTTTAGGGAAACCCAGAGCCCGACGCTGTGTTGCAACATTTGCCAAACCAGGATCAGTCTGCAGGGGTCCACCACTACTTAAGCTTAACTACCACCAGTAGGCGCAGCTATGAATTCTAAACACCCCCACTTCATTGGCAACAAGCCCGTTCACCTCCGGCCGTGAACACCCTGCTCCTTCCCTCCCCGTGTCAGGCTGATCGTCCAGACCCTGCCCCAGGACCCTGCACAAAACCCAACCCCATCGTCGCCTCCACGATCCTCCCAACATCCACCAGCGTTCACTCTCCATACCCAGACGCTGACGAAACTCAATATAGTGCAACCCACCCCACGCCCAAGCCCTTAATGTCCCATCTCCAATGCTTAAGTCCTGGAGATGCTTCCCTATAGGCTGAGTAGAGACCGAGGCCCTTGCGCAACCTCATGGCGGCGGGGCCGCCCCTCGGTTCGTCCCCAGCCGCCACTACTTTTCCCGTTGCCGTCCCAGCCCTGCACCAGCACGTGTCAGACACATCATCCGTGCCCCTGACCAACGCCGGTTTCTGACAAGGTCCCACCTGACCCCGGACGCGTGGACGAGTTGCGTCCGGGCGGGGCCACTATTATCGCGACTCACATTGGGTTAACTTGGTGGATGCCTGGGACCGAGTCTGACCCTGGCGGCTGGTCATATTGCGACGCGGGATGGCGGGCCTACTCGGTCCCTGTGTTTTCCAGCCTACTATGCCTCCTCCTCCTCTCCTCCTCCCCCTCCTCCACCTCCTCCTCCTCCGAATTACCATCCGTGGCCTGGCCCCCCCCCCCCCCCCGGGCCATCATCGGTAGTCTAGGCACAGCAGCGTGCAGTCGCAACGAACGCAGGCGCCTCAACTGCTGAGCAGGCGATAAAAGGCCACCGCCCAGAGCTATTACAGGGCAGCACGCGCAACTGATCTGTGGCTGGCACCACACCGCTGACACCTGAATCCAGCATGGGTGTGTGTGACAATCGGCCCGAACCTGGTTCGGCTCTGCAACTCCGAGACTGAAACATGCCATGCCCCTGGCCCAGTTTTAAACTGAGAGTTCACGTTTCATCAAACAACCCAATCCTTCGGATTTGCTCACGAAGGTGCGCCGCATCTGTGCCATTTCGACGCCGGCACAATGCGCCACTCTCAGGGCACGCATCGCCGCTCCAACAAACCCCTGCCCCAGCTCACCGACTGTTTGCGACGTGCCCACGAGGTGGCATTCAACACTGACCTGTTATCCAAGTTTAACCACAGCGCCGCAGGGTAGACTGCCAGCTTTCAACTTCCCACCAACTGGTAGTCAGGTCCATCACTTCTCAAGTCTAACATTATAGTGGGGACGTGATGTCCGATATCTGTCAGGTGCTGATAACTTTTGAGAAGTCACACAGATGGTCTGGCTGATGCCGCCAGCATCACCTCACATCCCGCTCTTGGCCTTTTTGAAACTCCTCCTGATCAGCATGAGTCGAAGCTTTGCGCTCGTCAGCAAGAGACGGGGGAAGAAGATTCCCTGTTGATAGCCAAGCCCCCTCAGGTCTGTTTCTCACGCATATCGAGGAGGTTGGTGGAGGAGGATGAGAGGAAGAGGAGGAGAATGTTGGCAGACACAAGATGGGACCATTGTTAGTCCTTCACTGTTCACAGCGTGTATGGCAGAAGAAGAGGGTTGAGGAGTTGGAGTAAGGAGGAAAGGACTTCATCCAGTGAGGGAGTGATTCTTACGCGTTGTACTCTGGGCCTATGGCAGATTTCATGTAGCTGCCTATCCCGTGACCTCGCGTCAAAGAATTTATTCCCGCACCGATTACTGGTGTTTCACGCTCCTGCCCCTCGTACAGCAAAATTTCCACCTCATCCCTGGAGAGGAAAGGATGTGAGAATGCAGGAATCCAGCAGGCCCTTTTCACAAGCTGAACAGTATTGCCCTTCTGACACGCTAGCCAGATGGCGTAGTTCTCTGCGGGACAGTTACGAGGGAGATTAGCGAGCAGGCCTTGTCGCCGCACTGGCAAGGGACTCTTTACCGGCTTTTGCCAGCTTTCATTCCCCCAGCAAGACACTGTCACCTTCCAGTCCCCCCCCCCCACCGGCCAGAGTAGGGCTGATCTTACAGAATATGGTGAGGGAGTATACGTAGCTGACCATACCAGCGTCCTCAATGATCACACACAGCTCCTACAACTACTGGGTTTCAAAGCTTGACATGTGCCACGAACTGGCGCTGTACTCCTTGGAGGTTTCTTGCTCTGCCCTGCCGCGAGCCTCCTTTCCGAGCGGGTTGGTCAGTGCAGCTGGTGCATCATACACCGCGAAGCTTGACCGCCGGTCGACTGCAGCGCTGACAGCTGACGCTTATTAGATGAATACAGCATGGATTTCTCATAATTTCAATCTCCAATCTCCACCAGTGAAGGATCCAAAACCTGTAAATTATCCCCTCCTCCTCCGCCTCATTTCCTCTCCTTCTCCTCTCTGGTACGGTAAAGCAGAGGAAACGGCTATTTTTTGACGAGGCACCCTGCTCTAGCTATAGTACTTTATCATTTATGTTCTGAAGCCACCTACCCGTCCTCTGCTGTAAAAATTTTTTTGGAGTGCACCTACAGGCACTCAATCTATTCCAGTTTCTGGAGGTCCACCCCTCCTGCTCCTCTGGTTGAACTTTTTTGGACTGCCCATACAGGCACTCAATCTATTCCAGTCCTGGAGGGCCCCTACCCTGCCCTCTGGTTAAAACGTGTGTGGACGGCCACACATACGGCCCACTCATCTATTCAATTTTTCGGGAGCCCCCGACCCCTCCTGTTGAAAGGTTTTTGGACTGCCACATACAGCACTCATCTTTTCATTTTTCGGAGGGCCCCTACCTGCTCCCGGGTGTTGAAAACTTGTTTGGACTGCCACATACCGGCCCTATCCAAATTAAATTGTCTCCATAGCAGCCGCCACACGTTGTCTCCATGGCTACCTCCAAAGTCGTCCAGATAGCTGCCTCCATACATCGTCCCCTTATCAAACGAGGTGGGGTCAGCAGAACTTTGGTTGTTTGCATGGATTCCCACATCAAAGTTTTAACTTTGTCGCCACCCCCTGCTGGGTTTCTCCACAATGAGAGAAAACGTTATCATTTACCAATATTTTTCAGCGCTTCTGCGCATCTTTACTATTCCCTCACCCGGCATCTCCTAAACTTATAAGACGCTACAACACTGATCTTAATACAAAAGGTTCTTATAAGTGCTGTTGGGGGATACCTAAGATCGGGGGCTTGGATTGGCGAAAGCTTGCCTGCAGCGTACTCCAGCTCCAGCGCATCATCGCTGCTGCGCAATCTGTTTAATTCCCCTCAACACCGCCATACCCAAACTTAGAGAAGAACGCTCTACCCTCAGCTTATCAAAAGTTCTTGAATGCTGTTTTGGTGGAGTAGCATAGAGACGGGCTTGGATTGGCGCAAGCTCGCCTGGCAGCGAGCGCCAGCTCCATGCCAAGGATCCCACTACATAGTTTTAACTGCGCACCTTTAATCTACTCCTATTCACTCACTGCTCCATACCTTGTCCCCTTATCAGAACGAGCTGTGTCGGCGAATTTTGGTTGGTTTCATGGCGTCCATGTTCACTTTGTCCGCCACCCTCTGTGTAATCCCAAATATACTGGCGAAACTTTTATCATTTACCATATATTTGAGCGGCTTCTTGCTCACCCACCTCCTTTGGTTCCTCTCTGCCAACCCATTGGTTTTGAAGCCTGAGTCCATTTTAGGTAGGTCCGCCATGCCACTCTCTAGCCTGGGCCGCGCTGGCCCTTCCCTCTGCTGCCCGTACGCCTATAGTGTCGGTCAATTATTGGATTTTTACATGCTTCTGTCCTTCATTCTGTCCTCTGTCAGTGGCCATGCTTTTGCCCATAGTTTTGGCATATGGTGCGGAGTAGCAGCCTCAGAGGCACCATGCAATGCTGCCCCTGGCTTTTCCCTGTCCATTATCCGTGGTGTTTCATCCTTTCTGAGGTTCCAGGTTGTTGACCAAGCTTCCCTGTGCAGAGCCTTGGTCCCCGTGAAAAATGCTCGGGTCTCCCCCATTGACTTCAATGGGGCCGTTAGTCGATCACATTCACTCGATCATCGGGAAAAATTTGTCGCGATAACGATTCCCGAGCATTTTTAGTGCTCGCTCATCTCTACCTCTAACCAATCATAAACCATGTACTACTTGTGTCATTATATGGGGGTAATGTTAAGTTGATTGCAGTTATCTCAGGTTCTTGTAACCATCTCATGGTTTGTATTAGATTGAATTGTGCAGTGTCCATCCAGCTTTTGGTTCCAATAATATGCCACTAATGTGAAGTGTGGTGAAATGGAAACTCCGTATAAAGGTCCATTTTAAAAAATCAACATTTAACATTTTGTTAAACTTCACACTTATTATCATATGAGTAATGGAATAATACAGAGTCAAAACGCAAGTGTGAACGGGCTAAAGAATGTATATTACTGCAAACTAGCAGACCCCTCACTTTAAGTCCCTCCTGGGCCAAAGGAATCATAAAACAAAACAGAAGAAACCAAACACAAGAGAATAGTCATAAACAAAATGAATAAAAAACCAAAAGGACAATCCATACAAAATCAAGAGATACATACAAGGTCATAAATAGAGATGAACGGCACTAAAATGCTCGGGTACTCGTTATTCGAGACAACTTTTTCCGATGCTCAGTGCTTCGTCTCGAATACGACCCCATTGGACGTCAATGGGAGACCTCGAGGCATTTTTCACAGGGGCCAAGGCTCTGCAACAGGGAACTTGGCCAAACCCTAGGAACCTCAAAAAGGATGAAACACCACGGAAATGGACAGGACAGCAGTGGGCAGCATGCATGGATGCCCTCTGAGCTGCTTAATCGCACACATTATGCCAAATAGGGCAACAACAGCTGGCCAATGACAGAGTACATAATGAGCTAGATACATCTAACATCCAATAATTGACCCTGACACTATAGGGGACGGCATGCAGAGGCAGCGGCGCAGCGGCAGGCAGAGAGTGGCAATGCGACTACTCCTAAATGGCTCAGGCTTTCAACCAATGGGTGGCGAGAGGAACCAAAGGAGTGAGCAAGAAGCGCTCAACTAATATCGGTACATGATAAAGTTTTCCAGTATATTTGTAGGATTACACAGCAGGGTGGCGACAAAGTTAACATGGAACCATGAAAACAACCCAAAATTTCTGCCTGACACAGCTCGTGTTGATAAGGGGACCATGTAATGGAGCGTGAACTAGTATAGATAACGGTGTTTGCAGTTAAACTATGTTAGTTGGATCTTGGCATGGATCTGCGCTCCGCTGCCAGGCGAGCTTCGCCACTCCAAGCCCCGTCTCTAGGTCTAACTCCCAAACAGCACTTCTAAAACCTTTGTATAAGATCAATTGTAGTAGCGTTCTTATAAGTTTGGGATATGGCGGTTAGGGTAATGTAAACAACGCGCAAGATCGCATGATGCGCCTGTAGCTGCGCTCCTCTGCCAGGTGACTTTTCCGCCAATCCAGGCCCCTGTCTCTAGCTACTCGCCCAAACGCACTTCCTCGAACCTTTTGTATAAGATCAAGTGTAGTAGCGTTCTTATAAGTTTAGGATATGGCGGGTGATGGGAATGTAAACCAATGTGGCAAGAATCCGTCTGAAAGAATATCGGTAAATGATAAAAGTTTTGCACGTTTTATATTTTGTGGATTACACAGCTCTGGCGACAAAGTTGCAAGTTTGAATTGGAATGCCCTGTATAGCTCTTGGGCGTGTGCTTTTAAAATCGCCTAGGCTTCAGCAGTTATGAGCACCCGCCTGCTGTCGCTAGGCGACGGCCCGCTGCTGTGCCTAGAGCTACCGACTTATGGCGCCCATGGCCACCGGTGGTATTTCGGAGGAGGAGGATGTGGAGAGGGGTGGAGGAGGAGATGTATACTAGACCTTTGAGACCTGGACCTAGGTAAGGCCCCGCCCGCAATTCGCTGCGTCGGCAGTATATGACCATCCCCAGGGTCCGACCTCGTCCCCTCCTGCACCAAGTAGTGTATAGTCTTCTTATAAAAAAGTTTGGATATTGCGGTGAGGGGGAATGTAACCGAGATGCCAAGGGAATGCATAGCGCTTGAGCTGGCGCTCCTTGCTGCCATGCGACTTTCGCAAGCCCAAGCCCCTGTCTCTAGCTCAACCCCCAAACATCCTTCTAAGAACCTGTTGTATAGTCAAGTGTATACGTTCTTACAATTTAAGGATATGCGGGTGAGGGGCATGTAACCAGATTGCCAAGAAGCGCTGAATAATATGGTAAAAAAAAATGGTGAAAAAAAATAAAAGTTGCCAGTATATTTTGTGGATAACACAGCATGGTGGCGACAAATTTAAAACCACTTGTGTTGAACACTGACACAACCCAATTTCTGCCTTCCACATCTTTGATCAGGGTACGATGTAATGAGGCGCTATAATGCGACCTTTTGGATGGTAGCAATGGGAGACAACGGTGAGGCTGACTATGAAACATATTTAATTTGTAGTGCCGTAATGTGCAGTCCAAAAAGTTTTCAACCAGGAGCAGGTAGTGGCCTCTCCTTAAAAATGAAATAGATTGAGTGCCTGTATTGGCAGTCAAAAATTTTCAAACAAGGCGGGTAGGTGGCCCTCCAGAAAAATGAAATAGATTGAGTGCCTGTAGTGCATCCCAAAAAGTTTCAAACCCGAGGAGCGGTGGTAGGTGGCCCTCCCAGAAAAATTAATAGATTGAGGCCTGTATGGTGGCATTCAAAAAGTTTTCAAAAACCAGAGGAGGCAGGTAGGTGCCCGCCAGTAAAAATGAATGAGATTGGAGGGCCTGTATGTGGTACGTAATGGGGGAAGTGTTCCATACTGTTATGGCGGTAGGGTGTGTTCATCACTGTTGGGGGGTAGGTTCCTCCTGTATGGTGGCAGTGTTCTCACTGTAGGGGGTGGTTAGGTTCCTCACTGTATGGCGGTAGTGTCCCCACTATGTGGCGTGAAGTGGTGGGTTCCTCATGTATGGGGAAGTGTTCCTCAGAGTAGGCAGTAGGGCTCTCACTGTATGGCGGGGTAGTGTTTCTCACTGTTATGGGGGTAATATTCCTCCACGTATGGGGGTAGTGTTACACTGTATGGGGGGTGGGGTTCCTCACTGATGGGCAGGGTAGTGTTCATCACTGTATGAGGGTGTATTCCTCACTGTATGGGGGTAGGATTCCTCACTGTATGGGGGGTTAGTGTCCCTCACTGTATCGGGGGTACATCCTCAATATATGGGGGTAGTGTTCCTCACTGTAGGCAGTAGTGGTTTCTCCACTGATGGGTTGGTAGTGTTCATCACTCTATGGGGGTAGTGTTCCTCACTGTATGGGGAGGTAGTCCTACGTATGATATCCTCAATATAGGGGGTTGGTTCATCCTGTATATTGGCGTCAGATGGTGTTCCTCACTGTATGGGGGTAGTGTTCCTCACGTGTCATCGGGGTAGTGTTACTCCACTGGATGGGGTTAGTGTTCCTCATGTATGGCAGACAGTGGGGTATGTCCTCACTGTATGGGGGTAGTGTTCCTACTATATGGCGGGCAGTGTTCCTCACTGTTATGGCGGGTAGTGTTCCTCACTGATTTATGGCGGCGTAGCGGGTAGGATACCAAATTCATATTAGTTTTTATAATTTTCATACATTTACAAAAATTTTAAAACCTCCTGACAAATTTTTTTTTTAATTTGCCATCTTCTGGCGCAGATAAACGTTTCATACTTTGGGTGTACGGAGCTGTGGGTGTTAGTCATTTTTGCGACTTTTGATGACGTTTTAATTGCTCTCATTTAAAGACTGTACGAGCTTTTGATAACTTTTTTATGATTTTTTTATATTTTTCAAAAATGGCAAAAAAAGTTGCCATTTTTGATTTGGGCGCTATTTTCCTTTACGGGGTTAAACGCAGTAGTGAAAAAACTAATATTATAATTTGTAGAATGGGCATTTTCAGACGTGGCGAATTCCTAATGTGTTATGATTTTACTGATTATTTATTTTTATACAGTTCTAGGGAAAGGGGGCGGTGATTTTAATTTTTAGGGTTTTTTATTTACATTTTTTTTAAATTTTTAAAATTTTACTTTTTTTCAGGACTCCCAAGGGTACTTCTTAAACCCAGGTGTCTGGTTTGATCCTACATATCCTGCCATACTACAGTATGGAAGTATATGGTGATTTCTCATTCATTACAATGTGCTGATCGCACATTGTAATGAAGGGGTTTAAGCCGAGGTTGTCATGGCAACGGATCAATGCTACCTGGCATGGGCGAGCGCCAATCCTCGGCAAAGATGGCAGAGGCTCCGATGCAAATGGGTGCTGCCATTTTTCTGAAGCAACGGCAGCTTGCTGGCGGCGTTCGGCAAGTTAGCACCCGCGGGTGTTACACTGATTTACCAGCTATGGGAGGGATCAGCCCTGGGAGCCTCTCAGCCCATGTACCCGCACCCGGCCATGTGACGTATAAGTCCACATGCCGTGATTCGTTTCAAATCGAATTTCTTTGGAAATTCGGGTCGAAACCAGAAGAAGTGAATTTCACAAATTCGCCCATCTCTAGTAGGCCCAACAGGCATCTAAGTGACAGTAGTGTAAAAGTGGAATCTCAGGTAGTTGTCTTTAACCAAACCAACAGCAACCCACCGCTGATTCACCACATTCACGTTAGCGCTGTACCTACTTGTAGCAACCACTAATGCATGTCTATATCCTATGTCTATTTTTTATTGTCACTAGTTGTATTTAGGACCCTAATGATTCTTTAATGTAATGTAACGTGATCATGTAACTGTTGTGCTGTATCGCAATGTCCTGTAACTATTTTTGTTTGTGCAAAACTAGGAACGTAAAACGTTCCTCTGTAGTGTATGTATGGAACGGTAATATAAGTCTATCTCTTACTGTGTGTAAAAATTGCTGGGACACTATGTACAAAAGAATTTTCCCTACCAGGGCGATCAATAACGTTAAACTTCATATCATATTGTATGTCTCCCCCCCAGGGGATCAATAAAGTACTATCATATCATATTGTATGTCTCATCAACAGTCTTTAAATTTTGAAGTGTTTTGCCATTTTGTCTTTCGATTCGGGACTGTGCTGAAGCATCTGTGTACACTTCTTATCTTATTTTTAAATTCATTAATCATATCCACAAACCAGATCAACCAAGTGTTATTGCCAATAAGGGACAAGCTGCTAACATTCCCAGGTGACCACAACAGGATCAGTGATCCTGAATAATTTGGATCCTTCCTTCAACATCATAGACAATGGGGCACTTTTACTTACCCGTCCTTACCTTACGCGTTCAAAGAAAATACATTACTATGTACGATTGCGCGCCCGATATCCTGCATGTGTCGCTTCCCCACTCAGGTCTGACAGAGTTCACCTCCTTCTTCCCAGTTTATGTAAGTGCTTGATCTTGCGACACAATTTGAAAGTTAAACAGTCGGATCGTCCGACAGCATGCCCCAATTACTGTCACATGAAAGCCAGCGCAGCTGCGCCAAAATCCGGTCGCCTGCAACCCAATCCCCAGTTAAATACCTGTCACAGTGGTGCAAAATCGGGACAAGTGCATTCACGGACCCTTAGTAAATAAGCCCCAATGTACCCCTGGGATATTTTTACCCATGTTTTATGTTCTAACTATGCATTATCAGATGTACCAAAAGGCCGCTTCTTGCCTCTTATATGATTTCAAAGAGGTAACTTGTCTTTTGACCGGGCTGAACAGGAATTTCAACATGAAAAATGGAGAAGCTCCTAAATCTATGAATAGCATAAGATGATCAATATCTGAGAGCTATCAATCTTGAGCAACAGATATGCTTCATGACAATCTGTGTAAATCTGTTTTTGAACCCTTAATCCAGCAGCACCACCACAGAAGAAATTAAGAATTACATAGCATAATGTATATCAATAGATCTGTGTATCTCCGAAAAATAACCCCCACATCACTATTCACTACTCTCATAAATAGGTGAAACTAGTGGATGAAGAACAGCAAATCCCCTCTAGACTAGACTACTCCCAAAACTCATTGGATCAGCTATGCCTTGCATTCTCATTGAATTTAACAATTATAATGCCATCTCCAATTGTGTGTCAATTATTCAAGTTCTTTGCCTTTAGACACAATATTGTATCCATACACTTGCACTGTATATGTTTTGTACAGAATGGAATAAATCCAGTTATGGGAATACAGACTTTATTTATGTTTTCTTCCTGTCTTTTGACTCTAATGTACAGTATAATCTTCCCTTTCATAAAATTAAAATTTCATTTCAACCTTGAACAATAGTACTGTCACTAAGTGAGCTTCCGAAGGTGAACTCTTCTTCTATGGCGTGCTTGTCTCTGAGGCGGATATTCTCTGTAAAGCGAAGGACAGGACTTTTTCATTGTAAATATCTCTTTTCATAATACTGATTTAAAAACATTAAAATAACTCATTTTACATGGCAGAAATGTTAAAGTAAAAGAACACAACTTTTTTCCTTCATGGGAATCTTTGCTGTGTTTCTACATCTAGATAGTTGTACATATTGGCAGATCTAAAAGGGCTTGTCCTAATAGGCTACACATACAATACTCCTCTAGTAACCAATTTGTACAGGTACTATAAGAGGTGACCCCATTAGTGTAAGTCCAAGCTATATTGTCACCTAGACACATATTCATTTTATTGGCACCGTGTACGACCTGATATCACCATTGTGAGATATTGATCCAAGATATTCCATAACATACTGGATCCATTTCTGGTTTAGGCTCAAAGACTTCTTTCAAAATTATGTTAGACAACCCATTAAGCGTTGTTATCTTGTTATTTGAAAAGGCCAACCAAGTCTTGACACAATGGGGGATCCAATTCCTCCTAATCTGCCTGCACTGCAAATGAATTCCCAAATTGCCCTGTCCTGTAAGGTATTCTAGAAATCCAAAACAAAATAAGGCAGGATGTCCTAGCCCATTCATGGTCCCGGAAGACCAATGAAGCACAGGCAGATTTGGGAACTTCAAGCCACCAATCGCAGGGAGACAAAGCTGTTGGACTCCCACAATCAGACATTTATAAATAGTTTATTATAGGAAAGCCCCTTAAAAGTGCCCCCAAATAGTTGTTAACACTACAAGAAAAACGTTTATAATTTTTCTACCGAGTATAATGAATGAAGCAAAGAAGCTTTGTTTGTATTCATGTAATAAAAGACACTGAATTTTAATGTTTTGTTCAGTAATTCAATAATATTTTATGCATTTGGTTTTATCACTAGGAAAATTCTTAGTACTCATTGCAACGAGTCATAAATCAGAATGTAAGGTGACATATAATCATTTTTATTGCCAGGTAAGAAATTCCTATAATATAGAACGAGTACATACTGTATGTAAACAAAACAAACATTCTTCATATAAAAAGATCAAAAGGAAACACAAATATGCAATTGTAGGCTTGAATGGTGTATTAGACCTTGCTTTCAACAAGCTTAAACACCAACCTACCTATAGAACATACATATACTAAAATATTATCACATAAAATATGTCCACGACATTTGTAAGTAAAGAATAAGAAAACAAAGCAACATTCTAGAAGAGGGCAATGAACTCAAAACAGTAAGATACAAACATTGCAGATCATAAAAACGAATGTTATGTGCAATTACCGCTTTGCTAAAATACACTTAGACTCATGTTGTTCAGTAGCCTGTAACCTTTGACTCTTCAGTTCAATCCCAAGCTCATCATACAAAGAGGTTAGGGACATCCACACCAAATAATAAAATGGGGCTCGTCTGTGGCATGGGTGCACCACCAACCATCTGGGGACAGTAGGGCTGTCTACTTTTACTCTGGTAGGAGTCTTGTATTCAATCTCGGCACTTCGCATTAAGATAGGCTGCCACCAACACCACCAGGACATCTACTCTTTAGGAGAGTATGGTGAGTGGCAGTTTTGTAGCAATTGAAGTGTCACTTGCAGGAATTTTTAGCTTATAATACCTTTATAATACAGTGGTCCCTAGGCCATTGTAAGGTGAAACCACACTGAACATACAATACAGTGTCAATGCAGTGTCATTGGTTGGTTGACACAGAATCAGCATGGATGTCCTACATTTTTTACGGCAGTAGATGCACTCATTGAGCTCTCTAGTAGCGCCTCCCTATACTACACTGTGGTACTACATGTTCTGTACTGCTCCTATGGACATCAGATGAGGGCAGCTTCCATTCATAAAGCCATCATCCCTGCATAATAATTTGATTCACAGCTTCTTGCAGCAATGTAATATGTTGTTTTTTTTTGGGGTTCCCATTTTTTCGTTTAATTTGACATTTTCCGGTTCTTAGCGAAATGCTTGTCTTCCATAAAGTTATGGTTTCAAGTCACAATGATTTCAACATACAGCAGGAACACTTTTGATGAAAGACACCAACTGAATTTGATTGCATTTAGTACAGGGTTATGTGGATATCAAAAATAACAACATAGGTTTGTCTGGATTCAAAGGATATAGACACTTTTGTTTAAAATTTAGTCATTGTTCATTTGATATCTAAATGATTTATAACTCAACCTTCTAAAATGTTCTTCTGAAAATGTTATATTATTTTACTGCTGCACAGTATGTGCCACTGCCTCTTATAGCCGGCTCTCCTGCTGCCTCTGAAATAGTTTGTATTCAACACTACTCTGGCAACCTCTTATTTCTCTCTCTCTCTCTGCTGTCCTGTCCCTTCCTCGTACTAGAAATAATAGAAAGGATGGAGAAAGGGATGTTCAGAGCTCAAGTTTTGAGAAAGGGCCAATCACAGAAGGTCTAGAAGCACACACAAGGGATAATGGGAAGAATCTAAAACTATGTGTATAAGTGTAGAGAGAGGGGAACCCACAGAAGAGATAATGCTGAAACAATTTGGCCTGTAAATAAATATTCCTCAGCATCAGTGCCTGTAAACACAAGAAAAAAAGAGGGGCCACCATAGGCTGCTGGAGAAATCGATCCAGGAATGGAGCTCTGCCAATTCCTACAAACCAGAGAAAGCAGAAGCATCCTGAACACAAGGACCTCAGATTCTTCATGTATTACTAGGGTAGACATGGCTACATGGAAGCCTTAACTAGAGGTATATTGTAAACTGCATATCAGGGGGTCCAAAATGAATGAAGACATGAAGATTGCATTCTGAAACCGAAGGTAAACATTTGCATTAATAATGTTTTATTCCAAGTCAAAAGTGTCCATGTGTTTATTATAATGTCCGTGCTCTTCCATGCAATAGCACAATACAGTTGTGTATCTTGACCTCTTTATCTAGACCTGAACATTAGACAATCTGTTAAGGGCCCCAACAGAACAGATAGATTTGTAAATATGTAATGTTCAATATTCAAAGAAGTGGTAGTATCCACCTGGTATTCTAGACACAGTTGAACTGAATTATACAATGAAATCTCTCTAGAAAACAAACCCTTGAGAAGACCCTCTAGTCACTGCTCTTTGGTGTCTTTGGATGGGATGAATTTAAGGGAATCTGTCATCACATATTTACCTAATTGACCATTACCAGTATGTTGTGAATCACATTAACACCTTCTAGATCATGTTTCTTTCATGGCCCAGTGTGGTGACATCATTCAGAAAATCAACTTTGTAAACTGGTTTTATAAAGTCATGGAGGCGGAGAGCTCAGCATTGAAGTCAAGCTCTCCTGACCTCAAAATGAAGGAGATCTGGTTAGTGATGTGTCTGGGTGCAGGACCAACAAATGCAGTAAAGAGGGCATTCTTAAGTGAGGAGAGCTTGACTTCAGTGTTAGACTCTCTGTTTCCTTCAAAGTTGATTGGCACTCAGACCCCCCCCCCCCTTCTTGCCTTCACCCCAGGGCAGGGTTCACCAGAAAGGGGTCAAGGCCTCTTTTATTCCCAGGACCCTAGAAGGAAGCTACAATGATGATCCAAGCTTCTTCTCCTTCTTTCTACTGTATTGGTGTCCTCAGGTGCCTATACAATTTAAACATGTGACAGAGCAGGGAGTAATAAGTTGCGCCTTAATCGTTACATTGGCACTTTTTGAAAAAAAAATGTGGGTTTTGGATGTAGTTTGGGCACTCGATGTCTTAAAGGTTTGCTGTCAGTGACCTAGAAGGTGTTCAGCTGCTTGAGGACTTACTCGTAGCGGTCTATTAGGTCAATTTCTGCTGACAGGTTCCCTTTAGATAAATTTTTAGGAAAAACATAAATACTCACTAACATTATGGTACAGTAGAGAGATGTCACTTTCTGAGATTTGTTCTGTTGTGACCAAGGATAACATAGTAAAATTTTTTGTGATTTACTCTCTTCAAATTAATGGAGAATACAGAAAGTAAAATAAGTCTGAAGCTTAGTCATTTTTCCATAATAATTAATCCCAAATAACTTTCTATCAATATTACCATTTTATGAAAGAGATATGTCATATGGCGGTATTTACTTTTGCTTTTAAGATTACGGCTAGATATTATACACAGTGAATATATTTGATTCCTTGTTTCACCAAGAAACAATAGATTCTGGAGAAAGTCCTTTATTTTTTTATATGCATGTAATATATAATATGTCAATTTAGTTAATATGTGCATATGGTTTTCTATACAATATAACAATTTAAGTATCACAGAACATTATGAAATTTAATTATATAAAATTCACTCATTTGCATACAATTTTAGAGGCTTTCTTTCACATTTTAATATGTTTCAATACCATAACTAAAATACCATCATTAAGAGGCACAAAGATATTGCTACAGTATGTCAGGTTTATGTGAAAATATATTCATTATCAATAATATTTGGATAGAATTTATGAGTTGGTTCATTGAAATATCATAGGGGCTGCCCTTATGTCATTTGAAAATTCTTGCACAAAGATCTATGTGAAGGATGGTATCTCTATCTTTAATGGTAAAATGTAAAATCAATATGTAATTCCATACAGGTTAGGGTTATCATCCTTAATCACTCTTACCACCAAACAAAAAGTTATAAAAATACAATCTTTATTCATTTTCGAGATTGAAACAATCCGCCTTGCATCCTTCTTTTAGATCTTAGGGTCTCAACCTCCAGGGGTAACATGCCAAATCTCTAAGAGATAATCGCACTGTCTTTGTGCTCTTTATCAGTCCACCGCAGTCTATGATAATTATTTTTGGATATGATATGGTGTATTTGAACATGGGGTAGGTTGCATTTGACTTAGGAACACTGCTTTAGAATTGCATTTCTTTAAAGGGAACCTGTCATCAGAAAAATTGCTTAATAAACCACTAACAATATGTTGTCAAGCAGCTGAGTAGCTTCTAGATCATGTTTCTCTTATGGCCCAGTGTGTCATCATCCAGAAAATCAACTTTGAAGTGAAATGTAAATTGGTTTTATGAAGTCAAGGAGGCGGAGAGTTTAACACTGAAGCTTTCAAGCTTTTTATACCTTTAAATGCACCTTTGTTGTAATTAATGGTCCTATGTCCAGGGACACCATTGATCAGATCTCCTGTCAGTTGCAGGATGTCAAGCACTTGGGAGGAGGTGTTCAGAGGCAGGGAGAGCTTGACTTCAGTGTTAAACTCTCCACCTCCCTGACTTTATACACCTAACTTCAAAGATGATTTACTGGATGATGCCACCAAGCTGGGTCATGAAAGAAACATGATCTAGAAGCTGTTCAACTGCTTGACAACATACTGGTAGTGGTTTATTAGGCTAATTCTGATGACAGGTTCCCTTTTATGTCTTTGAGAAAGATAGAATATGGAGTAGTAATAAGCGAATAATTCAAGATGTAATTTGGAGAAGCTGCACAGAATGTTGACAGTTCTGGCCTGAATCAAATTCGCCTGAACCTCAAGTTGCTCCCATTGTCCTCTAAAATGGGTATATAACCCCTTTAGTCTTCAAAAATTTTTTTATAAAAGGTCTGATCTTGTTTTTTTAATTTTTTAATAATTTTTTTAGTTCGAGTCACTGTTAGGGTTATCCCTAACCCTGTCGCTGAATGCTGGGATAATTGACAGCAATAGCGCTAGCCCATGTTTTGAGAGATTTGTCTGAAGCAAAAATTGTTGATTCAGTTTGGTGTCGGCAAATTAGCAGATTAATATTGAATCTATAAATCAACAAATCGATTCACTCACCTCTAATCTGGTGGAAACAGGTCAGAAGAACCATAAAATATTCATTTCTAGGAACAACTAGGGACAAGGAATTTAAATATAAATTTGTACCAAGAGTTATCATTTTACATCTAAATGGATTCCTCAAATTTCAGGAGCAAGAAATGTACCTTAAGAAAGTAAAAAAGTTTACTATGTACAAGAGACTTTTTTGTAAACTACTTCAAAATACTTTTCAAAAAATGTTATTTCACTAGGGAATAATGGAGCACTAAAATAAAGTATAATGTACCTCTTTACAGGGATTATTTCAGATTGTGGGCTAGGCTCTTGCTAGAAATCTTTTATATTTCACTTCAATATTTATCATTGCCTAAGGGTGTTGCCAAGAAGATTGTTGCCTTAGAGCAGAAAATTAAACATGCCAAACAATGCTGATGAGACAAATGATTGGTCACAGCAGTCACATGAATGATGTCATCATGGCAGGACCAATGAAATAGACAAGTGCTGTAAGTGGTTAGTAATGGATTTTATTTTTTATTTCTATGCCTCTTCCTGCTCTTTCCTAAAATCCCAGACAAGCCTTTCAAGTGGGATGATTGGCACAGCAAGCAGCTTTTAGTTTTGGCACATAGACATTTAATCCTGAGCAGCAGATTGCATTTTCTTTTAATCCAGTATAAATATGATATTATGTTATATGATACTAGTATATTATAGTATAGTCTATCAAATCCGAATAAAGATAAATGTATCTGTCTGAATAATACCGGGTGAGTTGATGTAATATTGATCTATTATAATCATGATGAATCTTGAAGTTCTTATAACCAATAAATCCTCGTAAATACTACCAAAGTATTTTACTATGTAAGGGGGATCATATATCTGGCTGTTGGCAAAAATTGTAGACATCTCTTAACATAAAAAGTTTATGATTCCGTCTATAAAATTCAGAATGATCATATCATCATATTTAAGAAGCTCTGGATAACATTTTTAATGCTGAGGGAGGAGCATCAGTGTCTAGTGCAGTATGTAAGGATTGGTTGAATCATAAACCTCTCTCTTGGGGTTGACATGCACTGCGAATATTCTTTTAAAGGAAAACTACCACCAGGATGAAGGATCGTAGACCGTGCACATTTACATGCTGGTGTGTGCCCCCTCTGTCAAGATCTGCTTCTCTTTTAGCTTCTTATGCGCTGATTTACAATGTATGCAAATGATCATGAGGGGCTCCAGGATCCATTAACAGCTATGGAACCCGGAGCCCTTTAAGCTAATCTGCATAATTTTGAAAGCCTTTTTGTGGTAAAAACAATAAGGATAAGGAGCAACATCAGACCCTGGCAGAGGGGGCACACACCAGCATGTAAGTGCGCTTGGTCTCCAATCCTTCATCCTGGGGGTAGATGTTCTTCAAAGGGGTTTTCTCTTCTCATGATGGGAGCCCAAATGCTGGAACACCCTGCCTTTGGTAGAACTGAAACGCCCACTGAAATGCTGTAGACTTTAAAGGACATCACGGATTGTCCCACTACTCACTAGATCAGAGAGTGGTCTTGGAAGTTTTGACTTGTATAGAGCAGCTCAGGGCGAAATGTTCTCCCATATTTTTCCAGCGGTAGGATGCCCATTGACCAGCTACAGAATATGGGATGGATGTTTTTAATGATAAAACCTCTTAGAGCAATTACAGTTCTGTTTATTTAAGACCCTAAACAGATTGTATGAACATCAATGTAATCTAGTTTATTTTTTCAAGAGAAATGTAATGTTGACAAAAGAGATGTGAGACAGTTCTCTAATAGAATCAGGGATCACCTCTGTTTGTTCCTTTTAATGAGAAAATTGTCTTTTGATGCATTACTAAAACAATTAGTATCTAATCTGCCTGCATTTATAATGGTAAAAGAAAAAAAAATCCAATCTACTATAATGCAGATGGCCCTAAAGATTTAAAATGCAGATTAGAGATCAGCCGGAGAGATTTCTGCAGAATGCAGCGTATCATACAATTGATATGTTCATTACAAGCTTGTAAAGTCTACATGAAAGCAACATTTCTAAATGCATAGTCTTCCAGGAAAATGACTTTTTAATTAGTTGATTGAACATTAGCATTTTGCATTTATGGAACCTTTATCTTGATGTGAGAAATAAACATTAATTTGCTTTAATTATATGAACAGAACAAAATTACATAGGCAGAATGTGAATATGTTGTGAACATTGAACTAATATAATTACTAAGAGCTTTTCTCTCTGTAGGTTGCTTCAAGGGCGAGAAAAAAATGCATACAGCAACTGCTAGAAGCTAAAAGGTCCCAAATATTCTGTGATCAGATATACACACACCAAATTACAGGGTGTGAAAAGATCCGGGTGTAAACAAACATAATACAGAACATTGTGGGGATTCTTGATGCATTATGGTAATGAAGACTTTTGTTATATTGGATTATTTATAGTATTGTGCAAAAGTACGAGGCGGTTATAGAAAAAGGAGACAAATTAAGAATGCTTTTAAGAATAAATGTGTTAATAGTTTATTTTAAGCTAACAACGAAATGAAAATGAACAAAAGTGACATATAAATCAAAGGAATTGTTGGTTTGTCCATCAGATCCGCATCATTACTTTTTGCTATACTTGCGCACAGGATTTTTTTTTTTTTTTTTTTTAAAGGAACTCTGGTTGTTTCCAAACTACAGCAAGTTCTTAAAGGTAACCTGTCATCAGAAATTGACCTAAAAAACCACTACCGGTGTATTGACAAGCAGCTACACAGCTTTTAGGTCTTGTTGTTTTCTTGGCCCAAAGTTACTGGTAGCATCCAGAAAATCAACTTTGAAGTAAGATGTAAGTTGGATGTATAAAGTCAGGGAGGTGGAGAGTTTAACACCAAAGTCAAGCTCTCCCTGCCTCTGAACACTTCCTCCTATGTAACTGATGTCAATTATGTTCCTGGATGCAGGACCATGAATTACAGTGAATAGGGTATTACGAAGCAGGGAAAGCTTGACTTCAGTGTTAAACTCTCCGCCTCCTTGACTTTACTAAACCAATTTGCATCTCACTTGAAAGAAGATGTTCTGTATGATTCCACCGCCCTGGACCATGTGAGAAACATGAACTAGAAGCTGTTCAGGTGCTTGTCAATATACCAGTAGTGGTTTATTAGGCCAATTTCTGATGACAGGTTCCCTTTAAATTCTTTGGATGTAGGCTTGCTCAAATCCTTCTGTCCCATCATGTAATTCCAGAGAGGTTTTATTGGGGTTAATAAACCCTGTAGAAAGAAATCCAGTGAAGGAGCTCCTTCTCATATAAATATAGGAACTCTATGTAAAAAGTACAAAAAAGGGGAGGTAGAACATATTAACCAAATGGTTATAAAATTTCCATCCTTTGTAGATTGTATAAAAATGATTTGGATACGTTTCCCGGATCTGAACTATATATGTCATCAGTCTTGATGAAGGATCTAGTTCAGATTCGAAACGTGTATACAAATGATTTTTATACTGTCTACAAAGGGTGGAAATTCTATATCCATTTGGTTAATACGTTCTACCTCCCCCTTTTTAGTGACTTAAATAAAGTTCCTACATTTATATGAGAAGGAGGGCCTCAAGTGGATTTTTTCTTAACCCCAAAAACTCTGGTTATCCTGCCCGGCTTGAGTCTGACAAGATTGGGATTCCACAAGGCTGCACCAGCTGAAAAGATCGCCACTGTGGTCAACATCAATATGTGTATAGTGCGGTTGTGACATAACACAACCATCAGAAGATGAGCACTCACCTTATATTTCCTAAAATCTATTTGCACTGACTAAAAAATATGACACTATAGTTATTGGCACTAGTAAATTTTTCTTTTTCTCATCATGTAATTTCAGACAGACATAATAATGTTGAGATCAAGGTTCCCTGGGGTTCACCACTTCAAAAATACATAATGGGAGGCCCTATTTTGGTGTCTATTCAAGCCCCAAAGCCCACAGCTTTTGTATATGTAGGAGAATATGTATGTATACTAATGATCCCATAATGGGTTAAAATGAGAATATTCAGACTAATTCTTTTCCCACGAAGCATCGCCTGTAAGTACTATAGATCTTCAAAAACAAATTGGATATTTTTAACAATTGCCAGTCTAACCTTTAGTGCCAGGATAGAAGATTATTATTATCTAATAGACAGTGTTTGGGATCAGTTAAATAATACATTGATTTTGTTTAAATGTTTAGGGTAATATCAATAATATTAATTATTATTATTAGTAGCAATTACCCAAATTGTCTAGGGTCACTGTAGCCGTTAGGAAGTGTCCAATTCAGCTCTAATTTGACATCACACCAATTGTGCAGAACACCAATTACACTTACATATACATTAAACCTTTGTGCCTGCAAATTTTATTATACATTAATTCATTGTTGTTGTTAACTTATGTAAGGATAACAGGAGAATGTTTAACAGAAGACTAGGTGGATCTTCTGGCTTTATCTTAATAGGATTCAACAGGGTTTGTTAAATATATAGTAAAAATGTGATTACATTTTATGGGAAATGCACAATAAAATCCTGAAAAAAACTTGCCCTCCTTTAAAAACGTTGACTGGGCACAAAACTCCACAATTGTTTTTTTATGAGTTATAAGTGTATTGGATATTAGCTCCTAATTTGCTGACAGTGTTATCAGCCGTAAGGATATCATTAGTTGAATTTCATTTTATGTTTTAGCATACTTACAAAGACATAAAGAAGCCTTAAATAACATATTTCCCTATCAATTGTAAACAAAAATCATACCACAATTATGTTAGACAACCGAACACAATAATAGCAGATTTCAGCCTGGGTACAAAATATATTTGTGGTTAGTTGCAACTTTAGAAATGAAAGACCTCCATCAACTCCACTTATTTACCTCCATTGATATGTGTCACTGCTCCAAATCTAGTAGAGTTCGAATTTTTCTCCAGCCTCCTCCATTCCTCCATAATCAGTACAGTGGACCACATTTATCAAAAACAGTACAGTGTGCACTACGTGAAGTGCCCATGTGTAGTGTGCAGAGGGAGCCAGATTCAGAATTATTGTTGCTAGTTCTTCCTGAATCTGGCACCCCCTGCACTGCCCCATTTTTTTTGGTGCACCGTAAACATGGGGCATGCAACACATTTCTGTTGGACTTTGCATGGCGCTTGGTCCAACTGTGCACCGGAATTTTGTGTCACATCAGGTATAGTGCCGCATACACCACGAAGCATCGAAAGTGCCACAAATGTGTCTCAGGCACTTCTTAAATACCTGTGCAAAACAGTTTGCACATGAAAGAACGTGCAAAGTCAGACTGGTGCAGGGGCTTTAGTAAATCTGGGCCAAATCGTTTTGGCACAAAATATGCTAATTAGGCTCTCTAATGCATGATGGTCAGTATCACTCCAGGATCGGACCACCTACTTATAAACTTAGGGCCTAATTACTGTATTGGGCTACATATATCAAAAGTAAGTGTAGTTTGCCTGCGGGTTGTGCAGGGTGCACATTATTAATTAAAACAGTCATCATGAATCTGGCACTGCTATGGAAGTGTACACAAACTTTTTTATGGTGCACCTTTAACATACAGCGTGTGACAGCCAATTGTGTCAAGTCCCAGTAATAAATGTGGCTCATGGACCGACTATGCACCAGAACACCCCTTTAGGTGCAGAATTTTGTGGAGAATCAGACACAGTGCAGCCGTGATACAAAACTGGGGTAGACACTTCATAAATACATGGGCAAGCAGTTTGCACGTCCTTTTCAGTGCCAAGTCAGACAGAAAAAAGTGGCACAAACACTTACATAAATGTGGGCCATTGTGATCTAAACAAACCATGAACGGTGGGGGCTATAAAGAAAGTTTAAACCAATCTGGAATTAGTGGAACATTGCCCATTAAAGGATACAAAGATTACGAGCTGGTGGAAAGGTCGTATTTTCAGAAGAATTGAGATTAGACTTAAAACAGGTGATCAACTTGGTAAATATAAAAAAGAACAAATAGAAATGCATAGATCTACTTTTGTACTAATGATTTCTCTTGTATAAATTGCTCTTCATTACCAGCCGATTACGTGGTTGAAGGAGTCATGCTCTTGGCACTCTACCTAACATTTATGATTTTAAAAAAATTGACTCAATGACAAATATGTGAACCCATATTAGCTTCAAATTAGTCTGTATTGCATCAGAAACTATTTTATGCATCCCAATTCTATCATATAAAATTCACCCTTAATGACATGAGGTTGTTGTCTTTCCGCTTTCTTTTAGGCACTTTTTTTAACTAAATGAAGTTTGCCATACACAAGCCACTACTGAAGGTCCATTTATTTAAATGAACTTCATTTAAAGGAACTTTAAATTCCCTACTATGTATTATAGAGAACATGTCGCACAAGTCAATGATTGGAAATATATGATTTGGAATTAATTTGTTCATACAGTTGCTTAATCAAAAGGGAACCAAAAGTGTTGTTTATTTTTTTCAGTAGGCAGGGCTATCCTATAATTTTTTTTTTTAAATAATACCTTCTAACATCTCTCCATATGTTTGGTGGGACAAAGTGTATGAACAAACTCTAATGTTTACATAATTTAAGGCACATTTATGCCCAAGTGCACAAATGTCTAAAAAAGCCAATACAAGAACAAGTTCATCTAATGGGTTAACACATTTGCATTATTTGACAGCAAAACACAAATGTTTATTATATAGCCATAGTATATATATTATATAGCTATATTTCCATTTTTACTATATTGGCATATGCAGGGAATATAATATACTGTATGGCCGTGATTTATACTCTTGATTTGTTATCATATGGTTGCATATCCAAGGTATGTGTGTACACTGAATATATCAGATGTGGCAGCCCCATGCATTTTGAAGCAAAACATTCACATAATGACCCAAAGAGGTAAACTATATTTGATATTTTTTCCTTTTTTATCAGTTTTTTTTTTGCTGATCCAAAATTTAAAAAAAAACAGTAATTAAGGACAAAAAGGCAAACATTGTATCTAAAGTAAAAAAAATAATGAATAAAACATGAACCTAAAACACTGCAATTATATTTATGCACAACATAACTAAAGAAGAACACATTTGAAACTATGTTACAAAGAAAAGACTAGTAAAATGTAAGGAGTTCAGCCAAAAGGAACAAACAAGACTTTTCATTGAACAATAGAAATACATTAAAGGCACCGCCCACTTTTGTATGTTTTTTTCCAGTCATAAGCAAGTGAAAATAGGCAAACAGAGACTGATAAAGAAGTTAGAACAGACAGTGCAGAAAACTTTCCCCCAACTGCTCACATGTGGAACTCAAGGAAAGGAAGAACATATTGATTTTTTTTTCTTCCGAAATCTCTTCTCAAATGGAGAAACTTTTAGTGTCTTTTTTTTTTTTTGCTGAAAGTTTTTCTCACCTTAATATGTAAAATAGTCCATTTTTTTGAACATATCCAAACTTTCCATCAATAAGAAAGGCTCCATTCCCATTTTTATGTAACAGTCTTATTGAGGTTCTTGACCATTTTTTTTTTTTTTTTGCTTCTTATAGATGGAAAGGCCTTGGTTCAGATGGATTTTCACAGATGTGCAAAGAGATGATAATGAAAGTAATCACTCTTTTAACATTTTCCCTTTTTTTAGGCTTTTTCTTTTTTTTTTGTTTTTTTTACAAAAATATTGCCCCACCCCCTGGTAACTTCCACTTCAGCACATCCTCTTCAGCAATTAAGAACAACCATGTTAATTTTTGCAGAGATGAAGACTCTGTTGTGCTACTCCATAACATAAAATTGAAATCCTTAGTTTTTTTTTCCTTTAGAAAAGCATAGGCAAACGTTTTTTTTTTCTTATCCTTCATTGTGAAGTAAAAAATGGAGTCCCTAATTGCTTTCCTCTACTGTATTGCTGGACACGAAAAACCCAATCTGCTCTTCATGATCATCGGCATACAAGGACCTCCATTTCTATACCCTCAATGGTGTTTGATTCCAGTAGGGTGAATTTTTTATTTTTATTTTTCAGACAGTTACTTCTGTTTTGCTGTTTGTTACAAAGTATGGCTGTGAAGGAACATAGTGCTGATTTTGTGACGGGATTTGTTCATTTACTGACTCCACCGGGCAATGCTTCTTTGTTGCATAGGCCTGCCTCCGCAGGGAATGCTCAGTGTGGTCCCAGGTTTTGTAGTCAGGGTTGTATGATGAGGCCAGTGGATGATTATGTATTTTGGTGACTTTAGATTTCTGTCCATTTAATTTTAGTGTGCCACCTAACGTACCACCACTAAGTGTGCCACCCAGTGTACCACCACCAAGGGTTCCACCAATGGTTCCACCCAGTGACCCACCAAGTGTGCCACCCATCGTGCCACCAAGGGTGCCTCCTAATGACCCACCAAGTGTGCCTCCGAGAGTGCCACCTAAAGTGCCACTCATTGTGCCACCAAGAGTACCACCTTCAGGGCTGTAGGATCTTTCTTGTTCCACACGGACAGGATGTAAAGGCAGGCTTCCCTTTGCTGCAAGTTCTGCAAGGTGTCTTCGCTTTGAATAGAAGTCATCATTTCCCTTTTCCGCTGTATAAAAAAATGTAAATATGTCTAAGATTAGTTTATCGGAACATTTTAAACATTGAAATTATATAAAATATAAGACAGCATATATTAAAAGCTTCACTGCCACATCAATTCTATATTGGAAGCTTAGATGAAAGATTCAATCTTCCAAAAAGCAAGTTAATGTGTATTCATTTCTTAATTTAGCCATAATTTTAAGGTACTGTAGATTCAACCTAAACTGTAATCAAGAAAAAGAGGATCTATCACATGATTCTATGCAGGGCACAAACTGAGGAGCTAAAGGGGTTTTTCAAGTTACTTACACTGAGTATCTATCTGTAAGGTACAGTGGTTAACTATCAGATCATAGGGGTTCTGACCCCCATTGATCAGCTGTTCACAGCTACCTCTGCCCACTAACACAGAGAGCTGAGCCCCAGAACGAAATGGCTCCACTCTCTGTGTAGTGGTCAAGCCTGGTAATTACAGTTATGCTGCTTTTGACTTGCATGGGAGCTGAGCTGCAGTTACAGATGTGCCTTAACTAAAGCTCTGTGGTTAAGGAATCTATTTTTTTGAAAAAATAGGTAAAACATAAACAAAAGTCTTTAAAGACTGCAATTTACACTTCCTCAACTACCACCCACCATAGTTAATATATCGCTTTGTTGCTGTGAAAAATCAACGTGATGACTTTTAATCCTGACCAATAATACCCAGCTAAGAGTAAACGTAAAGAAGGATGTACCCATGCCTTGTCTGGCCACTACCATAAGATCCATTCTATGTGTTAGTCCTGGCGTTGGAGGCAAACAAGAACAACTGATGTGCAAGAGTGTCAGGTAAATGAACCCATCAATCTGATATCTACCTACAAAGTCCTCCTTACCTTTCAGCAAGTACACATCCACAATGAGGCTAGTTGAGCCTTTGATCTAAGGGGGGAAGTATGGCAAAAATTAGAGCTAAGTCTTGTTAATTAAAGTGGTTTACCCACGAACAAAACTTGATGATCATGGGGGTCTCAGACCCCCACAGATTGCGAAAATGAGGGGTCTGTTGGACTCCATGCCAAAATAATGGAGCAGACGGCTGCGCATGACTGTTTTGCTACATTAATCTCTATGGAGCTGACGGAAATTGCAGTGTGCCGCATCATCATCCACGGCCATCTCCTTCTCTCGTTTTAGAGATCTGCGGGAGTCTCAGCACTAAAACCCCCACTGATCAGCAAGTTAGGCCCTATCCCATGGATAAGGCCTAACTTTCGTTCGTTTGTTCATGGGACCCCTTTAAGGTCTCCTGCACATAACTAGTTCTTAGTTCTTACCAGTACTACTAAAATAGTCCATGCTTTATGTTTTATTTCAGTGTATATCTATGTATTGTATGTGCAAAGCAAATGTTGTAGCAAACATTAGTGTCACCCTTAACACGATGTATACTATTGAAATGAGTGGTATGTAGATTGTTAAATGTCAGCTATATGTATATAGGCAGATATGTGTGTGTATGTACCTATATATACAGCACAGGGGGAGGTTGCCATTTCTCTTTTCATTTCGGACAGCAGAGGGCTTGGCGAAGCCTTGCCTGCCAGAAGATCATTAATCTTTTACAAAAGGTAGCAGTAGGTAATTACAGTAAGTCATCAATTACGGGAGGCTATGGAGGAAAATTAAACTGAAAAAGTTAGACTATTTTTCCCAGCAGATGTCTGTATAGATGAGACTTCTGAGCCATAAAAGAGATTTTACTCCATTCACACCGTCACTGGATGCAACTGGACTGTAAAATCCTTTGACTGTACAGGCGGTCCCTTACTTAAGGACAACCGATCTACAGACGACCCCTAGTTAAAGATGGACCCCTCTGCCCTCTGTGACCTCTGGTGAAGCTCTCTGGATACTTTACTATAGCCCCAGACTGCAATGATCAGTTCTAAGGTGCTTGTAATGAAGTTTTATTCCTAATCCTTGGTCCCATTACAGCAAAAAAAGTTTGAAAATCCAATTGTCACTGGGGCAAAAAAAGAATTTTGTCTGGAGGTACAATTATAAAATATACAGATCTGACTTACATAGAAATTCAACTTAAGAAGAAACCTATGGACCCTATCTTGTCCATAACGCAGGGACTGCCTGTATATAACTTTTACCTAAACAATATCACATATCTATCTAACACAAAGTACGCTGAGCTGAACTTCTGTATGTAAAATGCCATGTTAGAAATGTTCTCTTATACTGTAGGTCATGCATCATGAACTACATCATGTGCCAGTGTTGACACTCCCCCCATTGTCACATGACACGCTGTATATACTAAGATAGACTATTCTATTAGTATATCTGGATAAATTTGACAGGCATAAGAATCTGCCATATCCTGGCTATAGTACATACCTACAGTCACCTAATGAGGACTAATAGAACCCATTAGTCAAAATTAAAATATAACCTTTGTTATGAGTCTTTAATATAACGCTATTCAAAGTGGGAATATATACCCTAGATATGGTTAAAATTATGCAGCAGTGATAGTATTGTAGTAAACTATGTTTTGCTTAATATTTATCAGCATTACAGGAAGAGAATGTGTTTATTATAGGTCAATGTGGAGGGGCAAATGCCAGGCAAACCTATAGCTGATACTCCTAAGAGCTGTTGTATATATATTTCGCAATAACTACATACCCCTAATGAAGGGGACAATACCTCCTAATAAGTTACACACTGTCTACTTATCTATTTTATATTCAGTTACTATTCCTACTTAGCAACACACTGTTGCTATTAAGATTTCACACAAAGAGACAGCCCTTCGACATGTTTCACAAGTTCGTAACATCATCAGGGGGTATCGGGGCTGTACCACACAATTCTATATAACATAACCATCAATGTTTTTTATGTGTAGAAAGGCATCTAGGACCTTCTTGAAGCTCTCTGCTGTCCCTGCTGTGACAAGCGCCTGAGGCAGGCTATTCCACAGATTCACAGTTCTGGTCAAAAAGCCCTGTCACCTCTGGTGTTTAAACCTTGTTACTTCCAGACGGAGACAGTGCCCCCTCGACTTTTGATTTGATTTAATCTGGAACAACTTTCCACCATATTTTTTTGGACCATTTATATATTGACCTATAATAAATACACTCTCTCCCTGTAATTCCTGTTTATCCCTGATAATTCGGTTCTATTTGTGACCATTAGGTGACTGTTGGGATGTAAAAAGAATACAAGCACCCTGTCAGCCAAAGGGTTATGGGGGATACTACATTGTATTGTTTTGTATAGGGCTATAGTAAATGCACTGGGCAGGAGTAGGAATGTTTGAGCTGTGAGGGTGTAGTATACGGGATTGCCCCCAACTGCCTTCAATATATATCCTTTTTTTTATCATGTTAGAGATTTCAGATTACTTGTATAAGATGAAGAGAGCAATAATTAAAGCATTTTATGCAATACATCTACACTATAGCCTGTCCCTGTACTCCGTATAAAAGACACTTCAATATGTTAGAATAACACTCTGCTTCTTGGCTTCACATGGTCTTGAATACTAATTACCAGCTACTTGACCTTAGTCTAATAGGTGCGCTGCACCGCTGCCTAATGAAGGCGGCTTGTGATACAGATGGAACTTGCCATAAAAATAGCACCGGCCAATTGTGAGTGATAATGTTTCTAAGAATTTGTCCAGTGGTAGATGACAGATTGCTGTGAATTGTGTGTGAAATTTGTGGTGCAAAAATGACACAAATGCAACTCTTGACTGTGACAAATTTCAGAGTAAGTTCCCAGACACATCTGACGTTACTGAAATAAGCAGGGACACCTCGGGGTGATGTGACATGTTACTTACACCCTTTTAACACCTATACACAACTGATCTCGAGATTTGCTAATGGCATAAGAGATGAATTAATGGAATTTGCTGCAGAAAACCCGGTAAATACAGTCAATTATACATGTGGAGCAGCCATAATATTGCTAAACTGAAGCCTAAAATGACAGAACAATGCAGCACCTGACTACAACAGATACATTCACAATTCCAATGCATGTATGGGTCTTATAGATCTGAGGCCTTTTGTCTCCTTATAGGCTTACATCTGCCAGTGATCAGAGGTAGCGACCCACAGATCATTACATCAACACCCGGGAGCAAATTTACTTACCAGGTCCAGTCGCGATCGTGTAGTGCGTTGTCTGATGAGGATTCGGGTCTGCCGGGATTCACTAAGGTCGTGCGCCGATATCCAGCAGGTGTTGCTGCTGCCCCGAGGTCCGCTGGAGTTCACCTTCTTCACGGTGCATGTGAGTGCTGATCTTGCAACTCAAATCATTTTTTAAATTCCGTGGTTTTTCCGAATCAGTCGGGTTGTCCAATGGCCACGTCCCCTGATTTCTGTCGCGCGAAAGCCAGCGCCGATACGCCACAATTCAATCGCATGCACCAAAAACCTCGGAGCAATTCGGTGCAAATATTCGGGAAACCCGACGAAAGTGCGCCGTTTGGAACCTTAGTAAATGAGCCCCTCAGTCTCTGGTGGTCTCACTAAGTGGTAACTGGTTTTACTGCCAGCAATATGTTAATGGCAGCTTCCCCACCACTTCCATGTAGTATTTCTCCCAATTTTATATTATAATATATATAACATAACACCACACATGATAATGCCAAAACTGTCTCAGCGCCAAAAACCTGAACTTGGCTAACCCCTTCTACCATGAAATGTACACTTCCCTGGCTTGAGGACCTGCCCACCTTTAGTCCTGCTATCACAAATCCTGTACACATATGATACAATAGCATCAACACATGGGATGCAACACTAAAGTTTTCCCAGCTGAAACCAATGATCATAGTCACTGCAGCTTAGCACTAGTTTATATTAATGGAAGTTTATCTGCAGTAACCTGGTCAGACCACTACAGAGGAAACAGAGCTGTCTGCTTACCTCCCCCTACCTACTCCCCGCCTAACTTCTCCCCTCTGTACGCCATTCCAATCCACCTGCTCTTCTTGCCGACCGTGCCATGCTGATATGTGCAGAACAACCCCTTAACGCAGAGGCCATTTTTCAGTTTTGTGTTTCCATTTTTTACTCCCCCCTTTCAAAAATCCATAACTTTTTTTTCCATGTAAACAGCTATTTGAGGGCTTTCTGTGTAACAAATTGCACTTCATAGTGATGCTATTTAATATTCCATGCCATGTACTGGGAAGCAGGAAAAAAGTTCCAAATGCAGTGAAAATGGTGAAAAAATGCATTTCTTGTAGGCTTGGAATTTATGTCTACCTTATTCTTTGGGTCGGTGTGATTACAGGGATACCAAATTTGTATAGTGTTTATAATGTTTTCATACATTTACAAAAATTAAAACCTCTTGTACAAAAAAATGTAAAACTCTTAATTTTGCCAGCTTTTGACGCTAATAACTTTTTCATACTTTGGAGCTGTGGGTGGTGTAATTTTTTTAGACTTTTGATGACGTTTCCAATGCTACCATTTTTATTACTGCATGACCTTAATATTTTTTATTTTACTATTTTTCAAACCCCCTAGGGTACTTTAACCCTAGGTTGTCTGATTGATCCTATTATATACTGCCATACTAGAGTATGGCAGAATATGAGAATTTTCCTCCTCATTCATTACAACGAGCAAATGGCACATCGTAATGAATAGATAAAAACGAGACCGAGCCTGTCATGGCAACCAATCGCTGCCCCCCAATGATGTCAGGGGGGCAGCGATCTAATCCAAGATGGCGGCACCAGGATTTAAATGCCTCCAGCAGCTTTGCCGGAGACATTTATGTCGGTGCCAGCACTGCATACGGTTGTTGCCGGTGAATGTTTGCTGCAAATGCCCACCTTGTATGGGAGGGCTCAGCCTGGTCCCAGGATCCCTTTAAGAGATGCTGTACATTTACACAGAGATACATTAAAGTACCTAATACCTGGATAATATTTATAAAAATTGAGCTAATGTTTTTAATTTTATTCTTTTCTTCTGTGGGACGCTGAGCTGAGTGCTGGAGTCTTTTATAGAGTATGATGATTGATACTTGACCCCCTGTGGGTTATTTTCCCATTAGTTATTTTTTAATCTTTGCTCAATTACAGGTTATGCACCCTGGTATCACCGCACTGCGGCGAGCAATAACCCATATTATTTTCATTAAAACTGATTTTATACGTCTCTCCAGACCTCACACTGCAGTCTAATCTATCAGTGTAGTGCTGAATGGACTGTACGTGTGCGCTCCTGATGACTCTGGGTATGGCGGAGTAAAGTGCTGCCTTGTATGTTCCTCTGTAATCCAGCACTTGTGACGCCTAACAGCAGAATAATAAGCTGCTGTTTACTTGCCTGCGCTGCCTCCGCCTCCCACTTCATTTGTATTTCATCCTCAATGTAACTTATACAAAGAGCGTTTGCTTGCGCTGAGAGATTGCATAATCTCGCTTCTTTCCAGACATTATTTGGGATCTTTGTCCACCCACAGGCTTGTGCATAGTATTTTATCATTGCAGAAAATGTTACCTTTATTCTGCTACAGAGAGAGAGATAGAATACTGTTATCACTTTATGTTTTTTTTCTCACATAGAAGTTATTATGCTATCCACTATGAAGAAATGAGGAATTTTGAAAGCTTTCGTTTCATGGTAATTTAGTGTTATAGTTAATAATAGGGGATAGGTATAGAAAGACCTGTGATAACAAGGATCATGAGAATTGTATTTATTCATTTCTGTGTACAGGCGGTCCCCTACTTAAGAACACCCGACTTACATACGACCCCTAGTTACAAACAGACCTCTGGATGTTGGTAATTTACTGTACTTTAGTCTTAGGCTACAATAAACAGCTATGACAGTTATCACTGGTGTCTGTAATGAAGCTTTATTATTAATCCTGGTTCTTATGACATTCCAACATTTTTAATATCCATTTGTACCCATCTTTTACGTAACCTTAAAGTATGAAAGTTAAAGGTTCAGCTTTATCCATAATATTTTATTTTATATTTTATTGCTTTTAATTATCGTTGGCACCAAAGGGGTTCAAGAATCAGATTTCTCTTACACAAGAGTAATTATCACAGTACATATAAATATATATATATAGTTTTAGTCTGGATGTAAACATGCTTCCTAGTGCACCAGGGTTATGTCTGTGGCTGCAATTGCATTAATTTCCTTTTTACTACGTCTTTTTCCAATATGGGATGTCCATCATTGCATATAAAAACATATCGGATGGCGTTGGGTAGACAGGAAAAAATTGGCACATGAGTAAATGAATCCAAACCACTGGTGTAATTATAAAAATTTCTCTACAAGACAGATGACCGAGAAACAAAATAGATATGTCTGGCAAGATGCAACCTTTAATGAGTCATTAGTGTGGAAGAGATACACTTGGATGTCTCCACCATTAAACATGTTTCTGCATGTTTATGTACCTGTGTCTTTGCCTACTTTGAAAACTGCAGCCTTTCCCTGTTCTCACCATACTGCCCTCTGCATATATACACAACTTCCGTCTCTGTCTCTGATCCATGTCATCCATGTGACATCCCCCTCTGTGTCGTCTCATATGATGAGTCATAACTCTCCTGCTACAGCTCCTCCTATTCAGCCGAGCTCAGAGTTGTAAAGAAAGAAGCATGGCGTGTCTGCACAGAGTACAAAAGTGAATGGCAGAACTTATAAATCACTTTCAGGGATTATTTACAATGCAGTAGAGGCACATTGGCAACTTTTGTGTAGGACTGGCAAGTACAGCTATATACATCTTCAGCCGCTGAAACTAAACAGTTGGCTTGTGATGATATTATTAACCTATACAACATCAAAAAAAGAAGAATAGGATATCAGTATAACTTTTGACCATCCACCTGAACCCTTAATAAAGCATTCAAAATTCTCCCAGACTCTAGAAAACTGTAATTGTCCTAGATAGGTTGGTGGAAAGTCACTGTATCAAATCCTAATGAAATGTCCCCTTTAAGGAGACATATCCCCTGTTTTGACATTGCTCTGCTCTAGAATCCCCCCCCCCAAAAAAAGTAAATTATTGGGAAAAGTTAAACTTTTATCTTATAAGCCAATTTGATCTATAAATTGTCATCAGTTTTTTTTACCTTTACCTAGGAACAGTTGTTACCTTGATAACAAAAGAAGACTCTTAAAATGCAAATTCAAATTGAACACATGCTCCATTGTTTGACAATACCACTTTATGCTTATTTGTTTGGGCTATAGGATGTTTGTCGCAAACCCTACAGCATTTAACGTATGTTTGTGCAGACTCTGAGTCTGGTTGTGCTCACTGACATGTCTGTTGTGTTCCCACACATATGCTCCAACATTGCAGCCCATGTACCAGACATGATGGGTTAATAGAAAAACAAATGGTTGAAAACAAATTGATGCATCTTCCAAAATACAGAATGTGATTTCTGATCATTTGCATAACAAATGTTTGATAGCGGAAAGTGTCAGTGAGATAGGACCAAATGGTATCAAAGCTGGAGTTCCAGACTTCCAAATAAAGTGAATTCAATTCATGAAATCCTATAAAAAGTTCTATGCTTAAAGTGAAAATGTTAGAATTAACAAGTAAAGAACCTGATGAAAAGTAAATTGTACTATTGTGTATAATTTGATACAACCATATGTTATTTTAGATTACAACTACATAGATATGGTAAAGGTTTGCTAGTTGGCAGTCAATTTTTGCATTAAGGCTACATAAAAACTTAAAGGAAACCTACAATTAGGAATCTATCAGAAGTAGATCTGATGGTACATTTCTTCTGACTGCCTATACCCTAATATGTAATTTAATAATCCTGGAAACTAACCTAACTTGTTAAAAAATGTATTTTAGTAATATGTAAATTAATTACAGAGGCTACTGGGGCGTGGAGCAGCTCCCAGTGCCCGGCCAGGCTAGTACACGCCCCAGTAGCCTCTGCAGTTAAGTTAAAAAAAATGAATAAAGTTTTTAACAAGTTAGGCTAGTTTTCAAGATTATTAAATTACAGATTAGGGCAGAGGCAGGCAGGAGGAATCTATCATAACATCGACTTCTGATTTTAGATTCCTCATGGTAGGTTTCTGTTAACTTCCTTTTTGAGTATGCAGCTCATTTTCTTATTTACCATATATACTCGAGTAAAAGCCTAGTTTTTCAGCACAAAAAATGTGCTGAAAACCCAAACTCGGCTTATACTCGAGTAAAAAAAATATATAAAAACTCACCTTTCCGGCTTCCCCAGTGCTGGCTATATACTGGGACAGGGGGCTTGCTATATACTGAGGAAGGGGGCTGGCTATATATCTGGGGATATGGGCTGGCAGGCTATATACTGGGGGGGCAGGTGCTGGCTGTATACTATTGGGCAGGGTTTGGCAAGCTAAATATTGGGGAGGCTGTGACCAATGCATTTCCCACCCTCGGCTTATACTCGAGTCAATAGGTTTTCCCAGGTTTTTGTGGTAAAATTAGGGGCCTCGGCTTATACTTGGGTCAGCTTATACTCGAGTATATACGGTACTTGTCTCAATGGCTACATCATTCTAATAAATCATCATAATTTGATCACGTGGTCTTATATCTACTTATGTCTTCCAAAGTTTTGTACTAACATTGAGTAGGTTAGAAGTAAACAGCGTACAAACCATATAATTATATTTTATTATTATCTATCGTATATTATTAGGTTATAATATTGCAAAGAACTTTAGAAGCCTGGAAAACCTCTAAAATATTTTTAATTCTAGATAATCCTCTAATGTAATTCTATTTTATTTAACTTTTTGGCAATGTCACAGTATTTGCAAATGGCAAAAACAGTCAGTTATCATACATTTTTGGGGCGTGAAGGGGTGTGGGGAGGTTGTGGCCAGCCGGGAGCGGGCCAGGACAGGGCATTACTATACCTATGGTGGCGCACTCGGATGTGAAAAGTTGCCGGCTGTGTTTTTTTCTACCCCAGGCCTTGCCTCTTAATGTATCCCACTGTGAAAATGCAGTGACGGGGCAATCATACACCGGCGGGTGAGCGTTCTACTTTTTCAACACAGCAAAAATACTTTATAACTAACATTAACCTAATGTCTGCTTTATGTTGACTTGGTTTTTTATGCATCCTCTTATTTTTGTAGGCGGTTATGGGGCTTTGAACTTTGAGGTGCGGTTTATCACATTTTCATTAAAAACTCAAAACCGCGGTATTGTGCGACTTGCTCACTTCAGGGGACTTGAAGTCACTTTGAGAGGCCTAAATAATAGTAAAACCCCATAAATTACCACATTATTATTACCATATTTTATTAACTCTTAAATGTATGGAGGAAAAGAATATCGTCAATTTTGGTCTCCTTTCTGGGGGCAGTACATCGTACACTAAAAATACTATATTAAATTTATTCTAAAGATCACTACAATTACAGTGATATCTCCTTTATATAGTTTTTTAAATATATTTTTACAAATTTACTGAAGAAAAATAAATACAGAGAAAATCTCAATTTTTTTGGTTGACAGAGCTGGTTTAAGGCTTATCTTTTTACCTGTTGAGTCATTTTCAGTGGTTCCATTTTGGTGCACATAACTTTTTTTGATCACTTATTGGAACATTTTTGTGAAGGGATTTTATAAAAAATTTACATTTTTGCCAATTTTTCGGATTATGTTTTTACAGCACTCAAGTGGGTCCAATAATGTTACTGATTTATTTTAAAGATTGTTAGGGACGTGGCGTTACCAAATATGTGGGTTTTTTTTCATGATTTTGTGTTTTTTGTACTTTATTAGGTATGTATAGGGAATGTTGGTGTTTAGGGGACTTTAATTAATTAAATTAATTTAATTATTATTTTTTTTGAAAAGTGCTTATATTAAGGGTTATAAACTCTTTTTTTTACTTTTACAGGTTGGCTTGAACAAGCGATGCTCTGATTGCTTGTTCAAGCTCTTATTCCTATAACACAGTGCACACGACCATTTTGTGGCGCAGCTGCACTAAGCATCATGCAACACAAATTAGGGGGCGTCCCGGTGCTCAGTCAGACCTTGCACCAGATTTATCATGCAAAGTCCAACAGAAGTGTGGCACAAGCCCTATGTTATAGGTGCACCAAAAAAAAGTTGGTGCAATCTGTCAGAGCAGTGCAGGGGGCGCCAGATTCATGAAGAATGTGCGCCATAAATCATGAATCTGGCGCCCCCTGCAGTATACACAAGTAAACTGCATTTAGTACAGACTGCACTGTGCTTAGTAAATGTGCCCCAGTGACTGCGGTAATCTTTGTATATTTGTTATTCACAGCCTCCTTCATTCTAAAATGAATGTTCAAAATTATACTAATCAGCCAGAAGGGCTATGTTATAAAGTCCTATGGCTGTTGTTACACTGCAGCAGCACGTCTCACTCTCATCCTACACCTTAAACATCAGTGGGAGGCTGTAACAGCGTGTAAATCAATAACAAGAAAGGGGCTCTTATTACATGCCCATAGCTTTTCTGGCTCATTTGCATAATTTAAAAAGTTGATTTTAGAAGGAAGGAGGTCACGGATAATAACTAGAAGAAGATTAACATTGTAATGGTGCCTGGATCTATAAGTAAGTGCAACTGGGTTATCTGGCTTGATTTTGATTTTACCTTTCTTTCACACATAGTTCCCAGGGGAGATTCATCATACACCAGCGAATTGTGCACTCGCGCTTTTGATTAAATGCTTTCCCCCCTCTGCCACATCGGACATATCCGGAGGCTTCGGCCTCCTAATATCTCCGCCTAATCTGCGCCCGATAAGACCAGAATGGGCACAGGGTATAGTGCAGGTGCAGGGCTGGAACATCCATGGGCAGCCCAATCCACTGCCGAGGATAAAGGGGAAAATAATAATAATTCCTAGGCATTTCAATTGTTTTAGGGCTTGTATGCCAGAAAACTGGTGTAAAAGCCCTGATAAATGTCCCCCCATACTTGTAATTCAGTGGTCTACTTTGGGGTTTCAACTACCGGTGGGTTATATATAGCCTGAAGGCAATTACAGTATGTTACGCCCTGATGGTCTTCTAACAAATGCTTTCTAATTATTTATAATTCGTTGACCACACAAGGTTAGATGAACTGGAAAAAACCTTGAGCAAAAATCCTATGTCCTTAGATACAATTCCAGCAGGGATAAGGAGCGCTATATTATAATGACCTATATTGCACACCACAATCATAGCCACCTGACTTTGATACATAACTACTACCCTCACCTAGGGATGATGTATTTGTAAAGCTTTAGCATCATGTTTTACTAAACCATAGCCTTGAAATAAATATTATAAATATGACTATAACTATGACTATCGGGCTAGTATACATCGATACAGTATAAACATTTTCAGTATGTTCCTAGGTTACAAATACAATGATTCATTCTTTATTCTATAACACATCTTTATATCGAAACAAAAATTGGAAATGTTTCGCATAGCCATAAAATGTAATAATAAAATTCTACCCATTAATTGGAGTTTGTTGTCAGAAAGATTGATCTCTGATTGAAATAAAACATATATTTCAGCAAATAGTTAAAGACTTATTTATATTGGATAAAACTCCGCTTTAACTCCTTCACGCTCTGCGTCGTACATGTACGGCGTAGAGGTGTGGAGGCTATATGAAGAGGGCTCATTGGCTGAGCCCCTTTTCATATAGAGGTGGGGTCTGCTGTATCTTGTAGCAAACACCCACTGCTAATACCCACGGTCAGTGATCACGGTTATCAACCCTTCCAATGCAGGTGGCCAAACATTTAAAAGATGGCGCCGCATGGGCTGCCATCTTTGTTGCGATCGTCGCTCCCCCAAATGTCGTCGGAGGGCAGCGATCGGTTGCCATGACAGCCTCTGGTCTTTGGTAGACCTGAGGCTGTCTGGTTTCTGCAGATTCCTTACATTGAGCTAGTGGCTCATTGTAATGTATACTGTGCAAAAATGGCATATACAGCAATACAGTAGTATTGCTGTATAATGCAGGAATGATCAGACCATCTAGGGTTAATGTACCCTAGAGGGTCTAAAAAATTGTAAAAACAAGTTTAAAAAAGATCAAAAAACAATAGTTTCCTAGAACTGATATATAACCTAATAAACTGTAAAAATCACAAACACATTAGGTATTGCCACGTCTTAAAATGCCCAATCTGCCCAAAATATAAAAACGGTTATTGCCAGCAGTGAACCCCATAACAGGAAATAGCTCCGATATGATCTAAACGCTATGGAATAAGAAGTGATAAAAAGTTTGCACAGTCCTTAAAATGGTAGCAATGAAAACATCACCTCTTTTCACAAAAAAAACACACCTCACACAGCTACATACACCGAAGTATGAAAATGTTAATAGCACCAGAAGATGGCAATTTTTTTATTTTCGTAAGCATTCGTTTAATTTTTGAAAATATATTAAAACACAATGAAATTATATAAAATTGGTATCACTATGATCATACTGAATTAAAGAATAAAGCAGATGTGTTAATTGGAGTGCAAAGTGAAAGTCGGAAAAACTGAGCCCACAAGAAAGTGACGCAATTGCGTTCTTTTGCCAATTTCACCCCATTTGGAATTTTTTCCAGCTTCCCAGTAGATGGCATGGAATAATAAATAACATCACTGAGAAGTAAAATTTGTTACACAGAAAATAAGCCCTCGCTCTGTACACAGAAAAATTCAAAAGTTATGGATTTTTGAAGGTGGTGAGGGAAAAACGAGTGAAAAACCCTGCGTCCTTAAGGGGTTCATTTGTTCTGCGTACATAAACATACATATACCTATAGAACACCTATAGAAGATAGAACAAATAAAAAGACAGGTAAAGAGCTTGTATACTCAAATACTTTTCCTGAAGGTACGGTGCGTTGTCCGATGAGGATTTGGGTCTGCCGCGGTTCAATAAGATCGTGCGCCCTAGTTCCTGCATCCGTCGCTTCTGCGCTGAGGTCCGCCGGAGTTCACCTGCTTCTTCCCGGTGCATGTAAGTGTGTGTCTTACGACACATTTCGAATTGTTAAATCCCGGACGTTGTCCAAATCCACCGGGTTGTCCGACGGCCAGCCCACCGATTTCTGTCTTCTGCAAGCCGGTGCAGATGCGCCAAAGTCGGATCATGTACGCCAAAATACCGAGGCAATTCAGCGCAAAACTCGACGAAAATGCGCTCTGCGGACCCTTAGTATATAAGCCCCAATGTTGTGAGTTCCATTCTCATCTGTTAATTGAAAGACGATTTTCTCTACATGCCTTGATATTAGGGGTGTACAACCCACGGCCTGCTGACCCTCAGGTTGTGGACATCCCCTGTTGCCTGCAACTTCTAGCTTTCATTTTATTCCATTTCACACAGTGCTGCAGACCTGTCCTGCTGTATAGAGGAGAAGCTCAAGGACTTGTGATGTCATCATCACGTGACCCTCCGGCAGACCCTCTCCTCTATGCAGCCTCCTGCAGAACAGGGCTGCTTACAGTCAAAAGGCGGGGACTAGAACTGGTGGAAGCAGGGGGGTAACTAGAACTGGGGGCTGGGGGGACTACAACTGGGGACTGCAAGGAGGGTAACTAGAACTGGGGCAGCAGGGGGAACTAGAACTGGGGGCAGCAGGGGGAACTAGGACTGGTGGCAGCAGGACGGCTAGGACTGGGGGCAGCAGGGGGAGCTAGGACTGGGGGCAGCAGGGGGGACTAGGACAGCGGGCAGGAGGGGAGTGGGGCTGCATAGAGCTGGGGCAACAGGGGGAGAGAGGGGAACTTGAACTGGGGGCAGCAGGGGGGGTAGAACTGGAGGCATGAGGGGAACTAGAGCTGGGGTCAGCATGGGGGCTAGAACTGAGGAGCAGGAGGGGGAAACTAGGACTGTAACAGGAGGGGGGGAGGGCTACAAATGTGTCAAAATTGGGTGAACAATTCCTGCTGTGAAAAAATAAGCTTTCCTGTCAACACAAAATGGCAAAAAAACTCTTTAAAACAAAAAAAATGTGGCAGCCAGCTAATAGCACTTTTAATGTTGCTTTTTTCCAAGGAAATGCATGTGTACTTTAATAAAGTCTTTTTAACAACAACTCATAAAAGCTGCAGAAATGCCCAGAAAAAAATCTATTTTGCCTTAAAAACACTGCTTCTGCATCGACTTGCTCTCTAATAAGTGTCATTATTTTGCTTCATAACAGCATGCCCCTCAGTAAGAAAAACATTGATCAATCCACCAAAAATGCGCAGCACTGTTTCTAAAAAACTATGCATGTATATGATTTTTATAACCTTATGTGAACCAGAGAATGTAACATTTTACAAGACATATCAATAAATTCCACATAGATAAAATAATAGCAAGAATCTCAGCAGTTATTTTCCTTTGGAGACAGTCTTTTATGTACAGATAATTACAGTATTTTCTACATCCATTTGCAAGTACAAATTGCGGGACGCAGACAAGGGCAATATTTCCACCTTTTAAATGTTTTGATTGTTCTGTGTTTACAGTCTTTGCTTATAACAGTAGCACAGACACTAAGAAGCCAAATCTCCAAGGTTACATGAAAAAGTTGATTTCTCTAATTTCATATATTTTACAATAAAACACTGAGGGTACCATGTACAGTGTAATATACTGTCATCTAAAACAGATATTTACCTTCACCTTCTCCATAAGAGGGTTAAAGAAACATATAACCTTGAAAGAAAGGAAAATGGAAGATAATAATTTCCTTGTTTTTTGCTGTTTTTTTTTCTGCACGCTCCGGAAAAATTTAGAAATCCTACCGGCCCCCTGCTTATGTCCTCCAGTAGTAGAATCCAAAAAGTTTGTTGAGTCGTGCCCATTTACTAAGCCCCACCTAGTTATTCTATCTCCAGCTACAGATGGAGCAGATCAGCTAGCCCCTACATTTTCTGTAGGATTTCTATTTATTAATTGAATGAGGCTCCTGCTCCAGCCAGTTGAATTAGCTAGTTGTCTTGCAGCCAGCATACTGAGGAGAAGGCTATGTGTTTGTGCTCTGCAGATATGATTTGAGATTAAAACTCAGCTGCTGCGGAATAATGTTTGCCATAGACAGTGCTTCTTCTGTGCTAATATATATATATATATCTGAATGCATCTCTGAATGCACAGTACGTCGAACATTGAGGCAGATGGGCTACAGCAGCAGAAGACCACACCGGGTGCCACTCCTTTCAGCTAAGAACAGGAAACTGAGGCTACAATTTGCACAAGCTCATCGAAATTGGACAGTAGAAGATTGGAAAAACGTTGCCTGGTCTGATGAGTCTCGATTTCTGCTGCGACATTCGGATGGCAGGGTCAGAATTTGGCATCAACAACATGAAAGCATGGATCCATCCTGCCTTGTATCAACGGTTCAGGCTGGTGGTGGTGTCATGGCGTGGGGATTATTTTCTTGGCACTCTTTGGGCCCCTTGGTACCAATTGAGCATTGTATGTAACTTTGCAAATCACTGTGAAAATTATTTTAGGGTAATATTATATTATTGAAGGGTGCATTCATTTAAAAAAACATAGCATAATTTATTTTGTGAACAAATTAATTGTAAAAACAAGTCCATTTTAAAACATTAAGTAAAATATAGTATAAAAAATTAGACACAAAAATAACAAAAAATGTTATGTTGAGCTCTACATAATCATTGAGAAAATTATTGAAGAATCACTTAACTCTAACTTCTCTTTTGTAAGATTCAATCGAATCGATTCAGTCCGAACCAATGTTGCTTTAATTGACCTGTAAATTGATATTCAACAACTTCGGTCCTCTTAAACACTGGATTTTTTAAATAAATAGTTTCTATCTTGTTAATTTTTTACAAGTTAACAAACTTAAAAAATGTACAATTTGTCATTTAAAATTTTTACTAAAACGATTCGTTTGGAAGCCTAACAGATATGGTGCAAACAGTCAAGAACAGAAACCATCAATAGTCCATTGAAATCAATGGACATTTTAATTGATCCATTAAACTTCCATTACTATCCTAAATGCATGATGCCAAATGCTAAATATCCTATGCAAGATCGTACCAAATCTATAGATCAATAAATGGATTCACCAATGTCTAACCTTAAATTATAAAACAATCACATTATTTTTCCAAGTGGGACAAAATCCTTCCAGCAGCTACCAACTTGGTGACATTTGTTTAAGTATATTAAAAATAATAATTCCTTTATTTAGATAGGGCACACAGATTACGCAGCGCTGCACAGAGCTTGCCAAATCAGTCCCTGTCCCCAATGGGGCTCACAATCTAATCAACCGACCAGTATATTTTGGAGCGTGGGAGGAAACCGGAGGACCTGGAGGAAACCCACACAAACATGGAGAGAAGATACAAACTCTTTGCAGATGTTGACCTGGATGGGACTTCAGCACTGCAAGGCTTTAGTTCTAACCACCGAACCACATATTACCACTTTTTGGGTCCCAAGAAAGGCTCATAGTTTGGAATACAGTCTTCTTTGTTATCCTAGTCTATAGGTTTATAGTCCTTCCTCTGGATCAACAATATAGGAGTATAGGATGGAAATGAAGGACCTGTGATATGTAATCAATTTAGTCTCAGTGAAGGTGTGATAAATATATTGGTTGGGTCCCATGACCCATCAATCTTCACCGCCCCTCAGTTTACATATTGAAATATAGTATAGGCTACTATACATAATATACAACCACAGTCACGTTCCCAAAGCTGATCAGTTAGGGTCCTGGTAGTGTGAGGGTCCCCAATTACGCCTCATCAAGTATGAGTTAATCAATGACCACTGATTGGGGAATCACCTAATGCATAAGAATATTCAACATTGTATATAGTAGTAGTAGTAGTATATACTACATGCCATTCCTATACATGCAGCCACTCAATATTGGAAGCAGCTTGAAATCTGTGGCACACATTTTATCTTCTACACAAGTAATAAGGGATATTAAAAGCCAAACAAAAATCAATATCACACTATTGCCATAAATTAATCTGGGTAAAGGTCAATGTGAAATGAACTGTAATACCTTCACCCCATAAAAGTTAGTTTTATAAATGACTGAGATGTAGGCAACATTTATTCATGAAAGTCATTAATGTAATTCCATTCCATTAAAGTAATGTCATAGCTTATTTGCCTCAATACCTATATGGTACTTAATAGATAATCTCTGTATTTTTACTATGGGTCTCCCAATGTGTTCTATTTCATCACTGTGCATGTTCTGTAATGGAAATCAACTTTAAATGCACTAGCATTGAGGTGGGCCTGTCATAGACTTGAATTATTACAAGAGGCATGTCTCAGACTACCTCAGACTGGTTCAATGCAAGCCAGCTGAAGCAACTGGCTATGGAGAAGCTTCATAGGGAGCCACCTGTGGAGCTTCCTAGGGAGAAGCTTTATGGGGAGCCACTTATGGAGCCGCCTAGGGAGAAGCTTTATGGGGAGCCACTTATGGAGCTGCCTAGGGAGAAGCTTTATGGGGAGCCACTTATGGAGCCGCCTATGGAGAAGCTTTATGCGGAGCCACTTATGGAGCCGCCTATGGAGACGCTTCATGGGGAGCCGCTTATGGAGACGCTTATGGAGCCGCCTATGTAGATGCTCCATAAGGAGCTAAGCAGCAGTGCTACAAATCAGGGCAGAATTAGGATCTGCCCTATCTTTTGCTGCAGCCCGTGCTCAATGCACATCCATTGGGGCTGTGAAACAAGTTGCTGTCTTTACGGCTACCACCTGTCCGCCATTTGTGGACATGTGCATGGAACCTTAAATAGGCAGTGAAAGTGTAGTTACAAATCACAACTGGTGAAACATGGCTTAGCTGGAAACTACAAAAACACAAAACTGAAGAAAATAAAGATTATGCCATTCATTTCTACATATTGTGATTTACATTTCACCTTTAATTATGTACATAGTAAATAGGGAGAATTTGACATGAGAAAATTACACATGGAACTAGCGTGTTTTCCTACTACAGTATATGGAAGAAACCTAAGAAATGAGCCAAAGTTTGTGTAACAGTGAGTCTCATTAGGGAAAGGGGCTGGTATGGCATGAATTTGTATTGGGGTGGTTATGCCCAAACTCCATGAACCTCCCTCATAGAACTGTATGTGATACTGAAAAGTTGTACCATCATGGTCCCATCCACTTCGATTGGGTAATTTGTGTTTTTTCTTTATTAATTTATTACAAATAAGTTTTTGCACCAGATTGATCTCAGTATATAATGCTAGATGATAAATGTTTTATTAGATTGATTGCTCTACTTTATGTCTCCAATAAGTTTGCAATTTAAGGCACATCCTTTTTTCATAATGTGATGTCCCCTTTCTTACATATTGTAAAAGTGTCTAAAACACTTGATATATGTAGTGCAAGGTTTGCAGGCAGGGGCATAATTCCAGCATTGAGCTCAAGACTTTTGTGGCCTGCCATGCTACCTGGTGTCCTAGAGCACTCTAATGAGGCACCAGTCTAGTCAGAAATTGAGCGCCTTGTCAAAAAGCAAAGTACTGGAACTAGTAGTCAGATGCTAAGGAAGATTTTTGGCAAAGAAGTTTGCACAACCATAAGGGGCCAGTGATCACCTTTTCCCCACACTCACAACACCCCTTTTATAGAAAGTGGCAAGGATGGTGAAAAACCTCCATATGTGTAAATGGAGGAGAAAAAGATGCAAATCAGCAGTTGAGAAGTCGTTTGCACATGCCCACAGGTCTATTCTTTCATGTAGTTTTGATGTTTGCTTCGCAATGGTCCATGTAATATATTATTCTATTTACTCTCTTCACAGTCCAACTCTCACCCGTATTTCTGAATCAAAGTTTATTTTTCTCTCACGCTTTTTTTCTTTGCTTCGCAGATGCCGATTGCATCTTGCATGATGATTTAAATCATATCAAAATGTTGTTTTCCCGAGTAATTAGCAGTGACTACATTTATTGTGCTGCAATTTAACTGGCTTGCCATTACCTCATTCTCAATAAAGCGCCAGTGACAGTGAAGGACATTAAGTGGTTGGTTGTACTGAAGCGAACATCACAAAAATTACAGCAGAAAAGTGATTATGGAGACAGGACAAACAGTGATATATTACAGTTGTGGGATGGGAAATTTAGAAAATTCCTGTACTCTGAATTGACAATTATACAACTCATAATGTCTCTAGAAGAGAAAGAAGAAAGGCAAATAATGGAAGCAGATAATCACATATAATTGCATGGAGAATGCAGAGTGCTTGGAGAGCTGCCTTTCTTCTCATACATCAAAAAAATGAGCACACAAATGTCCAGATACCTTTGTGACTTGAGTCACAAAGGTATCAAATGAATCTCCAGTTACTTGAATTAGTGATTACATAGGGCTCCAGTATCTCATATGATTAGTTCCATGCTGATGATCAAATTTGGTTATATAGTGCACTTTATTATGAAAGTAATTCAATATACCGTAATATGATAACATGCCACAAATACTATTGAAAGACGGCAACTTACAACATAACCACAAGGCGCTCAAATATCGACAGACATAAAATAACATTTTGTGGTATTTATATCAGTCTTGAAAAGCAAACTGGTACAAAGTTAAAAAAGGACAGGCTATTATTTGAACTAGGACTGGACTGGGCACTTGGCTGTTTGAAGGGTGATTTAAAAAAGTTTACACTTCCATAGCTATAGTACCAGAACCAAATGTATAGTAGTAGTAGTAAATTTGTGTAATGGCCATATATACAGGATTAGAATTGTATCACAGTGCGGTGCAACATGTGCAATCTAATGGTGGTTGTTCTGTTCAGTGCCCATGCATGCAGGATAATGACAGTAGTACGGTATAGTGATTAAAAATGCACAAAACAAGAGTAGTACCAATTTTCGATGCGCACAACATCCTTTCAAAGCCACATTGCATCTGGTTTGTGGCTACATGTAGCTTTCAAATTGTCTTGTAAAGTAGCACAAAACTATTTTTCTTAACAAAAATGCCTATCTTGTTCCTTCCATAATGAGATACTGTACATTCAATTGGTGACATATACTCTTTAAAGCGAGCTTGTCACCAAAAATGTCATTTTTAGCTGGTGACAGGTGCCAATAGTTTATGCTATGCTGGTTTCAAAAATGCCTTTGTCAGCATTCTGAATCATTTCAGAATGTCATAATAGTTTATTTCACATGACCTGCCTTTCTCCCAGCATTGTATGGTGAGTCTCGGGGATAGGAGGAGCAGCTGCAGCAGCCTATGTGCCTATGTCTCCTCATGCATTCTTCCTCTACTCTACACTATCCCCCTCCTGGATGAGTGTGGAGGAGAGGAGACTGAGACACAGACACACAGACTATTGCAGCTGCCACCGACCTCCGGGATTCACTGCATGCTGCTGGCTGAGAGCCAGGTAATGTGAAATAAACTATTATAAACTACTGAAATGGTTACAAATGTTTTAATTTTTTTTAATCCTTTTTTACATAAGCATAATAAGGCTATTGAAATCTGTCACCAGCTAAAAATTACATTCTTGGTGACAGGTTCGCTTTAAAGTATACCTCAAGTGGTAATTTCATAACCGATCTTATTGGTATTGGTGGATGCTTCTGCACAATGGGTTGGTCAAGGAGCATGCCCACAACAATCTGCAGAAAAATTGGTGCTATTGGTGCCTATGGCATCGATACTTTTCTCTTTGATGACAATGCAGAATACATTTATTGAATGTCTAGGTTGTTGATAAAAAATTTGAGATGGTCCAACTACATTGGGATACATTGTAGTTTATGACATGGAGACTTTTCTCTGCTGACAACAATGGTGACTGTTCCAGCCAGAGAAACCGGAACAATGGCAGACATGCTCCACAGACATCCTTTAACTTCTGATATAATTCTCAATACAGAGGAAATTGGAAGCTCAATCTCATATATGTGAATATTATTATTACTGCAAAATATGTTCATCATATTTCGGCAAAACAGCATAAAGAGCTTACAGCACAATAAGCAAATCTCTGCAGAACTGTTTGCTAATGAGGCAAAAATAACATTTTAGAACAACCCTTCATTCCCTATCAGCGGCATTACCCATTACAGTAAATTTAGTATGTAGGAGACACATTTGCATCAGCGGGGTCACTAATTATTTGATATACAGTATGCTGTAAATAACACCCTCTCATATTTACAAAGTCGCAGCAGATGAAACAAATCAATGCCGTGTGACTTACAAAATACAAGGTGTTAGCTGTTATTTACAAATGACTCACAGCGTGTGCAGCAGATAGAAAATAATGGAACTGATGGAACTCTGCTATAAACAGGCAATTTATAATCACGCTATGTCAAGCTCTCCCGCTTACCAAATTGGTGTAATGTTACGCAGAAAGAACAGTTATGTTAGAAATAAAGTCTGAAAAAAATGAGCCCAGAGTGAGCATTGCATCATGGCATGGTTTTCTGTTTCAGAAGAGCGTCATTCTACACAGCTACTAGAATGCCTCAATATACCAATAGCACAATAGCATGGCATGCCAATGTACAATACTCACAACGGGTAGTGCACCAACTGCAGGTGCTTCCCATATTTACATGGCTGTGCAGAAAAATGTAAAGGCAGAGGAATGTTTAGTTATGCATATATGCCTTAGTAATGCACCTATTCACTGCCTGGGCATGTCATGTGATCACCACTAAGTTTGGCTGTAGTCGGTTGGCTGCAGTGCATCCAGTATGACCAGTGTTGTGGTGAGATGTCATCTCAGTGGGGTAATGTGCAGTGACACACACCATTAGTATGGTAACAGAGGGAGGCAGTTTTTTAGATCTTCACTGGGAGCAGAGCATAAGAGGGAGGAGCTGTTACTGAGAACTGAGGAACAATGGGAGTTGTAGTTGTAGATGGTGGCCATCTTAGAGATAACTCAAAACTATTAAAGGAGTATTCCCACAAAGACAAGTTTCATAAATATACTCAGGATAACAAAATAACAGATTCTCTTATTCAATGTTATTAATGAAAATACAGCATTGCACAGATATAAGTCCAACCTGTCTCTATCAGTCCCGGCGTACACTCCCATATTGGAGCTAATTTGTCCCTGCACCAATCAGTTGCCATATCCAGAATTTGACTCAGCCACATCTATTACAGTTTGCTAGAGGCAGACTGTAATAGATGAGCAGCAAATGCTGCTATAGAGTTGAATGACATACAATCCAAACAGGGAGTCAAGGTAGAGTTTAGTAAAGCCTTAAAGCCTAATTCCTAGCCACAGAGTAATGAGAACCTCAAAATATCTTTCTTTTAATGTGTTTTAATATGTCTTGTTCCTTAACACACAACTCTATGGCAGATAATATACAGTATATTGGAAGCTTAATAACATATAGAAGATAACTGCTAATACTGTTTAATACTTAAACACCATATTTGGTTTTGCACTGTTTTGACGCCACTTTGACAATACAGATGTTTTGTTCACATGCAATACAAAAAGTCCTAGCCCACAACAAGGTTTATTAAATGATGTGATAAAGGTAAAGAACAAGCGGTTCTTAGAAAATAACACAATGCACAAGAAATTTCAACAAGAGCAACAGGATTTCTTATCGTATTTGCAATTTTATTTACCTACCTGCTCTATTATTACTTTTCTTGAGTTTGTTCTGAAAACCTTAACATTTTATTATTGTTATTGTCCAACCAGGAAAGAAAACAACTGATTATATTATAAAAATAAGTTCTAAAAACTCCTACTCACTTCACTGATTTTCCTTGATCTCCTACACACATTTCTAGTATGAGACAAAAAATGTGCTGAAAAACCCAAACTCGGCTTATACTTTAGTAAAAAAAATAAAGTCAATACTCTACTCTTCTTTGGTCTGGCAGTGGCAGGTCTGTATGACGCTCCAGCGCATAAGCGGTGATGTTCATCATTTTTTTTATAAGTTGAGCAAACTGGGCCTGCCTATTTACAAGGGCAGGGGGCTGGCTATGTTGGGGGAATGCTGGATATTTATAGGGGCAGGGGCTGGTTATTTACAGGGGCAGGGGGCTGGCTATATACTTGGGGAATGCTGTCTATATACTGAGGGCAGGGGCTGCTTATATGCTTAAGCAGGGGGCTGCCTATATACTAGGAGGCACTGGCTGACTATATACTAGGGGCAGGGGCTAGATGGCTATATACTGAGGGAAGGGGCTGGATGGCTATATACTAGGGGGGGGGAGGGACTGACTAGCTATATATTGGATGTAATACATTTACCACCATAGGCTTATACTCGAGTCAATAGATTTTCCACTTTTTTTGTGGTAAAATTAGGGGCCTTGGCTTATTTTTTGCTCGGCTTATACTCCTGGAAAACTGTATAACTTCTCACTACACAAACAATATCAATTATTTGCTGAAAGTGGATAAGCCCTTTAATATATTAAACTACAGGTTGGTGGAATATATGTTTGTATCTTTCCTTTTTATTATTTTCTATTAGATTCTTTTGTAGAAGGTATAATTATATACAGTACCACATTAGAATTAATTTTGCAGACAAATTATGTAATTTCTGATGACCTAAAGTCTGCATAACTTGCTTCATAGCAATTGGAGATCCTATGGCAGTTAAAGGGGACTTAAACTTGGTTACCATGCTGGTATGGAATAGCTCAGGGCGACTTGTCAGGTCCCGCACTTACTTAAAATGATACATCTATTATAAATAAAGAGAAATAAATATATAGACTGGACATTATTTGAACATACACAGACACAGACAAAGGGAAAGATAAGCTATACAAGGTTTGCACATAAATCTTGACTGTTTTTTAGCGGAAAGATGTCTAGTCCACTAATTCACAGGACATTCACTAAGGAAATCACAGTGCTTCCCTAAGCAAATTAATTACATCCAGCATTAGAGTAAATCATTGCACATTACCTTTTTCTGAGTCTATCCTTTGCAGCAGTAAAAATCTCTAGATAGCCATAAGTGTCCATGGTTAAAAGTCCTTAGTGAACACCTGGTTACAATCTATTTCAAAATTTTGTGATCTAATAATAATAAAATACTTTGTACTCTATTTTTGGGAATTTCTCACTCGTTCTGTGTGTTTAGAAAAATACACTGAAAAATATTATCAGTTGATTAATATGTTAATTGTATAAAATGACCCTATGGGATCAATACTACATAGGTGCCTAGCAGGAAACAGGAACATGAAGTCAAATGTGAAGGACTATTAAGTGTTCCCAACCAGTGCCAACCAGAGTCCCTTCACATACGTCCGATTCCAATAGTTACCATCAGATTTTTAACATCATATCATACAACTGATGGTAAACCAGAAGAATGTTTAAGAAGATATTTAATTGAGGATATAAGAATGATGGCAACTGATGTACGTGAACAGACTCCTAGATGCTGCATTTCCCACTATAGGATGGTATAGTAGGAATTTGGACTATTTCCAGCTGTAGTCGTAGTGTTGCAGTTGCAAATTGGTGCAATGTGCATAGTTTTATTTTGCACTTTCTCTGTGAAAGTCACGACTTTTACTAACTTCCTTGTAATTTTTACAATTTTTAGGGGAACCCTTGGATCAATGTCTTGGATATTTATCAAAAAAATCACTGTAGGAACTGAGTTATTTATGAAACTGAAACCAAGCTGAATATTGTGACAATAAAGAGAATGTATTAAAGTTTGATTCTACTTTTTTCAGTCTAGGAAAAAAATAATAACACAACTAATTCCTTTTTAAAAGTAGCGAATCTCTGGAGAGATTTGTAACTTGGAGTTTCTGTAGTACAGAGGATTTAAAGCTTCTTAAAGGAAAGCCTCTGGCTTCGGAGATTGTTTTGTTTTGGTTTTGAGACTAATAATTTATTAAGCTTCTATATAGTTGCCAGGGCTTCCACTTATTTCTGCTGTAACATTTCAAGTCGTAATGACAAATCTTCTGCTCTAAGTTGAGGCAATTTGAAGTGAAACTTTTACATGAATATTTTAAGGCAAGTTTGTAAAGTGGAAGGCAAGATCTGTCAAGGTGCTGGTTGATAACTATGAGAAATCAATATAGGACTGAAAAATTAACTCATTCACACTCCAGGGAAAGCATCCATCACTTCTATAGTATACTAAGACAGGGTGTACAATACATCTGCACAAAATATCACCTTAAAAAGGTAGATCTGACTTGGTCTGGAAATATGCAATGGATGTTAGACACTCATTAGTTGATAATCTAACTTTCTATTAAATTTCTCTAGTTTTGTCTGTTTGCGTGACTTTCAGCATTGCGTCATGTGGACAATTTTATTTTGGGAATGTGATGCTTAATGGAATGTGAACAGGAGGCGGGAGCCATCTATAGAGGCCCCCAAATAAAGTTGTGTGCATGAGGCTTTAGTTTGTATAAGGAATAAGATAGAATAGAATTTTTTTTTTTTAACTATCCAATACTATAAATGGCAACTTAAAGAAAACCTACCATTTGATTTGATGCATTATGAAGCAAACATACCTTGAGAATGCTGTAGCTACACTGATGCAGGATCATATCTTGGTTAATCCCCGTGCTGAGTGGTTTTGCCGATAAAACAGATATAACATTATGATAATGAAGCTCTGTCGCTTCTATGGCTCCTTCAGCTCTTGGTTCAGGGCTTGTCCTAGCAGGTGAGTTTTTCTCTGCAGGATAGGATGATGTAATCACTTTCTCCTTGCCAGACCAAATAATCAATTACTACACCATCCCACAGCTGCTGTGTATGAGTGATCCAGCTCCGGTTGATTAGTCATGCTTGACTAACCTTCATTTGTAATTACAAGCTCAGTGCCTAATGTGTTGATCTAGGCAGCCAGCCTGACCCAGCTTTCCCAAGGTCTTGAATGTTATAATTGTTTTTTTAGCAAAACCACTCCGCTCAGGGATTAACCAAGATATGATCCTGCATCTGTGTAGCTACAGCATTCACAAGGTATGTTTGCTTCATAATGCATCAAATCAAATTGTTTGATTTTCCTTTAAGCATTGTACTGCTCCCTTATATTGACAAGACAATAAGGTGAAGCTTTATTAACAGATATATTTATATATCTGGATATACAGCCATGAGAGAAAGAAAGTCTACCAAGGTCATAATAAAACTTTTCTAATCATTAGAAGGTTTTATAAGTAGATGAATAATTAATTTAAATAATTATTTAAATAACACTAGAGTGCTGAAATGCACATATCTGAGAAAAAAATATTTCCCCCCTTTATGGTAAGTAGCAGGCATAAGCTGTTTCCTATAACATTTAGTTACATCTCTGATACTACAGGCATTAGTTAGCATGTTAAATATTCAAGTTCATGACCGTATACACACAATTATTGATTCATGTGGTAAACCTTGTTTGTCACAAATGTTTTTTACTCCACTTTGGCTTCATTTTTGACATGGGGGAATCGTTAGTGTGATCTTGTTCATCTGAGCTTGTATGTGTTTCATTTAAAGACCTTCTGAGGGACAGATTTTTTTTAAAAGAAAAACATTTTCTTATTCTAATTAACAGAATATTTAATATAATATATATAGTATAATAGCTCCTGTTGTAAGTAAGTTGAATTTGTATGTATGTCGGAACAGGTATTTTTTATAACTGTAACTCCGGGAACAAAATATTTTGTCCCTGTGACAATTGGATAATTTAAAATTTTGTGCTGTCATGGGAACAAGGATTATCAATAAAACTGCAGTACAGACACCTTACAGTTAATCATTACAGCCTAGGACTAAAGTAAAGCATCCAGAAAGCTTCATCAGAGGTCACAGTGGGCAGAGAGGTCGGTCTGTAAGTCGGGTGTCCTTATGTCAGGAACCGTCTGTATTTCGTTATGTAATGATGTCTTCATTTTCTAAAGATATCCATGATGTTTAATTAGGCGCAATCAACCAACTAAATCAACTAAACTAAATCAACTCATAAACTGTAATGATACAGTAATAAACTTTATTATAGCAAATGTGCTGTACAATCATCAATGTACACAGCCTGCCACAAGCACAGCCCTGTCAAGTAGATCCCAATTTCAACAAATTAAGGTACAAAGAATTAACATTCTTTCATTTCTTGTAAGACAAAAGAGGCGGGAAAGTAGGACATGCATATTTGGTGTTGACTGAGTGTCTCTGTAAACTTTTTGACGGTTGATGTTGCTGGAAAAGATTTCTTAAGGACTTGTCTCCCTTTTATGAAGTTAACTTCATATTCTGGAATGTATTTTTCCACATGGATTATCTGCCTAGCGCAAAAATACTTTAAATTGCTAAAATGATGAGTTTCTAGATCACTTTATGTTTTTTTTTTAACTTGAAATGCATAGGAAACCCCGTAGTGAATTTATAAGAATATATTTAAATACATTTGTGAAAAAATTAACATGTACTTATTTTATGTGATAAGCAAAGTGAATAATTTTATACCACGGAGCTGCTGCTTTTTAGCATATTTTTGAGATTTTCGATTTAATGGTCTGATTTTTTTTTAAAATAAAACATTGAACATGATACAGTATATAGAGACTATGAAGTTTATCAAGGGAATCATTTAGAAATATGCATGCTGTATACTTCTAGTAAGAAAAAAAGTTTTGCAGATTTTCCAAAATTCTTAATTGTCAGACTATCCTTTAGATAGATCAATGTGATATCAGCAGGTCTTCGCCCCCCGCCCCCAAGTCCCCTACCATTGTATAGAACCCCAATTCAGTTTTACCCTTATAACGAAAGCTCCTGGTCAGATACTGACAACATCAAGCCACAGTCTAAGGGTTGTACTTGGCATTTACTCTAAATCCCACAAAGAAGTAAGTTGTCCCCACCAGGGAGGCAGCCTCCAACTTAACCCCAACTGAAAGTAGCTGCGCATGGTGATCAGAAAGGGTTCTCTGTTGTTTTAATTTTTACTAAGTTTATGTATGTTTAGGTAGTAGAGAACAGACTTTTGTTGGCACTTCTCATTTGCAATCTATTTTACATGTATTCATGCCCATGAGTACAATGTACATGGGTGGGTTTGACATGTTAGCATCCCACTACTGCTTAGCTTCCCTTCTCATTGTATTGATCTTTGCTTTGCATAACTTTAAACTGCTATCCGGGTTGTCTGAACATTGATACAGACTGGAGTATGTAGAAGAAGATGAAGGTAGAAGAATTCACTGCACCCCACAACTGTTTCATTTCCCTCATCTTTAGGCTCTAAATGCCAAGGGTGTGTTATGGGTAAAATTGCCCATGGCAAAGTGCATTAGTCTAAAAGCAAAAACAGAAAAGTAGACCAAGAACAATACCAAAAGGCAAGATCAGATCATCATACCACTGTGACTCATCTGTATTATTTGGAATATTGGCCCAAATTTATCAAAAATAGTACAGACAATGTGTAGGTTTCCTGTAGAGGGTACATTTTGCCTGTGAACTGTGCAGTGTGTGACAGATTCATGAAATGTGTTCTTCATGAATCTGGTGCCTCTGCACTACTCCGACAGAATGCACCAACTTTGTTGGTGCCCCTTTAAAGGGGTATGCCCATCAAAGAAAATTCTCAAATTTCAATCCCCTAGTGATGTTAACACAATAAAGATAATTTTTTACCCTTTACAATTTTACTCCTATAACTCAGTGATGGTCAGTGTAAGATTCAAGAGTGTGGACAGGGACTCTCTAAGCAGACACTTCTTGATTCTTCTAATTGTATGAGCTGACAATGTGGTTAGATTATCAGGGTACAAGGTTTATATACACTATAATTTACCTTCTGAACATTCTACTAGTATCTGACACATAGAAAAAGAGATGAGACAGATCAGAGATGAGATGACAACATCCATGAGATGCATATTGCACACACTGACACTCAATAGCTCTTGCTACATTTCAGCCACACACACACTATCAGATCTGCTGTGCCTCCCCCTCCCTGGTTAAAGAACTTATCTGCCTATACATTGTAGTTCTCCTCTGGCTGCTACTGCTGGCAGGAAGTCAATGTCTGTATATGAATGAGAGCTCCATTCTGGAATGCAAGGGGAAGGGGCTAAAGGCAGAGAGCAGCTCAGCTCATGCACCATCAGACAGAAAACCAAGATGGCTTCCCCTACCTAAGTCCGAAGTTACAGGGTTGTGTAAAAGGGCAACTGAAATTATGTACACCGGGACTGATAGAGACAGGTTGGAATTATATCTGTGAAAGGCAGTGTTTTGTTAATAACAGTGAAATAGAGAATGTGTTATTTTGTTTTCCTGAGTACATATAAGAAACTTTTCTTTAATATAGGGCGACAATTCTGTTACAATTCTGTCGGCCTCTACATGATCCGACTGTGCACAAGAACGCAGAATTTTGTGTTGCGTTAGGAATAGTGCACAAATGTGTCTTGGACACTTTATAAATACATGTACAAGCAGTTTGTAAATAGTCCGACAGAAAAAAGGCTTTAATAAATCTGGGCCATCGTGCTTTCTTACCAATGGTTCTTTAATTCTGCTTTCCTGCCTGCAGTGTGTATCTAGTGCGGGTGGTAGGAGAAAAAAGGATCAAAAATCCAGGTCCAGGGAATAAGAAGCAAATGGTGGCTACATATATAAGGGGCATATATGAAAATGCTCAATCCCTCTTAACAAAGTATCACAGCAATAATTCTTGAACTTCTTAGCATGCCTCCAAAATATATCAACCACAGTAACAGAAACTTTAGAGATTGATGTTTTTTTCTTAAGCAAAATGTCATCCCTGATATAAAGGTATCACCATGAGTGTGATCCAGAATATTAAACACTAAATACTAAGGTTAAAAAAATCTCAGCCTGAGCCTTGGATAATAACTTACATGATAGGAAACTAAAATGTAGTCAACCAAGTCATCATAAATAAGGCTACGATGCACATATAAATCTAGGGTTCAGCTCTGTTATCCATACTCATTTACTGTTACATATTTTATAGAATAATATTAGACTAGATTTTTTTTTTTTTTTTTCAAAGTAACTCCATTGTGAACAAAGCGGGCCCCGAATCACTCTTTTTCGCCGGGTTTGACAAATATTTCCGATTTGCACCGTCTTTCCCTGAATTGCCCATGGTTTTTGGCGCACGCGATCGGATTGTGGCGCATTGGCACCGGCATGCATGCAACGGAAATCGGATGGCGTGACCGTTGGAAAACCCGATGGATTCAGAAAAAACGCTGTATTTAAAAAACCAGGGACACCTGGTGGACATCGGGCACACTACCTTAGTGAATCTCTGAAAGACCCGAATCCTCGACTGAGAACGCGCCAGGACCAGGTAAATAAATATGCCCCAGAATGTTCACTGATTTCCCCCCACATCGCCGGGGACAAGCGCTGCAGAGAGCCGGTGATGTCACCAGGTTGTATGCCAATCTCACCCTCTTGGTCTCCTCTGTGTCGCGTTGTGTAGACGTGCTGGAATGTGGCAGGAGGACTCCTCCTTCGCCCCTAAGGAAACGAGCATGCATTTGGTGGCAGTCTACCACCCCTAAATGTGGTGGTAAATGTCCTTTAAGGCATTAAAGGGGTTGTTAAGGGTCAAGTAATTTCTAGGCATGAGCAGTAGGGGCCGTTCTGATGGATTCAGCATCAAAGAAGTGGTTTCACTGTATTCTAAGCTTAATTAGCAGAACTCGATTAAGGACATCAATTCTTTTAACCAGAGAAGAATACAGCTCACAACAAAGTATCTGTTGCTTAGGAGGACCTGCTCCAACATCCTATAATACATAGCTGGCCTTTCATTGGAATGGCCAAGATGTAACACCACATTTTTTCCTCAGTCGTTGCTACAGGGATATATCCTTTAAGCCACGACTTATGTCCATGACAACACATGACGGGTGTGGATTTTAGAATCCAACTACAGCTAAATCTATGTGATGTAACTGTTGTAAATAACACACTTAGACCAGCTTGTACATACGTCTGTTGTGTAGCATCTTAAAAAGTCATTTAAAGTCTTAAAAACCTTCATATTAACATCTATATGTGCATCCAATAAACTTTACAACTTGACAATTTATCCACATCTACATTACAGATGTCCCCAGATTACGGTCTACTTTGTGATAATTATGCAGCGCAGACAGTAACAAAGAACGAAAAGCCACTTGTGTCGGTTACAGCACTAATGTAATTTCCTGTTATTCTAGAACAATGCAAAGCTCATGCCAAGCAAACGCTGCGATAAGGGATGTGGATAGATAGCCTCATGCATGAATACCTAAGGATGTCATGGTAAATGAACAGAATGATTGAGAAGCCGCAATAACACAATAATGTCGGAAATGAGGCAATTCTGCCTCGATAATAACATTCAACATGGAAATGTCCAGTTTTTTTTTTCTACATATCTGCACATTCAATTTTACTGCATGTTCTGCTTTTCCCTCAGAGGTAATATGTATTTTTTTTCTAAAAAATGATATAGGAATTCCATACAGTAAGTAAAAGTAAAAAAAAAGGCAAAATGACTGTAAAATGACTGATTGCTAAATAAGAGATAAAGACAACGGAGGGTGGCGCCTCGGGTAATAATGTAAGGTAAAGGGAAAAGATCAGAAACGGTCCCCAATGGGGTGCTCACCATAAGCCACCTTGGCTAGTAGCATGTAGCCCTTGATATAGTGTAGCGGTATCAAGAAGAAACGAAGTACGGTCATGTTCTGCTGCTCCTCTAGCCGAAAGGAACCAGGATGGAGTTGGCGATGTACAATATAGGAGAGGGTTGGCTAGATCTAATCAGCACTGGCCACCATGCTGTGGTTACTTATGGACTCAGACAATCCCTTTAAGTTGTTACCAGAATAGAGACGCTCCTTCATTTATGCCTTTTACTGGTGAAGGAATACCTTGTTAAAATTTGCATTGATGTATTCATAATTAAAAGAAGAAAATTTGCAAAATTATAATATTCTTTTGTAGTGATGAGCGGACGGATTCAAGCTCGGTTTTGCCATGTTCAGCTTTTGTTTTTGCATGCTTCCCTTTTACTGGAAGATCAACATGTGGTCCTACATGACATAGTTATGTGTTTGGCTGTACCTGGTCATGCAATTGGAACCCACAACATTTCCAGGTGGTAAGTAACAATGATATTGTATACAGTATCACAAGGGGCAACTGCTAAGGATGCATTGCATTGTGGTAAGCACATAGCAGTAGCCCAGCCTACCCGGGGACTAATGGCCTACCCAATGGGCTCTCAAATATTATTTTGAAATTAAGCAGCAGCATTAGTTCAGATAAGTGGGAGGAGGTATGGCTGTATGCAGTTACCAAATCATCTGGCCATAGTCTAACAATAGTGTAAAAGAGGGGGCTGGTTACCAGAGCATAACAACATCACATGGGCAGCTAGAGCCACTTTAATCTAAGAAACGTCTTTAATAAATATACAAAAGGCTGCCCAGTCATCTTCCATATTATACCCAATACTGTAACTGTGGGATATCGTTCTTCCTCTTTGGGAAGCCGGTTGTCCATTCACATCAATCATCCATAAAGCTTGCCCCTTGTAAATGTGATCTTGATTGAGACAAGATACATTTTCAAGATTTCAACATAAGACATGACAAAAACTGTAAAGAATAATTGGATAAAAAGAATAACTGAATAAGATAACACTAGATTAATTATATTTGATGGTAAAATAAAAATCTAATGGAGGCATAAAATATTGGAGCACATTCTTAATATGGCATTCAGCCAAAGATTTATTTTATTTTTTACCCTTTTTCCGATTACAATCTTCTTAAAAAACAGTTGACTGTTAGCAGATGCCCGGATTGTGATTAACTAACTTTTCATGTTGCATTGCCCAGGGCAAATACTGCAATGTTATCTCCAGCTTGCACTGAATATTGTGCCTTTGATTAAGTCAGATGGCTTTGACTTTTTGTTCTTTGAAAATATTTATATTTTATAAGATATGACTCTAATACATACAAAAATGTTGCTGTGGTCTAGATGCATTTCCATATTTACTTTATTTTTGTACATTTTTTATGTATAAAAATACATATTTTTATATATTTTTTATTGACCCTGTTTTAAAGTCTCAACTTTCAAACGTGTTTTTTGACCCATCATGGGTTTAGTGCATGGAATTTTGGTTAAATCCATTACTTAAGATTCATTAAACAATAGTTCTGTCATTGTAGATGCTACATAACTCCAAAAACACAGAAGTTGATGGAGTAGACCATATAACTGTGCTTAACACCTAATTAGCAAACATTAACATGCGGTATGAGCTGGAGGCAGAAGTGTGTTCACAGAATAAATGCCTAGTGTGAAGCTTGATGACATTTCACGTAGATATTATTCCAATTGTTCTCACCCTTGTATGTATTTTCTGATTTTCTTTAGCCCAATGCATACACACAGAACCATATAAATTACACATTTTACGCTGTGATAGTCCCTAGTCATCATAATGTGGCTTGAAAAACTTAAGTTTAATGATCCTGTGCGTGCTTTTAGATTTTTGTCATCTCTAAAAAAAGTTGATGATGGGTTTGATGATGGGCTTCATTTTCTGATATTGGTGTCAGTGCACTCTGAATAGATTCTGGCTATAGAGATCAGAGTTTGTTAACCAAACCCATGGCTTCTCTGCTGTAGATGGGATTGACAGCTGAATTGCAGAGTTGATTCCTTGGCTGAGCTGGTTTTTTGCTTGTGCAAAGCTAGGTGGTTTCATCTTGCTTCTGAGAATGGGGTTTTCAGCAGTGGGTTGATTGATGGATGACCGAGCCAGTCAACTGCAAGGGTTGTATCCAGGAATTCCTTAAATATTCAATCCTCAGTTCACTCAGGGCTGGGTATACTTTCTTCTGTGATTTATAGTATTACTGTTTGTATCACAAGACCTGTATCCTGAAATCTGTACCCAAACCCAACTTGATCCTGTACCTGAATCCTGCCTGATCCAAAATCCAGAATCTCAGTCTCGCCTGAGCCCAGCCTGTGCAGGAATCCCAAACCCATTTCCAAGCTCCTATCTAACCTAAACCCTGAATCCCGAAGCTGTGCTTGTTTCTCGATTCTCTTAGGTCTGGTTATCTGCCTGTCTGTCTCTCTGTTCATTTTTCTTCCGATCTGAGCACTTACTGAGAGTAGGAATTGTTCACCAATAGTCCTTTTACACTGAGGTCTGAAAGGCTATTGGGGATTTGGTGCTGTGGGTGACTTCAGGGCCTCCACCCCTTTCTATTTCCTTGATGCCTCATGTATTAGGACTTCCCAACAGCACATCCATTGCAAAAGTTTCTCACCGTGTTAACTCAATGCAAACAATAGCAAATATACAAGGCGTCCAAACTTGAACCTAGCCATTATAAAAAATAGAAACTAGATTTTTTGCTAAAAAACATGTAAATCCACATTGGTAGCAGTTCAGTTTCCTGTTCATGAGACCACTGCAAAAAAAAAAAGATGACAATACCAGCAAATGTTAGTGACAACACATATGACGGGTGCCATGACACCAAGCAGAGAGAGAGAGAGATGTTTTATGAAGGTGCCATCTGTGTCTGGATGGTGGACAATGAAACTATTAGAGATTCTCATGGTAGCAGGATCAAAAAAACAATCTAGGTCAGAATAGCCTACATGACTAAATGACTTCTCTCAGTCCAATGAAACACTTTCTCTAAAAATATGTATCTTTTAAAGTATCATAGAGGATGCAGTGCCCAAAAAGTGTGTCGACAGACATAACATAGACCTTAGAGTGTAACTGTCACTTGAGATTATTTTTAATATACTTCATTAAGAAATTCTGCTTAGTTTGTAAAGAAACAGGTGCAAATTGGCCCTTAGTAACAGTGTTACACAGCTCTGAGCAGTGAGTGATAACCTTTTCTGCTCTCTCCCTGGCTGTAGGGTGCTATGAGCATTAATTTCAAATATCTAGTTTAAAAATGTTCACAACATTTCCCTGTCCCCACAATAGGCCATATGATTAAATAAGTGGCTTTACAATATACTGTGCAATTAATTGTAGACTATATTTTGAATGTAGTGTTTTATGGGGGATAATAAGAATTAGAGAAACAAAGTGTTCATTCCATTTAATAAGAGTTTACCTCTGCAGTGACACAAGGATCATATTTGAATGTGCTGCTCACATTTGCTTTTTAGCTATTTTGACTGTTTGACAATTAACATTTACATTATTACACATGAAAAAAATACCAGATGGATAAGACGGTAATGACCTTCAAAGCGTAGAAACAGTTCATTCAGGGTAACAAGCAGTGATGAAAGAAAAAATAAACAAATCAAAATAGAATATTGTTGAAGACATTCCTGAATTAGAGACTTTCAATTACCTTATTATTAGGAATCAATAGAGGGGGTCTATGATTCAAGACCCTCATCTAGTAGCCACAAAGAATGGAAGATATATCAATTACATGGGCAGTGTTCAATATTTGAATTCACTGCTTTTGCATTTTCTGGGAAATTATAGCGTCATCAAAATGAATCCTTTAACTATGGTCTTCTTAGTAGTGGCTGCAGAATAAAATGTATGTATGTAATCTATATCAGGAAACAAAATTGGAGGCTGTGTTCTCGTTCATCGTTGTTCCTAAAGTCAATTGCCTCCATGGTAAGTAGACCATTGCTTTTAACAGTGGAACACACTTTGATCAGAGATCAACACCAGTACTAAAAAGTGAATATAAATTGGGAACAACTCCTCCAATATAATGTTCAGATCACAATTGTACTTGTTATGTAAATAATCTAGGGAATAGTTACCTCCTAAAAGGCTGATCACTGTAAAAGGCTAAAGCAGAGGAGTAACTAGGAGAGACAGGGCCCCATAGCAGGCTTCTGAATTGAGCCCCCCTTCCCACTTCAAAAAATATACTTATTTGTATACTCACACATGTGAGTTACAATCACACATTTATAGACTCATCCAAACACATATAGAGCATATACACACAAAGACAGCGCCATATACAATGGTAAAGCATTTATACACACATACAGTTTATACACACACCATACACTGTATATACATACAACATATACACATCATAGATACATCACATATATGGTATATACATATTACGCTGTACAACGTGTTGCATAATATGTATATAAAGGTGCACATGCTCCATTCTTGAGTGTGTCAGGTCGAATGACATGGGGCACCATGGCAGCTGCTATGGCTGCTACCACTGTAGTTATGTCCCTGGCTTAAAGGTGTCTTTTTGACCACCCTAACAGATGTTTATGTTGAAAGAAGGGGTGTGGAGGAAGCAGTGCATAGAGTATTACTGGCCACTTATATCATTGCTATTGTGTGCCAAGAAGTCTCTGATACCGGGCCCCCAGCTACTTTGGGCCCTATGAGAGCAACTACGACTGCCACAGTAGTAGATCTGCCAATACTATAGTTTCACAGAGAGAATGGCAATGCTAACTATATCAAGGCAAATGATAAAAAAGACTCCTACTACCTCCCATTGTCATCTCTTTTCCAACAAATATTTTTATCAGTATTCATCTATTTCACATACAACAAAAATATGCATGCAGTCATTCACTGCAAAGAGCATTCAATTGTTGACCTGAGTAAGAAAACAGCCCTTACTTGAACCAGATAGGAAATTTGTAGCACCGTTTGCAGAACCTTTTATAAATTAGACATCCATCAAATAAAAGGCAATTAATTAAAGCTTTAATTGCTTCCTGGCAACACATTATAAGAAGAAAAGCTGCAAATGCTCAATGAGACAGCACTGTGATGCTGTTATATAAAATAAAGACTACCTAAATAAGGTCTGATAGATGTCAGATAATGATGTAGATAGATCAGGAATGCAGTGTTTGCAAACATGTTTCTAGGTACAATTGAACCGCAAACAGGGCGCCTGAAATTATACTCCCCTGCACATCATCTCAGCAAATATAAACTTTTCTCTGTTCATTTCACATGACTTTGAACAACTTTATACAAGGTAAATGGGTGAGATTTCCCTAAAATAGTTATTCTAGAAATGAGGGTGTTGCAGTTTAATATGATGACAGTTCCATTAATAACCTTTCTCCTGTAGTCAGACACAAAACCATAGCTAAAATGTTGTTTACGGTTCAACCTCTTAACAACTCCTTACAGCTGCAAAATGACTCTTAAGAGTTAAAGTACAAAACCACTCTCCAGATTAGGATTAACTTTAGCCACTTCCCCTTATCTTTCTAACATGTAAAGACTTCAAAACACATTTCCGAAGCACTGGTCACTGCAGGGGAAGAGGAGAGGATAAAAAAGAGCAAGCTATAGTTTTTCTTGAATACAATTTATTGCAAGGTATAATTTAGTTCGAAAAATTAACACATGTAATGAGTTTTGAATAATGTCTGAAGATATGCATATAGTGACACACTAAAATTTCAAAAAGTGTCCACCACTATATTTAAATAACGGCAAAGCTTCTGTGATTTCTTACTGGTCTGCGCTTTTCATTTGATTTTAATACTGTGTGTGCTTCAATAGTTTCCAAGAAACTTTCTAGTTTGAAATAGGACATGAATAGACTTTGCTACATGCATTGGAAGATAACCTAAGCAAGCAGTAACTGCTAGGATGTTATCACTACTTTCTTGTGTAATAGAAAATATTTTTTATTTGTTTTGTTAATAGGGTATGCACAGTCAAGGCGCAATATTTGCAGATGATACTAAGCTGTGTAAAATTATTACTACTGAGGCCAATAGTATAGCATTACAGAGGGATTTGTGGAATGATGAGGTTTAATGTAGATAAATGTAAGGCTATGCACTTGGGCCATGGAAACACAAAGCACAATTATGTTCTAAATAGTCAATAACTTGGTAAAACTGCAGCTGAAAAGGCTTGTGTATATTTGTAGATGGTAAACATAATTTTAGTGACCAGAGCCAGGCAGTTGGTGCTAAAGCAAATAAAATTATGGGAGGTATCAAGAGAGGAATAGGTTCTCATGATATGGACATAGTTTTGCCCTATACAATCACTGGTCAGACCACACTGGAATATTGTGTCAGTTTTGGGCACCAGTGTATAAAAGGTGTATGAAGAACTGGAACGTGCAGAGAAAACAACCAAGATTATTAGGGGAACAGGGGCACTAAAATACAAGTAGAGATTACAAAAATTGGGATTATTCAGTTTAGTAAAAAAAAAAGGCTGAGGGGAGACCTCATTACATTGTACAAATACCTGAAAGGGCAGAACAAGGATCTATCCAAAAATCCTTTTATACCTAGGCCTGTGACCAAAACAAGGTGGCATCCTCTACGCCTAGAGGAGAGGTGGATCTAACATCACCATAGATGGGGGCATCCTCTACACCTAGAGGAGAGGAGGTTCTACCATCAACATAGACAGGGGGCATCCTGTACACCTAGAGGAGAGGAGGTTCACCTCACCATAGAACAGGGGGTATCCTCTACGCCAGAGGAGAGGCAGTTCTACCATCCCATAGACAGAGGCATCCTCTACGCCTAAGAGAGGCAGTTCTACATCACATAGACAGGGGCATCCGCTGCACCTAGAGGAGAGTGTTCTACCATCACCATAGACAGGGGGCATCCGCTGCACCTAGAGGAGAGGCGTTCTACCATCACCATAGACAGGGGCATCCTCTACACCTAGAGAGGTGGTTCTACCATCACCATAGACAGGGAACATCCATCACCTAAGGAGAGGCAGTTCTACCATCACCATAGACACTGGGGCATCCTCTACGCCTAGAGGAGAGCATTTCTACCCATAGCCATAGACAGGATTCTTTACTGTAAGAGCAGTGAGACAATGGAACTCTCTGCGCGAGGTTGACCTCCTTCCCAAATTCAGATTTGGTGGGAGAGATTGGCTATTACCCCTTTAAATTAAAGTGATGTTATTTGGAAATAAAAATTTCAAAAAAGTCAAAAACTTGAGTCTTAGACATGCAAATAGATATACTCCCAGTGTTTACCGTATTCCCAAAGAAGCAATTGTTACATAAGAACACTCCATCCATGTGACGTCTCCAAGGCAACTGCAATATCATTATTAATTTTTGAAGGCACAAAAAAGCCTTCACAAAGATAACATGGAGAGATATCATTAGCTCCTAATTAATGTTCATATAACACATTGTAAAGAAATACGGTCTCAAAACAACATACTGCCCGGGAGCAAAATCAAATCCCAGAAAGACACTACCAACAATATATTCATGCCACAAATGATCCTGTTCAGTTGATAATTTCCACTTTTTTTCTACCGACAGTTAGGGATTTAGGGATAGAAAGAAACATTATTTGCTATGTTACTCACATTTTACTGATGAAATTAATTTTATTACAAAATTGGAAAAACAAGATTTTGCAGCTGATAATGAGGCAGCATCCATGAGCTGAAGGAGAAAGACCAGAAAACTCAATTATGTGACAATAATAAATTGTCCCTGGGTACACTATACAATTATCCTAAACTGTGTATCTTTTATGTAACTATGAGGACGTGATTAAAGGGAAATAATCCATTTTTTCTGGCTTGCTAAATGTAAACGAGCATTAATAGCTATGCAGAGTATCTCTACACATATATGGCATCTCTATCAGGATCATAAGAAAATGCCCCACTTTCACATACTAGGGAAAATTTGTAGAATTTCATTTGCGAGACAGAAAAGTCCTGTTAAATAGAAGCAACATAGAGGGGCACATTTACTTACCCGGTCCCTACGCAATTCCCAATCCGGACTGTCCGACAAGGATGAACTCTGCCACGATTCACCAAGATCGAGTGCCCAATATCCTGCATGTGTAGCTTCCCTGCTCAGGTTCGCCGGAGTTCACCTTCAACTTCCTGGTGCATGTTAATGCATGGCTTGCGACACAATTTTTAAATTAAATCCTGTAGTTTGTTGAATCCGTCAGATCGTCCGACGGCCACACACCCCCAATTTGTGTCTCATGAAAGCCGGCGCCGGTGCGGCGAAATCTGATTGTGTGCTACACAAACGACTGCCATTGGCGCAATAGGGAAATCGTCTGGAAATCCGACGAATGTACGGTTCCGCGGGGTCCTTAGTAAATGAGCCCAGAAACTTGTAATTGGAGTTGAATCTAGTAACACAAGGCAACATTGCTATCTACTGTACCACCAAGTGACCTGTACGAGGCTTAGCTCTCCCGCCACTATACTGTCAAGTTTGGTCCTAACCTAAGATTAAATTTTAAGGCACCTTTAAGAACTCTTCTCAATAACCAGAAATGAAGAGGAAGCAAACACTTCTGCTCACTGTGTAGTGGTCAGATAAGGTTACGCAGGTCAGTTCCCATTCAGCCATGTACAAAAAGGAGCTAAATGCTTGTGGTTTCACTGTATTGTCATGAGCTGACCTATTTAAGGTGCCAGGTGTCAGCTCCCACCAGTCTGATATTTATTACCTAAATCAGGATAGGTCAGACCCTCACCAGTCCGATATTAATGAATATAGTACAGTATTTTTAGTCTTGGAATCTCCTTTAAGTTGGCTACATTGACACAGCTGTATGGGGCATATATATGTCCCCTATAGACGGCAAGCGCTCACGGCACTGTGCGGAGAGGTATGGTGCAGCACACGTGCAGCGCAGTACCTTTCTGTAGCCGGGAGAAATATGGACATATCCTATCGATCCCTGTAATATGGCACCATCGCCATACACTCGCTATAGAGAAGGGCGGGGGTGTTCAGCTTATAAGGCGCAGAAAAAATCCTTTGATTTTCTCAAAATCAAAGGTGCGCCTTATAGTCCAGCGCGCCCTATATATGAACCTACTTACAGACAACAGCTGCCTGGAGCTGTGCACAGGTCTGCCACCTGCTGGTCATTCATCCTTAGAATCAGGTACGCCTTTTATCCAGTGCGCCTTAAATATGAACCTAGTAGATGTTTAGCAGGCAATTACTGTGGTCCGCCCTATAATCCGGTGCGCCTTATAGTCCGAAAAATACGGTATTCCCAGTATTTAATATAAATCCATCCATCATCTGTCAGTCATGCTGTCATCTGAGTTTAAAAGTTATCATGGATTAGAGGAAAACTGATATAAATAGACATGTTTAGACTGTTACGGTGTCTTATGGCACCGTATTGTCCCATCTCAAATTATGGATACTTTAATAGATCTGTATAGAAAAAATCCTAAAATCAGTGTACATGATCCCTGATACAAAATAACAAGCACAATTATTTCTTTTCATCTTTATTTCTTCTTTGCTGCTTCACAGTCAATTGTCTCCATATAGACTGTATAGAGACTTCAGTATAGGAGACGTCTGTACGGATCACTCATTTAAGAGGATTACATTCCACATTAAGGCAATGAATATTCTCATTTCAAAGGAGAAATATGTAGTCTCCATTTCACAAATGTCACATTAATTAATGAAAGATTTTGGCCATGAAGCGGGACATGAGAACAATTGGACCATTGGCACGTATATGTCTGGGGAAAAGAGAAGTGACAATAATTGGAAGGTAATGACAATAATGTCATAATGTATATTCAGTCAAATATAAGTATAGTATAAAGAGTATATGGATATCGTAATGGGATATTATAACTACTGAATCAGAACTAATTAGGAGATTCTCGTCTATCGATATAGCGGTTTGATACCAATGGCATCAACAGCCATGGACTTGCATGTTATAAAGCTCACATGCTGCATGGTATTTATGTTATCGCAATGTTTATGAATAGCATACATTCCCAATTTTTAAATACTTCAATAACTTAATAACTACATTACTTTAAAGGGTTTTCCCATTTCAGCAACTTAATGTTGTTGTGTTTATGATAAAAAGTTATACAATTTTCCAATATACTTTCTTAAGAATTCCTCATGGTTTTCAGATCTCTGCTGCTGTCATTCTATCAAAGCGTCTAAGTCTACATCCATGGTCACACAGGTGCACGCGTCGTTATACAGAGAATAACTCAGAGCCTGTGATATAATGAGCTGTGCACCTGTGTGACCATGGTCAGATTCCTTCCACTGGTGTAGACTTAACTTTCTATAGATGACAGCAAGCAGAGATCTAGAAAAACGTGAGGAATTGGTAAAGAAAGTATATTGGGAAAATTGTAAACTTTTTATCATAAACAACCAACATTAACCCCTAGGCGCACCAGGACGTTATAGTACGTCCCCGGGGCTGATGCTTAGCGCAACGGGACTTCTATAACGTTCCTTCTCTGGCACCGGCTCCAAACGGAGCCGGTACAGAAGCAGCGCTGTCAGCTGTCTAGTACAGCTGACAGCCTGTGCTAAACACCCCCGCGATCGGAACGCTCCGATCGCGGGTGTTAACCCCTTACACGCCGCGGTCAAACATGACCGCGGCGTGTAAGGGTGTTTGCGCTGTGGATCGGATCCACCCATGCCCGCTTACCAAGGGGATCCGATCCACTTCTGCAGCTCCGGGACTGGCATGTGCCCACGGAGCTGCCGTCTCCATGGCATGTCAGACCCCTTCCGGGTCTGACTGCAAACTTTCTGAGCATGCGTAGAGCATCACTGGTTCAAGTTCAAGTATTGTATAAGTAAAATATGCAAAAACACTTAACACTACACTTATAATAAATAAAAAATAAATACATAAAAATATAAGCCCCTAAAATGTCACTTTCCATAAAACACTTAATAAGTATAAAAAACACAAAACAAAAAAACCCCGCATATTTGGTATTGCCGTCCGTAACAATCTGTATAATAAAACAGAATCGTTACTGGACCCGCACGGTACACGTTGTAGAAAAGAAAACGCAAAAAACGTTCAGAAAAAAGATAATTTTATAATACCCTATAAAAAATGCTTCTAAAAAAAGTAATTTAAAAAATTTGTTAGCACTCCAAAATAAGCCACTAAAAGAACAACTCTTCTCGCAAAAAAATAGCCCTAACTAATTTGTCAGCCGAAAAATAAAAAGTTATGCATATGAAAAGTGATGGATGCTAAAAGAACAAGATTTTCTCCAATTGGTTTTTATCAGTACAATGAATAAAATACACAAACCCCCACATATTTGGTATCCTTGCGTCCGTACAATCTGCATAATAAAACAGAATCATTATTAGATCCGCAAAGTTAACCCCGTAAAAAACAAAAAAAAAAGCTCCAAAAAAAATCATTTTCAATAATAAACCTAAAAAATGCTCTAAAAAAGGGATTAAAAATGTTATCACTCTAAAATAAGACCACTAAAAGAACAATCCTCGTCGCAAAAAATAAGCCCTTAAACGATTTGTGAGGCAAAAATAAAAAGTTATGCATATGAAAGACGGTGATGCTAAACAGTACACATTTTTGCCAAATTTACTTTTTATGCACTAAAAATGGGAAAAAAAAATAAAAAATCTATATAAATTAGGTCTTTTTGTAATCGTGGTGACCATAGATTAAAATATATACTATTTTTTAGGTATGGTAAACAGCCAAAAAAAAAAAAACCCATGAAAAATCTTCCTGAAAGTGATGATTTTCATTTCCTCCACCAACAAAGAGTTAATCAAAATCTCACCAATTAGCCTATGATTTCCCCCAATATCGTACCATAAAAGTGCATCTCATGTGGCAAAAGAAATAAGCCCCTATAGTCCACATTAAAAAACGAAAAAAATTATAGCCTGTACAATGTGACATAGCAAATCTGATCTGGATGGCGCCTCCTTCCTCTCGATGCCCGGCCGTGCGCCCATACAGCAGTTACCAGCATAATATAGAGTATCCGTGTACTCGGGAGAAAATGGGTAACAAACTTTGTGGAGCCTTTATTCATTTAATCCATTGTAAATGTTTAATTTTCCACCCAAAATGAGTGTTGTGAAAAAATATTACAATTTGCAGACTGCAGCACCTCCATTTTGTTTTAACCCCTATAAAACACGTAAAGCGTTAACAAATTCTTAAGTGTGTTTTTTCACATAGAGAGGTGTGTAGTTTCCCACAATGGGGTATTTTACAGTCCCACTATTATTTAGGCCTCTCAGTGTCAATTAGAGTTAGCAGGTCCATCTAAATACAGGTTTTGGTGATTTCAAAAATTTTTAAAAATTATACCTAAATTCTGAACCTCATAACATTGCTAGTAAAATATGTGAATCTTAAAAACCATGCCAACATAAAGCGACATTTGGGAAATGTAAGTTATGAATTTATTTGGGAGCTATGACTATCTGCATCAAAAGTAGAGAATTAGACCGTTGAAAATAAAGAATTTTTCCAAATTTTTTTTTTTTTCATAACTAAACACAAAGATATCATCCAATTTTTAAATAATTTGAAGTACAATTTGTCACGAGAAAACAAATCTCAAAATCCCCTGGATTCCTCATAGCTTCCAAAACTATACCCACTTATTAAGTGACACAGGTAGATTTGGAATTGGGGCCGCGTCCTTAGCCAAAATAGGCTGTTGTCCCCTAGGGGTTAAGTGCTGTGCATTGGTTTCTCCATTTTTCACTATCTTGGTTAAGAAAATTTTCCAGATCCTTTAATTTTTATTTTCATTTTTGTGTTGGGTTATAATAATATAAAATATAAGTAATCATTTAAAATATACCAGTTTGGTTCCCATAAAGAAGTTTTATCTATAGCCCAATGCAATTTATGTAGACAAGTTTGCAACGGGGCCAACTTATTTCAAGCAACCTCTTAATTGATAAGTTATCCCTCTAGCCCTATGTGCAAGAAACAAGAGGAAGTAGAAGGTCAAGCTCACCCCCATCCTGCTTCCGCCCCCTTTTCAGCATTTTTTAACCCCTTCCCGACATTTGAGTAATAGTACTGCATGGCGGGAGGTTCGTTCCCGCACAATGCAGTATTATTACGTCAAGCTTTCTGGCGCCGGCTCCTGAACGGAGCGGCGCCAGAACGGCGGGTGTCGGCTATATATTATAGCCGACACCCTCTAACACTCGCGATCGGAGATTTCTCCGATGCGGGTGTTAACCCCTAACACGCCGCGGTTCGCGCTGACCGCGGCGTGTCGAGGCATTAAATGTAATGACAGGGTATCGGACCCCCCCGCGGCGCTTACCGGGGGGGTCCGCTGCTCCGCTCGCAGCCCCGGATGCCGGTGCCCGGGGCTGCAGATCTCATCCGGAAGCCGGGTCCTGCTTCTGGCAGGACCCGGCTGTAAGACACTGTAATAAAGTATAAAATACACTAAATCACAAAAAAAACCCCACTTATTGGTATCGCCCGCGTCCGTAACAATATGTACACATAAATCCTTATCAATATTGACCCTCTAGGTGACGTGGTAAAAAAAACCCCCAAAAAACTGCCAAAAATTTAAACTTTTTATCAATTTGCTTATAAAAAAATGTTCTAAAAAGTGATCCGAAAAAGTTACAAGCGCCAAAATGATACCACTGAAAGAACAAACTTGTCACGCAAAAATAAGCTCACAACCAGCTCCGTCAACCAAAAATACTATAGTTATGCCACTATAAAGATGGCATACTAAAACAATGCAATTTTTTCTATTCTAGTTTTCCTTCAAATAAATGGACAAATAAAAATAAAACTATATAAATGAGGTATCACCGTAATGTAGTGATCCGTAGAATAAAGATAATATTATTGTTTATCTACAGTGAACAACCCCCCCAAAAATGCTAAAAATCAAAACAAGAATTGGATGATTTTTATTTTCCTCCACACGAAAAAAGTTATAAAATTGCTTTATAAGCTAAACAACCCTCTAAAATAAAGTTTTTTTTTACAGTTCATCGCGTCTCGCAAAAAATAAGCCCTTATTTGTCTAAATTGCTTAAAAAATAGATTGTATAGCCTATTCCCACGCGCGTTGTAATAGACACGGTGCGGGGTATGACTTGCCAACACCGTCAGACACAGTGATCGGGTAAGACTGCGGCTGTTCCTGACAGCCATCCATCCTGCCCCATGGACCAGAAGGGTTACCGTCCCCCCACACACCCCCCAGTTTATTATCGCTGCTATTGGCTCATCAATTCAGACGGCCAATAGCAGCGAATTTACTTTTGACGTCAGTAATACCGGTCACCATGTCTGTAGACACGGTGATCGGGGCAGGGTGGTGGCTGTTCCTGACAGCCACCGATTTAACTTGTGTTCAGAGGGTTTTGTTGCCCCCTCTGTCCATGTTTGCCTATTGGCTGGTCGATTTGGCGCGCTAAAAGCCAGTATTCTCACAATGGCATTGCTAGGTTGAATAAGAGCAACACTTGGCGATAATTTCCCTACAAAAACGAAGATATGGTACAAAAGCGCTGGCCGTGCACATTGTACAGATTACGCTGTAAAAAGATTATGTGCTGTTCCATGTGCGTCCGCCGTATCATTTCTCGTTTTCAAGAGGAAGATATTAGAAACTAATATTGGACAAGAAGGGACGGGGCCCCTGTACCTCGGGTTTAGATGTTCCTGTATTTTGTCAGGCAGCATTTTTCACGGTAAATTCTGCTGCTCTTCTAAAGAAGGACTCAGAAAGAGTTTGTTCCAAAAGAGGAGTGGGATGACCGATATACTAGGATGGACACTATATATAGGATGGACACTATATACTAAGGTGGACACTATATACTACTAGAACCTGCGACAACCTCCAAGTGTGACAAAAGTTTAGATGGTCCCCTGGTCATTAATCTGGGTGCCTCTTCACTGCTCGACAGAATGCACCAACCTTTTTGGTGCACCTTTAAGAGGTTTACCCATGAAAGAAAATCTCAAATTTCAATCCCCTAGTGAGGTTAACACAATAAAGATAATTTTTAAACCCTTTACAATTTTACTCCTATACTCAGTGATGGTCAGTGTAAGATTCAAGAGGTGGACAGGGACTCTCTGAGCAGACACTTCTTGATTCTTCTAATTGTATGAGCTGACAATGTGGTAGATTATCAGGGTACAAGGTTTATATACACTATATTTACCTTCTGAACATACTACTAGTATCTGACACATAGAAAAAGAGATGAGACAGATCAGAGATGAGATGACAACATCATGAGATGCATATTGCACACAATGACACTCAATAGCTCTTGCTACATCAGCCACACACACACTATCAGATTGCTGCCTCCCCTCTCCCTGGTTAAGAACTATCTCTTCATAGATTGTAGTTCTCCTCTGGCTGCTACTGCTGGCAGGAAGTCAATGTCTGTGTGAATGGAATGCAAGGGGAAGGGGCTAAGGCAGAGAGCAGCTCAGCTCATGCACCATCAGACAGAAAACCAAGATGGTTCCCCTACCTAGTCAGAAGTTACAGGGTTGTGTATAAGGGCAAACTGAAATATGTACACCGGGATGATAGAGTCAGGTTGGAATTTATCTGTGAAAGCAGTGTTTTGTTAAAACAGTGAAATAGAGAATTGTTATTTGTTTTCCGGGTACATATAAGAAACTTTTCTTTAATATGGGCGAAAATTCTGGTTACAATTCTGTCGGCCTTACATGATCCGACAGTGCAAAGAACGCAGAATTTTGTGTGCGTTAGGAATGTGCAGCCGCGACACCAATGTGTCTTGGACACTTATATAAATACATGTACAAGCAGTTTGTAAATAGTCCGACAGAAAAAAGGCTTTAATAAATCTGGGCCATCGTGCTTTCTTACCAATGGTTCTTTAATTCTCTTTCCTGTCTGCAGTGTGTTATCTAGTGCGGGTGGTAGGAGAAAAAAGGATCAAAATCCAGGTCCAGGAATAAGAAGCAAATGGTGGCTACAGAAAATAAGGGGCATATATGAAAATGCTCAATCCTCTTAACAAAGAATCCAGCAATATTCTTGAACTTCTTAGCATGCCTCCAAAATATATCAACCACAGTAAACAGAAACTTAGAGATTGATGTTTTTTCTTAAGCAAAATGTCATCCTGATATAAAGGTATCACCTGAGTGTGATCCAGAATATTAAACACTAAATACTAAGGTTAAAAAAATTCTCAGCCTGAGCCTTGGATAATAACTTACATGACAGGAAACTAAAATTAGTCAAACCAAGTCATCATAAATAAGGCTACGATGCACATATAAATCTAGGGTCAGCTCTCTTATCCATAATCATTTACTGTTACATATTTTATAGAATAATATTAGACTGATTTTTTTGTTTTTTTTTCAAAGTAACTCCATAGTGAAACAGCGGGGCCCGAATCACTCTTTTTCGCTGGGTTTGACGAATATTTCCATTGCACCGCCTTTTCCCTGAATTGCCCCGGTTTTTGGTGACGCGATTGGATTGTGGCGCACGTCACCGGCAGAATGAACGGAATCGGCGTGCGTGCCGCTGGGAAACCCGATGGATTCGGAAAAAACGCTGTATTTTTTTTAAAAAATGTGTCGCTGACACGCGATTACCTAAGACAGGATAGTGAACTCCGGCGAACTCCAGCGGACTTCAGCGCAGCAGCGACACCTGGTGGACATCGGGCACTCTACCTTAGTGAATCTCTGAAAGACCCGAATCCTCGAATGAGAACGCGCTGCTGGATGCGACAGGACCGGAAATAAATGTGCCCCAGAATGTTCACGTATAACTGTATAATTTGTTACCTTAGGGGTCAAGGGGGAGTCCTCCTGTCACGTTCCAGCATGTCTGCTAAACCAAAATAAAGATTTTATAAACTTATGCAAATGAGCGCCGCCTGGCTCCATCTGAAAATGAAATATGCACGCCCCCTCAATGATTTTCGCCCACATCGCGGGGACAAGCGCTGGTGATGTCACCAGTTGTCTGCTAATCTCACCCCTCTTGGTCTGTCGCGTGTGTAGACGTGCTGGAAAGTGGCAGGAGGACCCCTCCTTTGCCCTAAGGAACGAGCATGCATTTGGTGGTAGTCTACCACCCCTAAATATAGTGGTAAATGTCCTTTAAGGCATTAAAGGGGTTGTTAAGGGTCAAGTAATTTCTAGGCATGAGCAGTAGGGGCCATTCTGATGGATTCAGCATCAAGAAGTGGTTTCACTGTTTTTAAGCTAAATTAGCAGAACTTGATTAGGGAACCAATTCTTTAAACCAGAGAAGAATAGAGCTCACAAAAAAGATCTGTTGTTAGGAGGACCTGCCCAACATCATATAATACATAGTTGGCCTTTCATTGGAATGGCCAAGATGTAACACTACATTTTTCCTCAGTCGTTGCTACAGGGATATATCCTTTAAGCCACGACTTATGTCCATGACAACACATGACGGGTGTGGATTTTAGAATCCAACTACAGCTAAATCTATGTGATGTAGTGTTGTAAATAACACTTAGACCAGCTTGACATACATCCGTTGTGTACATCTTAAAAGTCATTTAAAGTCTTAAAAACCTTCATATTAACATCTATATGTGCATCCATTAGATTTACAACTTGACAATTTATCCACATCACATTACAGATGTCTCCAGATTACGGTCACTTTGTGATATTATGCAGCGCAGACAGTAACAAGAACGAAAAGCCACTTGTGTCGGTTACAGCATAATGTAATTTCCTGTTATTCTGAACAATGACAGCTCATGCCAAGCAAACGTGCGATAAGGGATGTGGATAGTAGCTCATGCATGAATACCTAAGGATGTCATGGTAAATGAACAGAATGATTGAGAAGCCGCAATAAACACAATAATGTCGGAAATGAGGCAATTTCTGCCTCGATAATAACATTCAACATGGAAACGTCCAGTTTTTTTTTCTACATATCTGCAACATTATTGCTCATTCGATTTTCCTGCATGTTCTGCTTTTCCCTCAGAGATAATATGTATTTTTTTTCTAAACAATGATATAGGAATTCCATACAGTAAGTAAAAGTAAAAAAAAGGCAAAAACTGATTTTTTTTTTTTGTAAAATGACTGATTGCTAAATAGAGATAAAGACAACGGAGGGTGGCGCCTCGGTAATAATGTAAGGTAAAGGGAAAAGATCAGAAACGGTCCCCAATGGGGTGCTCACCATAAGCCACCTTGGCTAGTAGCATGTAGCCCTTGATATAGTGTAGCGCTATCAGAAGAAGAAACGAAGTACGGTCATGTTTGCTTGCTCCTTCGACGAAGGAACCAGGATGGATTGGCGATACAATATGAGAGGGTTGGCTAGATCTAATGGGCACTGGCCACCATGCGTGGTGTACTTATGGACTCAGACAATCCTTTAAGTGTTACCAGAATAGAGACGCTCTTCATTTATGCCTTTACTGGTGAAGGAATACCTTGTTAAAATTGCATTGATGTATTCATAATAAAAGAAGAAATTTGCAAAATTATAATATTCTTTGTAGTGATGAGCGGACGGATTCAAGCTCGGTTTTGCCATGTTCAGCTTTTGTTTTGCGTGCTTCCCTTTTACTGGAAGATCAACATGTGGTCCTACATGACATAGTTATGTGTTTGGCTGTACCTGGTCATGCAATTGGAACCAACACACATTTCCAGGTGGTAAGTAACCATGATATTGTATACAGTATCACAAGGGGCAACTGCTAAGGATGCAATGCATGTGGTAAGCACATAGCAGTAGCCCAGCCTACCCGGGACTAAGGCCTACAATGGGCTCTCAAATATTATTTTGAAATAAGCAGCAGCATTAGTTTCAGATAGTGGGAGAGGTATGGCTGTATCAGTTACCAAATCATCTGGCCATAGTCTAACAATAGTGTAAAAGAGGGGGCTGGTTACCCAGCGATAACAACATCACATGGGCAGCTAGAGCCACTTTAATCTAAGAAACGTTTTAATAATATCAAAAGGCTGCCCAGTCATCTTCCCTATTATACCCATACTGTAACTGGGGATATGTTCTTCCTCTTTGGAAAGCCGGTTGTCCATTCACATCAATCATCCATAAAGCTTGCCCCTTGTAAATGGATCTTGATTGAGACAAGATACATTTAAGATTTCAACATAAGACATGACAAAAACTGTAAAGAATAATTGGATAAAAGAATACTGAATAAGATAACACTAGATATTTATTTGATGGTAAAATAAAAATCTAATGGAGGCATAAAATATTGGAGCGCATCTTAATTTAAAAAAATATGGCATCAGCCAAAGATTTATTTATTTTTACCCTTTTCCGATTACAATCTTCTTAAAAAAACAGTTGACTGTTAGCAGATGCCGGATTGTGATTAACTAACTTTTTATGTTGCATGCGCCAGGGCAATACTGCAATGTATCTCAGCTTGCACTGAATATTGTGCCTTTGATTAAGTCGATGGCTTTGACTTTTTGTTCTTTGAAAATATTTATATTTTATAAGATATAAACTTAATACATACAAAAATGTTGCTGTGGTCTAGATGCATTTCCATATTTACTTTATTTTTGTACATTTTTTAGTCTCAACTTTCAAACTTGTTTTTTGACCCATCATGGGTTTAGTGTATGGAATTTTGGTTAAATCCATTACTTAAGATTCATTAAACAATAGTTCTGTCATTTTAGTGCTACGTAAACTCCAAAAACACAGAAGTGATGGAGTAGACCATATAACTGTGCTTAACACCTAATTAGCAAACATTGGAGCTGGAGGCAGAGTGTGTTCACAATAAATGCCTTGTGCGAAGCTTGATGACATTTCCGTGACATTATTCCAATTGTTCTCACCCTTGTAGTATTTTCTGATTTCTTAGCCCAAGCATACAAACAGAACCATATAAATTACACATTTTATGCTGTGATAGTCCCTAGTCATCATAATGTGGCTTGAAAAACTTAAGTTTAATGATCCGTGCGTGCTTTTGAGTTTGTCATCTCTAAAAAAAAGTTGATGATGGGTTTGTGTGGGCTTCATTTTCTGATATTGGTGTCAGTGCACTCTGAATGATTCTGGTTATAGAGATCACAGTTTGTTAACCAAAACCCATGGCTTCTCTGCCTGTAGATGGGATTGACAGCGAATTGCAGAGTTGATTCCTTGGCTGAGCTGGTTTTGTGCTGTGCAAAGTTAGGGGTTTCATCTTGTTCTGAGAATGGGGTTTTCAGCAGTGGGTTGATTGATGGATGACGAGCCAGTCAACTGCAAGGGTTGCATCAGGAATTCTTAAATATTCAATCGTCAGTTCTCAGGGCTGGTTAACTTTCTTCTGTGATTTAGTAGTATTACTGTTTGTATCACAAGACCTGATCCTGAAATCTGTACCCAAACCCAACTTGATCCGGTACCTGAATCCTGCCTGATCCAAAATCCAGAATTCTCAGTCTCGCCTGAGCCCAGCCTGTGCAGGAATCCCAAACCATTTCCAAGCCTCTATCTAACCTAACCCTGAATCCAAGCTGTGCGTTTCTCGATTCTCTTAGGTCTGGTTATCTGCTGTCTGTCTCTGTTTATTTTTCTTCCGATCTGAGCACTTACTGAGAGTAGGAATTGTTCACCAATAGTCCTTTACACTAAGGTTGAAAGGCTTGGGGATTTGGTGCTGTGGGTGAATTCAGGGCCTCCACCCCTTTCTATTTCCTTGATGCTCATATTAGGATTCCCACAGCACATCCATTGCAAAAGTTTCTCACCGTGTTAACTCAATGCAAACAATAGCAAATATAAAGGCCTCCCAACTTGAACCTAGCCAACATAAAAATAGAAACTAGATTTTTTGCTAAAAAACATGTAAATCCACATTGGTAGCAGTTCAGTTTCCTGTTCATGAGACCACTGCAAAAAAAAAGATGACAATGCCAGCGAATGTTAGTGACAACACATATGACGGGTGCCATGACACCAAGCAGAGAGAGAGAGATGCTTTATGAAGGAGCCATCTGTGTCTGGATGGTGGACAATGAAACTATTAGAGATTCTCATGGTAGCAGGATCAAAAAAACAATCTAGGTCAGAATAGCCTACATGACTAAATGACTTCTCTCAGTCCAATGAAACACTTTCTCTAAAAATATGTATCTTTTAAAGTATCATAGAGGATGCAGTGCCCCAAAAGTGTTTCGACAGACATAATATAGATCTTAAAGTGTGACTGTCATTTGAGATTATTTTTAATATTGTGGGCAGGGAGTGTTGTGAACATTTTTCTAAAATACATCATTAAAAAATTCTGCTTAGTTTGTAAAGAAACAGGTGCAAATTGGCCCTTAGTAACAGTGTTACACAGCTCTGAGCAGTGAGTGACCTTCTGCTCTCTCCCGGCTGTAGGGTGCTATGAGCATTAATTTAAAATCTAGTTTAAAAATATTCACAACATTCCCCCCTCCCCACAATAGGCCATATGATTAAATAAGTGGCTTTACAATATACTGTGCAATGAATTGTAGACTATATTTTGAACATAGTGTTTTATGGGGGATAATAGAATTAGAGAAACAAAGTGTTCATTCCATTTAATAAGAGTTTACCTCTGCAGTGACACTAGGATCATATTGAATGTGTGCTCACATTTGTTTTTTAGCTATTTGACTGTTTGACAATTAACATTTACTATTACACATGAAAAAATACCAGATGGATAAGACGGTAATGACCTTCAAAGCGTAGAAACAGTATTCAGGGTAACACCAGTGATGAAAGAAAAAATAAACAATGAAAATAGAATATTGTTGGACATTCTTGAATTAGAGACTTTCAACTACCTTATTATAGGAATCAATAGAGGGGGTCTATGATTCAAGACCCTCATAGTAGCCACAAAGAATGGAAGATATACAATTACATGGGCAGTGTTCAAATTTGAATTCACTGCTTTTGCATTTTCTGGGAAATTATAGCACATCAACAGGAGATTTAATTTTTTTAATCAAAAATTAAAAATGAATCCTTAACTATGGTCTTCTTAGAGTGGCTGCAGAAAAAATGTTGTATGTAATCTATATCAGAAACAAAATGAGGCGTGTCTCGTTCATCGTTGTTCTAAAGTACAATTGCCTCCATGGTTAGTAGACCATTGCTTTAACAGTGGAACACACTTTGATCAGGTCAACACCAGTACTAAAAAGTGAATATAATTGGGAACACATCCTCCATCATAATGTTCGATCACTTGTGACATTTTTCAAATTATTATTCAAAAACAATTCACATTTTAGAGCGGGTTCTATGTTTCATGTGCTGATCAAGCACGTAGGTGCCCCGGCGACGAGTGTCCCAGTGCAGAGACTATGATGCGGGAGCGCGCGTTGAGCTAGCGGACACTCCGTTCGAACATGGGATCTCTCTGGCCTGATCGCAGCTTGTGGTTGTAGCCTCCAGACTCTACCCCATTGTTGCTTTTGACTGTAAGCTTGGAAAATTTGATCCAGGCCATCCCCGTCTGGACCGGCCCACGGTCGGACTTGAACCACTGATTGAGCGTGCCCATACATTTGACAGATCCACTTTTGACACGACTTCATTTGTTAATGGACTGAGTCTTATACAGTGTGTTGCATTACACAGATGTGAAAGAGCTGTAAAGATGAATCCAGGCTCAGCAAGTGGATGCACTACTTAGCACTCCAGTAGCGAAGCGGACATAAGATAGAGAGGAGCCATGCGGCATGCGACCCGACCAGGATAGGCTGTCGCATTGGGACTCCCCCCCCAGCTGCACAAAGAAGTCAGTGAGGACGTTCTACAGTGTCCCCACCCATGTCACGCCACGACACAGATCACAGTCACTGAGAAACATCGGGGCAAGTAGGTACCCACCAACAATGTTGTACCCTTGTCACACATACACAATCAGATGGGTAATACCTATTACGCTGTACACGTGTGCATAATATGTATATAAAGGTGCACATGCTCCATTCTTGAGTGTGTCAGGTCGGAATGACATGGGCCATGGCAGCTGCTATGGCTGCTACCACGTAGTATGTCCCTGGCTTAAAGGATATCTCAATGATGTCTTTTTGACCACCCTAACAGAGGTTTATGTTGAAGAAGGGGTGTGGAGGAAGCAGTGCATGAATATTACTGGCCACTTAATCATTGCTACGTGTGCCAAGAAGTCTCTGATACCGGGCCCCCAGCCATTTGGGCCCTATGAGAGCAACTTCGACTGCCACAGTAGTAGATCTAGCAATACTATAGTTTCACAGAGAGAATGGCAATGCTAACTATATCAAGGCAAATTAAAAAAAAGACTCCTACTTCCTCCCATTGTCATCTCTTTTCCAACAATATTTTTATCAGTATTCATCTATTTCACATACAACAAAAATATGCATGCAGTCATTCACTGCACAAGAGCATTCAATTGTTGACCTGAGTAGAAAACAGCCTACTTGAACCAGATAGAAAATTTGTAGCACCGTTTGCAGAACCTTTTATAAATTAGACATCCATCAAATAAAAGGCAATTAATTAAAGCTTTAATTGCTTCCTGGCAACACATTATAAGAAGAAAAGCTGCAAATGCTCAATGAGACAGCACTGTGATGTTGTTATATAAAATAAAGACTACCTAAATAAGGTCTGATAGATGTCAGATAATGATGTAGATAGATCAGGAATGCAGTGTTTGCAAACATGTTTCTAGGTACAATTGAACCGCAAACAGGGGCGCCTGAAATTATACTCCCCCTGACATTCATCTCAGTCAAAATATAACTTTTCTCTGTTCATTTTCACATGACTTTGAACAACATTTATACAAGGTAAATGGGTGAGATTTCCCATAAAATAGTTAATTCTAGAAATGAGGGTGTTGGTAGTTTAATATGATGACAGTTCCATTAAATCAACCTTTTCTCCTGTAGTCAGACACAAAACACATAGATAAAAAGTTGTTACAGGTTCAACCTACTTAACTCCTTACAGCTGCAAAATAGATCTTAAAGAGTTAAAGTATCAAAACCATACTCTCCAGATTTAGGAGTTAATCTTTAGCCACTTCCCCTTATCTTTCTAACATGTAAAGACTTCAAAACACATTTCCGAAGCACTGGTCACTGCAGGGGAAGAGGAGAGGATAAAAAAGAGCAAGCTATAGTTTTTCTTGAATACAATTTATTGCAAGGTATAATTTAGTTCGAAAAATTAACACATGTAATGAGTTTTGAATAATATCTGAAGATATGCATATAGTGACACACTAAAAGTTTCAAAAAGTGTCCACCACTATATTTAAATAACGGCAAAGCTTCTGTGATTTCTTACTGGTCTGCGCTTTTCATTTGATTTTAATACTGTGTGTGCTTCAATAGTTTCCAAGAAACTTTCTAGTTTGAAATAGGACATGAATAGACTTTGCTACATGCATTGGAAGACAACCCAAGCAAGCAGTAACTGCTATGGATGTATCATCTACTTTTCTTGTGTAATAGAAAATATTTTTGATTTTTTTTGTTAATAGGGTATGCACAGTCAAGGCGCAATATTTTCAGATGATACTAAGCTGTGTAAAGTTATTACTACTGAGGCCAATAGTATAGCATCTACAGAGGGATTGTGGAATGATGAGTTTAATGTGATAATGTAAGGCGATTGCACTTGGGCCATGGAAAACCAAAGCACAATTATGTTCTAAATAGTCAATAACTTGGTTAAAACTGCAGCTGAAGGCTTGTGTATATTTGTAGATGGTAACATAATTTTAGTGACCAGGCCGGCAGTTGGTGCTAAAGCAATAAAATTATGGGAGGTATCAGAGAGGAATAGGTTCTCATGATATGGACATAGTTTTGCCCTTATACAAATCACTGGTCAGACCACACATGGAATATTGTGTACAGTTTTGGGCACCAGTGTATAAAAAGGTGATAAGAGAACTGGAACAGGTGCAGAGAAAATCAACCAAGATTATTAGGGGAACAGGGGCACTAAAATACAAGTAGAGATTACAAAAATTGGGATTATTCAGTTTAGTAAAAAAAAAAAGGATGAGGGAGACCGCATTACATTGTACAAAATACCTGAAAGGGCAGAACAAGGATTATCCAAAAAATCCTTTTATACCTAGGCCTGTGACCAAAACACTGGGCATCTCTACGCCTAGAGAGAGAGTGGATCTAACATAACATAGATTAGACAGGGGGCATCCTCTACACCTAGAGGAGAGACGGTTATACCATCACCATAGACAGGGGGCATCCTCTACGCCTAGAGGAGAGGCATTTCTACCCATGCCATAGACAGGGATTCTTTACTGTAAGAGCAGTGAGACAATGGACCTCTCTGCTGCAGGAGATTGACCTCCTTCCCCAAATTAAGATTTGGTGGGAGAGATTGGCTATGTTACCCCTTTAAATTTAAAGTGATGTATTTGGAAATAAAAATTTTGTGAGTCAAAAAACTTGAGTCTTAGACATGAAAATAGATCTACTCCAGTGTATTACAGTATTCCCCAAATAAACAATTGTTACATAAGAACATCCATCCATGTGACGTCTCCAAGGCCAACTGCAATATCATTATTAATTTTTGAAGGCACAAAAAGCCATTTCACAAAGGATTAACATGAAGAGAATCATTAGCTCCTAATTAATGTTCATATAACACATTGTAAGAAATACGGTCTCAAAACAACATACTGCCCGGGAGCAAAATCGACAAATCCCAGAAAGACACTACCCAAAATATATTCATGCAACAAATGATCTTGTTTAGTTGATAATTTCCACTTTTTTTCTACGACAGTTAGGTATTTAGGGATAGAAAGAAATCATTATTTGCTATTTACTCAGCCATTTTACTGATGAAAATTTAATTTTAATTACAAAAGTTGGAAAAACAAAGATTTTGCAGCTGATAATGAGGCAGCATCCTATGAGCTGAAGGATGAAAGACCAGAAAACTCTATTATGTGACAATAATAAATTGTCCCTGGGTACACTATACAATTATCCTAAACTGTGTATCTTTTATGTAACTTTGAGGATGTGATTAAAGGGAAATAATCCATTTTTTCTGGCTTGCTAAATGTAGATAGACAAAATAACGGCTCAGCCAGGCTCCAGGCAATGCGTTTAGCGTCCTTTAATTGAACATTGACAATACAATATCCACAATGTGGGGAAACAGCAACAGCTGACGCGTTTCGGGCGGGTTAACCGTCCTTAGTCATAGCTGGCACATTGTATCCTAACAAACAATATATACTAAAACTGTCCACTAAAGCCCCGCCCCCACCGGAAATCAATTAACATTCCCAAACACGATGTTAATAGAGAACATAACAATTACATACAATTTAGTACATTATAACAAGGGGGTGAATGTGCGTCTTCATAAGTAGTTAGAAGAGGGTCATCTCCACACAGCATACTGTATAATACGTTTGATTGCAGGATAAATGTAAACGAGCATTAATAGCTATGCAGAGTATCTCTACACATATATGGCATCTCTATCAGGATCATAAGAAAATGCCCCATTTCACACACTAGGGAAAATTTGTAGCATTTCGTTTGCGAGACAGAAAAGTCATGTTAAATAGAGGCAACATAGAGGGGCACATTTACTTACCCGGTCCCTACGCAATTCCCAATCCGGACTGTCCGACGAGGATGAACTCTGCCACGATTCACCAAGATCGAGTGCCTAATATCCTGCATGTGTCGCTTCCCCGCTCAGGCTCGCCAGAGTTCACCTTCTACTTCCTGGTGCATGTTAATGCATGGCTTGCGACACAATTTTTAAATTAAATCCTGTAGTTTGTTAAATCCGTCAGATTGTCTGACGGCCACACCCCCCGATTTGTGTCGCATGAAAGCCGCCACCGATGCGCCGAATTCTGATTGTGTGCTACACAAACGACTGTCCCATTGGCGCAATAGGGAAATCGTCTGGATATCCGACGAATGTACGGTTCGCGGGGTCCTTAGTAAATGAGCCCCAGAAACTTGTAATTGGAGTTGAATCTAGTAACACAAGGCAACATTGCTATCTACTGTACCACCAAGCGACCTGTACAAGGCTTAGCTCTGCGCCACTATACTGTCCAGACGGTCCTAACCTAAGATTAAATTTTAAGAACCTTTAAGAACTCTTCTCCAATAACCAGAGAATGAAAGAGGAAGCAAACACTTCTGCTCACTGTGTAGTGGTCAGATAAGGTTACTGCAGGTCAGTTCCCATTCAGCCAGTGTACAAAGAAAGGAGCTAAATGCTTGTGGTTTCACTGTATTGTAATGAGCTGACCTATTTAAGGTGCCAGGTGTGAGCTCCCACCAGTCTGATATTTATTACCTATAATCAGGATAGGTCAGACCCTCACCAGTCCGATATTAATGAATATTAGTACAGTATTTTTAGTCTTGGAATCCCCTTTAAGTTAGGCTACATTGACACAGCTGTATGGAGCATATACACTCACCGGCCACTTTATTAGGTTCACTGCTCGTTAACACTTAATATGTGATTGTTCCTGTGGGGTTTTTCCCCAAATGAATTTCTTTTTTTGGAAAATGAAATAGACAATTCTCTGTGGTGACCAGATTGTTGGCCAAAAAATTTCCTTTAACAACATACACTCACCGGCCACTTTATTAGGTACACCTGTTCAACTGTTCGTTAACACTTAATTTCTAATGAGCCAATCACATGGTGGCAATGGTGGCATGGTGCATTTAGGCATGTAGACATGGTCAAGACAATCTCCTGCAGTTCAAACCGAGCATCAGTATGGGGAAGAAAGGTGATTTGAGTGCCTTTGAACGTGACATGGTTGTTGGTGCCAGAAGGGCTGGTCTGAGTATTTCAGAAACTGCTGATCTACTGGGATTTTCACGCACAACCATCTCTAGGGTTTACAGAGAATGGTCCGAAAAAGAAAAAACATCCAGTGAGCGTCAGTTCTGTGGGCGGAAATTCCTTGTTGATGCCAGAGGTCAGAGGAGAATGGGCAGACTGGTTCGAGCTGATAGAAAGGCAACAGTGACTCAAATCGCCACCCGTTACAACCAAGGTAGGCAGAAGATCATCTCTGAACGCACAGTACGTCGAACTTTGAGGCAGATGGGTTACAGCGGCAGAAGACCACACCGGGTGCCACTCCATTCAGCTAAGAACAGGAAACTGAGGCTACAATTTGCACAAGCTCAGCGAAATTGGACAGTAGAAGATTGGAAAAACGTTGCCTGGTCTGATGAAAGGGGGTCCAACCCGTTACTAGCATGGTGTACCTAATAAAGTGGCCAGTGAGTGTATATGTCCCCTATAGACGGCAATGCGCTCACGGCACTGTGCGGGAGGGGTATGGTGCAGCACACGTGCAGCGCAGTACTGTTCAGTAGCCGGGAGAATGATAGGACATGTCCTATCAATCCCTGTAATATGGCACCATGCGCCATACATCGCTATGAAGAGGGGCGGGGGTGTTCGGCGTATAAGGCGCAGAAAAAATCCTTTGATTTTCTCAAAAATCAAAGGTGCGCCTTATAGTCCAGCGCGCCCTATATATGAACCTACTTACAGACAACAGCTGCCTGGAGCTGTGCACAGGTCTGCCACCTGCTCGTCATTCATCCTTAGAATCAGGTACGCCTTATAATCTAGTGCGCCTTATATATGAACCTAGATGTTTTAGCAGGCAATTATTGTTGGTGCGCCCTAAAATCCGGTGTGCCTTATAGTCCGAAAAATACGGTATTCCCAGTATTTAATATAAATCCATCATCTGTCAGTCATCTCTCATCTGAGTTAAATGTTATCATGGATTAGAGGAAAACTGATATAATATGACATGTTATAGACTGTTTAATGATAAAATCGGAGGCATCTTAAGGCACCGTATTGTCCCATCTCAAATTATGGATACTTTAATAATGATCTGTATAGCAAAAAAACAATAAAATATCAGTGTACATGATCCCTGATACAAAAGTAACAATGCACAATTATTTCTTTTCTATCTTTATTTCTTCTTTGTTGCTTCACAGTCAATTTGTCTCCATAGAGACTGTATAGAGCCTTCAGTATAGGAGGCGTCTGTACGGATCATTCATTTGTAAGAGGATTACATTCCACATTTAATGGCTAATGAATATTCTCATTTCAAAGGAGAAATATTGTAGTCTCCATTTCACAAATGTTCACATTAATTAATGAAATGATTGTTTGGCCATGAAGCTGGAGACATGATTAAGAATTAGATCCATTGCACTTATATGTCATGGGGAAAAGAGAAGTGACAATAATTGGAGGTAATGACAATAATGTCATAATGTATATTCAGTCAAATAAGATATAGTATAAAGAGTATATGGATATCGTAATGGATATTATAACTACTGAATCAGAACTAATTAGGAGATTCTCGTCTATCGATATAGTCTGTTATTGATACCAATGGCATTCAACAGCCATGGACTTGCATGTTATAAAAGCTGCATGGTATAGTTTTTCTGCAATGTTATATGAATTAGCATACATTCCCAATGTAACTTCAATAACTTAATAAACTGTCATTACTTTAAAGGGATTTTCCCATTTCAGCAACTTAATGTTGTTGTATTTATGATAAAAAGTTATACAATTTTCCAATATACTTTTTTTAAGAATTCCTCATGGTTTTCTAGATCTCTGCTTGCTGTCATTCTATCAAAAGCTTCTAAGTCTACATCCAGTGGACAGAAATCTGACCATGGTCACATAGGTGCACGGCTCGTTATATCACAGAGAATAATCAGAGCCGTGTGATATAATGAGCTGTGCACCTGTGTGACCATGGTCAGATTCCTGTCCACTGGATGTAGACTTAGAAGCTTTCTATAGAATGACAGCAAGCAGAGATCTAGAAAACCGTGAGGAATTGTCAAAGAAAGCATATTGGAAAATTGTATAACTTTTATCATAAACACAATAACATTGAGTTGCTGAAATGGGGAACACCCCTTTAAGGTCTCTCCATGTTTTCACATATCTTGGTTAAGAAAATTTTACCAAGATCCTTTACTTTTTATTTTCATTTTTGTGTTGTGGTTATAATAATATAAAATATAGTAATCATTTAAAATATACCAGTTTTGGTTCCCATAAAGAAGTTTTATCTATAGCACAATGCAACTTATGTAGACAAGTTTGCAACGGGCCAGACTTATTTCAAGCAGACCTCTTAATTGATAAGTTGTCCCTCTAGCCCTATGTGCAAGAAACAAGAGGAAGTAGAAGGGTCAAGCTCACCCCCACTCCTGCTTTCCGCCCACTTTTCAGCAATTTTTTGTAAATAATAATTTGCTCATGCAAAATTGTGTAAGAGTTTTTGAACTTTATATGTGGCCTTTTTATGTTACAGCCTTCGATAGGCTGCACCCATATTCTTTAAACAGTATAAGGCCTTACATATAAATGTACGCTACACCCATAGCATACAGAAGCCTGGAGAAGAGGATGGGTTAAAGGAAATCTACCATCGGGATCATGGATTATAAACTAAATACACTTACATGCTGGTGTGTGCCCCCTTTATCAGGATCTGCTCCTCTTTTAACTTCTTATGCCCTCGATTTATAAGAAAATATGCTTTAAAAATTATGCAAACTAGCCGGGATGGATTCAGGCTCCATTAACTTCTATGGAGCGTGGTGCCCCCTCAGGCTCATTTTGAAGCCTTTTTGTGTCAAATCAAAGGCATAAAAAGCTTAAAGAAGAGCGGATCCTGACAAAGGGGGCACCCATCAGCATGTAAATGTACTTGGTGTATGATCCATGATCCTGATGGTAGATGTCCTTTAAGTGCTGCTTACACATTGCCTTTCCATAGGGAGCTGTGCAGTCGGGGCATATGTACAGGGAAAGATATAACATGCACTATCTTTTTCTAGCATCGGCATTGTATTGTGACACCGCATGTGCCATGCACAGTGCAATTCTAAGGCTGATATTCGTACAACATACAGAAGCCATATGTTGTGTGAAAAATGGTTGACTATGGTAAAAAGTAGAAAATAAACTTGTTGTTATATATAGGAAAGTGCTTTGGCTGTGAGCTAGCTGCACAAAGGCAGGTAATGCGTAGCCCCATAGCCTTCTATTTGGCACGGTTCAAATTGTCTGCCCCAAAAGACATAGAGCAGGTCCAGGGGCATAACTTGAGGGGGTGCAGAGGTTGCAGTGGCATCAGGGCCCAAGAGGTTTAGGAGGCCCTTATGGTGTCACTTTCCCATATGAGAAGACTAGTACTATACACCATACATTATAGTCAGGGGCCTGGCACAGACTTTGCACTGGGGCCCATCAGCTTCTAGTTACACCACTGAGCAGGTCCTATTCCTGCACGTCTTTGTGGTGGGGGCAATTATTCCCTATGGTAGTAACAACACAAGGCCTACTGCATGAGGACTGACTGTGTGAGCAACAACTACAGTGTAGAATACTTCTTCTTCTCTAAACGTTTACTCAATCCCTCATCAGATCTCATCCTTCTATAATATAATGTCACAGCCGTCTTCACTTCCTATTATAGGCTGTAATAGGACAAGACTGGTCACCAAAGAGGTAAGTCATCACACATTACCATCTGCTTGTTGTTGTGCATGTTGCTAGGCAACAGCCTGAACAATTGTTATGTAACAACGGGAACCTTCCATGTTTATCACTATTTTCCCTTTAAAACCAGTCGCATCAGAGGTTATTCCTGGAAATGTAGATATCACTCTACAACATACACATTGCTGAACAACGTTAGAGGTTATTCTATATTTGTATGAAGATATTCGCAGCATTATATGACATTTTGCCACCCTCTCACATTTCTTATGTATGTGTTAGAAAAATAAAGATGACATATATACAGAACTGCCTTGAGCGAAGAGGATTTATCATGTGCTTTGTTAACCCCTCTAATATGAAATCCATATGCGGTAATAATATTCTAGATTCAAGTCTATTGGTGACCCATTTATATAAGTGTTCAGCAGTTTACACACCGGTAACACTGAGCTACTCTTGGTCAACCTAAAACATATTTACAGGGGTCTTTTTAAGGATCCCACAGTTTTATTTGTAAACATTTTAGGGACCTCATTTTCACTAAAGACAAATTGTAAAAGCCCATGACACCTGCAGTGCAAACATGCCTCTCTGCCTTTTCTAAGCATTTGCATTACAATATAATTGTGTGTTATAACTTACTCTTGCACCCTGACAATATCCTGGGGTAGTCACAGGGGTTGGGCTTTGGTTTGGATGCATTTAAAAAAACACCACGTGACTTCTCTGTGCTGTAGGCTGCTTCCATCTTTGTGCTCCTGTACAGCTTGTGTCTCCTCCACTGATGTCAGGCTCACCAGGCTGTGACCTCTGAGAAGGAGCAGGAGATGGAGCTGTACAGGAGCACAAAGGTGGGGGCTAAGCTCTGAGGAGTGAGTAACACAGACAAGTCACATGTTGTTTTTTGAAATCCATCCAAACCAAAGTCCAGCCCCTGTGAGTACCCAAGGATTTTGTCGGGGTGCAAAGTAATTGTAATGCAAATTATAAAAAGCAGAAAGGCAGATTTGCACTGCAGGTGTAATAAGCTTCGCAACCTGTCTTTAGTGAAAATGAGGCCCCTGGTGACAGATTCCCTTTAAGGTTTATGATTGCATCATAACTTATAAAGAGTAGATAGAAATAAACTATTCTACACAGCAGGAAAGCTGAGATATTCATGTGCATGATCCTGAAGACTGAATGAAGCCTCACAGCATGACTCGGACAGTGAGTGGAGACATGAGCTATCCATAGTAGAAGTGCTTGTCCTCTGGCCAACCTATACAGTGCCATTATAACACAGCCTTACGTGTCTGATCCACATTTTATATGACAAAATTAGTAAGAAAGACGGTCAAAATAAATAGCAAGCTTATTGTCAATTCTCTTAAGTCTGAACTTATATGAAAATCTACCCTCGAAATTAAGCATGATAAATCGAGGACACTTACTCATCGATCCGGGCACAGTGACTGCACTAATCTTATATTTGTTATCCATGACCTCCTTCCTCTTATAATCAACTTAAATATATGCTAATGAGTGAGAAGGACTCATGGGGGTGTTACCAGAGCCCCTCCTGCTGCAGTTTTACAGGCTGTTACACTTTCCCAATAGCTAATGCAGTATCTAAGGTGTTAACTGAGAGTAAGGACCATTCTGTTGCTGTGGGTTGTCATGGCAACAAAGACCCCCTCGTCTGCCATATGTACTTAAACACTGAATATGTGTGAAACACTAACTAAATATGTGTTGAACCTTGACAGGCAATAATATAGGAGTATTTCAGCTTCATTACTTCATTATATTGAAGCAAATAGATCACATAGTCAGTTTCCATAGAAAAATGTTTATTTAAAAACATACTTGGCACAACAATATTCATAACAATGAAATAATAATGACACTTCAAAGGTTATACGCATTGCACAGAGAGAATTATAATAAACTCCTAACAAAAAGACAACCAATAAGTTGTATTCCAAAAATACCATTGACTACAACAAAAAAGGACTGCGTATTGTTGGGCAAAAAGTCATAAAACAAAATCATAATGTTCTGATTATACTCGCGTCGACTTATACTCAAGTATATGCAGTAATTCTCTACAATTGTTATTTTATTGGGAATGCAATACAAGCAACAATATGGACTGTGCTATTGCAGAAAGGAAAGAGAGTAGTTGTGTTTTATTATATTATGAAAAAAAACTTTCATCTGAAGGAAAATGAAAAAAAATATCCTGAAATGGCATTTAATGAGGATTTCTGAGCAAATTTTGTGTCAAGGTTTTTTCTGTAATCTAGGACATCTAGGCTTCAATATTAGCTCCTAGTAATCGTATCAACACTGACAATTGAAAAAGGTAGAGTAACGGGCATGCCATCCGCACTGCCAGTGCTGTGCGCTCGTGTAATGGGTTCTGACAGAAGGAGATTCAGCTCCTCATATGATATTAGAGCGCCATGACCAACACAGATGGACACATCTATACAGAGAGCCATGCTTACCCTGGATATCCTGTATGATGACAAAAACCCAATACTGCCAGAAGTATACTGTAAATAATATCACTTAGTACATCAGGAAAACATGGAGTAGGTATAGAAAAAAAATCAAGAAAATAATCTATCTCAGGCCTAACTGCTGCTAATTCGCTGCCCCGTTGCCTTCTATTGGGCACATTCATAGTGCGGCACATGTAGCGTGTCTCATCCCATCAGGAACGCAATGACTGCCCGCAACGCAAAACATAGTATAGGTCCTATTCCTGTCCGTCTTTGCAGCAGGAGAAGTCATTGTCTATGGACATTGACAGGGTGAGCTGCCACACGGCACAGACATGTTCAACATATGGTTACTTGCGACAGGGAAAATTTACATATATGTGTGCAAGAGGCCTAAGAGTAAATGAAGAGGACCAGCACCAATGAGAGCAGAGGGTGCTTACCCTTGTAAATATAATGAAAAAAAAAATAGACAGCACACCAAAAACTTTAAGAGTAAGACAAACTGTGTACTTTATTCATCCAGAGTGCTGTGGTTTGGCTCCTCAAACTGGAGAAACCCTCGTAAACAAGGGCTGAGGGTGCATAGCACTGTGGGTAAATAAAGTAAACCTATTTTAAGTTTACTAGTTTCGCTGCCTAAGTTTACTTGGTGTGCTGTGTATTTATTTCACATGTAAAATTATCCTAGCCCTCTATCAACCTCATTGGAGAAGAACCTAGTAAGTATTAAAGGAAAATTGTCACCATAAAATTGGCTTAATAAACTACTAGTATGTTATCAAGCAGCTGAGCACCTTCTAGATCATGTTTCTTTCCTGGTTTAGTGTGGTGGCATCGTCCAGAAAATCAACTTTGAAGTGAGATGTAAATTGGTTTCATGAAGTCAAGGAGGCAGAGAGTTTAACAGTGAAGTCAAGTTTTCCCTACCTTAAAATGTCCCCTTTTTGGTCCTGTGTCCAGGGGCATCACTGATCAAATCTCCTGATGCATAATGTCAATCACATGGGAGGACTTGTACAGAGGCAGGGAGAGCTTGACTTCAGTGCTAAACTCTCCACCTCCCTGACTTTATACAACCAATTAACATCTCACTTGAAAGTTGATTTTCTGGATAATGCCACCAAGCTGGGCTATGAAAGAAACATGATCTAGAAGCCGTTCAGCTGCTCGACAACATACTGGCATTAGTTTATTAGGCCAATTTCTGATAAAAGCTTGCCTTTAAGTTGAGGTTGTCTTTTGGACCTCTGGGGATCAGTATTGGACCAGAGCCTCAGCCTACCTGAAGATCCTCTGATCCTGTGGTGGGCCAGTCAAATACTGATCTACACTGTCGGAAGCAACTTGGAGTTTTGAACTAGTGAGGGTTCGCAGTCTGACTAGTGCCCTTCAATAGGGCGATTCTGTGTGCAACCACCGAAAGTGCTGATGTGGAAGAACATAAAAACAAACATGTTGCTTTCATTTCGAAAATGTTTTGAGAAAATCAGCTTCAAAAACCTATGTATGACTTAGCAACAAACTGAGACATTGGTGTTTTCTTAACCTCTTTAAGCATTGTGCCCACTCAGGAACTTGGCATTTTTACCCATTGGTGATAGTTGGGGTCCCAGAGACTGAAATTCTGTATCTCATTGAACGTACATTGTATTATGACAATAGGAATACAGAATGATAGAAAACACCAACAGAAACATCCAGTGGCCACCAATAAATAGACATCAAGGGGGTGAATTTTGGAAACATACTAGAATTCGTGATAGTATAACATGGTATAACTCATACATTTAATACGGTCTTTACATAATGATAAAAAAAAAACCTAGTTCTGGTTGATATTATACTTGGAATTGCCTGCAATTTCCTGACATCTTGATCATGAACTTCATATTGCTAGAAGCAGCGAGGAAATCAAATTTCTCATGCATGTCCTTCAATGCGTCAACGGGCTGCCTTGTGACACTCCATAGACAAATGATAGATTGTACCCAGAAGGGATTTCACTCTGCACCCCCCATACAGTAACATTTCTATTATGCTTATTGTATCCCTCAGGGGGCCACTTTTCACTTACGGGGGGAATAACATTCTGCCATCATTTGACATCAAGGAAACTGGTAGAAACACAAATGTATCGTTCCTATTGGAAATGGTTGAAACATATTCCATAGGGTTAATAGTATAACTACAGCAATATATTGGCCCATGTAAGACTCTGTCCAAAGGTCATTCATTCAAGTAAGTAAGAGGGTTTTTCTTGCCTTTGACAGGTGATAACCAATACTAAACTCCGCACCAAATGGACTAATGGAGCTCAGTAAAACTGTAAGATGAGCTTGTCAGATTTTGAGATTTGTGTGTACACGTCCCGATAAATTCTCCGAGCCGTCGCTGGTTCACAAATTATTTATATTTGCTGTGTCTCCGAGTGCAAACTGTTGTACTAAATTAAGACAAACTGAAGATACGAGTTTACAAAATGACAGGTGTTAGAATATATGCAGGATCTAAGCATTTCTGTGTTTATTTCATCATTTTCAATAATTAGTATATTACACCATGCAAAATGTCTTCCAGATTTTATACCCTACCATGTGTTACAAAAAAGTGATGGGTTTTTGCTTTGAACCAAATCCATTATTATTTTTTACAACTATGATTAAGATCCTGTATGACACCAACCTCTGTACTAGCCATGAAGACCCGAGGCAAGTTAAAGGTGACCTTGGTTGAGGACAGAAAGGGCAATGCAGCTCCGGATTATACAGCCATTACAGAAGTAGACAGCTTTTTGTCACTAATTTATACAGTCAGAAAAAAAATGTCTTTATATAGAAGAGATGCAGAGCAGATGTAATGATGACATCCCTCTCACATTGTCTAAAATAAAGTAGAACCAATTATGAGTTGATTGACAATGCACCTAGTGGTGCAGCTCTTATGGTATCCATGGGACTTCAGATGGAGAGCCCTTAAAGGAAATCTAGCATTTGTTTTATACATTATCTATCAAGCATACCTTGAGAAAGCTGTAGCTACACTGATGCAGAAACATATCTTGTTTACTCCTTGAACTGAGTGATTTTGCTGAAAAAACAATTATAAAATTATGATAATGAGGCTCTGTCTCTCCTCTGGCTGCCCCGGTGCTCTCCTCACCCTAATTATGCACTGCTTCAGCCTTGTCCTGTGTTGTCCCTGACAGGCAGATGTAATCAATCACTGCACCATCCCCCAGCTGCTGTATAAGAGTCAGGATCAGCTCTTCTTTTAGCTTCTTACATCTTTGTTTTTACAAAAAAAGGCTGTAAAACTTTATGCAAATGAGCCTTAGGGCCTAAGGGCTTTACTAACAGCTATGGAACCTGGAACCCCCCAGTGCTTGGTTTACAATCCTTCATCCTAGTGGTAATTTTTCTCTATGCACTGGATCATTTTGAATCCAGTTTTATCTATATATTGAAGAATATATGTAGAAAGCATTTTTTCAAGCCCGGTGGTGAGTATGTGACCTACTGTTATGTGAGTAGTCTGAAAGCTTCATACAATGCTTAGCCTTACATTACAGACTACTTACAGTATTTACCACATCAATGCTATAAGCATCGGTCAGCTCAGTGCAATGTATAGTCTGCATGCATACATTCCAGGTTGAGCTTTTTCACCTGGTGAGACTGGAAATCGGAGAAATCCAGGCTTTATTTCATTTAATAAGCGTCCACCTGTCAGCGCTGTCAGTCGACATGGGCGTGTACGCTTATCGGTGATGATCCACCCATCTGCCCTGAAACCCAACGCTCGGACCAAAGACGCAGCGGCAGGCAGGCAGAACCTCCAAGGCGTACAGACAAGGAGGCAGACAGACAATAAGGGTAGTAACGTGAATAACAAGAGGGGTGAAGCGGAGTGTGCGCATTTCGTGCCACATGTCCATCTTTGAAACCCGAGTTTTGGGACTGTGTATTCATTTAGGACGATGGTATGGTCAGCTACGTACTCTCCCTCACCATCTTTCTGTAAAGATCAGCCCTACTCTGCCGAGACTGGGGACAGTGACAGTGGTCTTGCTGGGGTGACAAAAGCTGGCAAGGCCTTGTAAAGCGTCCCCTTGCCAGTGCTGGAAAGCTGTCCTGCTCGCTACTCTCCCTCGCTACTTGTCCCGCAAAACTACGCTGTCAAATACTGTTTCAGCTTGTGCACCAGGGCCTGCTGTATTCATGCATTCTCACACTCCTTTCCTCTCCAGGGATGAAGTGGAAGATTTTGCTTGTACCTGGGGTCCAGGAGAGTGAACACCCAGTAATCGTTGCTGGAAAAATTCTTTAACGCGAGGGTCCGGGATAGGGCAACCTAGCATGAAATCTGCCATATGCGCCAAAGTCCCAACGCGTAAGAATTCACTCCCCTCACTGGCCTGACTGCCATTTCCTCCTCCTCCCAACTCCTCCAACTCCTCTTCTTCTGCCCATACACCGCTGAACTGAAGGACTCAACAATGGTCCCCTCTTGTGTCTCGCCAACATTCTCCTCCTCTTCCTCCCTCATCCTCCTCCACCTCCTCCGATATGGCGCTGAGAAACAGACCTAAGGGTGCTTTGGCTCTCAACAGGGAATTTTCTTCCCCCGCGTCTGTGACGAGCGCAAAGCTTCCGACTTCATGCTGACCAAGAGTTTTTCACAGGCCAAGCACGGGATGGTGAGCTGCAATATGGCGGCATCGCCACTGACCATCTGTTGTTGACTCCTCAAGTTACTCAGCACCTGACAGATCTCAGACATCCCGTCCACTCCTCATTGTAGACTTGAGGAAGCTGACGACTGAACTAGACTACCATTCTGGGGAAAGTTGACATCTGCAGTCTACAATCGCTCTGTGCTGCTGGTAAACTCTGGATAAAGGTTAGTTGAATCAATTCCACCTCGTGGGCACGTCGCACAACAGTCGGTGAGCGGTGGCAGTTGAGGCGGCGCTGCGCTTGCCCTGAGAGTGGCACATCTGGCTGACTTCCTGAAATGCGCACAGATGGGCGGCACCTTCGTGAGAAAATCAGATGATTGTGGGTATGTTCTTGAGAAACGCTGCAAATTAGATTTAACACATGGGCCAGGCATGGCACATGTGTCATCTGCCGAGTTGCAGAGCCGCCACCAGTTACGGCTTGTCACCACACCATCCGGCTTGAGGTTCAGCGTGCCGCCACAGATCAGTCTGCGCCGTGATGCCCTGTATAGCTCTTGGGCGTTGTGCCTTTTTCGCCTAGGCTCAGCAGTTTGAGCACCGCCTGCTTGTCCGCTTACAACGGCACTGCTGCTGTGCCTAAGCTACCGACTGATTGCGCCTGCCCACGATGTATTCGGAGGAGGAGGTGGAGGAGGGTGGGAGGAGGAGGGCCTAGTAGGCCTTGAACCGAGACCGAGGTAGGCCCCGCAATCCTCGGCGTCGCAGTATATGACAGCCCCAGGGTCGAGCTCGGTCCCAGCCTCCACCAAGTTACCCAATGTGCCGCCGCGATAATAGAGTGCCCTGCCGGCAGCACTCGTCCACGTGCGTCCGGGTCAGGTGAACCTTGTCAGAAACGGCGTTGGTCAGGCCGGATATGTGTCCTTCTGACACGTCTGTGCAGGGCTGGGACGGCACATTCGGAAAAGTAGTTGCGGCTGGGGACCGAATCCAAGGGGCGGCCGCCGCCATGAGTTGCGAAAGGCCTCGGTCCTCTACCAGCCTATAGGCAGCATCTCCAGGCTAAGCAATCTGAGATGTGCACATTAGCTTGGGCGTGGGTGGGTTGCGCTATATTTTTGCGGCTTCCGCTCTGGGGTATGGAGAGCTTGAACGCTGGTGGATGCTGTGGAGAGGATCGTGGAGGCGAACGATGGGGTTTTTGGGTGGGCCAGGGTCCTGGCAGGGGTTTGACTACAGACTGACACAAGGGAAGGAGCAGTGGTGTGCCCGGCCGGAGTGAACGGGCTTGTGCCACTGAGTGGGGTGTCTTAGCATTCTATGCCTGCGCTACTGGTGGTAGTTAAGCTAGTAGTGGTGGAACCCCTGCTGATCCTGTTTGGCAATATTGCACACCACATCCGTCGGTCATCCGGTGTTTTCTTTAAAGAACTCCAACTTCTGAAGATCTAGCCCTCGCCCGGAGCTACTCACGGGCCTCCAGTTGACAGTGGCGCTGATGCACCAGCTCTGGCCCTGCCTCTCCGTCTGGCCCCACCACTGCCTCTTTCAACCTGTTCTGGTCGCTATGGACTCCCTCCGTCTCAGAAGCACTGTGTTCAACCCGGCCTAAACCCAGCTTGGGTCTGTCACTCATCACCTCCATCCCTCCCTCAGTCTGCCCCCCCTCACTTCCCCCCCTTCCCTACAACATGTCTGACAACCGTGCCTCCTCATCGTCGACCCACTTTACACACTTCTTCACTACTCAATAATGGTCATCATCACCCACAGTACTGCGACTGGTTGGAAACCCTGGCATAGGAAAATTGCTCGCAGCAACCCGTGAACCAGTGGTTTGTGCCTTGTGGAGTCCAGAAAACAGTTTCCTCAAGTATCGGTCAATCAAATTTGTCTGGGCAAGACCTGGGGGGGAACGGGGGGGAGGATGGCGAGGTGCAGAGCTGGAGGAGTGCGATTTCGTTGACATGGTGGACTGCCGTGAAGACTGACTGTGGGACAATGCTACGAAGCATGTCACAATCCACACATACCTCTCGCACTGTGTCCTGGCCTCAACGTGCTCTAACCACGAGTCCCAGTACTTGAGACTCTGAGACCTAGGGAGTGTATTCCTATTCTGCGGCTGTTCCGCGCTCCCTCATGCAGCAGTGGTGTCTCATCCTCACCCACCCAGACCACGGCCTCTGTACCCGCTAGTTGACGCCCACCGTCCACGCCCGCCCTCGTCCTCTAACCTAGAGCCTCGGTTAAACATTTTATTAAAATGAGTTATAACTTTAATTTTTTTTTTTTTTTTTTTTTTTTTTGTGTTTTTTTGTTTTTTGTTTTTTTTGTTTTTTTTTTTTTTTTGATTTTAGAACAAACGATGCCTATCCTATTGCTATGCTATTTTCTACCATATCACAGAGCACACAACTTGATTTTTGTGCTGTGGCCAGATGAATTTGATTATAAAAGAAATAAGGTCAAAAAGAATAAATCACAGACTGTGCCTAATTCAAATCAAACCCCTGAGAATTGGCCCATTCGTTTTTGGCGATTGGAATGTGTGGCACTAAGAGCTAAACACAACGGTCCGCAAGTCCTCCCTGCAAATCCCTTCCTCCAATATGGTACTAGCTTGCCACTACTAAGTCCAGCAAGCCCAGCCCAAGCAACCAAAAAAAAGGAAAATATAACGCTATTGTGGCCTAAATAGCCTCGGGGTTCCGCCTCCTATGGCATTTTCTAGCCTACCCAGTGAAAGCACACTGCTGCTTTGGCAGATTAACTGTGAGTTCGAAAAGAAATAAACATAAAAAAAAATAAATCAGCAGATCTCGGCATTCAAATCAACCCTATAATTTTTTTTTTTGGTCTCACTTCGGGTTTGAGGTGGATATGTGTGTCACTGAAGAGCTAAACACAGTCTTCCTGCAAATTACTCACATATGGTACTAGCTGCACTACTAATGTCGCAAGCCCAGCCACAAGCAAACAAAAAAAAGTAAAATAAAACCTTATTGTAGCCCTAGAAGGGCTGTTGGGTTCTTGGAGAATCACTCCTGCCTACAGTACGCAATAGAACAGCCTAACCGCTTCTCCCTGACCAGCAGCAATCTCTCTCCCTACCCTAGCGGCATCCGACTACAGAAGATCCGAGCAGCGCGGGCAGCGGCTAGTCCTATTCCAGGTCACCTGATCTGGCCAGCCAACCAACTGCTATCGATGTGTAGGGTACCACGTCATAGCTGGGTGGAGTGCGAGTCTCCTGGCTTGTGAGTGGCTCTCTGTTTCTGGCCGCCAAAAAGCAAACGGTGGGAGATGCCATTTTCCGAGCTTGGCGAAATACGCGTCCGAATCCACGAGCAGTTTCGAGTACGCTATGCTCTAACGAGCATCACGCCTTCGGACGAGTATGTTCGCTCATCTCTAAGTCACATCCTACTGCATGAAATGGTCAACTCTACTCTCGCCTTTTCCCTTACTATTCATCCTATTCCTAGTCCTACCTCCCACTGTATTCGGCAAACACCAGAGATTTACCAATCTCCAGGCGTCTCTTTAGTAACTTCACCTGGACTTGTAATATAAGATGCGGCTGATGACTGATCAGCAGTCTTGAATTTGTATTATTAATTATTTTATACTGGTTCCCTTACAAGAATGAGTGGACCATCTACAAACTCTTGTGTCACCCCCCCTCATCCTCATAGACTTGTTAAGCTCTTGTGTCCTCCCCCCTCATCCCTCATAGCTGTAGCTCTTGTGTCACCCACCCTCATCCTCATAGACTCCAAGCTCTTGTTTCCCCCTCTCCTCATAGACTTTAAAGCTGTGTGTCAAACCCCTCATCCTCAAGCGTAGCTCTTGTCTCCTCCCCCCTCCTCCTCATAGACTGAAACCTCTTGTTGTCACCCACCCCCCCATTCATCCTCTAAACTGTAAGCCCTTGTGTCTCCCTCAGCCTCATAGACTGTAGCTCTGTGTCCTTGCGCATTCTCATAGACTGTAATCTCTGTGTCACCCCCCCTCATCCTCAATATACTTAAAGCTCTTGTGTTTCCTCCGCACCTTATAGACTGTAGCTCCTTGCGTCACCCCCTCATCCAGAGGTCCTGAATCAGGGCCCGCTGTGGAGAGGTAAAAAATGTCAGCACTGCGCCGGCAAACACAGATGGCATGGCTGAGGTCCACTGAGCACCCGTTCCATCGATCATGTTCTCTATCTCACTCCCAGGCTTCCCCAGACACAAGGGGGTGTCCATTACTAAGGGCCCGATTTCGCGTTTTTCCATGACGTGTTACCCCAACCCTCATATTTTCCGATTTGGCAGCATTTCCCGCTGAATTGCACCGGATTTTGGCGCCTATGCCGATCGGAGTTGTGGGCGCATCGCGTCTGGCATCACGCGATGAAATCAGCCAGTGGCCGAAACGAAAACCCGACGGATTCGAAAAACCGCCGAGCATTTTAAAAAATAAATGTATTCGGATGGCACTTAATCCTTCACTCAGCCGCCTGGTATCAATGCATTCCAGGAACTTCAGCACAGCAGCGCCACTGTTGGACTCGGAGGAACTGCTTAATAAACTCCCGGCCGGACCTGAATCCGCACAGAGAACGCTACCGCTAGAATCGCGAATTGGACCGGGTAAGTAATCTGCCCCAAGTTCTCTATTTAATTCAATTAAATATGGTTTTTGCCCAGCCCAAGATTTGAACCAAATCCATCCACAAGGCTATGGGCTTAGTGTTTTCTGTGGGAGGATTTTATGTAACAAGAGTTTCACTGTGACCTGCTCCATGAACCACCATGTTAATGATCCATTGGCTGCTGTGGCAATAACAATCAATCACAGCTCAGATTCTATTTTGGCACAGGTCATTTATATGCAGCTTCTGAGCTTTGATTATTACTACTGTAGTCAATAGCTAATACAGCTATTGTGTGAGGTAGAGTGCGTGACAGAGTAGAAAGGTGGGGAGAGTGATTGACGCAATAACACGCAGGGAGATTGAGACAGCGGCAGGGGAAGTGAGTAACTAACAGAGAAACAAAACCCAGTTGTTGTGATTGAGAGACGCCAATATGTGAGTGAGAGACGAATGGGGAGAATGGTGACGATAGTAACAGGAATAGTAAGTTCCAGACCCCATATAGGGAGATAGAGTGACAGAACAGTGAGATTTAGTGACAGAGAGACAGCCAGTGACTGTGAGTGAGAGACGCGGGAGAGTACCGAGAGAATAGCCAGTGAGTGTGAGACAACCCGAGATACAGAGATGGGAGTGTGGAGACAGGAGGGAGAGTTATGTCGTGCTTCCATGATATCAACTCTTCATCTCCAATTTTCACAAAGGAATCCCTCATGACCAAATTGTGTAGATCGTTGTTTTACACGTCCCCCGAAATTTCTGTGGGTTAAATCCACAGTGCCAAGGTTTCACAGCTCATGCATGAGCCTGAGAAAAAAGAACAAAGGTCCATTTCTGTCCATGTTGGAGGCTCTGGTATTCCTTCTCCATTGTCCCATTGTGTGTGAGGTGGACTTCAACTTGCAAACGACAACAGGGACTAAACATTGACCCAGACACTGGGTAACAAAGTTTCAGACTCGATAAAATTTTTTTACATTTTTTCTTCATTTGCCAATTGGTAAGTTTTTTGGTCATTTTAGGTAAGTCTGCCCCCAAGTAATGTGTCCTTTGCCCCCCAGTAATGTGTGCTCTGCCTCCCAATATGTGAGCTCTGCACCTTTAGTAGTGTGCCCTGCCCCCCCCAGTCATGTGAGCTCTGTCTGCCCCACAGTATTGTGCTCGTCCACTCGTCATCTTGACAAAAAAAAAAGATGTGATAATCAACTTCGAACTAAATTAACTCCTTAAGGACGTAAGAGCACCATTTTGTAGCTTATGGCTCAGCCCCATTTTTTGGATTCTGACTTTGCTGCACTTTATAGGGTGATAGCTTTTGGCCACGTTTACTTCTCAAAGCGATTCTTAGATGTTTTTTTCCCCACTTCATTTTAGTGGTAATTTTGGCCTGAGAAGTTTTGCGTTATTTTACTAAAAAAAAAGAATTATGAATTTTTGAAAAAATTTAACTTTTTTTTGAAATCCGAAATCATTACATTTGCAGGCAGATAGATTTACCATCTAAATAAGTTGCTGAATAACATGTCCCTATTCTACTTTCCTTTTCATAATTTGTTTAAATTCTGTATAATTTATTTTGATGTCGCGCGGCTTACAAACGAATAGCGATTTTCCGTATTTCAGATTTACCGTATATACTCGTGTATAGCCCCGAGTTTTTCACACAAAAAATGTCTGAAAAAATCCCCTCGCTTATACACGCTTCAAGTAACAAATAAAAAATCTTAATACTCCCCCTCCGGTGTCCGATCGTTGTGCGGGTCCCGATGTTCCAGCGCGAGCTCCCGTCTTCGCGCGGGTCTCGGTCGGCTCCCTCTTTCTTTCTTCTCTGCTGTCTCTCCACAGCATCGCGTCCATGCGATCTCGGCGGGCGCCACACTATGATGCTGCTGTGTCCCTCGCTATGACGTCATCAGCGGCGACACCGCCGCATCATAGTGTGTGCCCTCCGAAGATCGCATGTACCGCGTGCGTGCCGCGGAGAAAGAGAAGAGGATCGCCGGGACCCGCACGCGATCGGGGCCCCGCGTTGAACAACTGGACCTCGCACCACGATCCGTACCCGTAGGTAGTATTAGTTTTTATTTTTTTTTACAGGGGGCGCCCTGCATACTACACTACATTGGGGGGGGGGGGTTTGTCCTGCCTGGCTGTATAAATCATTGGAGGGGGGGGGTCTGCTGGCCTGTATACTACTTGGATGAAGGGGGGGGGTCTGCCTGGCTGTAACTACATTGGAGGGGGGGGGGTCTGCCTGGCCTTATACTACATTGGAGGGGGGGGGGTCTGCCTGGCTCTGTATACTACATTGTGGGGGGGGGCTGCCTGGCTGTATACTACATTGGTGGGCTGCTGACTGTATACTACATTGGGGGGGCTGGCCTGAACTGTATACTACATTGGGGGCTGGTGGCTGTAGCTACAGTGGGGGGCGTCTGGCTGTAATGCTACATGGGGGGGGCTGGCTGCTGTATGCTACAGGGGGGGGCTGGCTGTATGCGACAGTGGGGGGGCTGGCTGGCTGTATCTTCATGGGGCTGCTGTATACACATGGGGGGGGCGTCTGTATACTACACAAGACTACAACCCTCGCTATACTCGAGTCAATAGGTTTTCCCGTTTGTGGTGGTAAAATTAGGGTCTCCGGCTTATACTCGGTCGGCTTATACTGATATTACGTACTCTTTTTGGATCAATACCGTTTGAATTAAATTTTCATATTTAGCATCAAACCCCGTATATAATCCCCTTTTTAAATCTGCACCCCTCAACTCAAACAGCTTTAGGAAGAATCTTAACCCCTTGAGATCTTCATAGGAATTGAATCAAAAGCGAAGGTGAATTTAGAAGGTTACTTGTGCCGTTTATGACGTTCAGTTAGCCCTAAAATTTACCATTTTCAAACATAAAAAATAGAAAAACCACCATACAATTTGTTCTCAGTTTCTCCCAAGTACAGAGACACCCATATGTGGCTTATTCTTGTTATGGGCGCACCGTGAGGCACAGGAGGGAAGGAGGGACCTCTTTTTTGCGTTATTGGGCCATGTGACGGCTGTTTTTGTGGGATGAATATGCTTTTCCAGTGGTACCATTTTGGGTGGGTATCACCTATTTTGAAAATTTATGAAACTTTTTTTTAGGCAGATTGAAAAGCTTCCTTCGGTACTGGATTTTTTACTTTTTTTTTCGTATTCAACCGTTAGCTATAATCATGTTTATCTGTATTCTACCCCCCCAGTTTAAATACGTTACGGGAAAATACCGACTTGGAATATTTTTTCTTACGACGCGTTTTACTAAATTGTCAAATAAACCCTAATGTGGGGAAATCTATCATTTAAATTATTGCCGGTCCTTCCAAGTGGCATAACATGTATTTTTGGTACAGGACTTGTTTGTGAGCTTGGATTTTTGCGGGACATGTTGTTTTTTCACATGTATCATTTTGGAGTACTAGTTATTTTTGATCACTTTCTATTATTGCATTTTTTGTGGCTTATCTGATAAAAATCTTAATTTTTTGGCAGTCTTTTGGGTGTTTTTTTACGACGTTCAACTATAGGGTTGATAATGATATGATTTACTTTTAGTCTATGATTGTTACGACGACGCGGTCGATACAACATAAGTGGGTTTTTGTTGGATTTAGCCTTTTTTGGGATGTATATGTCTCCTTTAATATGTTATGGGGCTATGGCATTTTAATTGATTTCTTACTTTATTTTTTTTTTGAAAAACATTTTTTTTTACTTTTTTACTTTTACACCATGGACATGAACAAGTCAATCATCTGATTGCTTGTTTCATGTACTATTCCTGCATACTGATGTATTGGCAGGGTATTAGCAGTGTCAGCCTATCACTTGGGGCAGATGTAAGCTCCAGCCTGCCATAGCATGATCGGCACCCCCCGAAAACGAAGCGTGGGGGGGGGGATCGCTGTCGTGTTGACTCACGGCATTTTAGCGGGCTTCAACAAAACCGTGGATCGAGCTCACTCCTATCGCTGGTGTTACCCGTGTGGTGCCGGCTATATGTTACAACCACACCCCGTGTTTCCCGAGCCAGTTCGGCTCAGATCCAGAGCAAGCCGCTCAGCTCAGTGGTGGGATATCCACCTGGAGCGCTTAGGGGTTAAACAAAACGATCCAATAAACTGAGATGCAAAACTGACACATTTCATGTCTAGTTTTTCCATGACTTCTTGGAAAAAAACACCTATGGATGTATCGATCCGTTATTCAGTTTTTTTTTCTGACAAATTAAAAAGTCTGCACCACTGTCAGTTTTTCTGTCAGAAAATAAGATGATAATGAAAAGACAAAAAAGTTTTCCATCCTTTGAATGTTATTTGGAACGGATCTTTTTCTTCCGATTTTGTTACTTTTTGTATAAGTGTATAAATGTTAAGTGTGTAAAAAAATATATTAAGCAAGTGTTTTTCAATGAAGACCCTGCCTGCAACCTTGTTAACCAAGGGGGGGTGGGGAACGCCGTAGGTGGAGAATTAAAAGATAATTAAATAAATACAATAAATAATGCTGCTACAATATTCCGATGATCTGGTGATTAACAACCCTCATAGCAAATTAGCTGTTTTATAAAAGGTTCATAACATTTTAACTTAATAATAATGATTATGATAACTATTTAATAGCGCACACAGATTACGCAGAGGCGCTGCACAGAGCTGCCCGATCAGTCCCAGATGAACATCAGAGATTTGTTGCATCACATGTTTCTGCCAATGTACTACATGGGGGTAATCTTGAAAATTCCCAGATAAGTTTGGTTGATGAAATTGTCATACATATATTGAGAAAGTTTAAGATACAAGTAGAACAAGAGCGGACAAAAAGAAATGGGTTAAATTTGGATACATTTTTGATAACAGATACATTTCCAAACAAAAAAAAAAAAGTGGTATAAAGAGAGATGAGCGCACACTAAAATGCCGGGTACTCGTTATCGAGACGAACTTTTCCGATGCCGAGTGCTCGTCCTCGAATAAGCGACGAACCCCATTGAAGTCAATGGGAGACTCGAGCATTTTTCAAGGGGACAAGGCTCTGCACAGGGAAGCTTGGCCAAACACCTGGGAACCTCAGAAAAGGATGGAAACCCACGGAAATGGACAGGGAAACAGCAGGGGCAGCATGCATGGATGCCTCTGAGGCTGCTTAATCGCACCATTATGCCAAAACTATGGGCAACAGCATGGCCATGACAGAGTGACAGAATGAAGCTAGATAGCATCTAAAACATCCAATAATTGACCCTGACACTATAGGGGACGGCATGCAGAGGCAGCGGCAGCAGGCTAGAGAGTGTCATGGCGACATACCCTAAATGGACTCAGGCTTCAAACCAATGGGTGGCAGAGAGGAACCAAAGGAGGTGAGCAAGAAGCGCTCAAATAATATCGGTACATGATAAAAGTTTGCCAGTATATTTTGTGGATTACACAGCAGGGTGGCGACAAAGTTAACAGGGAAGCCATGAAAACAACCCAAAATTCTGCCTGACACAGCTCGTTTGATAAGGGGACCATGTATGGAGGCAGTGAACTAGTAGTAGATTAAAGGTGCTGCAGTTAAAACTATGTTAGTTGGATCTTGGCATGGAGCTGGCGCTCCGCTGCCAGGCGAGCTTTCGCCAATCCAAGCCCCTGTCTCTAGGCTACTCCCCAAACAGCACTTCTAAGAACCTTTTGTATAAGATCAAGTGTAGTAGCGTTCTTATAAGTTTAGGATATGGCGGGTGAGGGGAATGTAAACAGATGCGCAAGAAGCGCTGAAATAATATCCCTAAATGGTAAAAGTTTGCCAGTATATTTTGTGGATAACACAGCAGGGTGGCGACAAAGTTAACAACTTTGATGTGGAATCCATGAAAACAACCCAAATTTCTGCCTGACACACCTCGTTTGATAAAGGGACGATGTATGGAGGCAGCTATATGGACGACTTTTGGAGGTAGCAATGGAGACAACGTGTGGAGGCTGCTATGGAGACAATTTAATTTGGATAGTGCCTGTATGTGGCAGTCCCAAACATTTTTCAAACCAGAGGAGCAGGTAGGTGGCCCTCCAGTAAAATGGAATAGATTGAGTGCCTGTATGTGGCAGTCCCAAAAATTCTTCAAACCAGAGGAGCAGGTAGGTGGCCCTCCAGTAAAATGGAATAGATTGAGTGCCTGTATGTGGCAGTCCCAAAAATGTTTCAAACCAGAGGAGCAGGTAGGTGGCCCTGCAGTAAAATGGAATAGATTGAGTGCCTGTATGTGGCAGTCCCAAAAATTTTTTAAAACAGAGGACCGGGTAGGTGGCCCTCCAGAAAAATGGAATAGATTGAGTGCCTGTATGTGGCACTCACAAAAATTGTTTCAAACAGAGGACCGGGTAGGTGGCCCTCCAGAAAAATTAAATGCATGAAGTACTATAGCAAGAGCCAGTGGGCCCTGTCAAAAAATAGCCATTTTCCTCTGCTTTACTGTACAAAGAGGAGGAGAAGGAGGAAAATGAGGAGGAGGAGGAGGAGTGGATCAATTATTCAGGTTGAGCTTCCTTCACCTGGTGGAGATTGGAAATTCTGAGAAATCCAGCCTTTATTCATTTTAATAAGCGTCAGCCTGTCAGCGCTGTCAGTCGACAGGCGTGTACGCTTATCGGTGATGATGCCACCAGCTGCACTGAAAACCCGCTCGGACAAGACGCTAGCGGCAGGGCAGGCAAGAACCTCCAAGGCGTACAGCGCCAGTTCGTGCCACATGTCCAGCTTTGAAACCCAGTAGTTGTAGGGAGCTGTGTGATCATTTAGGACGATGGTATGGTCAGCTACGTACTCCCTCACCATCTTTCTGTAAAGATCAGCCCTACTCTGCCGAGACTGGGGACAGGTGACAGTGTCTTGCTGGGGTGACATAAAGCTGGCAAAAGCCTTGTAAAGCGTACCCTTGCCAGTGCTGGACAAGCTGCCTGCTCGCCTACTCTCCCTCGCTACTTGTCCCGCAGAACTACGCACTCTGCCGCTAGCGCTGTCAGAAGGGAAATACTGTTTCAGCTTGTGCACCAGGGCCTGCTGGTATTCATGCATTCTCACACTCCTTTCCTCTGCAGGGATGAGAGTGGAAAGATTTTGCTTGTACCGTGGGTCCAGGAGAGTGAACACCCAGTAATCGGTGCTGGAATAAATTCTTTGAACGCGAGGGTCACGGGATAGGCAGCCTAGCATGAAATCTGCCATATGCGCCAGAGTACCAACGCGTAAGAATTCACTCCCCTCACTGGCCTGACTGTCCATTTCCTCCTCCTCCAACTCCTCCAACTCCTCTTCTTCTGCCCATACACGCTGAACAGTGAAGGACTCAACAATGGTCCCCTCTTGTGTCTCGCCAACATTCTCCTCCTCTTCCTCCTCATCCTCCTCCACCTCCACCTCCTCCGATATGCGCTGAGAAACAGACCTTCGACCGAGCATCAAGCTCGGACGAGCATGTTCGCTCATCTCTAGTCTGCATCAATAATCCTGGCGTCCGGAGTGACCAGCAATACACAGGGCATTTATTACATCTATCCTGAAGACTTGATTAAATTAGACAGCTCAGCAAGAAATGTCAGCAGCATGGAGGAGAATCTGGGAAGTCGAGTTTTCTAATGTATTTCTGAATGTTATTTCCCTTTATGACATGTTTATTATGCTGTCACACCAGAATCCACTGTATCATTTAGGTTTCTTTTTATGACGGGCCTCATGGTTCTGAGGAGGCCTTCATATAATATCCTGCTTTTTCCCTTTCAATCCAAAGAAAGCAATTTGTTAGTGACAGATGCAATCGGCAGCACGCCATTGATGGAGTGATGAGATTGTTGTGAATTTCATTTTTTTTCGGATTACAAATAATGTATTCTTTAAACTTAACCATTTTTTTAGGTTTTTTTTGTTCAGTTCTGGTGCTTACAGGGGTTTTCCCACCAAACAAGTGAGGCCCTATCCACAGGATCTCTGTCAGCTCCATAGAAATGAATGGAGCAGAACGGTCCACTAATCTCGAGAAGCGGGGAGGGGTCTGACGGAGGTACCTTGGACCCTGTTGGACCCACCCGTTCTCATGATCCGTGGGGGTCTCATCACTGAGAGCCCCACCGATCAGCAAGTTAGGCTTGAAAACCCCTTGAAGTATTTTATTAATGAATGGATCACTTCCACGGATCATTGGAATCCTCTACTTGTGTATGTATTAGATAAGATGTGTGACTTATAGGGGCTCTGGACACTGCCAGTGACACGCTCTCTCCAACCGGTAAAGTGACTCATCTAAGGCAAAAAGTGACTTATTTACTATACTTGTCTCCTCATATGGGGTAAATATATTATGGCTCCCCTTAGACTAACTGGGAGGCATTCATTACTGACTTTCCGACATTTTTTTTGTTATTTTTCCCTGCTGCACCTGTAGCGCCATATTTATGAAGCGTCAGCACCACAATTTTGCTCTTTTTTTCCGACACTCCAGTTATTTTTTTTTGGTAGCTCAATTTTGACGCAACTTGTGAATGCCAAAACTTTTCCTGCTCTTCTATTTTCTCCAACAGTTTTCTTGGGACAAAATGTGTTGCACGCTTAGACCCACAAAAAGCAAGTCTGCGTGGTTCTATTTCCGCTTCCTGAATGTGGCGACATTTTAGATCCTTTTCAGTTGTGTGGCAATTTATTAATCCCTTGTGCCACAATCTAACACTCTTATCTAACTCTCTGCACAGTTCATGCACACAGTAAGCGGACCCTTGGGACACTATTGATAACTGCCCCCCACTGTCTGCACTCCATGAAGTTATACTTCAGGTGCTAGGTCCATATATTTCAACTGTATATCAGAAGGGTTTTGTTTCTTCTCCAGACATCGTTCTGTATGCTCATCTTCTGGGGCTTTGAACTATTGCTGGAAAACAATGGGCTTCTAAAACCTGCCTGTATGGAGTGAATTGTATAGGCTCAAATGTGATCCAGATATGATGCTGAGGTAGTCAACATCAGAGACTATAGAAAAGCAAGATAAGATGCCCAACTAAGCTGTAATGGCAGCATAGGTATTGGCTTGAGTAGGGTTATAATCTGTTCTCAGGGTCTGTTCACATTCATTCAACTTATTTTCACTATTGGCCTATGTGTTCCTGATTAGTAGGTCTCAGTGCGAGGACATGCTGATGTATGGATCATTGAGAGAGAGCAATAGGCACTTTAAGTCATGTAACAAGGGTGATGTCATCTAAGGTCCTTTTACATCTGTAACGTATACCCCATGTATGTATCTGATCTCATAAAAGTCACAGCATATTTGGATTTCTACTCTTCCCCATCCTCCAGGGACTTCTACACCTCCCCATGCCTCCATGGACTTATACACCTCCCTATACCTCCATGGACTTCTACACCTCTCCATGCCTCCATGAGAGGCTGCTGTGATTTCATGTGATCAGATACATACATGGGGTAGATGTTGCAGATGTAATAGGCAGATGTAAAAACCTTAGATGACATCACTTTGGTTCCATGGCATGCTGAGAAGAGGCATGGGACATGGGGAGGAGCAGGTGGGAGGGGCTGGTTGAGCAGGACATGCCTGCTTTGATGCCAGGTAATATAAGATAAAGTTGATTTATGGAGAAGTAAGGGGAACTCCTTTTAGCTAAAAGAAGGGTTCTATGGGAAGCTGTCACTAGTTGTATTTGTGAATATGTAGTTACTGGTTCCCTTTAAATAGCCTGGTACAACTTTTCCCTGGGAAAAAAAAAAGATGCCGGCTTTTTCGATCCTTCTGTGGTTTTCAAGGTAGACAGTACAAGTAGCACATAATAAATCAGCATATGGCTACAATTCACAAAAATCAATTATGAGAAAATCTGTTCTTGTTAACATTCAACTACTTTCATTCTGCAATGCAGGCTGGAGATTGGATACAATGGTTCAAAAGGGTTAAAGGAAATGCCGGGGAAAGTCTACAAATGCATCTCATATACACTGTGTTGTGAATCCAAAGCTCGGAGCGCAGCAGGGATTCAGAAGACTGAAATTACAAGGGAGTCTTTGATACATATGGTGTCCGACTTCCTTAAAAGAACTGGACCAGGAACAAAGTGTGGGTGTCGCCAGGGATTCCAGGGTTGTCACGGCAACCATTATTCCCTCCCCTCCTAAAGAATATCAACAGGAATAAGGAAAAAGATATCTGGCTGCTTTCTTAAATTTCGCTTTCCAAGTGTGAAAATGTGTAGCAATCCACTTATTTTTACTGCAGGAGGATTGTCCTTTGTTGTCTTTACACTTAGGCAATGATGAATACTGTGTGTGGCCACTACTCACAGATCATGGGAGCATCTGTTCACACAATGAGTTAACTGAGTGGTTTTTACATTTTTCTGGTATTCTGTGTAAAACAGGACTAAATGATATTGATAAAAAAGGCGTAACCCCCCCCCCCCCTATAAATAGACAACAATGTGTGAATGTGTGAAATCTGACTGAATCTTATACTTTTTACTAGTGTTATGTAGAAATCAGGAGACAAAGTTTAAAAAAGTGTTTCTAAGAATGTACAGCATATTATAGAGAAGTACCTGAGGAAATTGCAGATAGTGTCCTATCTGCAGGAGGCGTGTTATACAGCAGGAGAATCTGTGCAGATTGTACAAAGTGTCCTATCTGCAGGGTGCATGTTATAGAGCAGGAGGAGCTGAACAGATTGCACATAGTGTTCTATCTGCAGGCAGCATGTTATAGAGCAGGAAGAGCTGAGCAGATTGTACATAGTATCCTATCTGCAGGCAGCATGTTACAGAGCAGGAGGAGCTGAGCAGATTGTACATAGTGTCCTATCTGCCAGAGGCTTATTATAGGGCAGGAGAAGCTGAGAAGATTGTACATAGTGTCCTTTCTGCAGGCAGCACGTTATAGAGAAGGAGGAGCTGAGCAGATTATACATAGTATCCTATCTGCAGGCAGCATGTTACTGAGCAGGAGAAGCTCTGCAGATTGTACATAGTGTCCTGTCTGCAAGCAGCATGTTACCGAGCAGGAGAAGCTCTGCAGATTGTACATAGTGTCCTGTCTGCAGGCAGCATGTTACTGAGCAGGAGAAGCTCTGCAGATTGTACATAGTGTCCTGTCTGCAGGCAGCATGCTACCGAGCAGGATTAGCTGAGCAGATTGTACAGTTTCATTAATGCATATAGAATGTTGTAAAGCAGGAGGAGCTAAACAGCTTGTACAGTGTCCTTTCTGCAAGCAGCATGTTATAGAGCAGGATAAGCTGAACAGATAGTACATAGTGTCCCAAATGCAGGAATAATGCTATGGAGCAAGGGGATCTGAGAAGGGGAGCTGTAAGATTTATGCATTATACCTTGTTGATTATAGTAATACCTACTTATGCTAGATCTAGAGCCAAACCCTGGATTCCCAAACCCGGAATGTAAAGAAATGTAAAGAAAATCTACCATCAAATTCGAGCATGCTAAACCATGGACACTTACTCATAGATCCAGGCACTGCAGTAAACTTCTTTTATTTGTTAACCATGGCCGCCTTTCTTCTAAAATCAACTTTTAAAATTAAGCTTACATACATGTTACCAGAGCCCCTCAGTGCTGCACAGTGGGCAGAACATGTCTCAGCCTCTCTCCCTCCTTCCTCTGCCTGTGTAAGGGAGACCTGCTCCGCTCATTGTAAGAGCATGTGAAAATGCAACACAGAGGGACTCTGTTAACGCCCCTCAGAGCCCTTCAGGCTCATTACCATAACTATAAAAGTTGATTTAGAAGGAAGAAACCCGTAAGTAAGAAGAAAATTTATAGTGCTATGAGTGAGTGTCCCTGGTTTATCCTACTTGATTTTGATGGTAGATTTCCTTTAAATGAAGGGAAATACATGATATTTAGACATTCTCATAATATAAAATCCTCCAAGTTTCAAGAGGGACGGGGTTAAATTATGGTGGTTAATCCCTCCATTTTACTAGTTATGAAAACATATGCAGAGCTTTATTTTAAATATTAGCAACATTTTGTATATATTTAAAGCAACAGGGAATATTATGTATATATACACTCACCGGCCACTTTATTAGGTACACCTGTCCAACTGCTCGTTAACACTTAATTTCTTTCTAATTTCTAATCACAACACATGGCGGCAACTCAGCGCATTTAGGCATGTAGACATGGTCAGACAATCTCCTGCAGTTCAAACCGAGCATCAGTATGGGGAAGAAAGGTGATTTGAGTGCCTTTGAATGTGGCATGGTTGTTGGTGCCAGAAGGGCTGGTCTGAGTATTTCAGAAACTGCTGATCTACAGGGATTTTCACGCACAACCTCTCTAGGGTTTACAGAGAATGGTCCGAAAAAGAAAAAACATCCGTGAGCGGCAGTTCTGTGGGCAAAATGCCTTGTTGATGCCAGAGGTCAGAGGAAATGGGCAGACTAGTTTGGCTGATAGAAAGCCAACAGTGCTCATTGCCACCCGTTACAACCAAGTAGCAAAGAGCATCTCTGAATGCACCAGTACGTCAACTTGAGGCAGATGGGCTACATCAGCAGAAGACACACCGGGGCCACTCCTTTCAGCTAAAGAACAGGAAACTGAGGCTACAATTTGGCACAACTCAGGGAAATTGGACAGTAAAGATTGGAAAAACGTTGCCTGGTCTGATGAGTCTCGATTTCTGCTGCGACATTCAGATGGTAGGGTCAGAATTTGGCGTCAACAACATAAAGCATGGATCCATCCTGCTTTATCAACGTTTCGGCTGTGGTGGTGGTGTCATGGGTGGGGGAATATTTTTTGGCACTCTTTGGCCCCTTGGTACCAATTGAGCATCGTGACAACGCCACAGCCTACCTGAGTATTGTTGCTGACCATGTCCATCCCTTTATGACCACAATGTACCACACATCTGATGTCTACTTTCAGCAGGATAATGCCATGTCATAAAGCTGAATCATCTCAGACTGGTTTTCTTGAACATGACAATGAGTTCACTGTACTCAAGGCCTCCACAGTCTCCAGTATCTCAATCCAATAGAGCATCTTTGGGATGTGGTGGAACGGAGATTCGCATCATGATGTGCAGACCGACAAATCTGCGGCAACTGTGTGATGCCATCATGTCAATATGGCCAAAATCTCTGAGGAATGCTTCCAGCACCTTGTTTGACTCTATTCTCCACACGAAGAATTGAGGCAGTTCTGAAGGCAAAAGGGGGTCCAACCTGTTACTAGCATGGTGTACCTAATAAAGTGGCCGGTGAGTGTACGTCTTTATAATACGGTGAATATAATGTAATAAAAATATTATAGCTTTCATAGAAGTCTATGGAGAGGTCATAAGGAGAGAGGGGTCAAGTGAGAGAGTATATACATTTTGAGAGGTTTTTGATGCTAAACAATAGGTTTTTCTCACTCCAAGGGCTTTAGTTACTTTAATACTAATTAAAAGTTCCAATTTATGTTCTCTTTAGTGTTTAAAATGAGTAAGGGAGAATTAAATTTCTGAATCTCCATGTGCTGTATATGGGAGACATCATAGCATCTAGTCTCCACTCTAAGAAACCTGAGAATTAGAAATGGAGCCATAGGTGGGAAAACTAGTGTAAATGTGCATACAGTAGCAAGTGATCTGAAAGGTTACAATTACCTTATGTGCTGATTATTAGGAGTGATGTACATTGTTTTCATTATGATAAATGATCTTGATTCTCTAACAAAAAATTATATGAAATCTTTCTTTATTGACCATAGTCTTATTTTTGACATTCAATTATTTCATTCTTAATCTTATGTCCCCCTGCACATATCCTGTGGAGACAGAACAATATGCAGCCAATCAGATGAATAGATCGAGTATGAAGCAATGACTTATCCAACTGTGCAATCAAGTATTTCACTGGTATCTTCCATAACTTACTGACTTACTACAAGAAGCTTCAACCTTCAGCATAAAATGATCACCTGCCATTATGATAAGGCTGGAAAAAGACAAAGGTCCATCAAGTCCAACCTATTAGACTAAATAAATGGTTTCTTCACATAACTTCACATATTTTTGTTCTCAAGAAAGGCATGCAGGTTCCTCTTGACGGTGTACAAAGTATCCGCCATAACAACCTCCTCCGGTAGAGAGATACATAGTCTCACTGCTCGCACAGTAAAGAACCTCTGTCAATGGGGATGGTGGAACCGCCTCTCCTCTAGGTGTAGAGGATGCCTCCATCTATGGTAATGGTAGCACTGCCTCTCCTCTAGGTGTAGAGGATGCCCCCGGTCTATGGTGATGGTAGAACCTCCTCTCCTCTAGGTGTAGAAGATGCCCCCTGTCTATGGTTATGTATGTGACCACCCATCTCTCTAGGTGTAAGGAGGCCCCGTCTTTTTGATGTATGTAGAACCAGCGCCTCTCCTTAGGTGGTAAGAGGATGTCCCCTGTCTATGGTGATGGTAGAACCACCTCTCCTCTAGGTGTAGAGGATGCCCTCTGTCTATGGGTATGGTAGAACCTCCTCTCCTATAGGTGTAGAAGATGACCCTTGTCTATGATGGTGGTAGAACTGCCTCTCATCTAGGTGTAGAGGATGCCCCCTGTCTATGGCGATGATAGAACGGTTCTCCTATAGATGTAGAGGAATCCCCCTGTCTATGGCGATGATAGAACGGTTCTCCTCTAGGTGTAGAGGATGCCCCCTGTCTATAATGATAGTAGAACCTCCTCTCCCCTAGACCTAGAGGATGCCCCCTGTCTATGGTGATGTAGAACCTCCTCTCCTCTAGGCCTAGAGGATGCCCCCTGTCTATGGTGATGTAGAGCCTCCTCTCCTCTGGGCGTAGAGGGTGCCCCCTGTCTATGGTGATGTAGAGCCTCCTCTCCTCTGGGTGTAGAGGATGCCCTCTGTCTATGGCGATGGTATAATATCCTCTTTTCTAGCTGTGATCCAGTATACTTATATCAACTTTTAAACGTGAAACTTTGATGAAAAGTTCCCTTTAAAAAGAAAATTTCTTGTATTTGGACTGACTAAAGATTTCTCTTCATTCTCAGATGCTAACATAACTAGCACAGATGACTCTCATACATAGCTCTTATTGATTCATATAGCTACTAGATACAGATCAATCTCTCTACTAAGAAATCTACAGAGCATGTAGTATTTATCAATATCTTCAATATAATAAGAGAACAGATAGCATTGTCTTCACAGCAGCTATGCAATACACTTTTGTTAGCAAGACCTTGGGGCATGTGTATAAGTACATTTATGTTACGCAAATTCGCAATTTTAGAAAGGAAAGAAAAACGTTTCCGAGATAGTGTGTCATTAAAGCGCTATAAATAAAAAGCCAAGGGAGGAGAAAAATCTTTATATGGAATTTGAGTTAATATATTTGAATGAGGATCATTACTCTACCAAGTGAACGCCACGAACATATGTTCAATTAAAGTGTCCTTTTATATTGGATTTGGAAACAAATGTTCTATTTTTGATCATTTTACATCTAAGCGAGGAAAGTGATTATTTTTAAGTCTGTAATTCTGTCTAGCCATCTGCAAATCCTATCATCCCTCACACCGTGACACCCGTGTACGGTTATGTTCCCTTTCCATTCCATATGGTATATAATTTTTTATGTAATATAGAATGATGGTTAATTGATTTTTAGGAAGCTTTGTAAATTAATGAGATGATACACTCAGCAGTGAGGTCAGAACTGTTTCCTTTTATTGCCTGCTGATGACTCTGTACATTCTGCGTACATCAGGCGATCAATGTAAAATAGCTTGAGACAGGGTATAGATCTTCATGTATTCAGTTCTTGGATCATTTAAGTTTCTGTCATTTCAGTGATTGATTTTATTAGTTTTCCTATGTGTACATGAAGAATACCAGTTATTTTGCCACAGACTTCAGCACCAAAGTGGTTAAAGACTAGCTGCTATAATATACAAAAACCAGGCGATGCATGGATCCAACAAGGTACAGCAACAAAAAAAGCAATCCAGCTCAACGTCCTCTAGAATATAATGGTGAAGTTTATTTCAGCATATAGCTCGTCTTAACATCAGGTAAAAAACACAGAATCAACGCATTTCGGCGTTAGCCTTAGTCTTGATCTAGTTCAACTAAGGCTAACGCCAATTTTGTGTCGTGGCTTAGCTGCGTTCGCCAACACAGAAGAAATGTTTGCGGCACAAACTGACGTGCGCCACAATTCTTCAGGATTAACAAAGTGCACCAAAAACAATGGTGCATTCTGCTGGAGCAGTGCACAAGTTTCGGTGAATATGGTCAGTTTGCACTACTTTTGATAAATGTGGCCCAATGTCTCCTGACCCATATTAATAGCTCACCATGAAAAGGTGCAGCAGTAAAGAGGTTAATCTGATGGTAGATATCCTTTAAGGGTTCCATATATCTTTGACAACAGAATGTCATCAGTTGTTGTCTAAGTAACTTGTTTGTAGTAACTGTTTAATTGTAATAAGTACATCAGTACGGAACGGTGCAGCTTTCGATGCAGCACTTATTACAATTAAACAGTTACTACAAACAAGTTACTTAGACAACAACTGATGACATTCTATTGTCAAAGATATATGGAACCCTTAAAGAATATCTACCATCAGATTAACTAATGGTAAATGACTATTATATACCTCCCCGCCCCGTCCCCCTGTGTCCCAAGCTTCATTTCTTATATCTGTGCATGAACGCATTTCTGTAAAAAATAAGTTTATAAGATATGCAAATTAGCCAGTGGTGCTCTGCAGAGCACCATCATGCTCCACTGTGATATAATGGCATCCATATTCTGAGAGCCAGTGATATCATCGGCTTTTCTATCAGCATTTGGTACGGCCCCGGGGCGAGAATAAATAGTACAACAGTGGAGCCTGATTGTGCTCTGCAGAGCACCACAGGCTAATTTGCATATTTTATAAACATATTTTTTTTACAGAAATGCGGCTATGCAAAGATATAAGAAATTCAGCTTGGGGACAGGACGGGGAGGTATATAATAGTCATCTACCATCAAGTAATCTGATGGTAGATGTCCTTTAACTTTTCAGCCTACCACCACCATCTATATCCTCTAACACTTGCATCAATGCTCTACTGTCCACCATCCAACCATAGGTTTCCCAGCAGTAGAGAAAGAAAACAGATAAGCAGAAATTCTAATGTTATTAAAGGAAAAAATGAACAACCTACTGATGGTCACACATGGCATGGTAAGCAAATCCAGCACCCATCCCGTCAAACCAATGACGTTCCACAGGATCTAAAAATATACCTTTGATGCACACAATCTTCAAAGTTTGTTCTGTATATAATGTATTTCCTTGTAACCTTTAAAAAGTTTTACACATATGTCATATCTTATGCATTAATTGACATTTACTCAGATTTCGCTTGAGCATTTCACACCGGAAGCATGAATTCTACTGAAAGGCAAATAAAACACAAAACCATCCTTTCAAATAAAACGAGATCCCCGACTTGTTACAGAGTAGCTGGTGTAATATTCTCCATTGCCATTTATTATAATTTAAACCCACTTTCTATTAAACAATGAACAATTACTCACAAGCACAGCAAAGATGGCATTTAAATGTATTAACAATGGAAGGAAATGATTCTCATTCCGAGTTAATTATTAATCTTTGCACTATTCTTTCTTACACAAGTTAATAACCTGAACCCCCTAAGAAATGTAAGCAGACTCTGTAGGGAAAATTCATTTTGGTTACTTTCTATGCGGATGGCAAAATGCTATTTTTTTCTTAAAAAATGAAAAAATAAATATTTATATCTTGTGTATAAATATCATCCTTGATATTATTATTTTCCATGAATAAGGTTATGAAACCAACATTACTACATGTTAACTAAACCATCGAAAGGATATGATTCACAAAACAAACAGTTGGTGGCTACAGATGAAGAGGAGTATATTGGATGACATCCTATATATGCTATACGTATCCTAAAGAAGCCAAAGCAGCTATGATGGATCCACATTCAAAGGGATGTCAAAAAGTTCTGAAGCTTTGCACTCACTTATTATAGGGTCTATCAGATTTCCTTTGAGACGCAACTCTAAATGGTTGTAAAAATGTCACTTCAAAGTTCACTTTTATCTCCATCCAAATCAAATAGCCATCTAGAAAGGACTAGAATTCCAATGTGAACAGAGCTTTACAGAATTGAAAAATATCATACTATTTTTAAAAATCCTTTACAAGTTATCTACCTTTGCCTACTCAACGTAAAGGTCATTACCTTACAAAAGCATAATATTAAAGGGCTGTCATCAGAATATGCACCTCTGCCAGGTGATCAACCTTGATCATCCCCCTTTCTAACACGTTGCTAATTTTCATGAGCAAAATCCAAACACCGAAAATTGGACATGTACTATTATACGAATGACTTTTGTGTAAACCTGGTCTCATTTCTGATTTACAACTAGGTTGTTTCAAGCAGGAAGCCCCTGTATAAGATGTTGAAATGCTCTAAAAGGATATAAATCTGTTGGGACTCTCTGAATGAATGTGGTTGCAGGCTTCTGAGCCACTCCCAGGGCTGTAAAAGACATCTGACTTGCAGTATCTGTTCCGTGGAAAGTTCAGTGATTCATTCTGGAGCTCAGTGTTGGTCTTACATGTAGGTTGAGTGATGCAGGGCAAGCCAGTCAGCTGCTGGGGCGGCATCCAGGAACTGGATAAATGGCTAATCCCCAGTTTACGCAGGGCTGGTTATGCTTTCTCCTATGACATTCAGTATGTCTGTCTGTTTGGGTTTGGTGTATCCAGCTTGAACCAGCACCATGAAGCCCAACCAGATCTGGAACCCTGTCTGGTGTGGAACACGGTATCATGCCTAATCTGGAACTCTATATCCTTCTTGTTTTGGAACCCTCTATCCTGGCTGATCCACAACCGAAAAAATTTACCTGTACTTGTATCCTGTATGATCCAGAACCCTCACCTTATCCGTAACCCCAATCTTGTATCTGAGTCGGTTTCCGGTACCCCATTCCAGACCCTGTACTTCAATCCTGAGTCTGTATCCTCATCCCGAGCCTGTTTCTCGATACTCTTGTCCGAATATTTTTGCTGTCCCAGACAAAACAATAAAATTGATCTATAGCCAACACAATAAAAACTACTGCTACTGAAAGGAAATGTCTTCTTTGAATTAAAAAAACATTGTAACCTGAACTTGGATCTTTATTGAATTGAGACCAAGACCACTCTAGCTAAAAAGTAGGTTAAAATAGCATTCATATTTAGAGATAAATGGCTCAGATTCATAGCAAAAAGACTAGAAAAAACAGAAGCAGAATGTTGCATGTAGCTTTATTTTGCCCTTTCCAACAGCTCCACGCCAGGGAGGTCATGGAGGGGTTTGAATTTGGCGCAGCTGGCTGGAGGGTGGGCACGGATGGTGGGGAGTGACCCGGCACAGGGCAGTTCTGACCCACACTCACTGCAGTCGGCAAATTTTCATATGTGAAAATTCGCCTATCTGTCGTAGATATAAACGCTGCACAGGCCACCAACAGATACATCAAGAGGCCGGAGCATAATTGTATGATAAAAAACCCCATCATATTTATTCTGTTTTAAATTCTGCGATTTAACATTATAGAATTTCTTTTTGGATCAGCTCACATTTAAGCTTTAGTGGACTTGTCATTTTTGATAAAACTCACATTGGTGTTTCAATGACAATGTGTTAAAAAAGGGAAGAAAAGGCAACTTTATTGCTTCCCTCTGCCTAAAGCTATGATGGCAGCGACCATCTTTCTGTCTAAATGATTGCTGCTGTGGAGTGCGCATTATCCCTTTCATTTCAATAGAGGTCATTGCAGCTAACGTAAGTAAAGGGGATAAGGTATGTGAGGATAATGCATATTTAACACCCGAGATTGTAGATTTTTTGTGTGTGACAAGAAGATTTGCATTTTTAAAAATAATAATTTTGTTTTTAAGATGCTCCATTAAGGAATAAAAGAAGTTTTCATTTTTGTATAAAACATTGCGGTTTCGGGTCTGCAGAACATAAACTCAGACTTCAGTCAAAGGTCTAGATTTGGTTCTCCCTCACCCCAAAGGTAACACCCGGGATCTGTTCTGGCACCGATTTCACGTGTATATCCTTCATGCGCAAAGCCAGCAAAAGCTGCCCATGTTGCAAGCACCGATCACGAGTGTTTGGATTTGCGTCTGGGTCTACGAACCTACCGGATCTGAATATTGATTGGTCAGCTCATTACTACTCTGAACCACTATGTAAACAGCTTCTCATTTTAACCACTTTCCTGTGGTTTTTCCTCATCTTATAACAAAAACCTTGCCATTTTTTATTTCACAATCATAGATGCTTATATAGATGCTGTATAGATGCTTATTTTGGGGTAAAAAAAATCATAGGGGGACATTTATTATGCCCTGTTCACCAGTTTTCTTGTAGACAAGGGGGGTTATTTATCTTTATTTTTCTTTCTGTTTTTTTTCTGTCTTTTTTGAGACATTTCTTAGCGCATTGCAATTTTTGAGCCTTTTTTGGGACACTTTGAAATGTCCGCCAGACAGTTGTTTTTTGTCAGTAAAACAAATTTATCTTCTGTTCCACATGCTAAATGTTGCATATGGTATTGATAATTTCTAATACTTGCAACATTTTTTGGCGCAAAAACTCTTTTGCGACATTGGCAACAAATGTCACAAAAAGAGATCTGAAAAAATAAACCCATTTAACAAAAGTAGCAGTTGGAAAAAAGACCGGCAAAAACTAGCCAAAACAAACAGAAATAAGATAAATGACCCCCAAGGTATAGAAAAAGTTGCAATAGTTGCGCATGGCCAGCGGATTCACCACAAGATTTACTGTGAAGCCTCTTTGTAGAGACCAGCATGCAGTAAGCTCAGAAATGCAAGGCAGCCTTACTCCCTGACCCTAGTCATAAGCCTCTAGCTAAACCAGTTTCCTGTGCTGTACTGAAGAGATGCAACCACATCGAAACTGTGCTGCCTACAGGTAGGAATCTGTTCCTTCTAGAATAGATATACCGGTTGGCTTTAATGCCACATACTGTTATTAGGCTTCCTAATGTCATGTTTGATGTTAATGGCTTGTCCAGGTTTAAAAAATAAATATATATATATATATATATATATATATATATATATATATATCTGGACTGGGGGGGTGCTGCACCCTTGATAAAGCATAAGATTCAACTTTTCCACCAAAAGTACCCACTGTCAATATGTGGGGCATGCTGAAGATTTATATTACTGGCATTATATGACTTATAATATTAATCTCGAAGCTGATCTCATCTCTTCAGTCTCTGTTTGTGAATTAGCAGTCTCTGTGATGGTGAGTGAAGACCCAGCTGCTGTCCCTTATTGCTGCCCCTCCCCATGCATAGAACTTCTATGTGATCTGACTCCTTAGCACTAGCAAGATGGAACTGAGTACAAATTTCAGCGTGTAAAGCAGATTAACGATAGAAGATGATGAGTGTCAAAGTAAGTGTGTAAGGAAGCACTTTCCTATGCTAACATACACGGGTGAACCTAAATACCCTCTGCATAAGGCGAATTATAGAACGGCGCCCCCTCTACTACATCTAGTAGTAATGTATCAGATGATTTTTTTCTGCACTCCATGCAGTGTCTGACCCCTATGCTGACATCTGGTGTAAAGAAACACTATTTTAAAATCTCTAGTTGTGCTTTGTAGCAGGACCCCTAACTGCACCCCTGATGCTACCCCCCATTTTGCTGCACATGGTGTTGCCTAAGGCAAGAAACACAACTCGCCTCATGGCTGGTCCACCCCTGCTGACATATAATAATAGGCTTGTTGTATATTTTTGTATTATTCATTTACATAAAGTTTGTTAAAAACAAAAACTAGTATGAAAAAGTAGAAAAGTGCACTTTAGAGCATGCTTTGAATATGAAGTATTATTTTGCCTATATAAATTGATTAGAGATCCATAACCCTTATTGCCTGGGTGCCAATATCAGAACATCCCAAATTATTGATGGGGGTTAACTCATTTCAGTCTTAGGCATCTTGCCAATGTTTCCATTTGAAGATGGAAAATACTTTATAGATATTGGGGCAGATTTACTTACCCGGTCCATTTGTGATGCAGTGTCGCGTTCTCTGCGCTGGATTCGGGTCCGGCCGGGATTTATTAAGGCAGATCCTCCGACGTCCACCAGGTGGCGCTGCTGTGCTGAAGAGCATTGGAACGCACTGGAATACACTGAGCCGGGCTGAGTGAAGGTAAGTGCAAGCTCCGCGTCACATTTTTTGTTTTAAATGCGGCGGTTTTTCCGAATCCGTCGGGTTTTCGTTCGGCCACGCCCCCCCGATTTCCGTCGCGTGCATGCCAGCGCCGATGCGCCACAATCCGATCACGTGCGCTAAAATCTCGGGGCGATTCCAGCGGAAATTGGCGCAAATCGGAAATATTCGGGTAACGCGAATCGGGCCCTTAGTAAAGGACCCCCATTGAGTAAAAAGAATACTATATTGCAAAATACACTGACCTATTTGTCTTTCTATTACAGAACAATGTAAAACCTTGGCTGCTGTTATGGCACTTAGAGGATTTCAGCATCTGTCGGCTAAGGTAATGACACTAATTTATTGCACTTCATGGATCCCGCTGTCTGTAATAATCAAGCAGAGGAGATGAAAAAATCCAAAGTTTCCAAAAGCCAGTACAAAAATATTCATTTGATTAATGTGGTCACAATGTCAAAATCATGACTTTTTGTATGTATGTATGTATGTGTATGGGATATCATCAAGCTTACAACTGCACTCATTATAATATCTTAAATATTGCCTTTAGCGATCTTATATAGGGTTTTTTTTAAGCATATTCCATTATTCTGGCACAGAGGGTCTATTATTATTTTGAGTGAACACAGAGAGAATATAAAGTGTCAAAGAACTTAAAGGGGGCAGCTTTATATCTTATTGATTTGGGATACAAAGAGGGTTACAATGGCTGTGAAGCCCAAAACTCATGGTATTATTTCAGTGGGTATTAGTATAATGTTAGACACAAGGGGGAACTTGTGTACAGAAATATTTGAGACTGAACATCTTCATGAGCTTATGTGATGGAAAATAGAAGACAAGAGATGTTACGGACTACAATCAGAGAAGACCTCACTTGTGAATCATTGTAAGTGCCTCCATTTAGACATTTTTTCTCTGTGCAGATCCACCAAAGTTCCTAACCATTACTTATGTTTGCATAATGAAGAACAATTTTATTAAATATAGAATAGATCCCTTTCATCTAATCCTAGAAGGGCAAAATATGTATGTCATGTGACCTATGATTACTTGTGATCTTTGATAACCTTAGTTAGATTCTACTGTTGGTCACTTGAAGATGACCTTTCATCATCTCCGCCAACTCCAACTCTTTGCATCTTTAAGTAGGTGCCACTCCATTAATTTCAACACTGCTGCTTTCTAAACCCTAGGACCACCCACCCTTCAGTATAGTGCAGTGATGGTGAACCTTTTAGAGAATTAGTTCCCAAATTGCAAACAAAAACCCACTTATTTATAGCAAATTGCCAACAGAGCAATTCAAGCAGTAACCTAATGCAATCTTCATGCAATCTTCACCAATATTGTTATTGGGATCCACAGCAGGAGCCCCAATGAAAATCTGACCCTGTCCGCACCTTCTCTCTCTTCCTGTAGGTAAACCAAAATGTTTCCCTATAAAACAGGGGTCCCCAAACTACAGCCCGCAGGCCACATGTGGCCCGCGGACCGTTTTTATCCAGCCCCCTGTCGCCTTCGGCAGTGGGGCAGGGGCCTCCATCTGTCCAGATAGGAAGCTCCTGCCCATCACTGTATAGTGCTTGATGCGGCCAAAAGTGGCTGCTCGAGCACTATTACTGCAGATAGAGCGATGTGGTCGGAAAACAACCCCGGCGCACAATGTTCCTTGAATCTGGATGCGCAGCCACGTGATTACGTCATCACGCCGCGCACCCCTTCCTGCCAGCCAGAAGAAAGGGGACGCGGGAGCCACTGCCAGAGGTGAGTGTAGGATTTTTTTTTTTAAGATTGTGGCAACGGGGCCCCTAATATATGAAATAATTAATGGTGGAGGGGCAGCATAGGGAATCATTAATTGTGGAGGGGCAGCATAGGGAATAATTAATGGCGGAGGGGCAGCATAGCAAATAATGGCGGGGGTCAACCAAAAGCAGGCTCATACTTCCCATTGAGATGCTGGTAAGTACTTGCTCTTTACTTTAAATTTTGTATTGTAGTGTTCCTGCTTTGTATTTTCACTAAAAAATAAGATATGTGCAGTGTACACAGGAATGTCTTATTTTTTTTAATTTCGAAACTTTAGTCCAGCCATTTAACGGCCCGTTATGTAAAATGTTTGGGGACCCCTGCTTTAAAATAATGCTGAGTATGGCATGTCCAAGGCTTCCTCGGACTGCAGGATTGCAGGACTGCAGGATTCCTTTAATTCCAATCTGGTGAACTCTATGCTGGGGCACCAATGTTATTGGTTTGCCACCACTGGTAAAGAGCTTAAATAGTCTTTCGGGTGTCGAAACTGACATAACGATGAGGGTCCCAAGAAGAAATTTCAATAAGGATGGAATCAGTAGAATGGCACATATCAAGAGTTGGAGTTGGGGAGGGAAGTTAAATATCCACGTTAAGACACCCAGGTAACAGCAGTAAAAACGAGTTTCAGATAAAGGGGTCAAATGCGACTTTTGCATCCCATCCAATGAACCCTTAACTATGACCTGCCCTTAATATTTTTGTAGGAATTTAGCCATATGTTTATTCTATAAAAATGATCAGACTTTTATACTCACTGATTATATACAATTTTTGCTTATACCTATTACATGCTATTCAGTGTAACTATATCCCAATTAATAAAATGAAGAATAATCTAAATGAATAATATTTGCAGATATGAGGTATTAGTCACTATTTGATTAATTCCAGCCACATCCAGTATGTAAATAAACCCAAGTGATCATTTGGAATTAACAATAATTGCTGCCATTGTAGATGAAATGAATTTGATATTTGAGAAATTCGTGTCATCATCCTTCTGTTGATTGCTGTATACGAGATGGAGAAAAAGTCAGCATGGTAATGACTTACTCCTAATGTTACTCTGCAATCAATGGTATACAGGACTCATTCACCTCCAAGCAATCATCTACCAGATATGTAATTCTTTGCATATACTTCTCCATTAGTTATAAAATAATATAACCATTATTGTAAATTATTACAGCAAATCTCCGGGCTATGCACAGCAGACTGGAAATCCAAGTCATTTTGTGTCATTTTATGGGGCAAAGTAGGGGGAGTCTAAAATAACTGAAGTTTCTAATTTCCTTTAAAAAGAGATGGAAATGCGGATAACTGGATAGAAAAAGAAGCGCTCCGAACAATAAAATAGTGAAAAAATTCTATACGGAACATTGAGATTCAAAAAAGAGGCTGGAGGTTTGAAGACATTTTTATCTGAATCTCAATGAAGGACTTTGGTGGGCACGCACCTGTACAATGTTTTCTCCATTATGCTCCCTTGGAATTTCTTTGTTTCTGTCTACAGAGAACATTTTAGCTATTCAAAGGAGTTGGCCACTTTTCAAAAAACTCTTGTATTAATCATGTCCCTAGATGTATACGTACTTGTGTCTTTGCTGCCTTTGAAAGGTTATTGCTAGTTCTCAGTATGAGGAGCTTCTTGCTGTAAAGGCTTGGCTGGACGTACAGGTGACATCACTCTTCACTTCTCATTCATTCCATTCACAGTAGAGATAGTTTTAGGAGCCGACTCTTTCATTTAGCTCCTCAATAAGAGCCGAATGCTCACTTAACCTCACTCTGAATTGCATAGACATGCCTCTATTGTTTGACCATGCCTACTTTTACCCCCAATTTTTTTTTTAACGGGGTGGGTACAGGTGGCTTATAGCTTGAAAACCTCTCTCTCTTATTACATAGGCCAGCCATTCAGCAGCCAGGAACTCTTTTAGTGAGCTGGACTTCCCATCAATAGTCCATGGCAGCCATTTCATCTACTTCCTGGAAGCTGTGCACTGACTGAGACAAAGAGCAAGGGAGGAATCACTAGAAACATCTATTCAGCAGAGCTCAGGTATGTAAATAAAGAAGGATGGAGACTCCGCACACAGTACAAAGGTAAGCTGTATGAATGCTTAATGACTTGAGGAACATTCAGGCAGACGAGGAACATGGGCAACTTAAACAAAGGGATTGCCAAGCAGTGGAGGAGAAGTGGATGCTCATTATACTAGTGGAGGTGGGTTATACTAGCAGAACTGTCTGTGTGTATATTGCAAAGATGTGTGTTTGTGACTACCAGGAAATTATTCATGGTCTTTTAATTGGTTTCAAACATATTTTTCCTAATTTTTGATGTCCAACTATGGGGTATTTATTATACTAAGGTGCCTCTTTAGTCTGAGTATAGGGTTTGCATGGTAACATTTTGAAACATTTGCAAAACTCTATAACCAAAAATATATTTTTATACTTCTTTGTATCCATATCCTTCGCAGACTACCCCAAAAGAAAAAATAATACAATACCTTCACTCAATACTTCAGTATGTATAAACTGAGAGTGGGAAGATACAGATGGGACACACTGGCAATGCAAAACTCTTTACTATGCTTCATTTCACAGTAATACAAGGTGAAAACCTTCCTTCCTCTCATCTGCTTACTGTATCTCTGCAGTAATATACATTTTGTTACATGTACAAACTATATAAATCAATGAACTTTCATAGGATTCACATGTTATTAAATTCAAATAATGGTTGATGTTGTCACTTCTTAGATTTTATGCTTATTGATTGTAAACACAAACATGTTTTAATCAAGAACATTTAGAGGGAGGATGAAGCTTAAAGATGGGTTGTCAAGAAACAAGTAAAGAAATAGTGTATCAGTTGTTCCAAACTCATATAAATACTAAAAGATAAAAAAAATGCAAACAAAATTAGTAACAAAAGTAATAAAAAGTGAAAGATGAAAATTCCCAAGTTTGAGCACCTTAAAGGGATAATACTTATTCAATAAAACTTTAGAATTCTATATCCTTTACAACAAAGAATCCACACTACAGATAACATTAGCTGAATGTGCGTTCGGCATAAATTTATCTCGCCTGACTCTCCCATACACGAGCACCTTGAAAAAGAGCAATCAGACACCCCTTGCAGTCACCTATCTCCTGAGAACAAAAGGATCAAGCTATTGAATTTCAACCTCATTCCCCCATCATAATCCTATCATCAATGAAGATATACAGTGGGCCTGAAGGCCCCATAATCATACAGATAGCACAGAAAGTATTTAGACCCCTGTACATTTTTCACTCTTTGTTGCATTGCAGCCAATTGGCTAGATCAAAAAAGTTTCGTTTTTTGCTCATTAATGTGCACCGTGCCCCCATCTTGACAAAAAAAACCCAGAAATGTAGATATTTTTGCTAATTTGTTAAACAAGAAAAACTGAAATATCACATGGTCATAAGTATTCAGACCCTTCGCTGTGACACTCTTATATAACTCAAATAATGTCCTTTCCCTCTGACCCTCTTTGAGATGGTTCTACTGAAGTCCAGCTTTGTTTAATTAAACTGATTGGACTTGATTAAGAAAGGCACCCATTGGTCTATATAAGACCTCACAGATCACTGAGCTCCAGAGATGCAGTAGGGAGATGGGAGAACGTTCCAGAAAAAGGTCAACTATCACTACAGCCTCCACCCGTCGGGGCTTTATGGCAGTGTTCTGAGGGAGGCCTGTCATCATTTACAAACATATGAAAGCTCCATACAGTGTGCAAAACACATAAAGGACTCCCAGACTATGAGAAATAAGATTATCTGGTCTAAGTGGTATGTGTGTAGAAAACCAGGCACTGCTCATCACCTGCCAAATACAATCCCAACAGTGACACGTGGTGGTGGCATCAGGCTATGGGGACAGGGACAGAACGACTGATTGCAATTGAAGGAAAGATGAATGCGGCCAAGTACAGGGATATCCTGGATGAAAACCTCTTCCAGATGCTCTGGACCTCAGACTGGGCCGAGGTTCACATCCTCGCAAGACAATGACCCCAAGCACCCAGCTAAAATAGCAAAGCAGAGGCTTCAGAGCAACTCTGTGTCCATTCCTGACTGACCCAGCCAGAGCCCTGACCTAAACCCAATTGAGCTTCTCTGGAGAGACCTGAAAATGGCTTCCACCAACGTCCACCATCCAACCTGAGGGAACTGGAGAGGATCTTGAAGGAAGAAGGACTTGTTGTATCATTCCTAAGAAGACTTGTGGCTGTATTAGCTCAAAAGGTGCTTCTACTCAATGATTGTACTTATATTATACATAAACTGGATAATTATGTGCAATATTTCAGTTTTTGTGTTTAATAAATTAGCAAAAATCAATTTGTTGATTTTCCTCTAATGTGTATGGAGATCTGTACATTGTCACCTTAACCCCAGTAGAAAGCAACTTGAATCAGAAAAAAACTGTTATGATGTAAAACTCTCAATATGAGACAAATATTTGGATTATGTGGGGAACCGCCTTTTTTCTCATAATATAACAAGTTTCTGCAATATAGATTAGAGAAGACTTATCACCAGAATTTTAACCCTCACACCAGTGATACCTGCTGGTATATGATTAAAAGTCCTCCCCATACTATCTTATATGATCTGCCACTGAGGCTCTGTTCCTAAATTACAGACATTTTTCTGATATGCAAATGAGTAGACAAGAGTCAATTTCTGAATATGAGTCATGTTTTCTCCAGGCTGTAATTGAACCCGCCTCAGCTCAGTGTCCCTTCAAATCTGGGCCTGAGCAGACAGGAGGTCCTCTCCCTGTCCTTACCAGAATGCTGTTCCTCTTACCTCATGGAATATTTAGCAGTGAGCTCTGTGTGGGAAACTGCAAATCTTGTCCCCCTTTCACACACCCAGCAATGGGCGGGTCACTCTGTGGTTGTTGGAGCTTAATGTCAATGGGGGGAGCCAACATTAAAAAAGTCAGAAAATAGACCATCTAACATTATTGGTACCATTCTTTTTTATAGTACTGAAACTTACTTTGGACGTACAAAAGGAAAACCATATAAAACACATTTTCTAGAAACAACCATCATAAAATTCTAAATAATATACAAAGGGCAGAACTTATGTCTCCCTACAATACTACAACCGTATCGGTATCACCTCACATCTTTTCAGATATGAATTGGGCACCTACGCAGAATATAAACTCACATAAGCCACTGATCCCACACATACACAATAGCCAAATTTACATCCAAAATTCAATAAGGATTTGGGGTATGCAAAAAAGGCATGTGCACAATGAGAGAGCTGAAAAACTAGATTTATTTCATCTACTGTCAGGATGGCCTTGTCTTAAACCTCTCTAAGGTACAAAAAGATACCAAAGAGCTGTCGCTCAATACATAAAGAAGGCCCTTGTACAACGGAGGATCACCCCAAAATTATGACAGGCTTTCGTCAAGACAAAGGCGACAATGGGAATGTGAAGTGAGGCTAATTGATTATAAAAAGATTTTGTAGTTTTAAAAGATTTTTCATATGAAAAGGTGATTATTTTAAGTTTCCCTCAGGGCCTGACATTTAGTGACCTACTCAATAAGGTCCTATAGTTATAGTACAGTAACAGTACAGTGTTCTGCCTACTTTTTAAACTTTGCATTCAATATCATTGGCAGATAGATAATAGCAATCTCTGTGCTGCTGATTATCAATCTCATGATGCCACAGTACAGCATCACATGGGCAATTATAGAGAAGGCTATCTCTGCCTACACTGGGACTATGTAAATTCACCTATATCCTTCTAAAATTGTGAGAGACATTGGGGCAGATCTATCTTAGTCTGAAGCGCCTTTGTTGGTTATATTTCTATGCAGTTATATCTTCCAAGGAACCAGGTCACTGAAATAGTGACCTGATGAGACAACAGAAAGGCTTTTGGTCTTAAGACTTGGCCACTTTACCCCTTGTTTTTTGTGTGTAAGTGTCAGGATATTAGGTAATTTACCAATATACACCTATTGGTAGTTCTGCACCACCTCCTGTCTTTTACCTCATCAGCCAGAAATACCTGTCCATAAAATGGAGGGTCACGTGATCTCTACCATTTTATGGTTAGGAATGTCTGGCAGATGAGGTAAAATACAGGAAGTACACTATAAATTTCAAGAAAGCGGAAAACTATTAATAGATGTGTATTGGTAAATTACCTAATATCCTGCTCCTCACACTAACACGCGCATAACAAAAACATGAGATAAAGTGGCCAACCCCTTTAAAGTCTTTCTTTGAGATTACGTGAATCAACTTTTTTTATGAAATTTTCAGAAAGAAACTTAATAGGATGATGCTTGCTGACTAATATACAATAGGAGTGAAAGAATACAACACTTTGGGGAAGTGCTTCTTTAAAGATCAATTAGTAAAAGTGTAAAATGCAGCAGTTTATCTGTGGTGTAAATATGAATCTCCAGTTTATTCTGTTTTTAACATGTTGTTATAAAACATGAGTTTAATTTCTTTTTTTTATTTGAATATTGATTTTTATTGAGTTTTTCAGAAAATTAATATACATGCAGATATGAATAAAGTTAAGAAAAAAAAATTCATCAGGGCAGATGAAGGTGTGTCATGGTGGAATAAAATACCCCCCGGCTACAGAACTACAGAGTAGCTCTGCTATCTATAGGCACTTTAGTTCCATTTTGTTTCCACCTGCTGGATATTGGGCGCACGAACTTAGTGAATCCCGGCAGACTCATATCAGCATCGGACAACGCGCCACTGGATCGCGATTGGACCGGGTGCGTAAATGTGCCCCAATGATCACCAAATCTCCAAGAGCTGATAAATCTAGGACTACTCATGTCTACACTCTTGATTGAGCCATCTGACATAACCAAATCAAATTCTTTATTACAAATTAGATTTCAATTAACTTTCCTATCAAATAAAATATTTACAATCTGTTAGACAAACAATGCATTTCTGTCAAACGCAACTGTCAGCGTTGTGAAAAAATAATGTAAAAAACAAAAAATCTCCCGCTTAACCAATGAGAGAAGCAGATGCTCTACCGTGGTCAGATGGATAATTTGTTATTCTCCTAAAGCGTTACGGAGTGAAGGAGTTACCATCATAATTCTGAAATTGTAATTAGAGCTGACAGTTTCATTAAACAGAGAATTAATGCTGTTGACAAAACACAGACTGAGATTAGAAAAGAACACCTGAGGTTTTATATAAATCCAATAAGGCTATTCACATATTTTACAAAGTGCTTTACAATGGGAAATTAGACTGTTCCCTTCCTTCCCAGTATGTTCCGTGACTAATAAGTTGTAAAAATTCAGTTACTGCAGAGAGACGGAGCATGCTATACCCGAAGATTGTTCTTTCCATTAATGGCCTTATAAATAGCAATCGCGCAAGATTGAAAATTGAAGATATCAGCAGGTGTGTGACAGGAAGACTATATAGATCAAGATGAACAATCGTGCTAATGATAGAAATCAGCCTTGTTATATTTACCATAAAAGTCTAATGGGAAAAGAAATTACCTGGTTTTTTTAAATTTGCAGATAAATCAAGGGAAATCGACAAGTTTTAGCTACTTTATAAAATGTTACTATTGACATCTTTCAAAAAAAATGTTTTTTAATTTAAAAACAACTAACTGTGACAAATTGTGTGGTGTGGGGAGCAGCAGTACACGGTCACAGTACACACACATGGAGTCCCTAAGGTTCCCCCAAAACAGGTTGGGGAATTGTCAGAGTTACCTGATTATATTTCACAGTCAACCCCCTATGGAAATATATAATTTACTGTAACAGGAGCACAAGACTGCTTCTTCTTGGAGTAGGCCTAATACTGTTGATGGCTGACCTGGGTAGATCAGAATGACGGCATGTAATGAAGGGTTGACACAATTTTTGAAAAAAAAAATACAGAAACATTTATTGATACTTAGTTATGATAATTATGAGATGAAATGATTTAAATTATCTTTAAGGGAGCCATTTCCTGTCCTCCATGACAGGCCCAAACCTCCAAATCAGCACTTTAACAATGCTGGATATAGCATCTTCTGTTCCAGCCAAGGCAATGGCTATGGATGTATTAAAGCCTTGAATTTTATACTAAATGTTTAAAAGTGAGGTGGGGGCTTGAGCATGGGGAGGGGTTTTAACCCTGACCAAAACTGGACATACAGCAAATCGAAAATGGGGGAAGTCAGTACTGACCAGTTACAATCCATCTTACATTACAGGGTATTCATCCAAAAATAGGCTATACAAATGTAGACAGAATTAGTCTATTTCATGTATGTCACATTCATTCTGATAAGATGATAAAAGTTAAAACACCTGTACAGACCAGCTAAATAGGAACAACAATGATCAGGCAGTATTGGATGAGCTGCTAAGTTACAGTTTATCCTAAATAGTTACCTAAAAGTTTGGATATGCTTTAAAAAATGTGAACACCAGTTACACACAGCAAGAATCAAACTATCCCTTCATGAGAATTTAGATAAACCACCTCCAATATTTTATTTAGGGCAGTGACAGAATCACAATTATGTCCTTCTATATGCTGAGAGATTCAGCACAACACAGAAATAGATCATTAAATGCTGTATGCTAGTGAACTAAGGAGTTTTGGGGGTGGAGAAGAGCATTGCTGGAAGGGTTTTATATTTCTTCAGTAGTTCTGCTGTCAGGTCTGTCTCCTCAAACACCAGATGTCACTTTCATTTTCCTGGGGACTTCAGTTCACTCATTGGATGAAGTGGATCCCATAACTCCCCCCAAAACTTTTTGGTTGAGTGCAGGCCCAAAACTGGAGGTATCAGAGTGGCACAGGTACTGGGAGCTGGAGCAGGGTAAGTGTCTTCTTTTTTTGGTATCCTAGCCCTAGTCCCTTTTAGGTAGCTTTTGATGATGTCCTTGCCTCCAGTCTATGCCAGTCATTGCTCTGTTTGCCTGTCTCCTCACGAATGCAGTTTTAGTAAATCACCCTCATCCACAAAGCTCTGCACCTCCCTTCCTTTCCTCACTCATCTCAGTCTAATGACCAACCGTGCTCTTTAATCTGCAAGTGATCTTAGATTATTCTCTTCCCATATTCGGACATCCCCCTCACGTCTCCAGGACTTCTCCTGAGCTGCACCAATTCTCTGGAATGCCCTACCCTGGTCGATCAAACTAATGCTCAACCTCTAAAGCTTCAAACGTGCTCTTAAAACCCATCTCTTTAGGCTGGCCTATCACATTCCCTTACTGCATGCTACTTTAACTCTTTTTATTACTAACCCATTCTGTGTAGTCCTTCCATTTGTTATCCTGCATACACCAGATACTATGCTCCAGGCTTCGCTGTAGTCCCATTAGCCTTGGACTCTGTATATAAGATGGTAGTGACTGCAACATTTTTATTTATTAAAATATTTTTTTCCATTTTCTTATAAAGAATGGCTGGACCATTATACAAGCTCTTATACCTCATGTGTCATCCCTTTACCTTCATAGACAGTAAGCTCTTGTTAGCAGGGCCCTCATTCAAATTGTTTTATATGACAATGTTATTTCACTGTAATGTCTTATTTTTTTTGTTCCCCATAATCTATAAAGCACTGAAAAATTGCATGGCACTATATAAATAAGGATAATTATTACTATTATGTAGTGGTGAAGCCAGAAGGGGTCAGGCCAGTGTGACTCTTCTGTGCACCTATTATCATTTGTATGTGCCAATCAAAGTTCTTGCTGAATCTCCAAAATTTAAGAGAACATCATTGTGATACTTGTGGTCCTAATTCCTCATGACATTTTCCCTTTAAATACTTTCTTTTTACACATTAGCCCAATTTTCAGTCTATTGCATTATATTATAATTTAAGACACAGATAACCAGGTAACCCCTTAAAATGCAACATAAACAACGTATAAAGCTTTATTTATGCAAACACAATTGATTCTAAAGTAATCATGAAAGTTTTTCAATGCTCACAAAATATTTCCCACCAAAAGCAGAAGTAACAGCTTCCACTTAGCACAGGCAGCTGCTTGGTGCAATGTTGAGATAGTGCTTTTAGGTAAATTTACATCTTGCCATGGATACAGTACTTTTTCTTTCCTTGTTACTAAATCAGTTGAATGTGCACTTACGTCACTTTTGTTAAAATTTCAGGAGCAAGTAGTCTAACTGTTTTAATTATCCAACATTTTCGCAAAGCTGTGAAATTAATTTCAATATACTCAATTTGTCCTTAAATGACCATTGTGTCTTCGGAAGAGAGGCTGGTGACTCCTGTGTTCCAGGAATGATTAATTACTAAGTATCTGCTGCAATATTATATAGCAACATAATGACACTCTATACATAGAAGGAATACTTAAAGGAGTATTACCATATTGGACAAGTATAGTATTTATGAAGTATAGGTCAAAATCTCCAACATCGAACCAACATCTAGGACCATGTATCCTCTGATATCTGGGGGTGTCTGTGCACACATCTTTCTTTTTTCTTCTATCAAGAATAACCTCCCTGCCCTCCTATGGATAGCCAGAGATGGCCAAAATAAGAATATCCCTTTAAGGTCCATATACAGTGGGTTTGGTAAGTATTCAGACCCATTTAAGTTTTTCACTTCTCTTTGGTTCATTGCAACCGTTTGGTAAGTTCTTTTATTAATGTACACTCTGTGCCTCATCTTGAAATGTAGATATTTTGCTTTAAAAAAGAAAAACTGAAATATGGCATAAGTCATAAGGTCATAAGTATTTAGATCCTTTGGTCAGTATTGAGTAGAAGCAGCTTTTGCACTAGTACAGGCACGAGTGTACTTAAGAATGATGCAACAAGTTTTTCACACCAAGATTTGGGGATCTTCTATCATTCCTCCATGCAGATCCTCCCCAGTTTCCTCAGGTTGGATGGTGAACACTCTGCCGTAAAGCCGCCGCCTGCTGAAGGGCTGCAGTCCTTCTTTATGTCTCTCACCAAGACTCACCAAGCCGCTTAGTTTGGTTTGGCTCGATGGGCAGGTCGAGGAACAGTGCTGTGACACTCATATTTAACGTACACGCTGTCCAATTTTTTCTGATCCTCCTTGAGATGGTTCTACTCCTTCATTGGAGTCCAGCTGTGTTTAATTAAACTGATTGAACTTGATTAGGAAAGCCACAGACCTGTCTATATAAGACCTCACAGCTCACAGTGCATGTCATAGCACTTAAGAATCCTGAGGTGTAAAGAACTGCTTAAGGAGCTCAGAGACAGAATTGTGGTATGGCACAGATCTGGTGAGAATAATTTCTGCAGCACTTAAAGTTCCAAAGAGCATAGTGGCCTTCATATTACTTAAATGGAAGAAGTTTGGGATGACCACAACTCTCCTCGACCTGTCTGTCCAGCCAAACTAAGCAAATGAGGGAGAAGAGCCTTGGTTAGAGACGTAAAGAAGAACTGCAGCCCTCCACCAGTCGTAGCTTTATGGCAGAGCCTCCGTACAGTGTACTGAACGTTATGAAGAACCATCATCATGTCATACCTCCTCTCATGAGTCAAGGATTGATAAGAGTTTGACTGAGATGAAAGGAGCTGAGAGGCATCTCTGACATTAAGAAACAATAAGCAAGTCGTGGCACTCAGGGCCAGGAGCCATACAGAAGAGGACATCACTCCCTGGAGCGATTGTTAAATTATGCCCTGTGCATATAGAAGGGTAACAAGAGTTTAGCATTGAATAAAGTGATCCACTCACCAGCTCCTCGGTATTTAACAATTAAAGGCAATTTAAATTCAGATGAATAATTTACAAAGAATACTTGTCATGTAACATTTAATGAGGAAAGTTCTTACAAGATACAACAAAGGCAATGAATGTTTGGTAGGGAAGCCTGTCATCATCATGCCCTTGTGATAATAGCTGACAGATTACTTTGATGAGCAGTGATAACAAATTCAGCATCACAATGCGCTGCTTCCAGAGCACTTAAGGTGACATTTTGCTCAGAATTGTCTCCTTAACGTTCTTCTTTAAGATTCCATTAACTATGGATGAAATGTTCAAGTCTAAAAGCATTTAGCAAAGATTAACCTATAGACAGAGATGAGATTGCTGCATGCAGGATGATACATTAATACATGATCTATGTTCTCTATTTACCACATAGATCATGTGCGCTGTCTTATATTTATATCCACATTTCCAAGATGGTAAGATATTGAGTAATACAGAAGTTAAAGGGGTCTGGGTGACAGGAGTGGTGCCGGCAAGAATATTTACATACACAGATGCATGTGAACTAAATTTTTGCCCCTATGATTGCACTTTGGTGTCGCAAAGAAATGTCAACGAGTTGTCTCCTACACTTGGGGTAGGTAAGACAATTAGTCAAGGACAGCTGGGAAAGGGTTTAGTTTCTGGGTCGACTGTCTTTGTTCACTCCCAGATCCTGCATAACACCTGATCTGTCAATAACCCTTTCCATACTGTATATTTAGTCCACCAGAGGAAACTTCATGTTTTATAAGTCTAGTGGATCTAATTGTGTTTCGGTGGATTTTACCCATTTCAATGAGTGGGATAAAATATGTTACAAATCTACAGAAAAATTTGCAATAAATCCATATAGAATTGTAAGTCATACAGAATAGTGGTTTTTGGTGGGAATCTAAAAAAAGTCTACAGAGATGGTCTGTTCTGAATTCACATCAACCATCTGTCAAAATGTTTTTATTCACTTATTTTCTAATTATTTTGCAAATCAGGGGTGGGGATGAATTTCTAAATGCTGGGTGTGCACACTGCCCCTGAGTGCCCCTTGTGAATTGGGTGCTTATGCATGGCCACTGCTCTGGCTACTTTTGTGGGACTTGTAGGATTATTATATAACCCTCAGTCCTCCCTAGAGGCGGCAAATATGTGCACCACTACTCTATCCACAAAGATCCCCTTTTCTTATAATCCTTGATGCTCCCAGGGGTCCACTGCAATCAGGCAAATAACCCTCTATACAGTGGCCAACTTCAAATACAATTCTGGGGTCATATTAACCTTTTACCGACGCTTCACGTAATACTATATCAAACGTCAACTGCAGGTGTATAAAGAGGGCTCACAGGCTGAGGCATATTGCAGGAAACCCCAACGGTGGCTAACCCTCCCATTGGCAGCGGGGCATGGGTGCGGCCAAATCGCCGCTTCCCGTGATGTCATCCGCTCATACAAAGATTTGCACATTGTAATAGATGATGTGCAAAATCCACAAATAGTGCCATACTATTATAGGTTCAATGAAACAACATATTTTTTTAGGGGGTCTGAAAAATAGTGAAGAATAAAAATAAAAAAATTAATTAAAAACCCAATAGAACTGATATAAATATAAATAAACAGTAAAAATCATAAATATGTTAGCTATTGCTATGTCCCACAATGTCCGATATATCAAAATTTATTAACAGTTATTCCAGCCGCTTAACCCAGTAACAAAATATAGCGCCCAAAGTCGAAAATGCTAATTTTTTGCCATTTTGCAACATATAAAAAATGTAATAAAAAGTGATCAAAAGGCCATAGAGTCCTCAAAATTGAAAACGTCATCTCATTTTACAAATAATGAAAATGTATGGAAACATTATAAAACCTATATAAATGGACCCAAAAAATTGGGATGCATAGTGAAAGCTGTAAAATCCAAGCCCACAAAAAACTGTTGCGAATACATTTTTTTTAACCAATTTCACTGCTTTTGGATTTTTTCGCATTTTCCTGCACAGTGCATGGAATATTAACTAGTGTCACTATGAATTGCAAATTTTAATGTGTAAAACAAGCCCTCACAAGCCGCTCTTTACAGTGAAAAATAATGTTATAGATTTTTGAAGGTGGGGAGTGAAAAATTAAAATGCAAAAACCAAAAAAAGGTCAGGTCGTTAAGGGGTTAAAAGAGTGCATTACAGAACTGCAAAAATTGACCTGAATGTTCAGGCATCAATGACTCTCAGTCAGTCTGGCACACAGACATCATTTATTTGGTGCACGTCAGTACTATTAGTTTTGGTGCATAGCGATAATAAATGAGGCTGAAGGTCAGTATTGTCGCTGTTTAAATCAGAATTCGGGTCAGTAAGTGCCGTAAGGTGGCAGTTGCCTTAGAAACATTGGGGTGAATTTATAATCGTAGTTAAAATTTTCTGCGGAGCAAATGTCTCACAGCCTTCTGAACTGCAGATTTGCACAAAAAAGTTTTTGTTATATTTGACAAACTGTTCAATTTTTATTTTAGACTATTCATCCTAGATTTATCAAGTGAGTCCAGATGTGGTAGAGAGATGTTTGATGAGCAAAGTTTTTTTTTGTGGGTAAAATGTGGCGTATATCCACCCCACAAAGACCTCATTCCCCTAATACCGTAGAACAAAAAATAGAAGTGGTTGCTTTCGTGCAAATTTTTCAACAGAGCAGCAAAAAAAAACAACAGGCACAGTTAAAACATAAATGACCCCGAAGATTTTCTAAATTTGGGTCCATCTCCATCTTTTCTGACAAATAAATTGTAACAATACAATTGACTAAAAACAAATATTCCACGCTCATTAAAAATGCAATCATAATAAAGTATTGCTGTCATATCTTCAGACTTTAATTTGGAGAAAAATACATGGAAGTTGTAACTACTTCAAATATTCTAAAATAATTAAAAAACATAAAACCCAGAAAGACTTGCTAATTTGAAATCGTCCCTATCACCACATGACTTGCAAAAATAATTTACTATAGAACAAATAATTAGAATAGTTATCAAAGTAATCAGAGAAACAATAAGATTGTTAAAAGTCATTAATGCTCAGTCTCAGAAGAAAGAACTCGTAAACAATCGCCAGCAAGAAGAATTGCATTTATTAAACTTTCTTGAAATTAGAACTCATCAAAATAAGCAAAATAACAGGAAAAAAAATCTCAAATTGTGATTTTACTTAAAGTAGTTTGCCCACAAATGAAAATTCTCAAATTTCAATCCCTTAGTGATGCTTATAAAGATCATGTTTAACCCCTTACTTTACAATTTTACTTTGTTATATTGCTGTTTTAGCTCCTATCACTCACTTAGGGTTAGTGTAAGATTCTAGAGTGACGGGGACTCTCTAAGCAGACACTTCATGATTCCTCTAGTGCTATGAGATGCTGTGAGTTGACCATGTGCTTAGATTATCAGGGTACATGGTTTATCTACACTTTAATTTACCATCTGAACATTGTATTCTGACACATAGAAAGAGAGATCATACAGATCAGAGATGATGAGATCCATGAGATTACTATTACACACAATAACACAGTTAAAATAACACTCTCTTACATCTCTGCTATTCTAGATCTGCTGTGCCTTCCTCCCCCTCCCTGGATAAAGAACTGATCTGCCTGTAGCTTTCCTCTCGTTGCTGCTGTTGTTTGCTGGCAGGAAGTCAGTGTGTATCAGCGTGAGCTCATCCTGGAATGTGGAGGTAGGGGCGGCTGCAGAGAGCAGAGAAGAGCTCAGCTACACAGCGTCAGGCAAGATGGCTGCCAGTCCTAAAGTCAGAAGATACAGGGTTGGAAACCAGGGGCAACTGAAATTGTGTACACCATGACTGAGAGGGAGTGATATCTGTGAAATGCTGTATTTTTGTTAATAAGAGTAAATTAGAGAATGTGTTATTTTGTTATCCGGAGTATGTTTAAGAATCTTGTCTTTGTCATAATACCTGTCACGGGTGCTCCCGCGATCCCTGTCTCAGATCGCGGGTGCACCCGTGCCTCCCCGGGGTCCAGTGGCCGGCTTCCCTCACCTTTCCCGGCTCCAGCTGCGTCCTCTGCTGCTCCCGCGGCTCGGCGCGCGTCCCCAGCGTCAGCTCGCTAAGATTTAAAGGGCCAGTGCGCCATTAATTGGCGCTGGCCATTTAACTAATTCTATATAAGCCTGCCTCTTCCTGCAAGCCCTTGCCGGATCTTTGTGCCTCACAGCCTGAGAGAAAGCTATTCTGCGATTTGCCTGCGATTCCTGCGTTCCTGTGTCTTCTGTGTTCCTGTGTCTCCTGTGTACCTGACCTCCTCCGTGTTCCAGTGTTACCTGACCTCCTCCGTGTTCCTGTATTACCTGAACTCCTCCATGTTCCCATGAACCAGTGTTCCTCTGTGCTGCTGTCCTGTGTGCTGTGTTCCCGTACCCTCCTGCTTGGACCTCCTGTTGCTGACTCTGGACCGGACTCTGAAGTTGCACCTCTGCCGCCTGCCCTGACCTTGTGCCTGGACTTCGACCACGAGATTGTTTGCCGTCTCTGTACTTCTACCTTGGCCGCCACTGCAGACAAGTCACGCCTGAGGAACGACCTGGTGGTACCACGACGCAGCTTGTCTTAGACTCCGGTCCCAGATAGTGGTTTGTGTCATCGTCTGTAGTGGTCCAGAGGATCCACACCTGCAAGCCTGACAATACCTCTTTAAACTAAGGGCATTATTTGGCAATCATACAGCATAATGTATCCACAGAGGTCAAACCACATAGACAAAGAGACATTTTAAGAGTGAATGGACAAGTATCTTCAGGATGTTCCTTAAGGCGTAACTAAATTGGCATAAATAAATTGTGAAGATGGTTATGGTTACCTTTCTATTATCATTTATCTTTTTTCTTTCCCTTTCCTCCTTATATAAGCAGTTTGTGTGACCTTTCTGTCCTGTATCCACTGACAGTTGAGAGTGAAAAGGGTCTAATTACTTAAAAGGGGTTGTCCATCTTAGGCACTTTACAGCAGATAATTAATATTATTTGTGTGATGAAAAGTTATTTAGTTTTCCAATATACTTTCCGTATTTATGTCTCATGGATTTCTAAATCTCCACTTGCTGTTTTCCTGCTACATGCAACAGAAAGCTTCATTGTTTACTTCCCGTAGATAAACACTGGTCCATGGTTATGTGATGTCACACAGGAGCGCGGCTCGCTAGTATCACACAGCTCTGATTACTCTCTGTGATATAGCGAGCTGTGCACCTGTGTGACATCAAATGACCAACGTCAATACTATGATTAGTCAAAACGTGTCAGTGTAAGGGCTGCATCTCTTGTGCACTATGGACTTTTACATGTTTAAGTAAAAAGGGCTGCTATTTTACTATGCGTTGGAGTGCTGGAGTATGTTTTCTTTCTGTTTGCTATGTGGCACCTGCTTCTCGGCGGAGATTCGTGCACACTGTGCAAGGGCCACAAGAGCTGAGCTCATGGAATTGGTGTTATATAACTTTCGTTTAGAGATTTATCATACACCAGCGCCTTGTGAGCAAATTACAGTTGTAAGGGGGACGATCTGTATCTCTTGGTCACTGGGCTACCACTGGCTACTACCGGTGTTACTGATTGAGCATCCTACAAAAATACTTCAGTTTGCACTTGTAGGGTCACTTCTCTTATACACAGCGTAAGCAGCTTTGATGTGATTTTTAGTCACCTTTGATTAAACCCCACAACTCCAGTACTGCTGGATAGACCAGGCAGTTTTGGTGCCTGTGCTGGCATACTAATAGCTTGAATGGTCACTGGCAAGGGATAGGAATGCCCCGCACCGGTCCACTCCACCACTGGCTGCGTCATCCTTCACTTCCCTTCACACCAAGTGGTGAAATGCCATTATTTCAGGGATTGTATGCATAATTCATTGCAAAGTCACATAATTAGAGATGAGCGAGTATACTCGTCCGAGTATACTGCTCGGTCGAGTATTAGCATACTCGGAACGGCTCGTTACTCGGACGAGTATCTCGCCGACTCGAGATCGAGCATTAAATTAAGTGAAGAACAGTATTTTTATTACATAATAAAATAACCCAGATGTTTCCTGATGTTTTGCTTGTAAGAACACATTGAAATAACACTATTCTTCACTTTCCAGCTGTTCGCGCGTGTCTCCCGCTAAGTTAGGAGATGTTCGGAACATCTGGAATGTGAAGAATAGTGTTCTTTCAATGTGTCCTGCACTTAAATGTTCGTGTTTTCACTGTTTTTAATGTTTTAATTCTATTCTTCACTTTGCAGCTGTGCACGCGTATCTCCGAACCTATCGGGAGACACGCGCGCACACCTGCAATGTGAAGAATAGAATTAAAACATTAAAAACAGTGAAAACACGAACATTTAAGTGCAGAACACATTTAAATAACACTATTCTTCACATTGCTGATGTGCGCGCACATCTCCGACATTATCGGAAGACACGCGCTAACATCTGCAAAGTGAAGAATAGAATTAAACATTAAAAACTGTGAATACAGGACCATTTAAGTGCAGAACACATTGAAAGAACACTATTCTTCACATTCCAGATGTTCTGAACATCTCCTAACTTAGCGGGAGACACGCGCGAACACCTGGAAAGTGAAGAATAGTGTTATTTCAATTTTTTCTTACAAGTAAAACATCAGTAAACATCTGGGATATTTTATTATGCACTGTTCTTTTAATGTTCTCTTTTACTAAAAAAATGCTCGGGTCTCCCATTGACTTTAATGGGGTTCGTTATTCGATACGAGCACCCGAGCATCGGGAAAAGCTCGTATCGAATAACGAGCACCCGAGCATTTCAGTGCTCGCTCATCTCTACACATAATAACAAGTAAGTAACTATATTAAACATCACTTAATATGAAATAAAACTATTATCTATTCACATTGTTGCTCAGTCATATTCTTTCATCTTCACGGTAGACCTGTTAGGGTTTCCTAGCCTCATCGGTTCCTTCTTTTTTCCTAATAGAAGCTAAAAGTCACATTTCATACAAGAGACCATCTATCTCGCTGTCAATTACTGAGGTAGTTTGCAAACACCGTTACAAACATCTCTGCTTAAAAATAAAATAAACATTTCCCCTCTTTCAGATGAAGAATTTCCTTCCTCTCCACAGGCAGAGAAGATGATATGATGAGCAGATGGACAGGACTAATCTAATACCTACTCATAATGCAAATTTAAATGGAAAACTTCTGCGTAAGATACACATTTACCTACTGCCAAAATCTACTAGTTCAGCAATGAGACAAGATAAGAAAGCAAGCGCCATGAGATGCTGTGCTAAAGTTTTTTCAATTTCCCACCTGCAGAAATACCAAACAGGGACAAATTTATTAAATCTATCTCCTACGTACAATCAATTTACCTGCATTAGTGATGTCTCTAAAGTCTGATTTTGCATGGATCTAATAACACGAAACTCCAATATCGATCCCATACTGAAATACTGCCCCCATTCAAAATATACTGTACCCCTGAGTCCTCCTTTAACTTGGATCTAATTCAATGAAACGGTTTCCTGGGATAATTATATCAATGTCCTATCCACTAGTTCAATCAACACAATAATATCATTGAGGGTCTAGGACTCAAGGCCCCTACTGTTTATCCAATATCAGCAACCTAGTAGCTTATCTGCAGTTCTTGGAGGCTGCCTCTATCTGATATCTATGACTTATCCCTATAGTAGGTCATCAATAGTATAACCCTTATAAGACAATTTCAAGGATGTTATGAAACTTATTCAATACAAAATCATGACCGCTCAGACCGATAGTTTCAGTTTGGATTCTGTGTTTGGGTTTGGTGTTCTCTTGGCCAATGATGGCCATGGCTAGTAGCAAGGGGTGTCCTATGACTGTTCAGTCACCAATTAGTCCAAACTGAAACTATAGCTCATCTCTAGTAGTTACTCATACAAAAATGAAAACCAAGTCTGCACAGTGGAGAAAAGACTCAATGGAGGAGGTGCAGAGCCTTCATGTATCCTGGCAAGATCCTTCAGTAGTAAAGTTAAAAAAAGTGCAGGCAGCACTCCAAAAATCCAAAGGGTTGAGCCTTGATGAAGGTGGTTCACACCGAAATGTCGCCACTGTTTCAGTAAACTTCACCCTTAGGAATTTTGGATTTTTGGAGTGCTGCCTACACTTTTTTTTAACTTTAGTAGTTACTAATAGATATATACAGAATCAAAGCAAGTTGTGTATGTGACATTATATCCCACAAAGCTATTTATCCAGGAAAATTAATAAGAGTACCTTTACATTCAATTAATAGTAACCACAGTTGACCCTTTCCACAATAGGGCTGCATAGAGGGTATATGACATGTTATGTGAAATGTATCTACACTAGAGCTACATATAAAGCATAAGGGCCCTTTCACACAAGCCTATATGGCAGCCGTATGTTAGCCATAAGCCATCTAGCATACAGCTCTCATAGAAGTGCTTCGTACCTGACAATTTAAGGTGAATCACAATACTGTTTCATCACCGAAAAAAAGAAGGAACATGCTCTTTCTTTTGCCATACGTCTGGCCTGGCAGCACATCTCGCTATGGGGAGGGGGGAGGTGAGCTCACCTTTCCACCACACGAGCCAAACATATGCTACGGCTGAGCGCCGGCCCAGATGTAGGATACGTTGATGTGAAAGGAACCTAAGGGATGCTATTCAATGGACAAATGATACGTACTATAATAGTATTACCAAAGCAACAGTGACATCAACAAAACAGAATTTCCCATATGAATGTGCCTGAACCCAAAGTTATGGGTTATCTATTATCATAGGCAGCTCTCTCAGATGTAAAGGTAATCAAAAGTGAATAAGAACGTAAATAGAGCTATCTCTTACTGTGCCAATCTCTGCAGTCAAAGATCAGCCCCAGAGAAGAAAAGTAAATCAGAAAGCTTTGCAGATGTGTTACGTTTTGTGCCAGGAATCCGGAACTGTCTCAATGAACCCTTGACTTCTCTGGCAATGGGTTGAGTAATCAGGAGCCACACAACTTTGCCAAGCTGCAATTTGGCCCCGCCCCTGATGCCCCAAGAAACACATTTGCATATTGATAAAAATAAAATCAACTCCAAAATGACAGCTCACCATGAAACAGAATAACTGTGTTTGGAAAGCTACACAACACTGACTTAACTTGTATGGAAATTTGTATGCTGGTAGACCCCCTTTGAAAATGGGTAGGGGGTAGTTTCAGAAGGAGCCAGTGATGTTCACGGATAACAGTACATCTGATTATTTCATTTCTATTTATGCTCAAAAATCATTTTTCCATTTTAAGTAAAAGGTCACTCAATAGGAAATGTTTTGCGGATTGTGATTTAATTGCACAATGTCTTTGATTACAGGAAAACAATTAAAAGTTACATTAGATGTCTGTTCTTCTTTTCATTCTAGAACTTCATTTTGACAATGCGGGGCAGCAATTTGTAAGTAGATTTCGGTAACTGTGGAAGCTCTGAGCCTTCAATTATGTGACACTTTAGAAATCACTCCAGATCCATTTTCACAACTCAGAGTTCAGGATGTCATCATTTGTCATTACCAACAATTAAGAGCACTTGTTATTGGACAGGTACATCTGTAGCTCTGGTGAGTAAATTGAGGTGCAATTAACATCTATTACTTCCAAAATCATCCCACTCAGTGACAAAAATGTTACTTATTAAAACCCAAAAAACCTGAGCATTTACTTGTACCAACAGTTGAGGAAGGATCATATCTTTTTATGTAGTGGGCCAAGAAGAAGAAAAAAGGAGCTCTATTTTTTTTTTTAACTTATAGTTAGATAATTCAGGGTCGGCACCAGCACTGGGCATACCTGGGCAAGTGACGGGGCCCAGAGCTGCTGGGGGGCCCACATAAGGCTGTACATAAGGAATGCAGGGGGCTGTATCTAATGAATGAGGGGGGCTTTATATAAAATAACTATGAGGGGGATATTTGGGGTGATAAACTAGGGAGTATTTTTAGGGATTAGGAGACTGTTTTAGTTTCTGAATTTTTAATGCCGCCGTGTGAGTTCACAGCAAATTGGCCTACTGAGGCTCTGTCGCCCAGGGGCCTACTGAAACCCAGAGCCGACCCTGAGCTACTTACCATTAAATAGGCACAAATTTCCTTTTATTGGAAAGACACTTCTGCATACCATTACCAAATTATAAGTTCCAACAAAGGTAACTGAGAAATAACTTAAAGCCGCTGAGCCCAAATTCAATATGTTTAAAAGGAGTCTTCACCCACAATCTCTTCTATGTAGCACAGTAACATTTCTGATGGTCAATAACCATAATGCAAGTCCATAATTAACCTCTATTGATATGTCAGACCCTCATCATCCAAATTAAGAATTTTCTCATTAAAAGATAAATCCAATAGCTCAAAGATCAATGTGATCCGCATTCTGTGAAACAGCAAGGTTAAACAATGATCTCATTAAGGGTCACTAGGGTCAAAACGATTATGCTAATATCTGTCCATCACGTTGTCTCTTTACTGCTGCTATGCTAAAGGTGGACACACTTTCAACACAGGCTTCTTGCTCAGACAACAAGTGCACAGTGGGGGAAATTTAATAAAGTGAAACTACCATTAAAAATCCATCGTGATAACCCAGGGACATCACTCATAGATCCAGCCACTGTGTCTGAGGTAATTTTCTTATATTTTACAATTATGCTAATAAAGCCAGAGCCCTTTCATCCTGCAGCTTCACATTTCACTGTTTCAATCTGCTCCCTTCGCACTTCACCCTCCTTCTGCCTGATGTAATCTCACTACAGCAGAGGAAATTTAAGGATACATGGGGCGGGGGTGCTCCTGCACAGTGTAACACCCCAGAACCCTTCTATCATTAGCATAATTTTACAAGTTGATTATAGGTGGAAGGTGACCATGGATAACAATTATAAGAAGATCACCACAGTCACAGTGGCTGGATGAGTAAATGCCCCTGGTTTTATATGGTTGATTTTATGTACCTTCATGGTCCCTCCCAGTGTCCGACGCTATCTTCTCAACAAGCTGTGATGCCTTCAACTTCAGGACGGCCACATCCCTACTCCCAGCACTGCATAATGTGGGACTCGGCCGGCATGATGTTGAGTGCATCACAGCTCCTGTGCCCCTGTTTGTTTACAGGGGCACGGACGGGAGAGACAGCAGCACATGATGCCGGGAAAGACCACGGAGGAAACTAAATTTTTTTTAAGATGCCCCCTCCCAGTCACCTATTTTTTTATGGTCTCGGACAACCCCTTTAAGACTGGTGGCTAAAGAGGCTCCAGCTTCCCAGTATTTGTGTGAATGTGTGCTCCACTGGCAGGGGAAAGTTTCCTATTCTCCTCACCCAAGGGGAAAAAGTAGTGGTAATGGAGCTTGATACATGTCTTCTCTGCCATAAAATTGTCGGAAAAAGAATTTTAAATATCCTCCAGTATGCCCTGCCCAAAAGGCCTTCTATACAGCTCATCCATAATGGCGTCACCCTCTGTGTCTCCCTTCTTACAGTCCATCCATGCTGACAGAGACCGCAATTGCAGTTAACGGAGCATAGCAGTACCGGCGGTCCCCTACTTAAGAACACCCGACTTACAAACGAATCCTAGTTACAAATGGCCGTGTGGATTTTGGTAATTTAGCTGTAGGCTACAATAAACAGCTGTAACAGTTATCAAAGGCGTCTGCAATTAATTAATAATTGTTAATGCTGGTTCTTATGACAATCCAACATTTTTAAAATCCAATAATCATAGAGACCCAAAAAATTTTGCCTGGAGCAACAATTATGAAGTATACAGTTCCGACTTACCTATCTTATATGTATCCTGGGAACCGCCTGTACTGTACTTATAGGCGTGTAAAGAGTTGAAGATGCTGCCCAGAAGACTGAGGGAGCACATATGGTGTCTCTGGAAAGAACACATCACAACTGGAGGAGCAGAGTAAAGATTTTTTGTTTTGAGGCCCAGTTAAGGTTTTTCAGGGAAAAATTGATCTCCTGTTTCTAATCCTAAATATCTGTTTTATGGAATAGGAATATGGATAACATATCTAGGGAGCTGTATCAAATTTATAATGCCATGTGCTCTACATTTTATTATTTTGACCAATTTGTGCTGCATTGTCTACAATACTTTCTGGACAACTCTATGACAGTTTTAATCAATTTTCCTATAGTCTCTGATCATTTTACACATAAATAGTAAGTATCCAGGTGTGTGATGAATACATTCAGCATTTGTAAGTTCACCCCCTCCTACATGCAGATATGAGACACATGCTTTGGCACCGTCACCACTACTAACCTATTCCTCTTAGTCATCAGTCAGGGCTAAGAATAAGATGCCACATCTCTAAAAATTCATTACCAAAAGAGCACAATATGTCACATGAATAAAGACAAAGTGCACAGTTTAGTCATTTTTCTCAGTGCAAACCCAAAGAATCAACAATATTTTCTTGTCCGCGAGGAAGGAACATGGGTCACTCTTGAGACTAGAGATTTCATTTCACTTTTATGAATAATATTATAGAAATGATGGACATGCCGGTGAATATATATTTGCGTATCAGTGTTTAGTTTGGCTTTTCTTGGGATAAGGTTCGGCTAATTTTGCTCCTTTGCATAGCTCCAGGCTAATCTGCATTAATCAGACTTCTAATTAAAATAGCTTTCACCTTCGCAGCTCAAACAAAGGGAATTTAATAAAAGAAATGACCCGCTGATTACAGTAACACCCTGTGAAATTACACTGGCCGACTGGACGTGCATGACTGGATCAAGGACAGGGTGAGACAGAGCTGCCATATTGTGCTTGTTCCTTAACACACAGGGCACCTCTGCCCAACCAACTGGATCATAATACAATGGACCACTGCACACAGATAATGGAGAATAAATGCCTTAAAAGTCAGGAGTTTTGCTTAATGGAAATGCAAACCAAGGCAGAAAGAATAACTTTCAATCTTGTTTCATATTGCTCTGTCTAATCGGATGAAGTCTGTGTATTAATGGGGTTGTCCATGAGTACAGAAAAGAAATCATCCGGCAGGAAATGGAAATCTTCAAAAATAAAACAAATTCCTCTTCTGTTACATTTCCCGATCCTGTTGCTCAGTTGTTCCCCATTGGTCATGGTGCGGTGATAACGTATCTTTTATCCACATGACTAGCACAGCCATTCATTGGTCTCAATGGTGATGCCTATAAAAACTCCATAAGACTAATGAGACCAGTATAAGGCTGCATTGATCATGTTGATATAGGGCACATCTGCCCTGCAGAAACATGAGCAAAGACTGCAATAGCAGAAATTTGACAGGTGAGAATTTCTTTTACATTTTTAAAGTCCAATCAAAAACTAAGTTAAAGCGAACCTGTCTTCAGGAATGTGATTTTTAGCTAGTGACAGGTTCCAATAGCCTATTCTATGCTGATTTTACAGAATGCCATGACAGTAAGTGTGGAAGGAAAGAGGACTGACACAGGCACACACAGGCTGAAGCTGCCTCAGGCTCACCACATTCTACTTATATAAACTTGTATACACTACTGAAATAATTCAGAATGCTGACAAAGCCATTTTTAAAATCGGGATAGGAACCTATTGGAACCTGTCACTAGCAAAAAAAAAAATCACATTTTCCCCTTTCATGCATAGGTCAGGTCTGGTGTTAAAAGTCACAACTTTTAGAAGAAGAAACCTTTTTAGGGGGTCTTAGCAGTCTATGTATTAGCTTACCATCCACCAATACCCCCAAGTCTTTTTCAGCTCCAGTTTTACCAAGTTATTGACTGTTTGAACTTATTTATACTTTTTGTTTCCATGGACCAAGTCCATAACTTTACATTCATCTACATTAAACCTCATCAACCATTTCTCCACCCATTCCTCTAGCTTCCACAAATCCCTCTGTAATGCTAAACTATCGACCTCAGTATTTATTACTTTACACAGCTTAGTATCATCTGCAAATATTGAAACTTGACTGTGTAAACCCAGTACAAGGTCATTAATAAAAATATTAAAAAGAAGTGGCCCCAATACTGCCCCCTGTGACACTCCACTGGTAATGTCAACCCAATCAGAGAATGTGCCATTAATGACAACCCTCTGTTTTCTATCACTAAGCCAATTACTTACCCAAATACACAGATCAGGACTAAAAGCTAAACTAGCTCCCAATTGGTGTGTGCTTCAGATAAACAACACAAATAACAGATTTACAGCCTTAAAGGAGTTGTCCATTAATTTATATTGATGTCACATAATGTATATGTTTTGGGGAATTAAAGAAAAACTATACAAACATATAGATGAGCATATAAACTCAATGCAGCTGTTACCCTTGATCAGCTTCAAAGGATCCCATGGCTAACCACTAAGGCCCTATGCTGCCTTTTAGTATTCTGAGCAACAGACAAGATTTTTTACATATCCTATACACCTGAACATCCCCAATTATTATCAGCCTAATACTGTCTCCTCGTAAGTCGCTATCAGACATGATGATTAAAATAATCTAAAATGTTTATTGTAGTCTTTGATTCCTTCCAGCCTTTCATCATATTACCTCTATAATTGCTGTGATTATCTCGAGCAAGAATGGCCAGGATATTTCAACATTTACTTAAGCTTTGCTAAAAATGTACATGTTAATTGGGAAAAAATCCCAAGAAAGGGGTTGATATCCTGCTGGGAGAATCTTGGAATTAATTTATCGCTCCTACACCAAATTTTTCTGAAATGTGATATTGTTCTATTCCATAAAACAAGAATGAACAGTGTATTACACCTTCATTACAATAATTCTGAATGACTCTCATTAACTGTTAGAGGATCTCTGTCCACCAACCCTGTTAAGGTTCACAATCTTTATAAAGACAAATAGGAAAAATAAGATTATAAATTTATAACAAGCTAAAACTCATACAATTTTAGCAAAATTAAAAAATAATTCTAAGGACAAGATTTGATAGAAGACATCCTGCAAGAATTTGGGCAGCACAGTGGCTTATTGGTTAGCACTACAGTCTTGCAGCGCTGGGGTCCTGGGTTCAAATCCCATCCAGGTCAACATCTGCAAAGAGTTTGTATGTTCTCTCTGTGTTTACGTGGGTTTCCTCTGGGTCCTCTGGTTTCCTCCCACACTCCAAAAACATACTGGTAGGATGATTAGATTGTGAGCCCTATGGGCACACGGACTGATTTGGCAAGCTCTGTGTAGCGCTGCATAATCTGTGTGCGCTATATCAATAAAGGAATTATTATTATGTATTACATCTACTAGCAAAGTAAAAAAGGAAGGCCAACAGGGGGCGTATCTAACAAAGGGCAGGAGATGACCATTACAAAGAGTAAGCAAGAGTAAGCCAAAGCATACAAAAGAGTCCAAGAAGTAGAAAAACCAGACCCAACTTATGATTACAAAAACATAATATAAAACAGTGGGACAATCCCATGAAACACCAATTCCACATAAGATCCAATGCTATGAGCACAGTGCAAGAGCTTGGTACAAGCAACACCAGCCTTATAATACAAAGGATGATATTAACCCCAATTCACGTTGCATTCCTAAGGGTAAACTACAGATGTGTCTAATCTTAACTTACAGTAGCTCAACCCATCCATTGAAAGGCTGTAACGTTCCCACACAGGAAATCTGTTTTTGGCTTAATATTAATGAATAATGTAGTTTTGAAAATGTGGTCATAACTCAATTCACTAAGCTGGATATGTCCATCTAAGAGGAAAGATAAAGAAGGTCCTATAGGTACTTCGCAGACAATGTATGTGTGTAAATTCTGCCAGTGTCCGGAGGCATAACTACAGTGTGTGATGAATACATTCAGCATTTGTAAGTTCACCCCCTCCTACATGCAGATATGAGACACATGCTCAATCCAGGTGACATATGTTGCAGGTTGCCATAATATTTCATTGGCACGCCATTAGTGTACCGTGCAAAGTCTTTGAGATGTGTCAGTCGACAAAATTGCAGTTCCTGGTAAATTCTGTAATTCTAAGTCTTCTAAGCGAATGACAGTCCCAGAGATCAGTGTAGACCGATCATATGGTGTGACAGTACTGTAACATTTCTAGTCAGGTCTTTAAGAGAGGAATGACTCACACCGAGCCAACGTCCCACTAAGTGTCTCAGGTTGTCTGACACCTATGCACCATGTTTCACACAGGACAAGAATTTTCTCTTCAACCTTATCCTTCGAATAAAAATCACGATAATACACGGCTTTAGTTTTTCATGTTCTGTTCTGTAAATTTTATCTCTGCATTTTGCTTTTGCTGTCCTGGCTCTGTATGCGGAATACAAAGTGAAACATGAGCAATTTTCCAAGATTATGTCATTTGATTCGAATTCTCGTGAGAAGGCTCCCGAGTGCAGAAAAAACCCCTTGGCCTGCACAATAATTTCATACTGTCACAGAATATTTTCAGAGGGCAAATTCAGGTCATCTTCACAGCTAAGATGCTCAACACTTACATCTGAAAAGGCAGAAACCTTTGCTTCTTAACTTCCTAGAGGAATTTCATTGCAAACAACAAATGTGAATGTTACGAAAGATGACTCTGTTAATTCCAGATACCAGTTGAAATACAGTGTACGAGTACGAGACAGCATGTTTATGCAATACTTGTCTGTCATGTCGATTCCCTTTCAACTTTAAAACCATGGTTACTACTACCAGGAAGAACCCTTTGCGGAATCGAAACGCGTTTTGCCAACAATTTTATATATTTATATAATACTACATGTCCACCGACTGGACGCCCATCCTTTTCATCCTACCAGGATAATAGGCATAGAAGCTACCCATCTACAATAAGGAGACAATTTAACTTTAATATCTACTGTTGACAGTCTAGAGATGAGAAAACCTATCCACCAAATCGGAGATTCAGTTCAGATTTGCCTACCGCAAGTCTTGTATATACAATTACAACAGAAGTTAAATGGGTCCATTAAAATGCAAGTTGATTTCAATGGACTTTTGTTGATTTCTGTTATTGTCCATTTTCACCTTGTCCTCTAGACTCCCATTATTAAACTTTTTGTGAAAACTGAAAATGGAAAAAATGACAATTTACAGGAATATTAAAGCATTGTCAGTTGTATAGAATGGATTAGGACATGAATCAAATCTAAACAAAAATTGGCAAAGCTTCAGAAGAGTGAATCTTGAATGAATTCAAGACTCTTGCATTTGCTCAACTCCATTCTGCATTATGCTGTACTTTATGCTTAAATGAGGGAAACTGCAGAAGGACCACTTTCTTGTCTTCTGTATCTCTCATGGGGCAGAAAAGCTAAAACATGGATGGTAAAGTGAGCAAAGGAATAACTAAAAAGAAGACCGCAAAGGAGGAGACGATGAGCGGAAAAGGAGCATGGAGGAGTTGTGATTAATGATTGGTTGGTGTGGTTTTGGTTGTAGCGTCTGGCCCTGAACGGGGACTTACCCGGGGGCCCCAAAAGTAAGGTAATTGGTTATGTTGAGACAAAAACGGCTTATGAAAGAGGTAAAATAATGAGCCCAATAGAGTGTACAGTTAAGACCTATTTTTGGTGAGGATACACAATTAAAGAAGTTGACTTCAGGCCAATGCTGTCTATAACCATGAGACTGCTGTAAAGCATATCACTTTAAGGCAACCAATCACCACATTTTCACATATACAGCTGGTAACAGGTTCCTATCGAGGCCTAGTAACTAAATGACACCCTTCTTTTAGCTAAAATTGCTTTCCTTACATCCATATAAATCAAATTTTATCTTTTATTACCTGGCATTAGAAGGGGTGTTTACTTTTAGTCCAGTCCTCCATCTACTCCCCCTGCCTTATGCCTCCTTACTATTCAGCAGTTAATGTCATGTGACCAGGGTGACATCATCTCAGGTCCTTTAGCGTCCTAACATTAGAGAAATGTACCCTATGTATGTATCTAACCACATGAAGTCCCAAAAGCCTCCATGGACCTCTCATCCTCCATGCAGGCTCCATGCTGTGATTTCATGTGATCACATACATGATGTACAGTTTGCTATTGTTAGGAGGCTAAAGGACCTGCAATGATGTCACTCTGGTCACATGACATGAATGTAAGGCACCACGTACATAAAATTGACACAATATTTAAATAGAGCATTATATGTCTGTAGTTGAATAGTATCATACAGCCTCTAAGTACAAGGTGGCAAAGCAGTAATTTGAAGAGACACAGAGCTATCTGTCAGAATAATGGGGTGGGGTTCACTGGCAGCCTGAGAGAGAGAAGAGTCAGAGCCACTAGACAGTGTCAGAAAAGCTAATTTGCATATCAGAACAATGGCTGCAATTAAGGTACAGTGCCCCACTGGCAGTTAATATTAGGTGATATGAGGAGGACTTGTAAGCCTCCTCATATCCTCATGTAAGCATCAGTAGGTATTGTTTGTTAGGGTGATAAAATTCTGGTGCTGTTACTAGGTCTTAGGCAAGATGGCTGTATCAAACAAAAGGTGACAAACTCTTCATGAATTACTCCTGTAACACGTAAAATATTACCAGGTTTATAATTTTACAGTTTTTATAAAGGGTATTGTAGTAATAAATGAGGGTACAATTATATATATAATGCATTGCATGAATACGTCTAGAATAATAATAATAAAGCCGAGCTTTCATTACAGTACGGCATGTACCCTACCTGCATGGATAGATACAATATCTATTTTAGTGATGTGAATTTTTAGAGCTCGAGTGCTGGAATAAGATGGAATGTTGCCGGTGGAATTGTAATAATAGCCATTCTGTTAGCAATGATCTAGTGCCAGGATTGGGGCTGCACTCAGCTTAGTACTTCATGTTTACCACTAATGTATGCAGATAAATGAGCATTGTGCTATCAAGTGCCTCTCTTGGCATGAGACAAACAGTTTAGAAATAATTCATTTTAGTTTTAAAGAAATAACAATCAAGGAGCCTTTGTAGTAGATTACCGCGACAATGTCATTTAAATGAGATCCAAAATATCCTGCTTCCTCTCACCCGCTGAATGTAAAGCACCTGAGGAGACAGGCTATCAGACAACTTTATCTAACATTATGGGCATCCATTTATACTGTCACCTGGCAGTTATATCAGGATAGAGAACTGGAAAAGGGGAGAGTTGGGTGCCGGAGATAGCACATAATTCAATGGGTACATTATACACAGTAGCTGAAGATGCAAATTCTTGTGTCGCCATACTGAATGTGAATTTCCCTATGGCAGTGATGGGGAACTTTTAAAGTACCGAGTGCCCAAACTGCAAACCAAATCCCAACATAGGATTTTTAGCAATAACTTATTGCTCCTTGTTCAACTTTCAATCGTATCGGCCTTGAGGACACCAACAAATTTGAAACAAAAGAGCTATTATTGTAGCTTTTCTCTAGGGTCCCGCTGTACAAGGGGTCAGCAGGTGGACCTCCAAATATAAATAGGACCTGTCCACACCTTCTCACTCTTCCCGCAGTCCCAAGCAGCCAAGGAAGCAACGCTTTACAATTGCAATGAAAGCAACATCTAGACGAGTCTTATCTTGGAATCTTGGGGAACTGTGCTGGGACAATGGCCCGGGTGCACACAGAGAGCGCTCTGAGTGCCACCTCTTGCACCCGTGCCATAGGTTCTGCACCACTGCCCTATGGGATATGGGGCAATAGACCTCATAGTTAATATTATGTCTGGAGCAAAGTTAAAATTCTATGGGGGGGATTTATCATAAGCTGACACAGGGTTCGACAGTGTATGATATTGTCCCTGCCCTCCTTATATATCTAACGGGCAGAAACCCTGTTGGGAAATTCTATGCCAGATTCTGCCTGGCATAGAATTTTGCTATTACCTGCATCAGTTCCTAGCACAGGATAGTGCTGGTCCACTCTGCCTCTGGCCATTAAAATATTCCCCAGAGCCCTTTTGGCTCATTAGCATATTTGTAAAAGTTGATTTTTAGAAGGAAAGAGGCCATGGATAACAAATATAAGATGAGTACTAAGGTTTTGGGGCTTGAATCTATGGGTAGGTGCGTCTGGTTTATCATGTTGGATTTTGATGATAGATATCCTTTAGCCATAGAATGGTGAAGTTGTGCTGTGCTCAATGGCCATTTGAGACCTTCTGTTATTCCTCTTCTCAACTCTGCATCCACAGGATGTGCACAAAATTGAATGAATGGTGGTTACTTCTTATTGTCTTGTGCAGAAATACCGTTATTCAGAAGATCTTCAAGAAGCTCCATAGGTCTATATGTTGCAGCACTACCATAGAGAGTTTTCAGAGGTCATGTGTCTGCTATGTCATTTTATGTATGACTTTTGTCTATCTGTGTGTGTTGTACTTTGTGTGTTTTCTGTATGTGAATGTGTTCTTTGTGTGTGAATAAGTACCAGGTTCCTGTTCTCTAGATCCTCTGAATATGTGTAAAAACTGATGGGAAACAACTTTTAAGTTTCATAACAAATTGGACTCCTTAATCAAGTATGAGCTTAGGTTGCTAAGGTTGGACACACATGTAAGAACTTCTAATTTTTGAGTTGGGTGTATAATGAATGATAAAATGTAGGTGGAAAACATACCCGTTTTTATTGCACAGAGGCTTTTCTACGCCAATATTATTTTTGAAGATTCTTCTTTACAATCCCACATTATTCTATGCTTTTATCAGTTCCTTTTTATTATTATCACATCTGCCCAAGGGCCTTAAGATGTCAGAAATAATGATGTGGTAATTACACACAGTAGTGCTCATGTATTCATTTACTTTCACATTAAATTCTCAACTGTTGTAACTAATAATTTTAAACCCTTAACAGACAGCAGCCATATTTTAAAAAAATTCTACAGTTTAAAAAAAAAATTGTACGCAATTGATGATATTCTTACTGGAAGCCACGGTGGTCATAGATTTACCTCTCAAGATTTTAATTTCTTTGACCTTATTTGGTACTTTTTTGATTTGCTGAATCAGTAAATCTTTTAGCAAAAGCAGACACAAATTCTCAAATAATATAATTATGCTTGACAGAAGAAGAAATATATATCTAAAGAGAAGAGGTACATGCTGTACAAGGAAATATCAGGTACACGTAGGCAGACAGCAAATTGCAAGAAGACAAGAGAAGAGAAAATGAACAGATATAGACCCTAAAAGATCTAAGCATTTTCAATGTTTATTTTTATGAATTCCAAAGCATATCAACAGATTTATAGGGGGATATTTCACTATTCACTGCTGGTTTCTACTACTTATTCCATGCTTCTCCAAGTGATTAAAGCTGACAGGCTAATCACCATATAGATCCAGTATTCACAGACTATGATGAGCTCAGTGGATTTACTTCTTATTATTGGATTTGCTGCTAAGTTACTTAATCAGTAACATGAAAAGGAAACAAAATGGTAGGGGGATGGCACCTCATGTTATACAGAAATGAAGGTGATGTGTACACCCTAGATAGCAATGCCAAGCTGTCTGTTACGTACATACATCAGCATATATAAATGTGTCTGTTTAGTAGTCTTCCATTGAATGGTATATGATCTTTTAATCTTTAAATGGTCTGTCCATGAACACATTTTGGGCCTAAGACCCGTCTTCAAAATAAACAGATCTGTATATTGCTTATCTGTACAGTTAGAAAAAGAGTAATTGACCCAAAACATGTTTATAGACAGACCTTTTAAAGATTAACATTTCATATACCCTTCAATGGAAGACTGAAATGGATCCTATGACCGCATTTTTTCACAAATACAGCTAGTGGCTGGTAGAGCCCTATTAAAATGAAATCACAGTAACCTTCATGGAGGATGGAGAGGAGTAGAGGTTCATGGAGGCTGCTGTGTTTCATGTTATCAGATACATGCAGGGGTTACAGGTTGTTAATGTTATGAGGGAGGCTTAACACCCTGGTCACCCTGGTCACATGACATTATTGCTGAATGCTGAGAAGACATGGGTTGGAGCTGCTGGAATCAGCCTTAGGATGCTTTAGATGTCCCTGGATACTAGGCAAGATTATAAAGTTGATTTTATGGGCATCTGAGGGGAACAACTTTTAACTAAAAGAAGACTGTCAGTTAGTTACCAGTGCTCTATAGGAACCTGTTACTAGCTGTATTAATAAAAATTTGATGACAGATTCTCTTTGAGTTCTTGTCCCTAGCAGTATTTGTATTCATTGTCGGATTTTAAGTTCCTTCATAAGAGAGCATGAGGAATCATGAGCCGTGTGGGCAAAGTAATAGTCTCAATCCTGGGGCAAAGATGGGAAGAAGTTAGACTCTGCCCATCTCTCTGCTGCTGAAGAAGATTTTTGTAGTAACTAAACAACAGAAGACTATGAAATCTCTGGAAATAAAAATATTTTTAAAAATTCAGTTTGTTTTGGAAGGGGGAATCAGATTTAGCAGAACCGTAAGATTCCTTATGTACTTGGAGGTACACTTTAAGAAATGAGGATTAACCAAATGTTGTCAATTTAATTCATCCAATTTTTATATTTCTTTACATTTTTTATAGTTGACGATTCAGAAAATGCTTATACACTTGAAAGTTTATGGAGCCACTTTCACTATCAGCAATTTACATAATGAGGATACATTTCAGGAGCAGGGATATCTGTGTTCAGCATAAAGGGTTATATTTCATATACATAACTCAGTATTGAGGCTGCAATATGGAGGCAATAATTGGAGAAAATCTTCTTTTGCTGCTGGCTGTAAAATAATTCATATTGGCTTGAACTATTCTAATCTCGTGCTAAACATTCCTAGTTACTTCTTGTTACATTATGAAGGAATGAAGAGGTTTAATCTCAGCCATAGCACATTGGTGTGACAGTAATGTCAGACTGACTTATCAGGTGGCTGACAGCTGTGCAGCCGAAAATGTTATTTTGTCCGTGAAGTTTAGACAGGAGGCCATTGAAATTACATTTACCTGTGGAGTGGCTGCGGAATCAGAAAGCAAACACAACGGTAGATTCATAGCAGAATGTAAACATATTTGACAAGTGCAGATAGATAATGCTCTCAATTGGCTTATTGTCAATTCACTGCAAGAATTTTTGTTTCGCGAATTAGCATATTTTTAAAAAAAACAGTAACAATGCACTATAAATTACTAAACTGCATGTAGATTTGCCAAGAATATAACCAATAACACAACAAAATAAAATGTCCTGTATCCTGCATTCTTACCAGTCTCCTCTGCCTATCTAATGATTAGATGATGTCCAAATGTCCCTCAAGTGGCAAAAGTAGTGGCCTAGCCTACTTTAATGTGGTCACAGACATTACACTTGAGTGGACCAAAAAATGAATTGAGCAAGACCGTATACAGTACATATATTGCATACAACATGTTTAGTCTATGTGAGGGTACAGAAACTCAAGCATGGTCCTTTCTGTTCAAGGGAAATGAATCATTACCAAAGATCACTTTTCCCCTCTCATTCAGAACACATGAATGCTCAGACCAATGGAGAATATTTGTTACATGCAACTACTAGCTGCTCGATCAACTAATCTGACACAAATCTTGATGATGCTAGTTGAGGCCAAATTTTTTTTCTATGCAGAAGTTTTATTTTATAGAGTTCTTGCACAGGGTGCTACCATTGGAGAAACCATTGGAGCAATGCTAAGGTAGCCTTAGGCAGTCTAGAACAGACCTCATCACCCAGCATTGGCTAAGACTCTCCCGCCTGAATAGAATACATTTTCAATACAGTAAGGATAGAACCAGTATCGGAATGGAGTTAGCCCAGTGCCGCATCTCCAGCGCAACAGGGGTACAATGGACTCCCGCGGGGGTCTCATCACTCAGACCCCGGCCAATCAGCAAGTTCTGCTTTAAATAAAGTCCTTTGGAGATGGGAAGTGGCATTCTGTGTCCAAGTATGCTAGTTGTTGGATGAAGTGATCCCCATTGAACTTCAGCTTGTGTGCAGGGCCCAAAAACTGGAAGAACTGTAGCAATGCGGAGAGGGGGAGCTGGAGCGGGGTAAGGATGTATTTATTTTTTCCTCCAACATTTAATAAATATGGTCTAGTAGTCTTAGACATATACATGGTCTGTATCATGAATCATGTACAGTCCGTCGAAAACGGACCATATGTTGGCATGGCCACACAAACTACACACTGATTGAGGACAGAAGTCCATGCATTATATAAAACTATGATGCAAGGACTTATTGCAGCACCAGCACAGTATTAACTGTTACAGAGCTGTGTTTTATTTCGGCCACCTGATAAGAAGTCCTTGCATCATATTTTGATATAATGCAAGGATTTCCGTCTTCTGCACAGGGTGTAGTCTTGAGGGAAGGGCCGTGTCCAGGTGGCCTTAGTATGAAACATTACTGCCACAGTTTAGAGATGAACCACCCAACATAAGGGGGACCACCAGAACATAGACGGCTGAGAAACTGATATACATTTTTCAAAAGTGAAGAGGAAACTGAGAACTAAAGTAAGCTGAGAAAAGATTTTAGGCATTTTTACTGTGAACCTAGGCCTCAGTTTAATGACTGGCTCAACGGCTTTTAGACTAAAATAACAGATAGTGTTAAAGAACGTATCGTAAATTAAGTCAACCATGAAAGGATTCAGGTGATGGTTTATAGGACTATATAATTAGAGATATGCTGTACTTTTAAATGAATAGTTTTTCCATTTCTAGACTATGTCATCACTAGCTGATCTGTGGGGATCCAGCAGAAAGGACCCCTACTGATGATAAGTAGGAAAGGACAAGGCCCCTTGAAGAGTAGAACGCTATGTAAGGAAACATGTATTCCATCACTCAGTAGGGGTCTGACAGCAATGGCATATTGAGGTCAGGGGGATCAAGGCTTGATGGTGTATCCTAGTAATAAGCTAGTTGGAAATCTTTTTTAATAGTAGACTATGAAGCAGCACCTCAAGATTATATGGATGCCTTTGAGTATTCCCATCTAGATGATAACTGGCAAGAAGGAGACAATGCAGGATTTTTGAGACAAGAGAAAGCCATAAAGGGCCACTGACCCACATAGTATAGGGTCATATAGGCCATCATAGGCCTACGTTCTTTGCACACTGCCTACAGATTGTGACCTATGCAGTATATATATATATATATATATATATATATATATATGTGTGTGTGTGTGTGTATTTCTTCCAGAATTAGCCAGATGTCTCCAGAGTAAGGGATATACACACTAGTTAACAAGGCCTGATACTTATCAGAGATAAATCCATTCTACAACTCCTACCAGCCACGCAGGTTTGTAGCCTAAGGCTTGAAGCAATAAATATTGTCCTGCTTGCCCTTTGAGTTCTGTCCAAGATAATTTACTTCAGAAGCTTTAATTTTGAGAATGATACAGAGACGCGGAGAATGTCACTTTGTGTATTATGGAAGCTTGCAGTCTCTAATTATAATTTGTTTGACAAGACAGAGAGATGGAAAAATCTTCCCTGAATATACAGAACAATACTTTGTGCATCTAATTGGTGACATTTTATCAGGAAACTCAATGTATGGTGTAAATTTATCAGCTGATAATTCAGGAATACAAATTAGCAATTATTCTATAAGCTACCGACATTGCTGCTTTTTTTTTAATAAATGATATAAGATTATATACATATAGAAGTGAAGAACAACCTCTAATTGGATAAAGCTGGACATAATGGACCACATTTATCAAAACTAGTGCAGTCTGTACTATGTGCAGTTTGCCTGTGGAGTGTGCAGGGGGCGCGCCAGATTCATGAAGAACATGCGCCACATTTCATGAATCTGACGCACCCCATGTAATCCTCAGGACGTGTGCAAAAAAATTTGGGGGGCCTTTAACAAAGAGCATGAAACTAAATTCTGTTGAGTCGCTGTTATAAATGTGGTCTGATTCTGCCCCTTAAGGTGCAGAAATTTGTGTCGTGGCAGGCACAGTGCAGCCGCGACACAAAATAGGCGCAAACACATCTTAAATACATAATGCAAAGTCTGAAAACTAGCGCAAAGGCTTTAGTAAATGTGGGCCAATGAGTGACCCCCTCCTCCTTCTGTCGGTTCTCCCAGGCAGCCAATCATAGAGTGCCATATCTATTTTTCTGTGTCCCTATAATCTTATTTGTCTGTAGGGTGAAAAACATGTCCTGAATTAATTACTTAAAAGTTTTTAATTTTTTGTTTTTGGAATATTATACTCTTGGACAAATTTGGCATTTTTTTGGAGCAAACGTATGTATTGGAAAACTCTGGCCCCTAGTTTGAAGTGCTTCAAAGCATCATTCTCTTCACAGTCTAGTTTCTTCTATTTTAGTGGCTGGGAAAAAAGTAGTGCTTTAAGGAAATCCAACCATGACAGCTGCTTTCTTGACAAAACAGTGATAGATCTATTAATATTTACTTAAAGGGGTTTTCCGAGGAAAGAAAATTCTCACATCTCAATCCCCTAGTGATGTTAACACAATAAAGATAATTTTTACCCCTTACTTTACAATTTTACTCAGTTTTATTGCTGTTTTATCTCCTATCACTCTCTATGGTGCTCAGTGCAAAATCCCAGGTTGTGGATGGGGCCTCTCTGAGCAGACACATTATAATTCATCTAGTTCTGTTGGGTGACGATGTGGTAACTTTATCAGTATACAGGTGTATATACACTTTCATCTGGCTTCTGACACATAGAAAGAGAGATGAGATAGATCAGAGATGCATGAGATGATTTCACAGAGACTGGTAGACCATTACACTGTGGGTTCCGCTACATCTCACAGACACGTGCCTGCATTCCCCTTCCCCCGGATCACTTATCTCCTTGTAGCTTGTAGTTTGCTTCATGTCTCTCCTCACAATCTCCTCCCAAGAGATGAATCAGTGTATGCGCCAGTGTGAGCTCCGATTCTAGGACTACAGGGGGTTTGGCTATAGGCACAAGACACAGAAATTTAATCGGCACAATTTCATCCAAGATGGCCGCCACCTGACCTAAGTCTGAAGTTATGGGGTCGTGTCTAGGGACTGAAAATGTGTACAGCAGGACTGATAGAGACAGGTTGGACTTATATCTGTGAAATGCTGCATTTTTGTTAATAACAGTAAATTAGAGAATGTGTTATATTGTTATCCTGAGTACATATAAGAAACTTGTCTTCCTGGGAATACTCCTTTAACTAAGAATTCTTCATGTATTAATAATTTGCACTGCAACCTAAAACACACAAGGGAGAAGGTACCAGGGGTAATAGTGATGACACATAGCAATTAGCTTAGTTCCCCGAAAAGAGCAACTCAGACAAGTCAGATTCTTCTCCAGGGGACAAACTAGTTCACAGAAGCAAAATGATAGAAGAATAAAAGTAACCTCACACTATTTAAATGACGTCTGGACCGGAGCCCAGACATTGCATTGGCTGAAATCCATGAAAAGTAGACTTGTAGTTCTCACAACACTGCAGGCGCATAAGGTAACGCAGTCTTAGAAGGATTACGGTTTTGGGGCAGGATTTGTGCTTTCAATTATGCATTACATGTTTGCATTAAATGTATCATCGTAATGATAGAGCACAGTAGATATACTGCATGGTCAGGGCTGGAACGGTCCCACCCTGCCACCATATATATTCCGTATCATGCCCCTTCATACCCCTCCATGCCTACTTGGTCTGGAGATGCCTTGGAGGGGAAAATAATCACAATTACTGGCGTTTCGCTAATAATTGCAATTATTCCAGGGTTTCAAATCCAGTTCTCTGGCGCAGAAGCCCTGATAAATGTCCCCCTTTAAATCACCCTCTACTGTCAAAATCCTGCCAGACAATTGAGAAGAGCAGCGCTTTGATGTATAATATGTTTGCTTCTCTTTTCCTATGGCAGCAGACCCATATAAATGGAGAAATAATGCACAACATTTCACACATAGCATCGGAACTTTTTAGAAAACGGGAATTTACACTATCAGAGCCTCAGGTGCCATACAAGTTGGCAATTTACTATTTGTAGAATTTTAATTAAAAATCCCACATTGTGAAGAATTGTACTTTCTTCTAAGAAATCTTAAGCAATTGTGCCAGTGAAATGACAGTACTTTTGGAAACAATTACTATAGACAACAGAATAAGGAAAGTTTTTGATGTCTAAGTGCTATATTAACCATTTCCATTTCATCCAGTAAGGAAATCTTTGCGCCTAACAAAGTCGTGTGCTGCTAACTGATTGGTGTAAGGCACAATATTTGAGTAAAAAAATATAACTCAAAGTGATTTTCCATTCTAAAATATATAAATATATGTTTGTAAATTGCCAATCATTGACATCATTGTTTGGCCTCTACAGTGAAACATGCAGTACCGTACTGGGCTTCTTTAAGAGCAACAAAAAATTATTTTTCTGTGACCTCCAAAAATCAATGCTAAGCATTTGAATCCTATTGACCTCCACGTTGGGCTGAGATTGAGAACCTGGGGCCCACCAGAGGATCCTATGCTTTTCTGGTGGGCCAGTCCAGCATTAAAAGAGTTAAATAAAAAATTAAGAAAGGTACAAAAACCAATGAAAACCTCAACAATCTGCCAAGATTTCACATAGATATACACAGGACATACAACTCCATGGTAGCAGTTAGTAGTCAAGGACACACTTTGCGAAAAGCTGTATGCACCCAAAGTGCACCCTCATTCAATCAGCCATGAATAACATTTTGGAACCTTGAAAAACCCTTCATGCTGAGTTGTCCTAGGACATGATGTACAGTACTGTATAATGAAGAGAACAGAGAGATAATTATGACAGGTGGTATTGAGTCATCCTATTAAATATATGCTGAGTGATATGGCTTTCATCCAAGTGTTTACTGACAGTGATGCGATTCAGACCTGCGGCCCCAATGCCAGGAAAGCCCAATAGTAGAGTATATGGCAAAATTCTTAGGAAATATAAGTGTAATACTGTATTGCACACCACCCACTTGTAGATATCTAACTATATATTAAACAATTAACTTATTGACACAACAACATGTCCCAAAATAAAATAGAATTTTTCAATAAGAATCCAAAATATTGTATTTGTTATGTGTGAAGGTTACAACCAGGTATGTTAAATGGTTAGAAAATCCCTAATATATTTCTAAATCTCCTGATACTCAAAGGGTCAGTGCACGTTCCTACCTGTCTTCTTTGCCCGATCCTAGCAGACCCATGGGGATAAAAGGCACTTTCCATAAGTGAGGGAGTCTCAGAGTTCTCTCCTTCTTTTCCTTGGAGTGTTCCTGAGTTCTCAGCTTTTGTTAGTTCCATAACTACATCACTAAATCTACTTCCTATACTGCTGTCTAGATAATGCTGAATACAAACCTATCCTTTCCTCCAGACTGTATTATGAACCACAGTTGTACTCTGTCTGCCTTTACTTTGACTTGTTCCTGGCTGACATCCGAAGCTTTGCACCAACAATTTTTTATCCACCTGGTTAAGCAGTCACATAGACTAGGGCTTTTCTGAGAGTTTGCAACCTGTAACAGCAAAGTCCAAATCCATTCAAAGGTGTAAAAGAGTAAATACCAATCAGTTTACTTAGGCACTGCCCTTTAGAGTAGCCCAATTCCAATCCAGGTAGGCAATCAAGTGGGTTGCTGTTCACCACAGGTCTTAAAAATATCCTATTGTTCGTTTGTGTAGATATGTTTCCATAATATATATGTTTCTGCAACACCCCTGCCAATGCATAGGCTAGGTGGTTGTTGCAAATAGCGCCCTCTCCATGTCAGGAGCTGTTAGGGAGACTGATCCCCTCTCTAGGAGATATCTAAAAGTGGAGAACTTAGTAATTGCAGCTGTAAACCACTGCCTGGTAAGGCAAGAGTTAACATGTAAAGTGATGTTAACCAATGTTGTCCTTTATACTATTGCTAAACAAGATGGAAGCTGGTTTGAGGCTGCCACCACCTCAGGGGAGTATAAAAAACCCCTAGTGGGTGGGAGCACATGGTCAGAGACCTCATGGTCAGGTCAGAGTGAAGGACTCCATCTTGGAGCACATGTCTGTTTCAGTAAGCAGAGGAGAGCAGAGCAGATGTCTGTGCTGCAACAGCCAGTGTCATGGTACCAGGAAGCAGAAGTGTCTCAGGCCACTACCCAGGTACACTACAGGGAAGCAGAGGTCCACCATCTGGACTCAGCTCCATCTTTACTAGCCCAGCCTAAAGCTAATCTCAGGATGTCAGAAATCCTTACTGTGGACCAGCTATCTCCCACCAGCTTTCCAGCTCTGCTGAATCTGCTGCTGATGTTAAGGCCATTGCCTGCCGTTTGAAGTTGAGTAAAAAACTGTTGATTTGTGATCCCTGGATCAGGCTGCTTCACCATCATGGGCTCCCCATCCTCCATCACCCAAGGATTCCCATATAAATCCCAGGGGTTGCTCCAGGGAGGAACCTCTTTCATCAGCCTCTCCCTCCATCTTTTCTTGAACACACCATCTGCTGGAGACCTGCCAATCACTGAGCACCATGACTATAGCGTGCCCTCGGCCGCATAAGCCAGCCACTCCGGTATTCTGGGCCAAATCTTTTGTCTTGGGATGGGGCTGGATGCCAGTCTTGCTCCGTGTCCTCTCCAGTCTCTCTCCTGGTCTCCTGCGCATTGGCACAATGATTCCCAAATTGAAAAGCTCCCATGAGTGGCAGGTCAGGTCTTGTAGGCCTCTTAGCAATGCTCTAGTACTTTAAGAGTGACCCAATGCGATGGCTCTTTGATACTAGTGACTGACAACCTAGAGTTCCCTCCTCTCTGCTTGGACAGATTTTTGAAGCTCCTTCGGACTAATGGCAGGTTGACTTTTCACTCCCTCCAAAAAACCAACAGAACTAAAACGTACACTATAGTGAAAGGACAACACTTAAGGCGATCTCTGCTTGCAGAATAAACCCAGCTAACCCACTTTTATACACAATACAAGACCAAGCATAGTGCCCTGCTCCCGTTAGAAAACCTCTGCATCAGTGCTTGCCCCCCTACACATGGCATTTCAGCAATCTATGCTCTATTACTCAATAACTGGGCTTGGGACAACCCATCATATGTGCAAAGTTGGAAATAGGTAGTAGTTAATAGGCACATACTCTTTGTCATAAGCTCTCCATCTCTCTATTTTTCAGCTTGAAAACTCAGCGGCCACTCTCTTGCTCGCTGTTCTCCACCTGCCATTGCTAAAGCTAAACACTTAGGCCCGTTCCACACTTGCGAGTGTGATGCGATGAACTCGCATCACACTCGCAACGCAATCTGCCGGGAACACACGGCCCGAACGCTGCAAATCGGGACTGAATTGACATGCTAAGTTCATTGCATCACTCTCGCAAGTGGGGAACGGGCCTTACAGATCAGTTTTATGCTCACTGCCACATGCATGATTATTCCTATGCCTTGTGTTGGGACTGGTTTAAGGAGCTTCTGCAACCCCCAATGTATGAAGGAGCTCTTACTCAAAGTTGGACACTCTATCCCAATGTTACTACTGGGAGCCTGGGAACCATGGATTGCTTTCCATCACTCCCCAGGGTTCTCCACATTCCAGTAAGCCTGATGCTGTGCATGGGCTAGGCTATACTCTGGTACCCCCCACCCCCTTTCTTCGCATCCTTCACCCCCTCCCTCATCTCCTACCCAACCTGCTTTCATGTAATCTTATATACCATTTGGTTACTATATATACCTTTTAGGTTTTATGCTATATGTGGATTATAGCTCCCAACCCACATTAACCGCCATTGTGGAAACTAGCGGTGGTCGCAAACTATTATACACTTGAGAACCTGCTGAGGTTTAATTGGGGTGAGATCCTGTTGAAGCAACATATTCCTCTTTTTTTTATATTCCTCTTGATTCTCTGCAATTGTTCTTCTTTTCCAAGACTGCAGCTATGAATATGTGAACTTGCTGTGTAACTTGTATTTGTTTTTCAATCCTTATGTATGCTATATTCATGGGTGTAACTTCTTATCCTTCAATAAAAGCTTTGAATTATAAAAAAAGTGAATGCAGTAAACCCATCATATTTTGGTTTTCCTGCAGTTTTGATTAAATCAAATGTGTTCTCTGCTCCCCAAAACAAGTTAGCTTAGCAACAAAACAAAATTTTCCCTTAAAGCTAGTTTTATATTTGGGTCAAGAAAAATATAAAGTTTTATTAGTTGCTATGACTACCTTAAACACAAGCAGAAAGTATTTCCCCTGAATAAACTGCAAATCATGTGAGAATGGAAATGAAGATCCACTATAAACTCAGATAAATTCTGCCACTTATCCAGACTGAGAGGAAAACATAAAATCTAATTTTGTATTTGACAGTGTGCATACACTATGGCCCACATGTATCCAAACTGCATCCTGTGGAGTGTATGGACATAATGGACCACATCAAAACTATACTGTACTATGTGCAGTTTGCCTCTGGAGTGTGCAGGATTCATGAACTGTGATGCATGTTCTTCATGAATCTGAAAAAATCCAGCTACATTAAGTTCCTGCGTTGATATTTAGGATATATTTGACTAGATACATGATGTAGGGAGATGGGATGAGAGATTGCAGATAGATGTTGGCAGCCTGGCCAAAAAGTGTGGGCAACTGAGGAGGAGGAAGAAAATTCAGTATTGGGTTGAGAAGAAATGGATTGCAGTCATGGTGCCAACTTCTCTCTGTTCGTAGGTATAAATGGCTGGAATGATTGGTTACCTGTCAAGAAATAGCTATGCAGCCTACTTCCTCCTGCTGTTTGTCTTGACTACTGCCTCAAAAGTGAAGATGAGTCCTGCCAGTGAGTTCCTATCACCTTTCAGCTTGTGTGGCTTTGTGGGTTGAGCAGCGTTGGAAGTCCTGCCAGTTATATTAAAAAGGTATTGGTGTCACTCCCTACAGGAGGTCCTTGATTCTAAGGAGCCGAACTACCAAACATGTCTTTAATTATAAGTCTAAAAGATTATTTAGGAATAAACCCACAAGAAATGGGTGATGGGCGATGTCATGCAGGACCTCTTGGGCTTACGATATTTATAGGGTTTTTTGGACCCACCAGAAGATCGTTTGGTGTGAACTAATGATCAAGTCTGATCCTGCATTGAAAATAAATCATACACCCGAATTCACACATACATTTTTGGAACAACACATGGTACATAAGGGAGCTATTCCCCCTCCACATATCGGAGGTCTGGGCAGTCACCCACACATCCCATAGGAAAATGATTCAGTCCGACATCCCTCCGGCTGTATACTTGGGTTTGTAAGCTGGAAGATCTACATTAGTCAGCAAGATCCACTTGGCAAGTATGGCGAGCTGAGTAGGTTTGCAATTCAGCGAAATTACCTTCCTACTATAAAATATGAGTAAACGAAAAAGAAGCCTCTTGAATCTAGTCTGAAGAATGTCCCTACCCAAACCCAGAACACACACCCGAGGGGAGAAGACACTAGGGAGCCCCAGGCGCTAATTGATGTAGGAGTAAATGTCCATCCAATAATCTAGCATCCCAGATCACGTGGAAGACCATCAGTGCCTTCTCCACATCCAGTATATAAATCTATGCATTTGATGGAGACACAATGGGGTCATTTATACCCGCTGAAGCCATTTGACCTGTATCAACTGGTTTTTGCCATGTTTTTGGTACTATTTTTGACTGGTGATTTAGATTTACTGATTCTAGCCGTTTTTGATTCAGGCAGTTTTTGAAGAATCAGCTAAAAGAATGATTCTCCCAGGGAACTGCTTAACTGGCAATCTCATTACACTTGCTAAACAAGAAGGTCTAAGAGTTAAGCTCTTGCGAAGGTTTGGCATACAAATTAGTCTTGGATGATAAAGACATATGTTTTCCTATAGCAATAGCCCCCTATTTTAGTGAGATCTCTATCAGTTTTTAGTGGAAATTTGATCACACATTTACACTAATGTACGTATGGTCAGTGTTCCATTAATAATGAAGGAACCATTGGGGTTGTTAGTGCCAAAAAAGACAATGGTGCAGATTATGAAAAGTGCCGTAAGGAACAACAGTGCAGAGTTAGATTAGTCCTGTGCTGCACAAGATTCAAAGAAGAGTCTGATGCTTGATGATAAATCTATCATATTTTAAGACCGTCTAGTCGTACTTTTCACCTTCTTTGGTTGGCTTATTTTACTCCAGAAAACTGAGACAAAATTATGTCGGGTCAGCATTATTTTTGGTGCATGGAATTTTTTATGTAGATTCATGCCCTCTTCTTATAGGCCTGAAAACTGCCTAAAACCCTTTATAAACTTAGTACATTTTGTGCAAATTATGACAGAATAATAAATCTCCCCTAGTGTAATTACTGCGCTTCTGCTCATGGTCCCTTCGTTGTACCAGTACTTCTGGATTTCAGCACTGACGGCTTAGCTAAAGGTACCAAGGGTTCAGGGGACATGCACTGGCCAATCAGTGGCCTCCTTGGACCATGTGACATCACTTCATTTTATTTCACAAGTGATGTACCGTGGTCCTAGGAGGCCACTGTTCTAGTGATTTTGGGGGACCCTTGTTGTAGTGATTGAGGGTAGACCCGCCTACCTACCAGAAAATGCACATTTATCACCTTTCATATTGATACATAAAAAAATGTTTTTAAGGGCAACTTTTTTAGAGGAGTATTCCCACGAAGACAAGATTCTTAAATATACTCAGGATAACAAAATAACACATTCTCTAATTCACTGTTGTTAACAAAAATACAACATTTCACAGATATAAGTCCAACCTGTCTCCATCAGTCCTGGTGTTTACACTTTTGGTTGCCCCGGGATCTGACCATAAATCTTCTGATTATGGTCGGATTCTTCTCATGAATAACTTCTCTTGTCTGTACGTTGCAGTGTCCCCCTGCATTTCAAGACCAATTTATACAAAGGCAATTTCTACCAGCAAGCAGCACATGCAGAGACTTACTCTACTATCTACATGTCTTTATCAGGGAGGGAGGCATAGAGCAGAGCTGACTCTGTGTGTGTTATAGGTGAGTTAGCAGAGCTGAGAGTGTTATTGTGTTTTATATCTGTCTCATGAATCTCATCATCTCTGATCTGTCTCATCTCTATTTTTCTAAGTGTCAGATACAGTACTAGTACAATGTTCCGAAGCTAAATAAGAGTGTATACACACCTGTAACCTGATAATCTGACATTTCTCAAAAGGAATCTGTTTTATAAGTCTTTTATAAGTCTACTTGACCTCAGACCCCCTGGTTCTGGATTGATAAGTTCAATAACCTATTATATATTCTTTTATCCAGTACAGGTAATGGCTTGATTGTTATCATGTAGAAATGTATCCAAAGCGTTCTGCAGAGAAGCAGGATTTGTATACTTCAACTGGAACTTTTACGGTACATTTGATTTTTTATTTCAAGGTAAATCGTCTGCACTTTCAGCTTTCAGGGCTTTTTGTGCCAATAGGGGAAAATCTCTCTATATTTTTTCAGCATGTGGCATAATAGAAACAAGAAAAGCAGAAAACAACCTGCCTGTCTAGTCGTTCCACTTTCTGATCTATTTAATGTTGTACTTCTAGCCTGGTATTTTTGATTAAATAGGAACATTTTGTTGCCATGTCAACATTCTAAAACATTTAACCCATTCAAGTCCACGGGAATCTAGATCTCTATGATTGTGAATTCTGGAAAGGTTGTCGTAGGTTCAGCGGCTGCATGAATTACTGGTGCTCTAAGACTTCTACTTCTTCATATTTGTAATCTATAGTTAAATATTTCTTTGTAGATCCCTTAGAGGTATTTTTGCTATACCAATTTTCATATAATGTTTGACCCGGACATGGGATATGGGTTCTTGCAACAATCAACCTACAGTAAGGTAGGTACACTAGATAATATAATCTAAAATATATATAGTATAAGGAAAATATCAGTGATGGTAGTATAACTAATATTTTATTGATATCTGGACTTGTTTACTTTATACCATTACCAATAATGGGTAATGGTAAGTTGGGAAATATTCATTGTATTACATTGCTGACATGCAGAGGGAGGAGAAGGTAAGCCGCCCATTACCTATAGTCACTGGTGTAATCCTGTGTTATCTATCATACATGGTAATTCAATCCTCATGATCAGGAGAAGACCTCTAATTGTTCAGACCATTGGGGCTCATTTACTAAGAGTTGCAGATCGCACTTTCGTCAGACTGTTCGTCTTTTTCGGGGATCACGCGGCTTGGACTGGTACTTAACAGGTGTCTGTGCTGGGATTGTGTTTTTGGTGCAGCTGCGCTGGTTTCCATGCAAATTTAGGGCGATCCGACTGATTCGGACTGAGCGCGGGATTTAACTTTCAAATTGTGTCACAAGACAATGCACTTACAAGCACCAGGAAAAAGAAGGTGGATTCTGGCGGACCTGAGTGGGGAGGCGAAACATTCAGGAATCGGGCGCACAATCTAAGTGAATCGCTGCACTGTGCATTATCGTTGGACAATGCACTTTCGGTGAACTCCGTTGGACAGGTAAGTAAATGTGCCCCATTATCTCACTGCTGTATATGAGCTGTCCACAGGGCATGGTGCTGAAATGTGACTTAGGGAATCAAGCACTGATGGAGATGTACAGTGCCATCCTAGCTAAGGGGCTGATCCAAAGTGAGGACCAACATCCTAGTTGGTGAAAGAGTACATGCACAGCAACCACAAGAAACCAAAACTGTGATAAATATGTTATGGTATACCCCTAGCTATATGCCACAAATTAATGTGTTCCAAGACCCCTTTAAAGAACAAAATCTGCACCAGTGACAGCTCTATTACCGCTGTATGCTCCAAAAACATGTACATTTTCTCCCTATTTTAGGTTTATAAATCAATTATCAGCAACTATCATGCTATAATCGTTAAATAACTGTACTAATTGCCTTAGTATCTTTAGATTGAAAAGATCATCTTTAAAGGGATTTGTCACTTATACCAAATTGCTCAGAGTAAGTATAAGACTATGGTAGGGTTACCCATATTGTACTTACCCAGTTAAAGTTTCCCATTCACCACAGGTCATGTAACCTTCAAACTATGACATGGATGTATTTGAAGTGTAATGAGTATAGCCCCCTCCATCAGTTAGAAACAAAAACAGGACATGGGATGTCACAGAAAGTCCTGAGTCATATTAACTAATTAAATATAAGGTGCTCTATAAAAGGTCTTATATTTACCCTGTTAAAATTTGGTATAGGTGGCCAACCCCTTTAAAATAATGTGCTAGTTGAAAGAGGTCTTCTACTTTACAGATATTTATGTCCAATGGAGAAGCTGCAGTTCCCATGTCCACCACTAGGAAGAGTACAGAGTCCTATCTCCAGCCCTGCTCCTGCCCCCAACAATCTGATATTGATGACTAGTGATCAGAAATGACCTAGTTCATTTACCAAATGCTCTCAAACCTATAGGGAATGACACATAAAACCACAAGAAACTGCAAGGGATGATGTCAAAAATGGAATTATCTTTTATCTATGATTTTAGGATTTTGTTTTAAAAAAAGCAATAGCATGTAACAACAAGTAATATCACTATTGGGGGTGAATGCTTCTCCTTGAGGAGACAGCCAGCTGCAGTAGGGAATCTAACTGGTGCAATGCTTTCTAACCTAATTTGCATACGTAATAACTACACATTATCACATGACGGCATTATCCATAGTCCTGTAGTAGACCTTCGTCTCAATAGTTCACGTGTCTGTTCATAAATGTCATATATACTACTCTAATACCGATATAACGGAGCACATCCCTATGACAACAAAATATCATCTAATGTTTTGCGCAAATTGTTTGGATTTTATTTTCATTCCCTCGCTGGAAAATTGTAGATAATATTTACAGAACAACAAATTATCATCAAAATACATTTTATACATTTTTTTGTGAAAATCAAACATCTGCTAATTCATTCTTGATGATCGGAGGCATATGCTGCTGTCAGATACAATTTCGTATTCCAATAGCGTATTACTGAATCGCTGAAATTTCAGCAGTTATTGTTGTCAAATAATACCAAAATTTTCTACAATGTTATTCACAAAATCAACTGTGTATGAAAGGAAGCATAAAGAAGAAGATCTCACAGAAGTATTTCTGGTTATATAATGATGTGAAGTGGAGGGTGAAAGTAGAAGGCTTCACTGTACCCATTGCCCGTGCAGCCTTGGTGAAACATGCTGAGCCCACCAGGACCACACTCGTACAGAATTCAGTCACAGTTCATGTCAGAAGCAGTGGTGACCAGAGAAATTCAACAAAGTAATGGTACACATGCTGAAAGAATGATGTGAAGGCCCTGGAAAAAATCACCTTTCAATAAATATATGACAAGTGTTTCAAGGCTTAAGCCGTTTTTGGCCCACTTTATCCATTTGTCTCCTGAAAAAGCACTTCAACTAAATACGGATGCGTCTAAAATTTACACCCAGCTACAAGGACATTAGAAATCATAGGGGACATTGGTGACTCAGTGGCTAGCACTACAGCCTTGCAGCGCTGGGGTCCTGGGTTCAAGTCCCATCCAGGTCAACATATGCAAAGAGTTTGTATGTCCTCTCTGTGTTTGTTTGGGTTTCCTCCGGGTCGAGGGGTTTCCTCCCACACTCCAAAACACACTGGTAGGTTGATTAGAATGTGAGTGTTTCTTTCCTCAGAGGAAGCCTTGGAGTCACTAATCCCTGTTTCTTTCCTCTGAGGAAGCCTTAGTCACTACTTCCTGTACTTTCTGTAGGAAATTGCTACTCCATTAGTGACCATCACTATGGCCATCTCAGCCAGTGAAAGACTGAACTGAAACTATTGGGGATACAAAAAATATTTAATAATTTTAGGATAACCATATAAAATACCATAAACTAGTGAAAAATTAAATGTCTAGAACTCCAATATACATACTTTTATAGATACTACATAGATAGATACATAGATCGATAGATACTGAACTTACACATAAGTAGATATTCATGTAATGGTATACAAAATTCCTTTAATGTGTAATATAAAGGGCCCTCATCCCAGTTATTATCATCGAAATAATAGCAATTACATTCAGCTCAGAACCTTTCCTGCACTCAACATGAAGCCTTTATTATCCCAAAAGGAATAAATCACATATCCCCAAAGGAAGCAGGTTAAATAGGCCAACACATAATTAAAAGTAATTGCTGGTGGGGTACATTGATCTATTGACACCACATTCTGTGAAGAAGACAAAATGCGAATCTCGAGTATGACAGAAGTTAAGTGCTCTCCGCAGAAAAGGTTCTGTGGTAGCCAATCAAATTAGCCTAAAGCTGCGGCTCAATAGGCACTTTTTCTGCTACTGCCACTTCACAATGTAATAAACAAATTGCAATAGGTGAGGCGTACAAATCCCCTCTTAGAGGAATTCACCATGCGCGTCACGTGAGCAGGAAGTCCGTACAGTGCAGCCTAATCATTCCATAGATGTATATATCAATCTACACAGAGTCCTTGTACGATTCACTAAAATGGGAATTGAGTCGCCTCTTTATCATGACCTGGTTACTTCTAGTCATCATTGTGTCACCAGGAAAAACACTATGGGGCTCATTTACTGAGGGTCCGTGGGCCGCATTTTTGTCGGGTTACCCGACGATTTCCGAGTTGCGCCGCATTTAACTGGGGTTTTTGGCAAACGCGATTGTATTTTGGTGCATCGGCTTTCACGCGACACAAATCGGGAGGCGGGCCGTCAGACGATGCGACAGATTCGGACAACGCGCGGGATTTAACATTGCAAATTGTGACGCAAGACATGCACTTACATGCATCAGGAAGAAGAAGGTGAATTCTGGTGGACCTCAACGGGGGAGCGACACATGCAGGATCTCGGGCGCACGATGTTGGTGAATCGCGCTGGACTTAATCTTCGTCGGACCGTCCGGATCGGGGATCATGACTGGACCGGGTAAGTAAATGTGCCCCTATGTGATGCAAAGTACTTGACCAGAGAAGGGGTTTATCCTTTGGAGGATCTTCAAAGGTCCTGAAATGGCTCTTGTGTTCATATGTAGTGAGAGCATTAAAAGGATTTCATGAGTTGAGATTTGTTGGGTGGTTTGGGTGGCCATGGGCCCCCAGAGGGTTTAGACCGTCCAAACCAACTATATTATAATCCACTACTGGAGACGAGCTACAGAACAGTACCCCCTCTGCTTCATCCAGTGGTAATATTTAAGGTTATGTTTTTAGTAAATGAGTTCTCTGTGCAGTGTCTAACACCCATGCTGACATCAGGTGTGAAGAGACACTATTTGTAAGAGGCAGACCCTGTTTTGTAGCAGATAACTGTACCCTGATGCCGCCCCCCATCATGCTGCAGGAGGTGTTGCCTGAGGCAAGAGGCTCAACTCGCCTCATGGTTGATGCACCCCTGGGCACACAACTGAAACTGGGCACACAGCTGGGCACACAACTGAAATTTGAAGGCCAGGTCATGCAGATAGGTGTACCTGGCCTTCCATCCCAAATCCCAAATGTTTTTGTAAGATACCTGTCTGCATTTCTCTGGTAACCAAGTACATCATGTCCATGTGGCCCAAAGGAGAAACCTATGACTGTGTATGGACTATTTCAATTATGGGGTGAGGAATGGGTGTTTGTAGACGTTTAAATTATTTTGTAGGTGGTCAATAAAATGATCAGATTTTAGAAAATCTTTCTTACTTGGGGCACAGAAGTTACTAATAATACTCTACTTCCTCCACTAACATCAGTAATTATACAAAGTCTAATACTGTATATTGCATAAAACACAATTTATCCTTAGACAAAATACTGGCGAACTCGTCCATGGGGTGAGGAAAACACAATTATGAAGTTAATTATATGATGTTCCCACCTTCCTAATTATGGACACAATACATATGTTTTCTCCATTCTGGGTTATTTTTGTGTTTGAAAATGTTATTTAATAGTTTAATAATGTAGCAGATAGCAAGTTAGTAACAATAATGAGAGGATAATTACACAGTAGTCCCAGCATTACTACCAATCCTCAAGTGTTTCCCGCTATTATGTCTTGTATCTATGGCAACCGGGCTCTATAATAAATATTAAACATTTGCTTTCATTTTATTTTTTGTAATATGGTAAAAAAAAATTGGATCAGACATTGACAGGACAGCGATAAGCTGGAGAGCGATGGCTGGAATATAGAAATGAGATGGGAAAAAACTCAATAATAATCAATTTAATTCAATTTTCTCAGCTGGACATTGAAGAAAATATCGCCTGCAGATGGGCGCCTTCTCCGCTGGCTGGTGAGGCTTCTATGCTTCCAGGAGAATAATAGATTGATGGGAACTCATTGGGGCTTATTTACTAAGGGTCCGCGGAGAGCATTTTCGTCTGGTTTACCGACGATTTCTGCTTTGCGCAGCATTCAACAGGGGATTGTGTCGCACATTGTTTGTCGCATCTGCGCCGGCTTGCATACAACACAAGGCGGATTCGGACAACACAAGACAGATTCGGACTATGCGCGGGATTTAACATTTCGAATTGTGTTGCATTTGCTTAGCGTCCGCTGGAGTTCACCGAAAGTGTATCGTCTGACGATAATGCAATGTGCCCCGATTCACTAATATCGTGCGCCCAATATCCTGCATGTGTCTCTTCCCCGCTCAGGTCCGCCGGATTTCACCTTCTTCTTCTAGGTGCATGTAAGTGCTTGGGCTTGCAACACAATTTGAAATTTAAGTCATGCGCTCAGTCCGAATCAGTCGGATCGTCCATCGTCCCCGGATTTGCCTTGCATAGAATCCAGCACAGTTGCACCAAAATCCCAACGCAGACCCCTGTTAAATACCTGTGCAAGCCATGTAATCCCAAAAAAGGTGCACGACGAAAGTAAGCATCGAGACCCTTAGTAAATGAGCCCCACTGAGTGTTCTATCTGCAGGCAGAATGTTATAAAGCAGGAGGAGCTGAGCAGTTGTATGTAGTGTCACATGTGCAGGCAGCATGTTATAGAGCAGGAGGAGATGAGCAGTTGTATGTAGTGTCCTATCAGCAAGCAACATGTTATACATAGCAGGTGGAACTGAGCAGATTGTATAGTGTCCTATATGCAGACAGAATGTTATAGAGCAGGAGGAGTTGAGCAGTCGTATGTAGTGCCCTAACTGCAGGCAGCATGTTATAAGAAAAAAGTGTCCTATTTTACAGCCACTTACAGATTGTGCACAGTTTTTTATCTGTCTGCAGCATGTTATAGAGCAAGTTGAGCTGAGCAGATTGTACATAGTGTCCGTTCTGTAGACAGCATGTTATAGAGCAGGAGAAGATGAGCAGATTGTACAGAGTGTCCAGTCTGCTGGTGACATGTTACACAGCAGGATACAGTAGCAGGTTATAGAGAGGAGGAGCAGAGCCCATTGTACACAGTGTTCTATCCGCCCAATACAGAAGATGTTATATACCTTGCTGCATGTAACACATCACGGTAGAGCGCAGTATTAGCTCAGTTTGCTACATGTTTTGGTGATGTTTTTTAGCAGACATGATATCGGCAGCCTAGGTCATTAGTTGCAGTGGAAGATGGACCACCTAGTGCGAGCATGCCTTTCCATGTGCCGTAACACTTTATCTGTTCTTGTTGGCTAATAACTATAATTGGGCAACCTTTGGAGAAAGCATAAATGAGCTGACATTAAACATAGATGCTACATGGTGCTTTTACTGCCCTTACCTCACTGTATGTACTGTAATATACAACTATATATAATAAATGGTAGCACTACACAATGCCTTGGGGAGGTTGATAACACAAGTATGAAAGCCACTTCCTTCTCTCTGTGGAGGACATGAGGGTAAAACAATTCAGGGATAATAAAGAATTGCTGTATATTGTATATACTGTATAAGCAATAGCCTTGAATACAACGAAGATACTACAGTCTACTGTGGAATCGATATATTGAATATCTAAAAATAATCAAATAATAATGTAAATGACTAAAGAAATGGGGTCAGATAGTAGCCTAATGCCATGATAAATCACACACAGGACTCATGAACTGGAAGATGTGTGTCATCCCATTATATCTTCACAAAGACAGGCCACAGATGTGTCTACAGCTTATTGGATTGCGGTATGCTCTGCCTCATGTTGGCATTTTATTTTGCTTCTGAGGTCAATTGATTTAATAAATCCATATTTTCTTCCGTCAGGTTTCCATTCATTGACCAGAGTTTAAAGCTGCCCCCATGTCTGTGAATTTGATGCTTTATTTAGTTTAGCGGGCGTTAGTCTCCAGAGAATACATGATGTGTGTATATGTTGGAAGTCACTGGGGTCATTTATTTTTATTTTTCTTTCTTTCTTTTTTTTCTGTCTTTTTTCAGACTATTTTTGGTACATTACAATCTTTGCGACTTTTTGAAAAGTGTGCTGAAGTCCACCGGACATTTGTTAATTGTCATCTCATCTGCATCAACATCTGCAAGGAGTTTGTATGTTCTCTCTGTGTTTGCATGGGTTTCCTCCGGGTCCTCCGGTTTCCTCCCACACTCCAAAGACTGGTAGGTTGATTAGATTGTGAGCCCCATTGGGGACAGGGACTGATTTGCCAAGCTCTGTGTAGCGCTGCATACTCTGTGCGAGCTATATAAATAAAGGAATTATTATTATTAAAGGAATTATTGTCATTTACCTTCTATTCCACATGTTCTAAATGACATTTATCATTTCAAATTGTCTTAATTTGCGACATTTCTTTTTAGCTCAAAAAACTCCAGACAAACCATACTTAAGGAAAACTTAGAAAATGGAAAGAAATGATTTGAGACATTTGTGCAACATTTTTGAGATTTTTGTAACAAATGTTGCAAAGACAGATCTAAAAAAAAAATTAACACAAGGAAAATGTGAGAATGATAAATTACCAAAGAAGCCGATGGAAAAAAAAGACCAAAAGTAGCCAAAATAAACAGAGATAAGATAAATGACCCCCATTGACTTTGGGTATGTAATGGACATGTGCTTTTAGAGTTTGGTCCGTTTTTTCAAACCCATTATTGGAAATTTTAGCACCCCCCATTCTTGACCACCATTAAAGTGAACCACATTCAATGATCATAAATATCAACTTAGTGACAAACACTGGGTACTTGTTTTATCCCATACAACACACTTGTATAATTTGCCTATGCACATGGGTCCTAGTTAAGGAAACAATGGTTAAGTGATGGATATTGGGTGGAAAACTCTTTTTTATGCATTGCCTAATCATATGTGGTTGTGACTCCTTTTCTTGGGTCATAAATTGTAGAAATATTGAGTAGTGATGATTAATAGAGGTGAATCCCATAAAGCCCAGAGCATGATTTATGGACTAACCCTACAATTTGCAGGAACTGTATATATGTCACCTGACCTACAAGAATAACACTTCCATTCATTTTCTACCATATGTCTAAGATTGCCTAAAAGATGACAGATTTGACACACCTAAGCTCATTTAGGACGGTCCAACAATAATTACACATTTGCTGAAGGTGCAAAGCTACGGTGGCCTCCATGGAACCATTTCCTTTCATTTACTAGTGAGCCTCATGAATTAATCACTAGTGACACAACGTTTCAGCACCACGGAGAGTTGCTCCGGCACTGATGTGTCACCTCTAGCTGAACTCTGTACGGAGAGCTAATTATTTCCATGTATTAACGGGTGCATCTGATTTGAGAATAGCCCATCATTTTGTGGAGCCATCTTTGAATGAAATGCCTTTGATCTATTGATTCTGTACACAAAAGACAAAAGCTTCGCAAACACGATTTGGAGTTTTCAAATCTAATTCCATAATTCATCTTCATGGCCACATCAAATATTAATGTGTATTTCCTGCAGATAAAAATTGTCATATCGGATTTTCAAACGCTTACATTTATATAGTGGATTTGTCTTCTTGGCTTACCATAGATAGAACTAGAGTTTTATTCTGAAAGAGACGATTTCATATTTGCTGACTACTTATAACCTTGCCGCAAATCCTGGCATTCTCAAGTGATAGAAAGACAGAAAGATGATAAAATCTCCATAGACTACACTATACTACACAGTGTTTGGTACTCCTCTCCTCCATAGACTTCACTATACTACACAGCTTGTAGTACTCCCATCCTCCATAGCTTGTACTCTACTATACAGCTTGTAGTACTCACCTCCTCCATAACCTGTACTCTACTATACAGCTTGTAGTACTCACCTCCTCCATAGCCTGTACTCTACTATACAGCTTGTAGTACTCACCTCCTCCATAGACTGTACTCTACTATACAGCTTGTAGTACTCACCTCCTCCATGAACTGTACTATTCTACACAGCTTGTAGTACTCCCCACCTCCATAGCCTGTACTCTACTACACAGCTTTTAGTACTCCCCTCCTCCATAGACTGTACTTAATACACAGGGTGTAGTGCTCCACTCTATAGACTGCAATATACAAGACAGCTTGTTGTACTCCCCTCCTCAATTGACTGCACTATGCTACACAGCTTGAACTTCTCCCCTCCTTCATTGATTGTAATAACTGCACATTTTGTAGTACTCCACTCCTCCATAGACTGTACTACACTACACAGCGTGTACTACTGCACTCCTCCATAGACTGTACTACACTACACAGCATGTACTACTCCACTCCTCCATAGACTGTACTATACTACACAGTATGTACTACTCCCCTCCTCCATAGACTGCACTATACTACACAGCATGTACTACTCCCCTCCTCCATAGACTGCACTATACTACACAGCATGTACTACTCCCCTCCTCCATAGACTGTACTACACTACACAGCATGTACTACTCCCCTCTTCCATAGACTGCACTATACTACACAGCATGTACTACTCCCCTCTTCCATAGACTGCACTATACTACACAGTGTGTACTACTCCACTGCTCCATAAACTGCAATATAGAAGACAACTTGTTGTACTCTCCTCCTACATAGACTGCACTGCTACTATGAATTAATGTAAATCTGAAAGAATAGGTAAGGTGCGATTAATCTGTCTTCTATATCATTAACAAACAAACTAAATAAAAGTAATGATAATAATAATAATAGTGGACCCAGCACAGAACCTTATAACTTTATAACTTATAACTGGTCCATTCTGAGTAGGACGCATTGACCACAACTCTCTGGATATGATCCTTCAACCAGTTATCAATCCAATAACAGACTGTTCCTGCTTAACCAACAGACCCGTCCAACCTGTCGGGAGACACAAAGTAAGTGGGAGCTCTAAGAAACACTAAGGCTACATTCACACTGCTGCATGGGGGACATATATACGCCCAACGTATATACGGCTGATATACGTCCCACTTAGACGTCAATGGGCACACGGCGCCCTACGGGAGCGGTATGGTGCAGCACATGTGTGGCACCATACCGCTCCGTACCCTGTGAAAATATTCCCTGCGCCATTTTTTGTATTTCTTTCCTCCCTGAGCTCTTTTTGCACCATTTGTGAGTCTATTTTTTGCACCTCATTTGTCTTTGTAGTTTTGGCTATTTTAAAATGCATGGTTATTTTGAGCCATTTCGAGGCGCACATTTTAAAAAACTCTGGCAAACTGCTGGAAAAGTCCAATGCATAAATACCCCAATGTGCTCAAAAAGTCGCTAGAAAATAACCAACAAAGGCGCTTCAGACTTAGGCTACATTCACACGACCGGATGAGGGACATATATACGCCCGACGTATATACGGCTTATATACGTCCCACATAGACGTCAATGGGCACATGGCGCCCTACGGGAGCGGTATGGTGCAGCACATATGTGGCACCATACCGCTCCGTACCCCGTGAAAATATTTCCTGCGCCATATATCCCTATGAAGAGGGGCGGGGTGAGCAGCGCTCACCTACTCCTCCTCTACCTGCGCGCTGCCATTTGCCCGCCGTTCTATGGTACAGAGGGCAACGGCAGTGTGAATCTAGCCTTAGTGTTGCCATTGTACACTCACCGGCCACTTTATTAGGTACACTTGTCCAACTGCTCGTTAACACTTAATTTCTAATCAGCCAATCACATGGCGTAGTTTAACCCACAAAACATTTGCACCAGCTGGTGCCAGGAGTATTTTCATTGATTAAAAGAAACCCCCGATGCATTTTAGGTTTATACCTTATATTACAAACCCCCTGTGGTGCACCATCTAAGGTCGGCCAACCATGCGCAGCCCGTGCTGTGGCTGATTCGGAAGTGCTTGAGAGCGGTGACGTCAACGAGCTCGCGGGCACCATGTGCCTGTGCAACTTTGCGTGCGACGAGCAGGCTGTATTGCATGGCAACATTATTAATATTTAATAAAATATTAAAAGGAATTTCAGTTCGGCTTTTGCTATTACCTTGGGGGTTGAGCATCTTTCATTAGTTCAGCACGCTGGGGAGGAAAGTGCGGCCACCATTGTTTGTGAGATAGGTGCGGGTTTTAGGGGTAGGGCCTTATCTATTTTCTCAGTATTTATTGAGGTGTTCTATTAGAGATGAGGGGTATACTGCTCGGTCGAGTATTACTAACAAAAAATTTACAAAAGCTCAAACCTTAACCTATTATGTAAGAAAAAAACATTCGATAGGGGATGGGGGGTTGGCCGGCGCAGGGACACAGGTGAGAAAGTCCAAAAACACCTAAAGATTCACAGAAGAAAGAAGTCTATTGTTCACGCATCACGTCTTGCCCGCTCTTTATAGCGCACATCAAAGCCAAGAGTGAAGTTAGATTAGACAGTAACGTTTTGGATGGAAAAAGGTGTGCTCGTAGTCACGCTCCAACTCAGCTTCTTCCGTCTTGCTGGACGAAAACTCCGAATCGTTGTTTGTTACCGGATGCGTGGGTACAATCCTCCGACCAGGAAGATGCACCGTGTGGTGTGTCCACAAATTTCGCGCACTCCGTCACTTCGTCAAAGGAAAGAGAAGTAAACGGATAGTGTCCAGACAACTTTTGTGGTAATTAAGTTGAACATTAATTCAATATACTTCACAGACAAAAAGTTAAATAAGGCCTTTAGTAATTAAAAATGCAGTTCGGTTTTCCCTCGCACGACTCCGAGTTTCGCCTACACGGCTTCTTCCGGGGAGTTACCGACAAACCAAACATGCCATGCATGGTGACTCTTTATAGTATACTCTCCCAGATAATCAGTGAGATTTAATGGATGAGACATCCAAGTGGAGGGGGAAACATACATATTAAAAACGTATTAACAACCTATCAAACTAGATTAAATGTAAGAAGGTAAGGTAATAAATACTAAAAAAATTGTTTCTCTTATCAGTAAACTTCCTCTTATATGAAATTCCGTATGAATTTGATATATTATACCCAAAATATTCTTTCCATCTAACATAGATATATATGTATAACCTTCAACAGAAAAATATGACGAGATTATGTATAATACTAATGTGCAAAAAATAAAGTGCTCTGTGTTTAGTGTTCAGTAGTGATTAAAACTCATAATATGCAGGGGATACTGAGAGGAAAACATTTAATCAAAGTCTGCATTGAGTACCACGGGATCGGTTTTTAATTGATAAATCCAAAGGATTATCAGTTGGATCATTTCTTTTCTAGATATCTCCTCTCCATGTGGGATACCTGTCAAGGGGTAAAGAACGTAGTACCCTTGGGAATTGTTTGAGAAATTTCACATATGGGCAGACAGAGACAGGATCTAATTTACCAATTTTGATGTCCTAAAATGTTCTCAACCCTAACCTCAGTTTTATTTATGGTTCTTCCAATATATTTTAAGCACATGGGACAGATGATCATATAAATAACTCGAATGGAGGTCACACGTGGCAAAGCGTTAATTAAAAATGTGTGTTGTCAGATGAAGTGAAATTATAAATACCACCAGTGATGATCTCCCGGGCGGGATGTTGAACCACACGTATAAAATGTGTGACCTAAAAAAAAACCTTAGCTTCTTCTTATTTTCTCTCCGCTCCCGTCCCCCCTTGTTGCTTATATGTGTAGTATCTTATGTTGATACTACTCTGACTATACATCTTCACATGCCTTATTTCCTGTGAACAATTTTGGTCTGTATAAGGGGTCTATGACTGGATTCGTGTTTCAACTGTGCCGAATTTGTGGTAAAAATTTTTTGATAATGTGTGGTCTTCGTATAATCGGAGATGATGCGAACAACATCTTTATGATTTGTTGCCATCATATCTGTTTATTCTTATTTTTCTTTTCACTATCAATCATTCTGCGGTTTCTTCTCTAATTCGGTTGTGCTTTATCTAGCTGCCTTATTTATTAAATTTCTTTGTAAAAACTCTCTTTAATATTGCAGACCTGCTTTCGGAATCCTCCTTCGTGGTGCATTTCTTTTATTCTTTTTAGTTGTCCTTGGGATGTGGTTCAAACCACGGCGCATCATGGAAAACTTCGTATGGATTAAAACTTACAACGGTATCTCTAAGAAGGTTAGTATAATGTAGTTTTTATCTTTGGAATAAGTTATAGATACCAAGAAATGTATATTTGAGTACTGTACTTGGAAGTAAAAGTTAAGATAAAATGTATACAATTACTATTACATGAGAAGTCATTTAGAATTCCTGGGGGCCCTGCCTAAAATTTATGACGTCACTATTATACCTCTTATATAGTTTTAGATGGTCTTTGAATGGATAATGTAAAAAATATGTTGTCTTCCCAGATGGCCAATATAATTCGCAAACAGGGGGCAAATTTAGGCCCCAAGGCAGTTCCGGACTTTTGTAGGAAGAACGTTCCCTTCAAACCCGAAGTAGTCCTTTCGAGACCAAAATTTTTTAAATAATTATAAAATTCTTCTGTTATTCTAAACCCGTGTATCCTTCTCCAAAAAATGCAACTAATAGCGCTACACCTTCAAGTGTGGTATGCAGGAGATAAGGAGGTAACGTGCAGGTACAAAGGATAGTGTCATGTCTATAATATCCTTAATAATTGGAGTACCAGCCCCGAAGTCCTTAAGCGTAAGCGGGGGTAGACATACATAGGACGGTAGGAACTCTTCTATAATTCTGAGATAATATTGATACAGCAAATTATACCGGGACTATAGGTCGTCCCGGGGGGGTCTTCTTATTCTAGTACGAATAAAGAAGACCCCCCCGGACGACCTATAGTCGCGGGTTAGATTCTGTATCAAGTAGGATCTTCAGAAGCAGAATATATAGATAGATTCACCGATTCCCACCTGATACAGAATCTTATACCGGCGACTATAGGTCGTCCCGGGGGTCTTCTTATTCTTATGTAAGAATAAGAGGACACCCCCGGGACGACCTATAGCGCCGGTATAATTCTGTATCCAGTAGGATCTCAGACTTATAGAGATTCCACCAGTCCATGTATGTAATAACCCCGCTGACCTTAAGGACTAGGGGGGCTTTACTCCAAATTATTAAGGATATTGAAGTAGACAATACACTTCCTTTGTAACCGGCGACGTTACCTCCTTATACCCCGCATACCACAATTGAAGGTTGTAGCCTATGAGAGAAATTTTTGGGACGGATACACGGTTTTAGAAGAACAGATATTTGAGAAATTAATTTAATAAATTTGTCTCGGAAAGGAACTACTTCTGGTTTAGGGAAATGGTCTTCCTACAAACGTCAGGGAACGGCCATGGGGGATAAATTTGCCCACTGGTATGCGAATTTATATATGGCACCCATGGGAAGACAAACATATTTTTTACATTAATCCATTCAAAGCATCTAAATAACTATAAAGGAGGGTATATAGATGACGTCATAATTTCTGGCAGGTCCCCAGGAATTACTAAATGACTGCCATAGGTATATAATTGTAATGATTTAAACTTAACTGTTTACTGCCATTACAGTACTTCAATATACATTCTTGGATCAGATACTTTATTAAAGATAAAAAACACCACATTTATACTAAAAACCTTCTAAAGATACCGATTGTAATAGTTTTAGGCCAATACGGCAGTGCCATTATGCGCCGTGAGTGCAACAACATCAAAGGGAAAATAAAAAGAATAAAAAAGAATTGCACAAGAAGGAGGATTACGACAGAGCAGGCTTGCAATATTAAAGAGAGGATTTACAAAGAAATTATAAAAGAGAGGAGCTAGATAAAGCACAAAACAGAATTAGAGCAAGAACCCAAGATGAGTGATAGTGAAACGAAAGATAGAATAATACATAACGTATGGCGGAAATAATGAAAAAATAGTGTTCCATTCATCACGATTATCACGAGGACGCACACATTATCAAAAAAAATGTTTTATTTTTATATTAAACACAATGCACATTTTAAAACACGATCCCGTCATAGGACACCTTTATAACATGAACCAAAAATTGTTCACAGGAAATTAATGAATGTGAAAAGATGTATGTACAGAGTAGTTCAACATTAAAGCTACTACACAGATATAGCACATAAGTTTTTTTTAGGTGCACACATGTCAAAGTGTGCAACAGCACGGGAGAATCCCAGGGTTGGTATTTATAATTCACTTCATGACAAACACAAGTTTTTAATATTAAAAACACTTTGCCACGTGGTGACTCCATTCGAGTTAGTTATATGATCATCTGTCCATGTGGCTTTCAAAATATACTGGAGAGACCATAGAAAACTGAAGGTAGGGTGGTTGGAGAAACATTCTAGAACATCAAAAATGGTATACATTGATCATCTCTGTCTGCATTATGTGAAACTTTCATCAAAACAATCCCCAAGGGTACTAAGTCTTTACCTTGAACAGGTATCCCCACATTGGGAGGAGATGATCTAGAAAAGAAAATGAGCCAACGAAGAATCTTTGGATTTATCAATTAAAAACGCCTGATCCCGATGGGACTCATGCAACTTTGAGATTAAATGTTTCCTTAGTATCCGCAACTGAGTATGAGGTTTATATTACTATTGAACACTAAACACAGAGCACTTTAATTTTTGCACATAGATTAATACATAATCTACTCATATTTATGTTGAAGGTTAACATATACATCTATTGTAGAATGGAAGAATTATTTGTTATTAAAGATATCAAAATTCATTACGGAAATTCATATAAGAAGGAAGTTACTGATAAGATGAAAAAAAATTTTTAGTATTAATACCTTCTTACATTTATATGTTTGATTATGTTTTTAATACTTTTTAATAGTATGTTCCCCCTCCACTTGGATGTCTCATCCAAGTAAATCTCACTGATGTATCTGGGAGAGTAATTACTATAAAGAGTCAAACATGATGCACGTCGGTAGCCCGGAAGAAAGCCGTGGAGGCGAACTCGGAGATAGGGCGAGAGAAGAAAACCGAACGTGCATTTTTAATTACTAAAGGCCTATTTAAACTTTTGTCGTGAGTAATTGATAAAATGTTTAACTAATACCACAAAAGTTGTTTGCACTATGCGGTATCTCTCGTCCTTTTGACGAGTGAACGGAGTGACCGCGAAATTGTGGAAACCACCAAAGGTGGCGTGGCAGCAGTTCCTGGTCGAGGAGGATTTTACCCACGCACCGGTAACAAACAACGATCGGAGTTTGTCCAGCAAGACCGGAAGAAGTGAGTGAGAGCGTGGTGGAATACGAGGAGCACACCTTTTTCCATCAAGAAAGGACTGTCTAATTAACTTCATCTTGGTGCTTGATGTGCGCTAATAAAGAGGGGCAGGCAAGGACGTTGATGCGGGAACAAATACTCTTCTTCGCGTCGAGTATTAGCATCGGACGGCTCGTTACTCGGACGAGTTCGCCGGCTCGAGATGCGAGCATAAATTAAGTGAGAAACAGTATTCTTATTACATAATAAAAATCCAGATGTTTACTGATTTGTTTTGCTTGTAAGAACACATTGAAATAACACTATTCTTCACTTTCCAGTGTTCGCGCGTGTCTCCGCTAAGTTGTAGAACCTATGGGAGACGCGCGGCCGCACACTGCAAGTGTGAAGAAATAGAATAAAAACATTAAAACAGTGAAAACACGACATTTAAGTGCAGAACAAATTGAAAGACACATATTCTTCACATTCCAGATGTTCTGAACCTCTCCTACTTAGCGGGAGACACGCTGCGAACACCTGGAAGTGAAGAATAGGGTTACATTCTCTGGGTTCTACAAGAAAACATCAGTAAACATCTGGGATCTTTTATTAGCAATGTTTCTTAATTGGTTCTCTTTACTAAAAAATGCTCGGGTCTACCCATGACTTTAATGGGTTCGTTATTCGATACGAGCACCCGAGATCGGGAAAAGCTCGTTACGATTTTAGTGCCCTCGCTCTCTAGTTATAATTAGTCTAAAATCCTAGTGGTGTGATTGGCTTACAGACTCTATACAAACTGCAAGGTCTTCACATGGAGCTTTCTGGACCCCTATGACCTCATAAAAATATACCATCATACCTTGTTAAACGGAAGAAGATGAAAGCCATAACTCATTGATATACACAACAATGACCCATTACATATCAATAGATCTTATAATCACAGCTTATCAAAGGACTTTAATATTTCCATTGAGTGATCCTCCAGGCTTGACATTTTACATTGAGATATGTTCTAAAGAATGAAGAGGTGGGAACTTATTTCCAGATGTCATGATAGAAACTCACTTCATTCTGAACTGGGAGCCTGGGCCGAGAGGTTCTGTGAGATTATGAATGTTTCGCATTATAATATATAGGATATAGTCCTTGGTCTGCTCCTGCCCCTTTATCCCACTGTAGTAGTCATATCTTTAGTTTATACATAGTATACATGTATCAGAGTCGCTCCAGGTTTTCATTAGGCCCCGGGCAACGAGACTCAGTGGGTGGACCTTTGCAGTGAACACACACGTGTGGCAGCATTAAAATTCTAAAACTAAAACAGTCAAAGTTCCCTAAAATTATAGTTTAGATACCAAAAAGCCCCGTCATGGTTAGTTATATACAGCCCCCTCATGGTTATAAAGCCCCCCTGGCCCCCTAGGATTCATTATAACAGCTCACCCACATGGCTTTCTCATGTCAACCTTATGTGGGACCCCCACCGCTCTGGGCCCCTGCCCAGTACTGCGCGGTCGGCTTTGTATATTCTGACGTTTGGATACCTTGATCAGAAGTTTGAGCTCTGGGCTCTTAGTCAGTTAAGTCATTGGATGCACAATGCTGTGACCGGATTGGGACTGCTTAAAGATTTAATTGCTATGAAAAACTGATAATTGTTAATATCCTCGTTTTTAATAGTAGCATGTAATAGTCACTATGTGGATAACATCATATATAGTGGACACATAACTTTCAGGATTTAGCTTTTCTGTAAATAGAATGGAAATAACTTTCTAAGCTAACACCATATAATAGAATTTTTAGAAATTCATTTATAATGTGTATTAGCTTTTTTGTTTTCATTGTCTGGACCTGGTTTGTTGAGAAGAAGGCAGATAAATCAATGTAGGTCTCAATGGTGAAACCCCCTACCGATCACAAGATGGGGGTCTATTGTTCCCAATGACAAGACAAGATGGCCGTGCACGCACCCTGTTTCTCCATTCTCTGCAACAACCTCTATGGCATTGACTGTGATATATAGTGCAGTATTTGAGACAAAATGCAGCACACCTGGTCCACAGGTAAATGTGCCATTTTTGAGTGCCTTTTATTCTTTTTCACTATTTTGGGTTTGATGACATTTTTTGTCTAATTGTAAACTTCTGTGGGAGGAATGTATTGCAATTGCTCTCTAACTTCATTTTTTTCATCTTGACTGTGCTGCTGCAGTTTTCTTTTTGTTTGTGCAGTATTTGACAAATTTTCATTGTAGATATGCTCGGGTTTGGGGGGGGCCCGTTAATGTTAAATAACAACAATATTTAATGTATCCTTTAAAGAGGGATTTATTAAGGGTACAATACAGGGTTAAACTAAGGCAGAGACAATGGAAGTGTAAAGTATACGGAAAAGTGAAGTGCCTAATGATCTACCGTATATACAATTTATTTCTACAACATAGTCCATCCCTTACCACCTCCACTACTGTCTGGCCAATCTGATGATGGTGTAGAGTCAATATATGTCGGGATTCTGACTTACATCTTCTTCTCAGGAGAAAAAACTTGCCGAACAAGTAGTTTGAGTTATTGTTAACCATGGATTTGGGAGAATCCCAGGAGATAATGACACGAGCTGTCAACAGTTGTCTAACAGTGAAGAACACTGTTCCAACCATCCAACAGCCATCGACAGTAAACAGAGTGCAATGAACTCCATTCTCTTGATCCTTGGGAGCCCCACTAGGTGGAATGAGAGGTGTGTGTATGTGCGTCGTATTTCTGGGACCTATTGGTGAAGAAGGTTGGTACCCCCCAACCAGATCACTGTATGTCTAGAATGCTGCAGAACAAGCATGCCCCAGTTCTTGAAACTATTGTAGAAATGAATGAAAAGACCACACGCTCCCAGGTCATTTGTTGATTCACCTGGACCACCGACACCTTCATAAGGTAGAACCAAGGGTCGGTGGTCTATGATTCTGGAGATGAGTGGGTTTTCCGAGTGGGGATGACATTGACCAGATTTTTTGACACATCCTGTAGTTATACCATATATTTACCACTTTTCATGTTGATGTATTTGTTGAGTTTTAATGGAGGTTAAAATGTTTGCAGATTCTCACCCCTATTATGTCAATGGAAATGCTGAAAAATCCATCCGATTGCAAGATTCCATGCTTGTAAATCACATACTGAGATATGTATTAAAGCATGTCAGATGGAAGACTAGACTTCTACCAATATCTAATTTCCCAATGATCTCTATCCTACCATCAATGAAATAGCTGATAAAGATCTATAGTCTGTTTTATGATTAGTTTCAATCTTTGAGGGTTTTGTGCTTTTAAAGTTAACTGTACTTTTCTTGGATGAATATCAATATTTCTATTATTCACGAATACATTAATCGATAGCCATCAATTTTCTACAGTGATCAAGCCTACAGAAATGTGTTAAAGAGAATCTCCATTATAAACCTCACACTCTAGCTTAGAGACAGGGATACGGCATCCAATGATTTATTGAGGTTTCTGTACATTCCGCTGTGCAGTAAAAACATATTTTATCTTTCTCAGTTGACTCTGATCAGTTAAGGAGAAGGGAGAGCTCTTGGATCCAGGCCAGATCTCTAGCCTCTTTCTACCCATGTAGCACTAATTCACCTCCGGACTACCCCTCCACCCTGCCCTCTTCTCACATCTCTGTTCGCTTTGGTGGAGCATGCGTGGTGCACCTGTATCTTTGAAGCCTCCTTGTCCACCGCTACACCGCCCTGTTTCCCCCGTCCACTACCCACTCACCCTATGGCATGCATGTGCGGTAGGCCTGTAATGCGCGCACATTGCACAGTGCCGCTGTTTTAAAGAGATAGATGGCTGTCAATAAGTAAGCATGACAATAGTACAAGCAGCTAATGTGATGAGTAAGGACGTGCAGCATTGCTAATTTTTTTCTTTGGCAGACCGATTTTGTATTTTGATTATAACAAGGTACCAACATGAGTCGTCTTTGTTGTTGTCTTGCATACAAGTGGAGGCAAATGTAGTGATTTTATCTACATCTACATGGACTTATATGTACTGTTGATACTTTAAGTCTGGGCAGCCCTCACATGATTCTCTTATCTAACCCTCCTATCTGCCCAGTCTTCTCTAAGTGGTAAGTCACAATCGGCAATGCTCTTTTCCCGTATCAAAGTGCAAAACAGAGATGGACAAAGAAATACTGAAGAGAGTTGACAAAATGTGTATCAGAACCAGGTGTTTTAACAGACCCAAACTGCAAAGTTTGTGTCAGTACTGAGCATGGCAGATTTGGCACCCAGAGCCCAGAGCTGACAACAGGCATATTGGGCTTTGCATTTGTGGAAAAAGTTAGAAGATGGTTGATTGCTGCTCAGCAATAAGCAGACTACACCCCTAACCAATCAAAGCCATAACCAAATTTAGCATGGGCTGTAGATGACCAGTCTATATAATAGGCAGGGTCATGTGTTAAGGCACCATTACAGAACAGGACAGAGCTAGGGAGAGGTTGTTGCTCATGATAGCGTCATTCGAGACTTACGCAAAAATTAATGATTGCCCTTTACAAGGCATTAGGTAGGGAGAGGAGGCTGAAGTGATTAAGGACAGTTGGAATCTGAAATAATTCTTTTTTCGAAACTTGAAGAATTCGTAGAAGTTTTTTCTTGTAGGTTTTATAGTGCAGGGCCACGTGGTTACTATTTGCCTTTCAGCTCACAAGCAATATGTAACCCCCTTAACGACTTGGCCTTTTTAGTTTTTCACTTCCATTTTTCACTCCCACCTTCAAAAATCTATACTTTTTATTTTTCCACATAAAGAGCTTGTTATGGCTTATTTTCTGCGTAACAAATTGCACTTCGTAGTGACGGTATTTATATTCCATGGCGCGTACTAGGAAGCGGGAAAAAATTCCAAATGCAGTGAAAATGGTGAAAAACACATTTGCAACGTTTTCTTGTGGGCTTGGATTTTAAGCTTTCACTGTGCGCCCCAAATAACATGTCTACTTTATCTTTGGGTTGCTACGATTACGTGGATACCAAAATTGTATCGGTTTTATAATGTTTTCATACATTTAAAAAATAAAAACTCTGTACAAAATTATTTTTTTTTTATTTTGCCTCTTCTGGCGGCAATAACTTTTCATACTTTGGTGTACGGACTGTGGGTGGTGTAATTTTTTGCGACTTTTGATGGCGGTTTCATTGCTATCATTGTTAGACTGTGCGACCTTTTGATCACTTTATTAATTTTTTTATATTTTCCAAAATGGCAAAAAATGTCATTTTTGACTTTAGACGCTATTTTCCATTACGGGGTTAAACGCAGTGAAAAACCGTTGTTATATTTTGATAGATCGGACATTTACACCACCTATGTGTTTATGATTTTTACTGTTTTAATAATTAATATCAGTACTAGGGAAAGGGGGTGGGATTTGAATTTTAGGTTTTTTTATTATAATTTTTTGTTTTTAACTTTTTTTTACTTTTACTTTTACTATTTTCAGACTCCCTAGGGTACTTAAACCTAGGTTGTCTGATTGATCCACCATATACTGCCATACTGAATATGGCAGTATATGGGGATTTTACTCCTCATTCATTAGAATGTGTGATAGCACATTGTAATGATGGGTTAAAACGAGACAGCTTTGGGCCTTCGTGAGACCCGAAGCTGTCATGGCAATGGATCACCCTCCCCGTGACTTCATCGGGGAGCGGCGATCCCATGCGGCGCCATCTCTTTGGAGCCTCCGGCAGCATGCGGTGGCGATGGCCGTGAAGCACCCGATCGGTGCTAGCAGGAGATAGCAATATGCAGCAAAGACTTACCGGTATAGAGAGGCTCGGCCGCGAGCCTCTCCATGCACTGGGACCCGGCGCACGCCATACTAGTACGGGCGTGTCGGGAAGGGGTTAAAGAGCAGTGTTAGTACTATTAGCATTCCCGCATCATCCAGTGTTTGTTACACTGCCAGTCTCATACTATTTGCATCAGTTTTACTCTACAGTAACAGTCCTGTACATAGCATAGTGTTACCTTACAGTATCAATCTAAGTACTATTAATCTACAGTATCATACAGTGTTCCATTATGCTACCAGTCTTAGTAGAATTGCATGAGTATTACCTTTTAGAACCATATTAGTGCTATTACCATCAAATAAGTCATTTTAATATTTATTTTTTATACTTTTTCTTGTTTATTTAAGTTTTTATGTTCTGCAGTTTTCCTTGCTAATTTTTGTAGGATGTTTTACCCTGTTATTACCACCACTTTGAGCCCTTTAGCCCTTACTACCTCCATTTTACAGCCATTGTTTGGTGCTAAAATTCGGTCCCAATTGACTTCAAATGGGTTTGGGGTCAAGTTCGGTGTCAAGTCTGGGTTCCGAGTCTGAGTTTTTCAGAACCAGAAAAAAATGCTGTGCTGTACAAGCCCATCAAAAAACAGGCAAAAGGGTCAAGCAATCCAAAATAACAGAGGTTAAAATAAACATCGTAGCTCTCATTATATTTATGAGCAAGCAAGAAGGAAATAGCAGAAAACCTTTTATGAGATGTCGAGTCTCGGTCCAGAAGATGATTGGACTAGTTATCTGATATTCAGACAAGATGACAAAGGAGGAAGAGAAGTGTAAGTGGAATGAAAATTCTGTCCATCTCAGCTTAACTGTTTGCAACCAGAGAAAAATCCACAGAGAGACCAGATGGGTGTTGTGAAAATCAAATGAAAAGGAGTGTTAGAAAGTAAAGAGTACAATTATATCATCAGCGCATCTTAGCCCGCTCTTGTATGACAAAGAAGACGCTGAAGCCCAAATGGGCAAGAGGTTTCATATGTTGTTTGGAGTCTGTTACATGGGAACATTAGATCTGGAGATTCAATAGATGTAAATGAAATCAGCAAAATACTTTTAAAGAATAATAGAAGAATGACTTGCAAAGCCTTTAGAAAAAACCATGTGATGTTATTAGATTTCTTTGTTCACGTTGCAATGTTTATGTTCCTTTCCATTTGCAATGTTCTGATTAGATATTTATTGAACAATTTTATTGTTAGAAACAACATCATTTGTATAAGCCTAGTGAAGCAGACATCAAGCCTATTAATGTTTTTGTGTATTGATCAGAGAGAAGAGATTTTATGTGGAGAGCATCGGCTCCGTTTTTTAACGGATGAATATTAAGAGTGTGTTCATATAACATATTAACACTCACCAGCCACTTTATTAGGTACCCCCATGCTAGTAACGGGTTGGACCCCTTTGCCTTCAGAACTGCTCAATTCTTCGTGGCACTAGATTCCAACAAGGTGCTGGAAGACATTCCTCAGAGATTTTGGTCATATTGACATGATGCATCACACAGTTGCCGCAGATTGTCGGCTGCACATCCATGATGCAATCTCCCGTTCCACCACATCCCAAAGATTGTCATGGATTGAGATCTGGTGACTGGGGAGCCATTTGAGTCCAGTGACTCATTGTCATGTTCAAGAAACCAGTCTGAGATGATTCCAGCTTTATGACATGGCGCATTATCCGCTGAAAGTAGCCATCAGATGGTGGGTACATTGTGGTCATAAAGGGATGGACATGGGCAGCAACAATACTCCGGTAGGCTGTGGCTTGCAACGATGTCAATTGTAACAAAGGGCCCAAAGAGTGCCAAGAAAATATTCCCCACACCATGACACCACCACCACCAGCCTGAACCGTTGATACAAGGCAGGATGGATCCATGCTTCATCGTTGTTGACGCCAAATTCTGACCCTACCATCGCATGTCGCAGCAGAGAAACAGAATATCGACCAAGCAAAAGTTTTTCCAATCTTCTACTGTCCAATTTCGATGAGCTTGTGCAAATTGTAGCCTCAGTTTCCTGTCTTAGTGAAAGAGTGGCACCCGGTTGGTTTCTGCTGCTGTAGCCCATCTGCCTCAAAGTTCAACGTACTGTGTGTTCAGAGATGCTCTTCTGCCTACCTTGGTGTAACGGGTGGCGATTTGAGTCATGTTGCCTTCTATCAGCTCAACCAGTCTGTCCATTCTCCTCTGACCTCTGGCTCACCAAGGCATTCCGACCACAGAACTGCCGCTCACGGATGTTTTTTCTTTTTCAGACCATTCTCTGTAAACCTAGAGATGGTTGTGCGTGAAAATCCCAGTAGATCAGCAGTTTCTGAAATACTCGACCAGCCCTTCTGGCAACCAACAACCATGCCACGATTCAAAGGCACTCAAAATCACCTTTTCCCCATACTGATGCTCGGTTTGAAATGCAGGAGCTTGTCTTGACCATGTCTACATACCTATGCAACTGAGTTGTCACAACCATCTCTAGGGTTTACAGAGAATGGTCTGAAAAAGAAAAAACATCCAGTGAGCGGCAGTTCTGTGGTCGGAAATGCCTTGTTGATGCCAGAGGTCAGAGGAGAATGGACAGACTGGTTGACTGATAGAAAGGCAACAGTGACTCAAATCGCCGCCCGTTGCAACCAAGGTAGGCAGGAGAGCATCTCTGAATGCACAGTACGTCAAACTTTGAGGCAGATGGGCTACAGCAGCAGAAGACCACACCGGGTGCCACTCCTTTCAGCTAAGAACAGGAAACTGAGGCTACAATTTGCACAAGCTCATCGAAATTGGACAGTAGAAGATTGGAAAAACGTTGCCTGGTCCAATGAGTCTCGGTTTCTGCTGCGACATTCGGATGGTAGGGTCAGAATTTGGCGTCAACAACATGAAAGCATGGATCCATCCTGCCTTGTATCAACGGTTCAGGCTGGTGGTGGTGGTGTCATGGTGTGGGGAATATTTTCTTGGCACTCTTTGGGCCCTTTGGTACCAATTGAGCATCGTTGCAACGCCACAGCCTACCTGAGTATTGTTGCTGACCATGTCCATCCCTTTATGACCACAATGTACCCTGTAACATCTGATGGCTACTTTCAGCAGGATAATGCGCCATGTCATAAAGCTGGAATCATCTCAGACTGGTTTCTTGAACATGACAATGAGGTCACTGGACTCAAATGGCCTCCACAGTCACCAGATCTCAATCCAATAGAGCATCTTTGGGGTGTGGTGGAACGGGAGATTCGCATCATGGATGTGCAGCCGACAAATCTGCGGCAACTGTGTGATGCCATCATGTCAATATGGACCAAAATCTCTGAGGAATGCTCCCAGCACCTTGTTGTATCTATGCCACGAAGAATTGAGGCAGTTCTGAAGGCAAAAGGGGTCCAACCTGTTACTAGCATGGTGTACCTAATAAAGTGGCCGGTGAGTGTATATAAGTATATACATTTGTATGTATATATGAGTATGATTGCATATAATTAAATAAATGGAGCAGGGTGCTGCCATTTTGGGGAGATATTCGCTCCACAATGACGTTTCCTAGTGCCATTTGAAGGGTTAACACCTGCAATCGGTGCCAGCACCAATCTCGTGTGTTTCTGGTGGGGATTCGGGTCACGTCAAACATATTTTTTTACAGTTAGTGATGAGTGGAGCCTTTAAAATTTATCCAAACTCAAATATTAATGGGTCCACTCATCACTAATTATGATATAAGGCTCCAGGGGGGTAACTTGGGGATTCAGAAGTCAGGTCTTTTGAGGACTGTCAGAGGACATACATTATGCAAGGTTAGTATTGTATTAGGGTTAGGGCTACATGGCCCGAAGAGCACAAGGTGGGTTTCGACCCAGCGAGAACATGTCGGGCTGCGTTCGTATGAATGCAGCCTTATAGATATCTTGTAGTTATTGGCTCTTTAGCTCGTATGGTGAATGTTATGTACAGCTCTCGGGTTATCAGACACATGTATGCACATAACATATATTTCTCTTTAGCCTAGTGATGTAAGAAAATTACCTAATTATTACATATTGGGGCTCATTTACAAAGGGTCCATCGAACACATTTTCGTCGGGTTTCCCGACAATTTCTGCTTTGCGCCGAATTGCCCAGGGATTCTGGTGCACGAGATCGGATTTTGGCTCATCCTCACCGGCTTGCACGCGTCAGAAATCAGGGGGCGGCCGTCAGACAACCCGCAGGATTCGGACAAAGCGCGGGATTTAACAATTAGAAATGTGTCGTACCTGGAGGAAGCAGGTGAACTCCGGCGGAGGAAGCGGCGGATGCAGGAACTCGGGCGCACAAGCTTAGTGAATCGCGTCGGACCTGAATCCTCGTCGGACAACGCACCGCGGGATCGCGACAGGATCGGGTAAGTAAATCGGCCCCAATATTGTGAAACAACAAGAAGTCACATACTTGATTTGTAATGATCATTCTATAACACGTTTTTTACCAATCCCTAAGCTATTTATCCAGAAGAAGGCAGAAAACCTGGACACGTTAAGCCAGTTTTTGTCACAAAGAAAAAATTCCTTCTTAACTCTGAGAAAAGGCAATCGGATCGGTTCTAGAACCCTGGACCAAGATTAAACCGAAACAAATTCTATCTGTAATATCTATGGTAGAGAGTCCAGCCATCGTGTCTAAGAAGCTGCAACGCAACGGTCTTTGGTCAAAACGTGAATCTCATACTTGATGTTATTCTCAGCTGTTGAAAGAGAACAGAATCCCATCACCGATCCCGTGGGTTGTGGTTCCGCGGTCTTATGTTGTGTAGAGCAAACGGTCAACAGAACTGGATACCGGCCTGAGGTCTATCTCTGCAGATATTGGAAGTCATTGCAGACAATTGTATTCACAATTCCTGTACGGCCTGTGAAGCTACTGCACAGAGGTGTTCAGGTAGCACCCCCAGAAGACTCATTAGGATAATTAAAAAAGATGTTATAAGGAAGGAGGCCATGGATAACAGATATCAGAAGATCACCACAATCACGGTGCCTGGATCTATGAGTAAGTGTCCTTGGTTTATCACAATGGATTTTGAGAATAAACACAACATTTAAATAAAGTTCAAATCATCTTTCACTTCCTATTTCTCATCTACATTTCTACTTCTTCTTCATAATTCCACTTCTTTGGCTAAAACTGCCGACTTAGTCACAGTCCCACCAGGACACCATCTGCCTGGAGCATGAATCTTCGTTCCCGGGTTTGAGTGGGATTATTCTCGTACTTTACAACCAAATTGATGTTTCTCTGGACATCGGCTTCAGATCTAAGCTTAAGATCCCGTCCCTAATGGTGCACCCAGTTTTTTTAATGTAAATTCACAATAATTAGCTATTTTTGTAGCTAATTTCACACTTTTTTGCCAGAAAACTAGAAAATCCCTAGAAAGTCAATAAGCCATCTTACAGAATATACTACATGGATGACCATTCATAGATGACTACATGTCACCTTGTCCAAATGTAACTTACCTTAGAATCAGATGGACCCTGGGGAGTCAAATCAGCGACAATCACCTGATTCCTGAGATAGTGGGGCTCATTTACTGATCCGGTCCAGCGGAGTTCACAGAAAGTGTGTTGTTCGTGTATAATGTACATCTGCCGCGATTCACTAAGATTGTACGCCTGATATCCTGCATGTGTCGCTTCCCCGCTTAGGTCCACCGGAGTTCACCTTCTTCTTCCAATTGCATGTCAGTGCATTGTCTTGCGACACAATTTGAAAATTAAACCCCACGCTCACCGAATCCGTCAGATCGTCCGATGGCACGCCCCTCAATGTCTGTCGCATGAAAGCAGCTGCGCCAAAATCCGATCGCGTGCAACACAATCCCCTGTTAAATACCTGTCACAACCACGCAAAACCTGAAAACAAAAGTCAGACAAAGGTGCGTCCGCGGACCCTTAGTAAATAAGACCAAAAGAAGTTAGTGCTCTACTCCAATATGCAAATCAATCTGAATTTGATCCACAGAACAGTCTCACCAGCTTTGGAAATGGTTAAAAATAGAGGAGTTCCTCGGTAATTCCTCTTGGCTTTCTGTGAATTTCCTGCAGTGGTCTCACCAGTAAACCTTGTTCCATGAAGATCCTGTGCTGGAAATTTGGTACAGATTGTGCCGATTACCGGGATAAAAAGTAAAAATGTTTTACTATATTATACTCACAAAAGTACGTTTATAAAAGCGCGCATCACATAAAAGTCCATACGGACGCCAAACAGCTTACCCCGGTAATCCGCACTATCTGTACCAAATTTCCAGCACAGGATCTTCGTGTGACAAAGTCCACTGTTGAGATCACTGCAGGAAATTCACAGAAAGCCAAGAGGAATTACCGAGGAACCATTTCGAAAGCTGGTGAGACTGTTTTGTGGATCAAATTCAGAATGATTTACATATTGGAGTAGAGCACTAACTTCTTTTGGTTTTGTTTCCATTTTGTGGCCGATTGGGAGTGGGCCTTGTTAGTTGCTCCTCTGTGTTTATTTCCCTTAGTCTGAACATCAAGCTACTAGATTTGACCTTAGTAAATAAGCCCCACTGTAGAGACCTTAGGGCAGTGATGGCGAACCTTTTGGAGACAGAGTGCCCAAGCTACAACCAAAACCCACTTATATGTCGCAAAGTGCCAACATGACAATTTAAGCAGTAACTTATTGATCCAAGCTGTATCACCGGTTTTAATCGTATTGGTGTCCTGAGTTCACCAATACAAAGATGATGGATACATTTGGATTGTAGTTTCCCTCCAGGGTCCCCTGAAGAGGAAGGATCAGGGGACCCAGTAGGAGCTCCAATAACAATCCATCTATATCCACACCTTCTGGCTGCTCCTGTAATCCTGGCAGCCAAGGATGTCGATTTGAAATAGCGCTGAGCATGGCACGTCCTGGGCTGTATTGGACCGCAGGAGAAAGCCTGGAGTCCTATCTGGCAAACTCTGTGCTATGGTGAAGGCCTGGGTGCCCACAGAAAGGGCTTTGAGTGCCACCTCTGGCACCCGTGCCATAGGTTCGCCATCACTGCCTTAGGGCATAAGACTCTCTCATCAATGTCCTTACAATGTCCATCCCGGGGCCATCAGTCACTATGAAAGCGTTGCACAGTTTTTGATACATTTATTGGATATCAGAGGGAATCCGGATTTTCCATCGGGAGTCTTTCCCTAACGGTGTTAGGTTAGTATACGACTCAGTGACTCGATAATAATTTAATCAAAGCAGCAGCAAACACGAATATACTTCAAAACTTCATTCCCTACTACATACCCTGTGGCAATGCGGCACTTTTTATTGGATATCGAAACTTATAACATAATCACTTAGTCCCCTAAGCCAAATATTGTAAAGGTGCAAAATTGGGGAGTAATGTCATATATTGAACTGAAAAAAAATATCACACTTGAAAAAACTTCACCAGGTGTGAAGATAGTGGGGCTTATTTACTAAGGGTTGCGGATCGCACTTGGACAGGTATTTAACAGGAGTCTGCGCTGGGATTGTGTCACACGCGATCAAATTTTGGCGGATCTGCGCTGCTTCCATGCGACTGAAATCGGGGGGGAGGGGGGCGCCGTCAGATGATCCGACTGATTTGGGCTGAGAGTGGAATTTAACTTTCAAATTCTTTCGCAAGCCCAAGCACTTACATGCACCGGGAAGAAGAAGGTGAACTCCGGCGGACCTGAGCGGGGAAACAACACATGCAGGAAATCAGGCGCAGGATCTTAGTAACTCCCCGCACAGGGCATGATCATCAGACAATGCACTTTCTGTGAACTCTGCAGACCGGGTGCCCCATTGCAGCGTTGGGGCCCATTGCAGCATGCGTTGCAAGTGTGATGTAAGTTCATCGCATCACGCTCGCAAGTGTGGAACGGCCCTTAGACTGGACTGAACTGCAGGCAGCATGTTATAAAGCAGAGGTAGCTGAGCAGATTATACAAAGTTTCCTATCTGCAGGCAGCATGTTATAGAGCAGGAGGAGCTGAGCAGATTGTATATAGTGTCCTATCTGCAGGCAGCATGTTATAGAGCAGGAGGAGCTGAGCAGATTGTATATAGTGTGCCACGAAGAATTGAGGCAGTTCTGAAGGCAAAAGGGGGTCCAACCCGTTACTAGCATGGTATACCTAATAAAGTGGCTGGTGAGTGTATATATGTTATATGAACCACAATCATTTAATATTCATCCCAGTTAAAAAACGGAGCCGATGCTCTCCACATAATAATCTCTTCTCTCTGCATCAATACACAAATAACATATAATAGGCTTGATGTCTGCTTCACTAGGCTTATACAAATGTTGTTTTCTAAACAATAAATTATTGTTCAATAAATATCTAATCAGAACATTGCAAATGGAAAGGAACATAAACATTTGCAACGTGAACAAAGAAATCCAATAAAATCACATGGTTTTCTATTAAAGGCTTTGCACAAGTCATTCTTCTATTATTCTTTAAAGTAATTTTGCTGATTTCATTTACATCTATTGAATTCTCTAGATCTAAATGTTCCCATGGTAACAGACTCCAAACAAACATATGAAACATCTTTGCCCATTTGGGCTTCAGCGTCTTCCTCTGTCCATAAAGAGCGGCTAAGGATGCGCTGATGAGTATAATTGTACTCTTTACTTTCTTAACACTCCTTTTTATTTTGATTTTCACAACACCCATCTGTCTCCTGTGGATTTTTCTCTGGGTTGCAAACAGTTAAGCTGAGATGGACAGAATTTTCCTCCACTTACACTTCTCTTCCTCCACTTGTCTATCTTGTCTGAATATCAGATAACTAGTCCAATCATCTTCTGGACCGAGACTCTGACATCTCATAAAAGGTTTGTCTGCTATTTCCTCCTTGCTTGCTATAAATATAAATGAGAGCTAACTGATGTTTATTTTAACCTCTGTATTTTGGATTGCTTGACCCTTTGCCTGTTTTTTGATGGGCTATTGATACAGCACAGCATTTTTTTTCTTGGTTCTGAAAAACTCAGACTCGGAACCCAGACTTGACACCGAACTTGACCCCAAACCCATTTGAAGTCAATGGGGACCCGAATTTTAGCACCAAACAATGGCTGTAAAATGGAGGTAGTAAGGGCTAAAGGGCTGCAAAGTGGTGGTAATAACAGGGTAAACATCCTGACAAAAATTAGCAAGGAAAACTGCAGAACATAAAAACTTAAATAAACAAAGAAAAAGTATAAAAAATAAATATTAAAAAATGACTTAGTTGGATGGTAATAGCACTAATATGGGTGCTAAAAGGTAATACTCATGCAAATTCTACTAAGACTGGTAGCATAATGGAACACTGTATGATACTGTAGATGTAAATAGTACTTAGATTGATACTGTAAGGTAACACTATGCTAATAGTACAAGGACTGTTACTGTAGAGTAAAACTGATGCAAATAGTACTGAGACTGGCAGTGTAACAGAACACTGGATGATGCTGGGAATGCTAATAGTACTAACACTGCTCCTTTAACCCCTTCCCGACACGTGCCGTACTAGTATGGCGTGCGCCGGGTCCCGGTGCATGGAGAGGGCTCGCGGGCAGAGCCCTCTCTATAGCCGGTAAGTCTTTGCTGCATATTGCTAGTCTCCTGCTAGCACCGATCGCGGGTGCTTTCACGGCCATCGCCACCGGCAATGCTGCCGGAGGCTCCAAAGAGATGGCGCCGCATGGGATCGCCGCTCCCCGATGAAGTCACGGGGAGCGGTGATCCATTGCCATGACAGCTTCGGGTCTCACGAAGGCCCAAAGCTGTCTCGTTTTAACCCATTCATTACAATGTGCTATCAGCACATTCTAATGAATGAGGAGTAAAATCCCCATATACTGCCATATTTCAGTATGGCAGTATATGGTAGGATCAATCAGACAACCTAGGGTTAAAGTACCCTAGGGAGTCTGAAAAATAGTAAAAGTAAAAGTAAAAAAAAGTTTAAAAAATTATAATAAAAAAACCTAAAAATTCAAATCACCCCCCTTTCCCTAGTACTGATATTAATATTAATAACCAGTAAAAATCATAAACACATTAGGTATGTGTAAATGTCCGATCTATCAAAATATAACAACGGTTTTTCACTGCGTTTAACCCCGTAATGGAAAATAGCGTCTAAAGTCAAAAATGACATTTTTTGCCATTTTGGAAAATATAAAAAAATTAATAAAAAAGTGATCAAAAGGTCGCACAGTCCTAAAAATGATAGCAATGAAACCGCCATCAAAAGTCGCAAAAAATGACACCACCCACAGCTCCGTACACCATAGTATGAAAAAGTTATTGCCGCCAGAAGATGGCAAAATAAAAAATAATTTTTTAAAATGTATGAAAACATTATAAAACCTATACAAATTTGGTATCCACGTAATCGTAGCAACCCAAAGAATAAAGTAGACATGTCATTTGGGGCGCACAGTGAAAGCTGTAAAATCCAAGCCCACAAGAAAACGTTGCAAATGTGTTTTTTCACCATTTTCACTGCATTTGGAATTTTTTTCCCGCTTCCCAGTACGCGCCATGGAATATTAAATACCGTCACTACGAAGTGCAATTTGTTACGCAGAAAATAAGCCATAACAGAGCTCTTTATGTGGAAAAATAAAAAAGTTATAGATTTTTGAAGGTGGGGAGTGAAAAATGGAAGTGAAAAAACTAAAAAAGGCCAAGTCGTTAAGGGGTTAAGATATTGCCGTGTGAAGCTGGAAATGCAAATAGTACTCACGCTGGCCCTGCACTATAGAAACCTACAAGAAAAAACTTCTACGAATTCTTCACAGTTTCTGAAAAAAGGAAATTATTTCAGATTCCAACCTGTCCTTAATCACTTCAGCCTCCTCTCCCTACCTAACTGCCTTGTAAAGGGCAATCATTAATTTTTGCTAAGTCTGAATGACGCTATCATGAGCAACAACCTCTCCCTAGCTCTGTCTCCTGTCTGTAATGGTGCCTTAACACATGACCCTGCCTATTATATAGACTGGTCAATTACAGCCATGCTAAATGTGGTTATGGCTGTGATTGGTTAGGGGCTGTAGTCTGCTTTATAGGCTGAGCAGTCAATCAACCAGCTTTCTACTTTTTCCACAAATGCAAAGCCCAAATAATAGCCTGTTGTTCAGCTCTGGGGCTCTGGGTGCCAAATCTGCCATGCTCAGTACTGACACAAACTTTGCAGTTTGGGTCCGTTAAACACTGGTTCTGATACACATTTTGTCAACTACTCTTCAGTATTTCTTTTGTCCTATCTCTGTTTTTGCACTTTGATACGGGAAAAGAGCATTGCCGAGTTGTGACTTACCACTTAGAGAAGACTGGGCAGATAGGAAGGGTTGTATAAGAGACATCATGTGAGGGCTGCACCAGACTTTAAAGTATCAACAAGGTACATATAAGTCCATGTAGATGTAGATAAAATTTTCACTTACATTTGCTCCACTTGTATGCAAGACAACAAGCAAAGACGACTCATGTTGGTACCTTGTTATAATATCAAAATGACAAAATCAGGTCTGCCAAAGATAAAAAAATGTGCAATGCTGCACGTCCTTACTCATCACATTAGCTGCTTGTACTATTGTCATGCTTACATTATTGCACAGCCATCTATCTCTTTAAAACAGCGGCACTGTGCAATGTGCGCGCATTACAGGCCTACCGCACATGCACTGCCATTAGGAGTGAGTGGGTAGTGACGGGGGAAACAGGGCGGTGTAGCGGTGGACAAGGAGGCTTCAAAGATACAGGTGCACCACGCATGCTCCACCAAAGCGAACAGGCAGATGTGGAGAAGAGGGCAGGGTGGAGGGGTAGTCCGGAGGTGAATTTAGTGGCTACATGGTAGAAAGGAGGCTAGAGATCTGGCCTGGATCCAAGAGCTCTCCCTTCTCCTTGACTGGATACAGGAGTCAACTGAGAAAGAATAAAATATGTTTTTACTGCACAGCGGAACTGTACAGAAACCTCAATAGAATCATTGGATGCCTGTATCCCTGTCTCTAAGCTAGAGTGTGAGGTTTATAATGGAGATTTCTCTTTAAACACATTTCTGTAGCTTTGATCACTGTAGAGATTGATGGCTAGATCGATTAATGTATTCGTTGAATAATAAGGAAATATTGATGAGTTCATCCAAGAAAAGTAACAGTTAACTTTAAAAGCACAAAATCCCATCAAAAGATTGGAAACTAATCAATAAAACAGACCTATAGATCTTATCAGCTATTTTATTTGATGGTAGTGATAGAGATCATTGGAAAATTAGGTATTGGGTAGAAGCTAGTCTTCCATCTGACATGCTTTATACCATATCTCAGTATGTGATTTACTAAGCATGAAAATCTGCAATCTGGATGGATTTTTTCAGCATTTCCATTGCATGAATAGGGTGAAGAATCTGCAACATTTTAACCTCCATTAAAACTCAACAAATACATCAAACATGATATTAAAGTGGTAAATATATGGTATAACTACAGGATGTGTCATAAAAATCTGGTCAATGTCATCCCCACTCTGGAAAACCCACTCATCTCCAGAATCATAGACCACCGACCCTAGGTTCTACCTTATGAAGGTGTCGGTGGTCCAGGTGAATCAACAAATGACCTTGGGAGCGTTGTGGTCTTTTCATTCATTTCTACAATAGTTTCAAGAACTGGGGCATGCTTGTTCTGCAGCATTGCTAGACATACAGTGATCTGGGTTGGGACACCTTTCTTCAACCAATAGGTCCCAGAAATATGACTCACATACATCACCTCTCATTCCACCTAGTGGGGCTCCCAAGGATCAAGAGAATGGAGTTCATTGCACTCTGTTTGTTGGATGGTGGAACATGTGTTCTTCACTGGTAGACAACTGTTGACAGCTGCGTGTCATTATCTCCTGGGGATTCTCCCAAATCCATGGGGTGAACAATAACTCAAACTACTTGTTCTGCAAGTTTTCTCCTAAGAAGAAGATGTAGAGTCAGGGATCCCGACATATTGACTCTACACCATCATCAGATTGGCCAAGACAGTAGTGGAGGTGGTATGGGGATGGACTATGTGTGTATATAAGATTGTATATACGGTAGATCATTAGTTAGGCACTTCACTTTCCTCTACCTGTACACTTCCATTGTCTCTGTTCCTTAGTTTAACCCTTTAATTATATTTCCCTGTATTGTACCATTAATAAATCCCCTTTAAAGGATACATTAAATATTGTTGTTAATTTAACATTAACGGGCACCCCCAAACCCGAGCAGATTCTACAATGAACAAAGTAGTCAAATACTGCACTAATACAAAAAGAAAACTGCAGCAGCACAGTCAAGATGAAAAAAATGAAGTTAGAGAGCAATTGCAATACATTCCTCCCAGCAGAAGTTTCTACAATATAGACAAAAAATAGTCAGCAAACCCAAATAGTGAAAAAGAATTAAAAAGGCACTCAAAAATGGCAACATTTTACCTGTGGACCAGGTGTGCTGCATTTTTTTCGTCCAAATACTGCACTATATTATCACAGTCAATGCCATAGAGGTGTTGCAGAGAATGGAGAAACAGGGTGCGTGCACGGCCATCTTGTCTATTCATTGGGAACAATAGACCCCCATTCTTGTGATCGGTAGGGGGTTTCACCATTGAGACCTACATTGATTTATCTGCCTTCTTCTCAACAAACCAGGTCCAGACAAGTTAAAAACAAAAAAGCTAATACACATTATAAATGAATTTCTAAAAAATTCTATTATATGGTGTATAGCTTAGAAAGTTATTTCCATTCTATTATACAGAAGCTAAATCCTGAAAGTTATGCTGTCCACTATAATATGATGTTTTAATCCACATAAGTGACTATTACATGCTACATTAAAAACGAGATATTAACAATTATCAGATTTTCATAGCAATTAAATCTTTAATCAGTCCCAATCCGGTCACAGCTTGTGCATCCAATGACTTAACTGACTAAGAGCCCAGAGCTCAAACTTCTGGATTCTTAAAATGTATCCAAACGTCAGAATATAACAAAGCCAGGACCGGCGCCAGTACTGGGCAGGGGCCCAGAGCTGCTGGGGGGGCCCACATAAGGTTGTACATGAGAAAGCCATGTGGGTGAGCTGTATCTAATGAATCCATAGGGGGGCCAGGGGGGGCTTTATAACCATGAGGGGGCTGTATATAAACTAACCATGACGGGGCTTTTTGGTATACTAAACTAGGGAATATTTTAGGGAACAGTTGACTGTTTTAGTTTTAGAATTTTTAATGCTGCCACGTGTGTGTTCACTGCAAAGGGACCCACTGAGGCTCTGTTGCCCAGGGGCCTAATGAAACCTGGAGCCGACTCTGATTACAGTGGTATACTATGTATAAACTAAAGATATGACTACTTACAGGTGGATAAAGGGGGCAGGGAGCAGACCAAGGACTATATCCTAATATATTCATAATGCGAAACATTTCATAATCTGCACAGAAACCTCTCGGCCCAGGGCTTCAGATTCAGAAATGAAGTGAGTTTCTATTCATGACATCTTGAAATAAAGTTCCCACCTCTTCAGTCTTTAGAGACATATCTCAATGTGAAAATGTCAAGCCTGGAGGATCACTCAAATGGAAATATTAAAGTCCTTTGATAAGCTGTGATTAATAAGATCTATTGATATGTAGATGGGGTCATTGATTGTATATCATATTGAGTTAAATGGCTTTCATCTTCCTGTTTAACAAGGTATGATGGTATATTTTTATGAGGTCAGGAGGGGTCATAAAGCTCCATGTGAAGACCTTGCAGTTGTATAGAGTCTGTAAAGCCAATCACGCTACTAGGAATTTTAGACTAATTATAACACATCATAAATACTGTAGAAGATAGATGAAGGCCCTACCCCTAAAACCCGCACCTATCTCACAAACAAGGTGACCCACTTTCCACAGCCGTTCTGGACGAATGAAAGATAGCTCAACCCCCAAAGGGTAATAGCAAAAGCCGAATCTGAAAATTACTGTTAAAATAGTTTATTAACATATTAATAATGTTGCACAGCCGGCTTCGCACGCAAAGTTGCACAGGCACGAGTGTGCCCGAGAGCTCGTTGACGTCACCGGCTCTCCAGCACTTCCGAATCAGCCACAAGCACGGTAGCGCGCATGGTGCGCCGAGCCGTAATATGGTGCACCAAAGGGGGGTTGTAATATAAGGTATAAAACACTTTAATAAAGCAATCGGGGGTTTCTTTAATCAATGAAAATATACTCCGGCACCAGCTGGTGCAATGTATTTGTGGGTTAGAACTACCATTTTTAAGTGGTAGGTTTCCTTTAAAGTATAAAAAATAAATTTACTACACAAAAAAAATAAAGAAATTATTCAATAACGTTAATTATAGATATGTACAATAAAATAACCAACTGCTTCTAACGACGGACTATAAATGGCAATGTAGAGATGTAGCATTTGTGCAGACAGCATTGCGTGTTATTTCTGTAGGGTCCCTGTACGTGCGCTGTAAACATTATGACATGTGACATATACATGTTTCTATATGAGGAAACTACTGAACATGTGTGCTTGTGTTTCCCATGAAGAAAACAAAGTTCTCAATTTACCGTTACAGGAATGATGTATGTGCTGCCACCTCTTCATCAACACTTGACATGCATCCACCATCAGTAATAGAATCCAGGCTTCTCTCCTGGAGATTCCTTCTAATTGTCAGATCTAAAAAAGTCCTAACACAGATGTTCTGTTTGGAAGTGATGCCCTTTAATTATGCGCTAGATAGACCTTATTGTATATATGTTTATCTAGATTTGGACACTGAGGGTTTAGTACATTATTATACAGCGTCTTCATTCTGAAAGCTTCCATTTGGTCTGTTCATGCAAATCAATAGTAATTCATGTTGATCTGAGAAAGGATTTACAGTGAGCAAGAAAGTTGTGTGAAGCTTGAGAATATCCCACTGTGCCGTATCTTCAATATTCCGATTAAGATTTAAATATCTAAGCCATGGTAACTTTTATATTAGTCTGTTTTATAAAGTACAAGAATGGGACTGGCTACAGTTACGGGTGGCAAACGGTGCCACTGTACCAATCAAAAATGGAAGAAGCCAAACAGCAAGCTCCGGACATACAGAATAAAGTGTACTAGACCTAAACCGCATTTTTACATCCTCCTTCATCCTGTAGAGTGCAGTAAACACACAATGGACGCCATTAGAGACTATATAGAACAGATGCAATTATATGGCATCAGTTTCTGAACTCCATTGAGCATACACTGTGGTTGTTTCCATAGTGATTTACCTGTCCAAATATGAAAAGTTATATCACTTGGAAGACACCCATTAACACCTCCTCCCACAGGCACAGGTGCCGCACAGGTGCCGAACAGGCAGAGACATGTATGTGTGCTCTGCCTGCGCATGCTCCATGACATCATCACGCAGTGCCACTACTGCCCCATACAATGTGCATGAGCAGCACTCATGGACATGTCTCTGCCTGTGCTAAAGCAATGCTGAAGGCCATGCCGGAGAATGGGAGGTAAGTATGTGGTTTATTTATTTAACATGACAAGGGACTCTGTGAGGAGATTTGAATAGTGAGGGGAGGCTGCTGCACATTCTATTTGCATGTCAAGGCCGCTGTTAAACATTTTATTAGCGAGGAGAGGCTGCTACTGGAGATTATGTGAGGGGAGGCTGCTTCTGGACATTTTATTAATGTGGGAGGGCTATTTCTGGACGTTTTATCAGTGAGAGGAGGCTGCTGGACATTTCATGATTGAGGGGCGCCTGCTGGACATTTCATTAGTGAAAGAAGGCTACATTTGGACATTTAATTAGTGAGGAGGCTGCTGCTGGACATTTTAATAAGGTGTGAGGGCTACATCTGGACATTTTATTAGTGAGGGGAGACTGCTGGACATTTCATTAGTGAAGGGAGGCTGCTGAACACTTTATTTGCAAGTGAGGGCCGCTGTTAAACACTTCATTAGTGAGAAGAGGTTGCTGCTGGACATTATGTGAGGGGAGGCTGCTGCTGGACATTTCATTAATGTGGGAGGGCTACATCTGGAATTTGATTAGTGAGAGGAGGCTGCTGCCGGACATTTCATTAGTGAGGGAAGGCTACATGCTGCTGGACAGTATATGTATGGTAAATGAGTATGGAACTGTGTGTATATGTCTGTGAAGCATGTATGTATATTTTCAAGTGTAATGTGCAGGATATGGGCAACACTGAAAAATTCTTGTGTGGATAATATTTCTAGGTGAGTGGAACAGTCACAAATTTAGGTGAATATGAAATGTGCCAAAAAGTAGCGAAAGAAAAGAGAAAATCCTAAGATAAATGACCCCCTATGTGTTTCAAATTAAAAATAATAATACCGTACCCACAATGGCCACAAGGTGAAGGGATGATTAGGCCAAAATAAGAAGTTTTCACACTCTATTTATCTTTACAATGCAATCCCCAGGGACATCACTTGTGTGTTTATATACAATGGGGCACATTTACTTACCCGGTCCAGTGGCGCTCCAGCGGTGCGTTCTCCGAGGAGGATTCGGGTTCAGCCGGGATTCACTAAGGTCCGGGTGCCCGATATCCACCAGGTGTCGCTGCTGCGCTGAAGTCCGCCTTCTTCGTCCCGAAGTATGTGAGTGCTGTTCTCACAATTTTTTTTAAATTACGCATTTTTTTCCGAATCCATTGGGTTTTGCGACGGCCATGCCCCCCGATTTCTCTTGCGTGAAAGCCGGCGCCGATGCGCCACATTCCGATCGTGTGCACAAAAATTGCGGTGTAATTCGGGGCAAATCGGAAATATTCAGGAAACCCAACAAAAATGCATGATTCGGACCCTTAGTAAATGAGCCCCAATGTCAGCTATCACTTTTGTTATTTCCCTAAAACCACCAGTTGGATGGATTCCCCTTTGAATAGAGTTATTACAGAGGGATGTGGCTGCATATGTCCCCTCAGGACTGCCACTAGTAAGTTCAGGGCCCCTGACTGGCAAATTTTGTGGACGCCACACAAAATGATCATCCACCCCTGTGTACACAGTGAGTTTCCTGCACCTGGAGAGGAAGGAGGGCCCCTTCTCCTCCTTGGGTCCCACTGAACACAGTCACACTAAACCATCCCTGATGGCTACCCTGCTTCCCCTGTGTCCTCTTCTGCATATTGGGGGTCATTTACTAAGTGCCCGATTCGCGTTTTCCCGACGTGTTACCCGAATATTTCCGATTTGCGCCGCTTGTACATGAATTGCCCCGGGTTTTTGGCGCACGCGATCGGATTGTGGCGCATCGGGGCCGGCATGCGCGCGACAGAAATCGGGGGGCGTGGCCGAACGAAAACCCGACGTATTCGGAAAAACCGCCGCATTTAAAAACCGAAATGTGTCGCTTGGGAAGCGCTCACCTTCACCTGCTATGGGATGGTGCATTCCGGGGCGTTAAGATTATTTTCGGCGCAGCAGCGCCACCTGGTGGACGGCGGAGAAACTACCTTCTTAAATCCCAGCCGGACCCGAATCCTGTGCAGAGAATGCGCCGCTGGATCGCGAATGGGCCGGGTAAGTAAATGTGCCCCATTAACTTTTCTGTGATTATTTTGCCTAAACTTAGCACTTTTTTCACAGTATGAATAGTAGATTCTTCAATCATTTCACTGACTATGGCATCTGAAGAGGTGGCTCTTATGGCCTGAGCAAATGTCATGTCACACAGACTTGGCCTGAGTTTTACTGACAATATAGTTGAGCCATCCAACTGGCAGACATCCAGCAACAATAAACTTAGCTACGTGACACTCCATGAATTTTATATTATTCACACAATATAAATGTTATAGTCTGCTCTAGATGTTTGCTCCGGGCAGAAGAGGAACATAAAGTGTTAAAATAGCAGAAAATACAAGTGATGCACATTGTATAGGAAGAAAAACCTATTAGAAGGGTCGGGCTAGTGGGTAATACTATAGGTATAGAATCTATAACTACAGACGCTGGATACACTGTAAGTCAATGGAGTTGATTTGGCATCAATGTTATCATCAATGAAAGACACAACCTAGATTTTTTTCTATAAAATAAAACATAAACAGCAGATCGGTGGGAGGCCAGTACCTAAGTCCCTGATAAATAAGCTGCCCCTGTACTTGAACTGACCAGAAGAATGGAGTCAGGAGTACAGCTCAGTTCTCTGTGTAGTGGCCAGAGCTTGTTACTGCAACTAGGATTCTATTCATTCATCAGGAACAGGGTTGATTTGTAAAGTTGCCTGGTTCTGAAATCCCATCAATCTGATATTGATTTGATATGACAAGGGCCCTCTTCTAGGCTCGATTTTCTTATGCTGCAAATTGTTAATCCAATATATTATTGCAACAAACTAGCAAAAGGCTGCAGATCACATCACTACCACTAGAGGGACAAATGCAGTCAAACATCTTCAGACTGTGGGGCTCATTTACTAAGAGTCGGGTTTCCCGAGGATTTCCGATTTGCCCTGAATATCCCCGGGATATTCAGGGCAATCGGACAACCCGACGGATTCGGAAAAAAACGCGGAATTTAAAATAGAATTTGTGTCGCAAGATCAGCACTTACATACACCATGAAGAAGCAGGTGAACTCCGGTGGACCTCGGCGCAACAGCGACACCTGCTGGATATCGGGCGCACGGACCTTAATGAATCCCGGCAGACCCGAATCAGCGTCGGACAACGCGCTGCGGGATCGCGACTGGACCGGGTAAGTAAATGTGCCCCAGTATCATCATAGATAGGTATGGCAAAAACATTGAGGCACTTTTACCGAGGACCTTTAAAAGTTTTCTGTCGTTTGCACGTTCTTTCATGTCCAAACAGCTTGTTCATGTATTTAAGAAGTTTACAGGCTACATATGTGTCCTACACAACCATTTTGTGTCACGGCTGTAGTATGTAGACACAAACTTCGTCCTGTGCTAGGTCAGACCGAGCCCCAGATTTGTCATGCATAGTCTAACAGAAGTGTGTTGCAGGCCCCATGGTATAGTTGCACCAAAAAAAAGTTGTTGCACTTTATTGGGGCAGTGCAGGGTGTGCCAAATTCATGCAGAACGTGAGCCACAATTCATGAATCTGGCGCCCTCTGCACACTACACAGGCAAACTGCACATAGTACAGACTGCACTGTTTTTAGTAAATGTGCCCCAATGTATGCATAGCAGAAATGTCATAATGTGGTCAAGAGAAAAGTCTACATATCAGTAGTATTAATAGCTCACATTGCCCTTAGCACCTTTAAGAGCCCATTGATACTTGACAATTCTCATAATTTGCTTGTTTGTAAAATCATATTATTCCAACTTTATAGGAATTAGCAAATATATTCTTATTACTCTTCTATTACCACACTATACCTCCTCGCCAATACATGACATCCCTGTGCCCTCCAATAGACCAGTAAACTCACTAGACCACCATCCCCCTATGTTACTATACTATAGCCCTTTGCCTCCACTCTCAAAGGGTATTGGGCCAGCTCTTCTCTATTCATGATACCTACAGTAATTTGGCAAGTTCTAAAAAATAAATAAATAAATGGAGAAAAAAATTAGGACATCTACCATCAGGATCAGTCACTCTGACATACGGATGTGTGCCCACTCTGGCAGGATCTCCTAAGTCCTTGTTTTTTGTATTTTTTAAGTCTTTAAAAATGAAGCATATCAGACTGAGGGGAGCCTGAAACACTAATTTGCATTTTTTCTTAAAAACAAGAAACATTGGAAGTTAAAAGAAGAGCGGATCCTGCCAGAGGAGGCAAACACCAGTTCATCATTTCATCATCTCTAATCTGTCTCATCTCTCTTTCTATGTGTCAGATACTAGTGAATGTTCAGAAGCTAAATTAAAGTGTATATAAACCTGTACCCTGATATAATAACCACATTGTCAGCACACAGCATCTCACAGCACTACAGGGATCATAATGTGTCTGCTCAGACACCTCCCACACTCTGGAATCTTACACTGACCAAAAGCAAAAAAACTGTGTAAAATTGTAGAGTAAAGGGTTAAAAGTTATCTTAATTGTGTAAATCACTAGGAGATTGAAATTTGAGAATTTTCTTTCATGGGCAAACCCCTTTAAGGTGCTTATATGGTAGATGTCCTTAACGGCTGATCTGGCCCTGCATGTTAGACCAAATACTAATACATACTGTGCACAAGAACACATATCTGTATGTATATATATAGCAGCTTATGCACCGAGAGTAATATTCCACAATAATCATAGACACAGAGGATAAGGAGCCATCACGCTATGTTATTATATTGATGTTTTATTCTCAGCTGTAGTGGTTCACAGTAACATCTCCTCTCTGTGACACTGATTCCTTCATACTGACATTCACCCAAATTCTGTTTCGACAGATTATTCCTCTGCAGATAGAAGAAGATACTGCCTATAGCAGAGACTCATCCCATTTATAATAAATCTAACCAGTGCCTACCAACCTTAACCACTAGCTGCAAGCGATACATATATCACAGGCAGGAAGGAGCCTAATGAAATGATTCTGGGAGATGCATGTCCTGTCTCATGTCATTCTCCGCAATGCCAGACATAATGTATGACCTCTGTCTATGTCATAGATGGACCGCACAAACCTGTTCTAAACCAATAAACAAGGTGCTGCATCTTTCACCCGCTAACTCACAACAAGCTTTTTCTTGATGTAAATGTCACATCTCAGCATAGAACAAGTCAGTATTTATAGATCAGTATTCCAAAAGAATGAATATATGACATACAAATCAAACATAGAGTCTGGAGCTGGTATCTTCACCAGGCCCCAGAACCATCCACAAATTAAAAGAAGCAGGGATTTAGAAATCTTCCAGCTCTAATATGTCTATTAAAGGGGTTATCCGGGTTTAAACATTTTTTTATGGCCGGGCTGGGGAGGGATAGTTAAACATAATGAACATGGACTTACCTCCTCCGGCGCCGCCGATGTCCCGCGCCGCGGTCACTTCGATCCGTGCCCCTGTAAACAAACAGGGGCACGGAAGCCACGCACATGGAGCTTCCGGTCCGCGTTGTGGACGGCTCCTCCCATCCGTCCCTATCTCTCAACGTTGTAAGCGCTGGGAGATGGTGCACATGGGAACATCCAGTCGGCCGGAAGCTCCCTGTGCGCCCTTGTACTGAAACCAGCGCACAGAGAAGACGGGTCGCGGCGCGGGACATCGGCAGCACCGGAGGAGGTAAGTACATGTTTATTATGTTTAAATAGCCCTCCCCAGCCCGGCCATAAAAAAACATTTTTAAACCCGGATAACCCCTTTAAGGATAGATAATTGAATTATACTATGAAGTAATCTTTGTATCATGTAATGCATGTAATTAAAGGGAACCTGTCACCAGGTTTCCATAGCCCATTACAGATGCATTACAAATCTGCCCTTCTGCTTTCTCAAAGCATTTGCATTACAATATAATTGTGTGTTATAACGTACTTTGCACCTTGACAGAATCCTTTGTGTAGACCCAGGGGTTGGGCTTTGGTTTCGATGCATTTCAAAAAACAACTTGTCTGTGCTGTAGACTGCTCAACTCTCATCCTCCTCTTTCCTGCTCTTGTACAGAGGTCACAGCATTGTGAGATGAAATCAATGGGAGAGGGAGGAGCTGTGCAGGAGCACAAAGGTGGGGGCCAAGAGCTGAGCAGTTTGCAGCACAGACAAGTCACATGTTGTTTTTTGAAATGCATCCAAACCAAACCCCAACACCTAGGACTACACAGAGGATTCTGTCAGAGTGCAAGGTAAGTTATAACACATGATTATACTGTAATGCAAATGCTTAGCGAATGCAGAAAGACATATTTGCAATGCAGCTGTAATGTGCTTCTATAACCTGTCTTTAGTGAAAATTAGGTGCCTGGTGACAGGTTCCCTTGAACCTTTATACCAGAATCATAAGTTATCCATCTAGGGCCAGCACTAGCACTGGACATACCTGGGCCCAGAGCTGCTGGGGGGGTCCACATAAGTATATAAGAAATCCCAGGGGTGAGGGGGGCTGTATCTAAGGAATACATAGGTTGTGAGGGGGCTGTTTGGTGTAATAAAATAGGGAATAGGGAGACAGTGAATATTTAATGCCGCCATGTGAGTTCTCTGCAATGGGGTCTACTGACGCTCTGTTGCCCAGGGGCCTACTGAATCCTGCAGCCAACCCTGTATCCAACTATCCACCTGTCCCGGGTAGAAATTGAGTGATGGGTAGGCAAATGAACTCAATGCCGATGCATTGCTATCTTTGTAAGTCCCATACAATGCAAACAGAACAATGCACATGCAAGTATGACATGGGATACCTACTTTTATTCTGTGAAAACCCCTTAAGTGCTGCTTCACGAGGCAGTTGAATTTTTTTCTCTGGCTCCAATCATTGCTGAGCAAACAGTGCCGATAGTATAAGCACCCAAATTCTATGTTACATTATAAGTATGATCTGGGCAGTCTGCAGCCCAGGACCAACCACCTGTGTAGAGCTTAGATAGTATATTGGATGCTGAAACTAATGGCACAGATAGCTTCGGAATGGTGGAGGGTACAGTAGAGTAAGGCAAAAATAAGGATGCAAAGAGCTGGAGTTGTTGGTGGGGATGAAAGCTCCTGTTTAAAAAAAAACAACATTCAATATAAAAAGTCCAATAGAGACACCAACTAATAAAGTGGCATAGACTTTATTCCAGTAATGTGATACCAACACCACCAACTCCAACTCTTTGCTACATTTAAAGGAAAACTACCAATAAGATTAACAAAAAAACAAACGACACATACTCACCCCCAGTCCTCCTCATTCCCTTCCTCTCAGTGTTCTTATATCATTTTGACACAGTGGGATCACCTGGAAAAAAAGACTTATAATTGGCAGGGCGGAGCGCAAGGAAGAGATGTCCAGTGCTCTGGGATGCTAATTATTCACGCCTCTTGCACCTTCTTCTCCCGTAGTATGAGAGGGAGGCAACGTGGAGGCGTGAATAATTAGCAGACCGGAGCGCCGGACATCTCGTCTTTCCACTCAGGCCTGCTAATAATCTTTTTTCTAGACAATCCTGCTGTGTCAAGATTAAAGGCGAACACTGATGGGGATAAAGATGACCTTAGGTGAGTATGTGTAGTTTGTTTTTTCTTAATCTTAGAAGTAGTTTTCCTTTAATAGGTATTGCCCCATGGATTCCAGCACAGTTGGAATTTTCCCACCATTCCCGAGCAGTCAGGGCCATTAATTTGGATGCCCAAGATGCTAATTAGGCTGGGGGGTCAAGTGGATGGGGTGAGGTCGTGCACTCTAGCCCAGGACTACCTACCTTACAGTAAAGAGCCTACTTAGCATATTGAGTGAACATGATAATGAATGTTTTGGATGTAGTTGATGGAAAGGGGTGTAGAATATTTAGGATAGAATGTAGCAAAAGAAAGTAAACAAATGACACATATTAACGAGTGAAGGCCAAAATAATCATAAGTACCACAATAATGCAAGCCCTGTACTTGTCTTCTTTCAAGCTGTTAAATCTCTATTCAGTCTTTTATGTGGCATTTTCTAGCATTTGTGTTGGCAGCATGTAAGGCCTGTAGCCTAATTATTGTCATTCACAAAAGCCAAATTTATTCTTTTTAGGTGTTGACGTAATTTCAACAAATTTGTGAAATTGTGTACGTAAATGTGTTTCATTTGTTGACACTAATTAAAATGTTTTGATGGTCCTTTATGGGCAAAGATTCCTGGTAACTGAAGTTCCAAATAACATTTTGAGCAAAAGTTAATTTCTGACAAAACAGTCAAGTGCTAGAGCGTATTACTTGTATTTTATCAGCTGTTACACATCTGACGTAGTAAACCTATCGTTTGTATTTTCGCTATAATTATTTTAAACAGCAATTCTAACATGAGGATTTCAAGTAAGAAAATACATTTTATAGAAACGTACGTAATTAGCCTCATATGTCAAGATACAATACAGACCTGTAGGACCGCTTATGTATGGATGTTATCTATGGCAATACGATTATTATCCCTTTTACACTAGATCAATGCCAAAGGGGTGTGGAGTGGTGTAAAGGAGTTGCACAGCAGGAGACTGAGTGGGCTGGTGAGGGGCATTCCTACCCTGCTCATGCGCACTCACTTCAGCTTGAACAGTTGATAGTTGATAATGCAACTCTACGCCAGCGTAGCCCGGCCAGCAAATATATCAGGAGGTTGCAGCCCATTGATGTATCCAGAGTCGCCGGAGGGGGCAGGAGCTTCATCATATGCATAAATGTCCCTCTATTAATCCATTCACACCACTTCAATATGTATAGTGAGATGTCAGATTGATCTGTTTCTCTTTATCCATTTTCTCTCAATATGACTGCAGCAAAGCCTCTGACAGAGGACACAGTGCTAGAGTTGTGGTTTTTAATCTATTATAGGGAGAATGAGCAGGAAATTACATTAGGGTGCATTTACATGGACAGGTACTTCCCGCACCGGATCAGGGGCAATCACAGGGTCGGGAAGAGGAGGGGGCAACTGAAAAGTCAATATAGGACACTACCTATATTTATCTGTGCAGCCGTGTGAATCTGTGACACTGTGTGCTCACCACACATCACCAAGATCCATAGAAGTCTTAGAAATCATGCAACCAGATCATGGCATCCATAACGGACCATGCTGTAAAGGTGCTAGTGTATTTTAGGCCTCATGCACCCAGTCCATGTGCTGAAACGGGCCTTAAATGGGACAATGTCTGTGGCTCGTTCTGGCCAATTGGAGATGAGAGTGGTAAACAGCGCCAGCCAAGGCACAATGTCGTGAGACACATTACCGTGCATAACAGAAGTTAATGGTGACCGTGAGCTAAATGCAATTTCTACGGCTAGCTCGTGGCTGTCATATTATGGCCATAAGATTTTATTGTGGTCAGATTAAAAACATAGATCAGAACATGGAACATATTGGCTGGAAGAGTTTCATCAATCTAAACATCAGAGCTGGTTCAGTCTATTCATTAAAGGAAAATCTCACTGCATCAAATACCAGATTCCTATATACATACAAGTTAATAGACAACTTATTATACTTTTGGCCTCCTATCAACCAAGGTGAAACTTAAGAGTAAAACAGACAGATGTAATCAAATCCATTCAATTGTGAAATGGCGATAAACCTGTTTACAAGTATCAATATGAAGTTGGCCTCAGTTGACTTCACACTCTCCAACTCAGCAAAGGCCACATGATGCCACAGCTTTATGTCACTAAAGCACATTTCCTTGCTTGATAACGAGATATAACCACAAAGCGGTTCTCTAACCACACGTACATAGCCCGACGTAATAAAACTCACGTAAGTTATTTGCAGATGGCCGGGACTGCATGGTTTCATAGTGCTGCATGTGAACCACCAGGTTTGCATCCCTCTCCATGTGGTCTGACGAGCAGTGGCCCTGTTGTCTCATCACGTCAGCAAGAGCCCTAAGAAAAGAAGGAAAGTTATATAATTATGTTAGCACCTTCACCGTAAAAGAGGAATACATCAGGCAGGGTTCCCATCACATACATAGCAAACGCAGAAGTATCAGAGTACATCTTTTAGGGATAAAGGCAACAATGTTTATATGTGTCGATGATTCTGTTATAAAGTTTACTTTCATGCTATTATGTTATGAAATACAAGGCTGCAAGTCATGGATAGACATGAAGACAAAGATGTCCACATGTGTAGTAATATATTGGAGTATCTGTTCCAGCATTGAATCCCACAAGAGAAAATAACAGCGGTTCTGGGTCCATCATGTGATAGACACCAGTGGTACTCAATGGAACACATTGACCAGAATGAGGTATATTTGTGGCATATTTAATAGAATCTGAGATAGAGGCTCCTAGCATAGACTTCTTTTACCTTGCACTAAATCACTTAATAACAAAAAGAAAATCTTCCAAAATCTTCTGATCTGCAACACAACAAAAAAAATTCAAAAAGAACCTCTGAGATTTCTGGTTGATGTATGGGAATGTTGGATGAGTCTACAATTCTTTATATAAAACTTTAATCCTTAGAAGAGTTCATTAGGGATGTGTCCAATACTAAATGATGGGTATAAAGAAAAATATAGGATGGATAGAGGAAAGACCATGCGACCAAGAGACCACCGAGGTTGGGATGCACCTCCTCCAGTGATGTCAAAAATACTCAGCTCTGATGGACATTCACTTTAGGAGACTCTTTGATCTCCTGGACTTTAACTCCATGGAGAAGAAAATCCCATCCTTCTGGGGGAAGAAGGGACAGAGGCCATAGTAGTACAATATATCAGTGCCTGCCATAGAGACAAAAAAACCCTGTCTCATGTCCCCATCCATTATGGTCTACCTGTTTTGGCAATGCTGGTTTGTATCTAGCCCAATAAAGCTTCTTTGCATTGGTTGATGCATAGATGATAAACAGATATATAAATCAACAAGATAAGGCTGGTGTACCATGCCAGTCTTGGTGCCCCCCACCCCACCCTTGCAGGGTGTGTGTAATGCCACATGCCTTATTATGTATTTGATGCAATGGCTTGCTACCTTGGGCTTGAACCTTTTTCAACTCAGAAAAATCCTATCATAAATGCACCCCCCCCCAAAAAAAAAAATTTGAAAAATTAACAATAGTACGGTAATAAAAGCTATGAAATTAAAAAATAAAGAAATATGGATGAATGCATAGAAAGCGCTTCACATGAAATAAATGAGACCACAGCCTTATTCACACCTGAAGTTCGTAGTAGTCATGTATATAAAATAACCATGAGAGGCTGTTTGGGTTGATAAACTATGGAATATTTTAGGGGACAGGAGACTGTTTTAGTTTTAATTTTTAATGCTGCCTCGTGAGTTCACTGCAAAGGGGCCCACTGAGGCTCTGTCACCCAGGGGCCTAATGAAACCTGGAACCGACCCTGGATGGGTATCAGTGGGTGGGCACACCATCATCACAGCAAATGATAAATGTGCCCCTTACAGTTGCATTTATATGGTCGCAAAGTTACAAAATAAAGCACAATTCCAGATTATATAGTATTTATACAGTATTTCTATTTACGTTTTAACTAACGAATAAAGCTAACATATAACTGGGCCAATTTCATATCTAAAAATAATTTGTTTCTTTGCGCAATCACTCCAGCAGTGGTGGTCCTATAGGAACAAATCATAGTATCATAGTGTGTAAGGCTGGAAAAGACGCAAAGTCCAACCTTTAAGAATTAAACAAATGTTTTTTCCTCAAAACCTGTGATATTCTTGCTCTCCAGAAAGGCATCCAGGCCTCTATTGAACATGTACATAGAGTCTATATATATATATATATATATACAAATCTATATCTGGCACAGAGCCACAGCAGCCTCTTGCTCTCTCAGGATCAATGCATTAAAAATATTTCACAGCAAAAAATAATTGTAAAGTTTTAAATAGTAAGATCAAAGTTATTATAGTAATCTGCTTGGGAATATCTTCTAGGGATCAAATGATTCTTCCTCATCTTATTTGGCTTATTAAATTTTGTTATGTCTCTCTCCATTTTTTTTTTACATATTTTGGATATTTTAAGTCGAGATTTCGAGCAAAGTTCAATAGTTCAAGCTCAGTTAGCTGGAATCAATTGACGAAATTCACTAATTGTCTCATATTTGTAGGGTGTCATTTCCCCATAAGCCATTGTAATCAATGCATCTAATTTCCATATAATGAGGATACATCAAGGAAATTGTAAAGCCAATTAAATATCCTCCTCATGAGCAGCTTCTAAGAATAATAGTCTCTTCTTCTAACGCCTTATTTCAATATACAGAAACGCTTCTATCCCTAGCAAAAGCTGATAAAACCCTTAAATATTAATGCGTGACCCAGTTGGTAGAATGGAGAGGGACCTGCCCGGTGACCCTTCATTTTCCACCCACGTAAAAACGAGACCAAAACACTATTCAAAATTTTCATCATTATTTTATTCCTCGGTGTCCAGACCCTTCAGCGCTCCAATAAAATAAACAGAATAATTTCAAGTATTCTACGACGCTAATTTCTGATGAGCTATTTTTCTGATTCATAAAGCTCTCAGATTGCCTCAATGTGGTTTTATCTTCAGACTTTATATGGAAATGTGAGAAATAATACAGCTGTGATCTCTCATAATGCTGAGCAGTTTATCTAAGCTGAGCCATATTCCAAGGCTCCAGAATAGTAGGCAGGTTATTATACGGCGCACCATTTAAAAGGCTGCATTATTAGTCATTCAATGATGCATTAACGGTGCGATGCTCAAGTTGTTATTACATCAACCAAACAATAATGAGAACATCTAGTAGGAAAAAAACCCTGAAAAACAAAGCAGCATGTTTTGCCAAGACTTGTTACAGTGATATACTATAGAATATAAATGCATCTGCTATCAAGAAAATTCATTTTACTAATAAGATAATGGGGGTCATTTATTAAGGGCCCGATTCGCGTTTTCCCGACGTGTTACCCGAATATTTCTGATTTGCGCCGATTTTCCCTGCAATTGCCACCGGATTTTGGCGCACGCGATCGGATTGTGGCGCATCGGCGCTGCCATGCACGCGATGGAAATCGGGGGCGTGGCCAAGAAAACCTGACGGATTCGGAAAAAACCGACGCATTTTTAAAAAAAAAAAAGTGTTGTGGGCTCGCGCTTACCTCACCTCCGGCCTGGCTTGGTGAAGATCAGTGCATCCGGGGAACTTCAGCGCAGCAGCACCACCTGGTGGACATCGGAGGAACTGTGCCTTAGTGAACTACCCGGCCGGACTGAATTCACCGCAAGAGAATGCGCCGCTGGTTCGCGAATGGAGACCGGGTAAGTAAATTGCCCCACTGAGATAAGCCAACCACAAGTTTAAGCCGAGGCCCCTAATTTTTACCACAAAAAACCTGGTAAAACCTTTATTTTTTACTCGAGAATAAGCCGAGTTTGGATTTTCAGCAGATTTTTGTGCTGAAAAACTAGGGCTTATACTTTTAATATATGTTAATCCGTACGTTAACACACAGAACAAACCCCCCCCACTTCTGCGCCACCTGATGGGGATGTCACACGTCGGGAAAATGCGAATCGGGCCTCAGTAAATGACACCCCCAGTGTGTATATATGCTGCTCAGATCCTCTACTCTGCACAAGATGACTATAGATAGGACCATGTATTAATTTGCACTGGTCCTCCTGTTCTATAATTGCCTCCTACAGATGGACCTGTGTACAATCTGCCCAGCTCCTCCTGCTCTATAACATGCTGCCTGCAGATAGGACTACGTACAATCTGATCACCTCCTCTGCTCTATATTTTTATCAGTAAGGTCTGATTTTCCCCGGTAGTATTAAGAGTACAATCCTGTTACAGGCTGCAATACCCTCTCACTACATCAAAGTAGCGGATACATTTCCTCACGTGACATATGCGTCGCCGCCGCGTCAACGGCCAGTGCAAAGGTATCTTAACATGCCACACCAGTTATTGTAACCCCTAGCCAAATGTCGAATTTGCACCGCATGGTTATCCATGTATAAACTGTCTATAATTCAAGGTGGGCACCCATGTCCTATCAGCAGGAGCGAGATGTTTGGGTCTCATCTTTGAAGAATGGTATCAGGCTTTACCTATGATATGGCACGGCATGTTCTTAAACATCCAGACACTGATGTGTTAAAAATAGTCATTTCCATCATCAAAACATCCCATAGCGTTTATCTTTTCAGCAACACCCACACGTGATAGACGTAAAACCATCCTCTCTTTCTGCTGTTCTTTCCATTATCACTTTCTGCCAGGTTCTCTCTTTGCCAGTCTCGGCTGTGTTGCCATTTAGCCGCCATGTACTGGGAATTGCTCAAATACCGTTGTAGGTCCAAATAAAGGTTACAATGAGGAGCCACAATAATAAGGGAATTCCCTGCAGGAACTCGGCAGAGTATTCTTGTGCGGGAGTATTGTTTTAAAAATGTCTTCTTTCCGCGTCCATGGGATTAGGTAGAGGCAAAAAAAGCAACACCTATGAATTATATATATGAAGAATGTGCATCCAACACAAAGGGAAGAACAGGTAAAGGGTTACGGCTGATGAACAGGCGGACAAGACCATTAGATGACTAAAGCAACAACTTACAACATTTTTCTATGAATGTAAATGTGGTAACACTAGGGGGGTAGCAAGAGAAAAAAGACAAAAAATCAGCTCACCAAGATTTTCAACAGCTGGAGGGCAGTAAAAACTGAGCTGGGTCACAATGAATGATCAAAAAAGAAAAAAAAACAAAAGATCCAGCGAAGTATTACTCCAGAAAAAAAGGAATCTTAGGTTAAAAACATCTTCTTTATATAGGGAACAAAAAATTCAGGGATCCAAGTAAAGACACTGACGCGTTTCGAATCATAAAGATTCTTAGTCGTTAGCACATAGACTAAGCAATGGAGGCTATCGGAGTCAGAGCCCATTTTCTAAAGCCTTTTTTTTTTGTAAAAAAGCTACACGAAGAGCAGGTTCTGCTAGAAGGGGGACCTACCTATTAGTTTAAGTGGGCTTGATCCTGATAGTAGGATTCCTTTAAGAAGACCTGTCACCAGAATTTTACTACCCAGACCAACTGTGGTCGTGGTAAAGGATTGCAAGTCAGCTAAAATGAGTGCCAGTGAGGCACTGTACATTAATTACAGCCATCATTATTCTAATATGCAAAATTAGCTTTCCTGCGGCTCATTCTAGTGGCGTGTGACTCTCTCTCCCGGGCTGCCAAGTGAACCTTAAGCAGTTATTCTGACAAGACACGCTCTCTGCCTTCAATTAATGACCCCACGCCTGTCTTTGTATTTAGGAGACGGATTGTCCGACGGCCCGCTCCCCGATTTGATATTGCAGAAGCCGGTGCCGATTGCGCCAAAATCCGATCATGTGTGACACATCGCTGATAAATTCCTGTCCAAACGGCGAATCCCCCAAAAACATTGGAAAATTGACGGAAATGCGATCCGCCGAACCATAGTAAATAAGCCCCTTGTGTTTTATGTGATTTAAAGATTGGTTTTTTTAATAATTAGTTGTATGTACTGCATGTCAGTAGTAAAAATTTTGGTTAAATGTTTGCCTGAAAAATTTGGGAAAATTAAAAAAAAATTATAATTATTCCTTTACAGAAAGATTTTTTTTACCACCCATATTGTCACGACGGAAATTTCCTATAAGTCTAGTTAAAGTGTTTTCATCATTTTTATCAAACTTCAAATGACTTTTTTGTGGATCATTTTTGTTTTAATGAGCTTTGAAATATATAGGGCCAGATATTTCACTATGTTTTGTTGGTTTAGTGACTTTTCATTTTGGTCAGTAAGTTTGTGCCTAAAATACCAAAACTAGACATGCATCAAAAATTTAGCCCATGTTTTTCATCATGTTATCTATCAATCCAGATGTTTTGCTGCGCCTACTAATGATTCTCATAGCGACGTTTATAATACAGGCACAATTTGCGCAAAAAAACACTCCAGGCCCGAAGGTGGGGTAGACTGAGGATGCCAAGACCCTGAGCTCTTCGCAGAACAGCGTAGCACCAGTATAAATACGAAGCTGCAGAGCTCAGCCAGTGTTACACTACCTCAGCCTCTGTTTATAGTTTGTGAGTTTCTTTTAACAAAATAATCTGCAAAAGCAGCGGCTCAGAGCAGGATAAGAGAGGTGGGGGGGGGCATCGAGTGTCTGTGTAGCGCGCTGAGAGGTTCCCCCCGACTTATGGCGGCCGAGATCAGCATGGTTTGACTCAGGGAGACTGCTTGCGGCCCTGATGGAGATCGCCTGAGGTGCAGTTGTCACACCTCCGGATGGCTCTGCTGTCACTGATCCTTTCCTGCTGGGTGTGGGCGGACCGCCAGAGTGGGTTGTGGAGGGCAAGTGGCTACGCCTGTGGCCCGAATCAAATTTGGTCCGTTCCACCACTCGAAACATCATGCTGAGATCCCAAGTGATAAAGAGTCATGAACTCAAACTCTCACAGAGTGGTTGGAATTGTGATAACTCAGGGTCAACAATGCGCCTCATTAGGTACAAAAACGTAAATAGTGTGCCACAGCTGTAATAATCTGTACCAGAATTTAAAACACCCCTATGATCCATCCGATTACAAAAATCTTGAGAGCTTCATAGTAACTAAAAACTAATAGGGGTGAAATTTAGAAAGCTCTATTTCTTTCGGTTATGTTCAATTTAGCCCTAAAATGACACATCACAAAGGATAAAAGGAGCAAAAAGTACAATTATTGTGCTATTATCCCAAGTACGAAGATACTCAATGGGGAGTTACTTGTTATATGGGTCACAGCGAGGTAGCAGGGGTGGAGAATCATGCAGTAGGTAGTTTAGACCTAAAGGATGTAACGTTTTCAGTAAGCTATAAAATACTTGTTTTCCATGAATGTGGCCATGTGAGGGCTTATTTTTTGGGGATGAGATGCAGTTTTTAGTGAAACTTGTGGGGGTGGCGCCCATAGTGCCCCATAGGAAAAAACATAATTCTGTAATAAAATTTTAATTTTTTTACTTTATAAGGTGTAGTCAAATATTCTACTAAAAGGGACAAATGCAGAAAACACCCATCTCAATACATTTCTGCCATATGTGTTGTATTCTAATGTGGTACACTCCATGGAAACATTACTGGGTCATCTTTCTGCTGAAGAATTCTGGAAGAGAAAAAAATCATTCTTGATGCTGGAGAAGCAAATCGATTTCTTCCAAGGCATCATCTCCATGGTTAATATATATGGATATAACCCGTACGTCCTCCTTTACTAAAAAGTGTATCCACCATTTCTTGAATAGTTTACTTTAATCTCCAAAACACAGCTCCTGGGTAATGAATTCCATATCTACTCCTTTTAATATAAAAGGGATATTCTTCTCCTTAATCTCAAGTGGCAAATTCTTTTTAGTGATCGTCTACAAGACAGTGGGAATTAAAACGCCCCCCGCTGATTACTTTGTACGGACCTTGAAATTATTGAGATAGAGGGTCTGGTGGAAAATTTTTTTTGTTAATTACACTTGTGAAATTTTAAATTTGTTAATGAAATTAGAGATATTTGTCATTTGACAATGAGTTCATTGTAAAAATCGACGATGACATATTACTTAAAATGATTTGGAAATTAATGTCAAATCCTATAAGTGATTACAGACTATAGGCAGTTAAACATTAGGTTTCTGCCATCTCATGAAAAATGATGTTATCGTTTTGCCAGATTCTACTAATGCTCGAGCAGAATGTGCAGACGGAGCGCAATGTGGCAATTTGTAATTATATGCACTTAACTAATCACCAATATATTTAGAATAGCTGTAGGTGCTAAAACTTCTAATAAAGCCGTTGGGATGGGGATGGCTTAGAAGATGGTAAGTCATAACAGTTACAAGCTAATAAAACCATTTAGATTTCGATTAGTACCAGGTGATGGTGCACATTGAACTGGAATCAAACAATCTTCGCTTGGAAGGGTTATAACTACTTACAACAGAAAATGTAGAAACAGGCATACACATCTTTGACACATAAGCCGAGGACAAAACGTGTAAAAATACACTGAGAAGATAATGGGAAGATTAAAAAACTAATTTGTGCAAATATTTCGTGCCCTAACACCGCGCTGCAATTTGCGTGCCAGAATGTTGGTGATTTTTGCGTCATCTAATCGGCAGTATAGCATTGCCTTAATCCATTGATTTCTATGGCAATGTTGACACAACAGCAGAGGATAGACTATGGAAAGTGAGGAAACAAAACAAGCAAATGACTCATTATAGCTCAAAAGTACTTAAAAACAATGAGGAGCCAAAAGCACTGAAATGTGTGCAATCCGTAAACCAACGACTCCTGTATCTGTGTGTGAGGCGAAAGTAAAAAAACAGATGAGGGGAAAAAACTTATTGAAAAACGCCTACAGAGGGACTGGAAACCAAAGCACTTGTGGTTGGGATCTCATAGAAATGGCTAGCGCTCAGCCAAAAACAATGTTTCTCGACATTTAGGCCTTCATAGAAAGAAGCGGCATAAACGGGATTATTCTATATAGGCATCACAATTATATATATATGTTTTCATCGGATGTACTTTTTAAAAATGTACATGTGCGAAGATAATTCTAGAAATGTAGCCAGATTGTCCTTAGAAAAAAATAGTAGTCCTTGGATATGACACACCACCACGCTCTTCCGTAGTGGCCAGGAAGTACACTATGAGGCCTGACCACTCACTCGTATTAGTGTTGTTACCCACAGGACGGCTAGGGACTTGCAGTAAACTTCTGCCAATTTCATATCTAAAAATAATTTGTCTGGCGCAATCACATTCAGCAGTGGTGGTCCTATAGGGAACAAATCATAGTATCATAGTGTGTAAGGCTGGAAAAGGAGCAAAGTCCAACTTTAAGAATTAAACAAATGTTTTTTCTCAAAACCTGTGTATTCTTGCTCTCCAGAAAGGCATCCAGGGCCTCTATTGAACATGTACAACGTCCCAGTGTGTCATATACAGCGTGGTCCCCTACTTAAGGACACCCGACTTACAGACGACCCTTAGTTACAGACACTGACCACTGTGACCTCTGGTGAAGCTCTGTGAATACTTTACTATAGTCCCAGACTACAATGCTCAGCTGTAAGGTGTCTGTAATGAAGCTTTATTAATAATTCTTTGTCCCATTACAGCAAAAAAATTTGAAACTCCAATTGTCAATGGGGCAAAAAAATGTTTTTTTTGTCTGAACTACAATTATAAAATATACAGTTTCGACTTACATACAAATTCAACTTAAAAACAAACCTATGAGACCTATTTTGTATGTTACCCAGTGACACATATATATATATATATATATATATATATATATTATATATATAATATATATAATACAAATCTATATGTGCACAGAGCCACAGCAGCCTCTTGCTCTTCAGGATCAATGCATTAAAAAATTTCACAGCAAAAAATAATTGTAAAGTTTTAAATAGTAAGATAAAAGTTTATAGAATCTGCTGGGAATATTTCTAGGGATCAAATGATTCTTCCTCATCTTATTGGCTTTATTAAATTTTGTTATGGCTCTCTCCATTTTTTTTTTACATTATTTTGGATATTTTAAGTCGAGATTTAGAGCAAAGTCAATAGTTCAAGCTCAGTTAGCTGGAATCAATTGACGAAATTCACTAATTGTCTCATATTGTGTAGGGTGTCATTTCCCCATAAGCCATTGTAATCAAAGCATTCATTTCCATATAATGAGGATACATCAAGGAAATTGCTAAAGCCAATTAAATATCCATCCCTCATGAGCAGTCTAAGATAATAGTCTCTTCTTCTAACGCCTTATTTTCAATATACAGGAAACGCTTCTAATCCATAGCAAAAGCTGTATATAAAACCTTAAATATTAAGCGTGACCCAGTTGGTAGAATGGAGAGGGACTGCCGGTGACCACTTATTCCACCCACGTAAAATCGAGCCCAACACTATTCAAATTTTCATCATTATTTTATCCTCGGTGTTCCAGGACCACTTCAGCGCTCCAATAAAATAAACAGAATAATTTCAAGTATTATACGACGCTGTAATTTTGATGAGCTATTTTTTGATTCTATAAGCTCTCAGATTGCCTCATGTGGTTGTTTCTTCAGACTTTATATGGAAATGTGAGAAATAATACAGCTGTGATCTCTCATAATGCTGAGCAGTTTATTAAGCTGAGCCATATTACAAGGCTCAGCGAATAGTAGGCAGGTTATTAACGGCGCACCATTTAAAAGGCTGCATTATTAGTCATTCAAGATGCATTAACGGTGCGATGCTCAAGTTGTATTACATCAAAACCAAACAATAATGAGACATCTAGTAGGAAAAAAACCCTGAAAAACAAAGCACGCATGTTTGCCAAGACTTGTTACAGTGATATTACTATAGAATATAAATGCATCTGCTATCAAGAAATTATTTTACTAAAGATAATGGGGGTCATTTACTAAGGGCCCGATCGCGTTTCCCGACGTTACCCGAAATTTCGATTTGCGCCGATTTCCTGCAAAATGCCACGGGATTCTGGCGCACTTGATCGGATTGTGGAGCATCGGCGCTGGCATGACCGACCGAAATCGGGGGCGTGGCCAAAGAAAACCTGACGGATTCGGAAAAAACCGACGCATTTTTAAAAAAAAAAAAGTGTTGTGGGACTCGCGGCTTACCTTCACTCCGGCCTGGCTTGGTGAAGATCAGTGCATTCCGGGGAACTTCAGCGCAGCAGCACCACCTGGTGGACATCGGAGGAACGGCCTTAGTGAATCCGGCCGGACTGAATTCCACCGAAGAGAATGCGCCGCTGGATCGCGAATGGAGCAAGGGTAAGTAAACTGCCCCACTGAGATAAGCCAACCACAAGTTTAAGCCGAGGCCCCTAATTTTTACCACAAAAAACCTGGTAAAACTATATTTTTTTACTCGAGAATAAGCCGAGTTTGGGTTTTCAGCACATTTTTTGTGCTGAAAAACTAGGCTTATACTTCAGTATATATGGTAATCCACCATTTTTCCGTCGGGAAAATGCGAATCGGGCCCTTAGTAAATGACCCCCATTGTGTATAATCTGCTCAGCTCCTTCTACTCTATGACAAGATGACTGTAGATAGGACACTATGTATAATTTGCACTGGTCCTCCTGTTCTATAATATGCCTCCTACAGATAGGACACTGTGTACAATCTGCTCAGCTCCTCCTGCTCTATAACATGCTGCCTGCAGATAGGACACTATGTACAATCTGGTCACCTCCTCCTGCTCTATAACATGCTGCCTGCAGATAGGACACTACGTACAATCTGGTCACCTCCTCCTGCTCTATATTTTTTATTAGCTAGAGGTCTGATTTTCCTCCCAGTACTATTAGAGTACAATCCTGTTACAGGCTGCAATAAACTCTCACTACATCAAAGTAGCGGATACATTTCCTCACGTGACATATGATGTCAGACCGAAGCACTTCAAAGGCAGCACGACAAGTTATTGTAACACCACACCAGTATTCCAAAAATGAGCAAATGTAGATTATCCAGCATGGTCCTAATGTATCATCTGGCACCCATGTCCTATCAGCAGAGCGGATGTTTTGTGTCTCAACTTTGAAGAATGGTATCAGGCTTTTACCTATGATACGGCAGCTATGCTTGAAACATCCAGACACTGATGTGTTAAAAATAGCATTTCCCATCAAAACAGTTCCCATAGCGTTATCTTTTTCAGCAACCACACTGTGATAGACGTAAAACCATCTCTCTTGCTCTGCTGTTCTTTCCATTATTCCTTTCTGCCAGGTTCTCTCTTGCCAGTCTCGGCTGTGTTGCCATTTAGCCGCCATGTACTGGGAATTGCTCATAATACAGTTGTAGGTCCAAATAAAGGTTACAATGAAGCGCACACAAATAAAGGGAATTCCCTGCAGGAAGCCTGGCAGAGTCTTCTTGTGCGGAGTATTGTTTTAAATGCTTCTTTTCCAAGCCCATGGGATTAGGTAGAGGCAAAAAAAGCAACACCTATGAATTATATATATGAAGCAATGTGCAATCCAACACAAAGGGAAGAACAGGTAAAGGATACGGTGCTGGGAACAGGCGGACAAGACCATTAGATGACTAAAGCAACAACTTACAACATTATTCATATGAATGTAAATGGGTAACACCAGTGGGGTGCAAAAGAGAAAAAAGACAAAAATCAGCTCACCAAGATTTTCAACAGCTGGAGGCAGATAAAAACTGAGCTGGGGTCACAATGAATCCAAAAAGAAAAAAAAAACAAAAGATCCAGCGAAGTATACTCCAGAAAAAAAAGGAATCTTAGGTTAAAAACATCTTCTTTATACTATGGGAATAAAAACATCAGGGATCCAAATAAAGACCTGACGCGTTTCGAATCATAAAGATTCTTAGTCGTAGCACATAGACTAAGAATGGAGGCTATCGAGTCCAGAACCCCTCATTTTTAAAGTCTTTTTTTTGTAAAAACAAGGGCAGAAGAAGCTACACGAAGAGCAGGTTCTGCTAGAAGGGGTACCTACCTATATGTAAGTGGGCTTGATCCTGATAGTAGATTTCCTTTAAAGAAGACCTGTCACCAGAATTTTACTACCCTGACCAACGGTGTCTGCTGGTAAAGGATTGCAAGTCAGCTAAAATGAACTGCCAATGAGGCACTGTACAATAATTACAGCCATTATTCTAATATGCAAATTAGCTTTCCTGACTCATGTCTAGTGGCTGTGACTCCTCTCTCCCGGGCTGCCAGTGAACCTTAAGCAGTTATTCTGAAAGACAGCTCTATGTCTCTTCAATTAACTGCCCCCTGCCTCTTTGTATTTAGGGACCGGATTGTCCGACGGCCCGCTCCCCGATTTGTATTGCATGAAAGCCGGTGCGATTGCGCCAAAATCCGATCATGTGTGACACAATCGCCTGATAAATTCCTGTCCAAACGGCGCAATCCCCCAAAACATTGGAAAATCTGACGGAAATGCGATCCGCGGACCCATAGTAAATAAGCCCCTATGTGTTTTATGTGATTTAAAGATTGTTTTTTCATTATATGTTGTATGTACTGCATGTCAGTAGTAAATTTTGGTTAATATTTGGGAAAATTAAAAAAAAATTATAATTATCTCCTTTACAGAAAGATTTTTTTACCACCCAAATTAGCCACCGACGGAAATTTTCCATAAGTCTAGTTAATGTTTTCATAATTTTTTATCAACTTACAAATGACTTTTTTGTGGATCATTTTTGTTTTAAATGAGCTTTGAAATATATAGGGCCAGATTTATCACTATGTTTTTGTTGTTTTAGTGACTTTTCATTTTGGTCAGTAAGTTTGTGCCTAAATACCAAACTAGCCATGCATCAAATTTACCCATGTTTTTCTCATTTATCCTATCAATCCAGATGTTTTGCTGCGCCTACTAATGATTCATCATTAGCGACGTTTTAATACAGGCACAATTTTGCGCAAAAACACTCCAGCCCGAAGGTGGGGTAGACTGAGATGCAAGACCCTGAGCTCTTCTGCAGAACAGCGTAGCACCTGTATAATACAGCAGCAGAGCTCAGCCAGTGTTTACACTACCTCAGCCTCTGTTTATAGTTTGTGAGTTTCTTTTAACAAATAATCTGCAAAAGCAGCGGCTCAGAGCAGGATAAAAGAGAAGTGTGTGGGGGAGAGACAATACAGAGAAGTGTCCCTGTGTAGCAGAGTCTGAGGAGGAATACTAGCCAGAATTATAGGACGGCAGCAGAAGATCAGCACTGAAGGTTTAACCTCCAGGAGATGATTGAAGCCACTGCTGAGGAGATCACTGGGTGCAGCTTGTCACATACCTGGGCTCTGCTGTCACTGTCATTTTCATGCTGGGGTGTAGGAGAGAAGCAGAGTGGAGTTTGTAGGAGGCTTACATGTAAGTGCCCGAATCAAAGATTGTGAATTCCGAATGAAAGATTCCACTCGAAAAACCATGCTGAGACTCCCAAGTGATAAAAAAAAGAGTCATGAACTCAACTCATCACAGATGGTTGTATCTTGTGATAATTCAGGGTCAACAATGCGCCTAATTTAGGTACAAAAACGGAAATAGTGTGCCACAACTGTGATACATCTGGACCAGAATATTAAAAACCCCTATATGTCAATCCATTTTACAAAATCCTTTGAGAGCTTCATAGTAACTAAAACATAATAGGGGTGAAATTTAGAAAGCTCTATTTCTTTCGGTAATATGTTCATTTAGCCCTAACATTGACACATTCACAAAGGATAAAAGGAGAAAACTTACAATTTATTGTGCTATTTCTCCCGAGTAAGGAAATACCTCAATGTGGATGTTACTAGTTGTATGGGTTCACAGCGAGGCTCAGCAGGGGTGGAGAATCATGCAGTAGGTAGTTTCGCCCTAAAGGATGTAACGTTTTCAGTAAGCTATAAAATACTTGTTTTTCCATTAATGTGGCCATGTGAGGGCTTATTTTTTGTGGGATGAGATGCAGTTTTTTAGTGAAACTATTTTGGGGTGGCTGTGCCCCATAGATGCCCCATAGGAAAAACATTAATTCTGTAATAAATTTTTAATTTTTTTTACTTTATAAAGGTGTTAGTCAAATATTCTCTAAAAGGGACAAATGCAGAAACACCCATCTCAATACATTTCTGCCATATGTGTTGTATTCTAAATGTGTACACTCCATGGAAACATTACTGGGTCATCTTATCTGCTGAAGAATTCTGGAAGAGAAAAAAAATCATTCTTGATGCTGGAGAAGCAATTCGATTTCTTCCCAGGCCATCATCTCACCTGTGTTTAAATTATATGGATATAACCCTGTACGTCCTCCTTTACTAAAAAGGTATCCAACCATTTCTTGAAGATATTAACTTTATCTCCAAACACAGCCTCCTGTGGTAATGAATTCCATATCTTTACTCCTTTTAATATAAAAGGCTATTCTCTCCTCTAATCTCAAGGGATGTCTTTTTGTGATCTATACAGACAGTGGGATTAAAAGCTCCCCCGCTGATACTTTGTACTGACCTTGAATTTATTTATACATAGTAATAGGTCACATCAGGTGTTCTACATTGAACCAAAGCCAACGTAATTTATCTATTGGTAATTGCATTCCAAGTATGACCCACATACAAAAACACGAGCGCTCCTCAAGCTTACGTTGAAAATGTATGTACAGCTACTGTACAATGACCTATGTTATTACTACTAATACTAGTATATAGCAAAAGTACAAATGGTATACATAAATTATACCATATAAGGGAATTTTATTACAATAACTTAAAGGGAACCTGTCACCAGGGACCTCATTTTCACTAAAGACAGGTTGCAGAAGCCCATTACTGCTGCAGTGCAAAAATGCCTCTCTGTCTTCTCTAAGCATTAGCATTACAATATAATTGTGTGGTATAACTTACCTTGCACCCTGACAGAATCCTCTGTGTGGTCACAGGGGTTGGGCTTTGGATTGGGTGCATTTAAAAAACATGTGACTTATTTTCTGTGCTGCAGACTGCCCCCATCTTTGTGCTCCTGTACTGCTCCTCCCTCCCCCAATGATGTCAGCTCACCAGGCTGTGAGCTCTGTGAAGGAGCAAGAGGGAGGAACTGTACAGGAGCACAAATGTGGTGGCTGAGAGTTGAGCAGTCTGCAGCACAGACAAGTCACATGTTGTTTTTTGATATGCATCCAAACCAAAGCCCAACCTGTGACTACACAGGTTGGGCTTTGCACTGCACTTTTTGTGAACTCGAGTGACCTTGTAAGTAAATGTGCCCCAGTGTCTCACCGCAACATAACCTGGCCGGGCAGCCTGGCCTGACATGTCCTATCTTTTTTAGCTTTCTATGGAGAGAGGAGAGGTGAGGATTGATCATCCCCCTCCTCTTCTGCACCCGGCCAAGTTCTACACTTGGCATCCAGCCCAGGTGAGCACACAGTTCCAATAAACTTGCTACATGTAAGATAACTGTGAAATGTCCCAGCCCAAATGGAACAAATGGGCTTGTGTGCAACCAAGAGGGTTGTTTTGAAGTTTTCCAAAAATAGCACCACACCTGACCAAGCTTTGTATCAGTATCGCAACTCAGCTGCATACAGATGTATGGAGCTGAGTTGCAATGCCGACACAAACCATGGTCAGACGTGGCGCTGTTTTTGGAAGAAGGCAACCACGTTTTTCAACCTCTGGACAACTTCTTTGTTTGATAACTTTAGAGGGCCCTGAGATGTTACTCCAGTTTCTACACCGACCATTTACTGTAGTAAAATTGCAACATTTTTGTCCCATTTACACCAGGCTCACTATCAAATCCATTTTTAAAAACTACAGTGGGTTTCGTATAACTGCAAAAAAATCGTAAATCTTTGTACAACTGGGCCAAATATGTCACAGGTGTCCCATAGTGCTCCTTTATGAAGTTGACGGCACTATGCAGTACCATATAACAAAGAACTCAGTATAACTGCAAAAAAATCGTAAATCTTTGTACAACTGGGCCAAATATGTCACAGGTGTCCCATAGTGCTCCTTTTATGAAGTTGACGGCACTATGCAGTACCATATAACAAAGAACTCAGCCCTGCTGCTCTTCGTAATTTGTAATTTATCATTCCACATGCTCCTACAGGGCTGTGTTTCGTAATTTGTAATTTATCATTCCACATGCTCCTACAGGGCTGTGTTCTATGTTTTTGGTTCAACTTTCCAAAAATTTGCAAAACACAAAATTACAGAATGTGTAGGGGAACACTAGAGCATTACAAAAGCGTATGAGCAGATTATTAAAGTTTACCCTAATCCAGAAGTTGTATAGCACTGTAAAAGATTAGTGTGTACAGAGACTTGGCATTGTAATATTAGTCTAATATTTAGTTTTAATTGTTTTATTAGAATAAACAAATGAATTGCTGCGCCTATCTAATGATTCATCATTAGCGACGTTTTAATACAGGCACATTTGCGCCAAAAACACTCCAGCCCGAAGGTGGGGTAGACTGAGATGCAAGACCCTGAGCTCTTCTGCAGAACAGCGTAGCACCTGTATAATACAGCAGCAGAGCTCAGCCAGTGTTTACACTACCTCAGCCCTCGTGTTTATAGTTTGTGAGTTTTCTTAACAAATAATCTGCAAAGCAGCGGCTCAGAGCAGGATAAAGAAAGTGTGGGGGGAGAGACAATACAGAGAAGTGTCCCCTGTGAGCGAGAGTCGAGGAGGAATACTAGCCAATTATAGGGACGGCAGCAGAAGATCAGCAACTGAAGGTTTAACCTCCAGGAGATGATATGAACACTGCTGAGGATGATCACTGGGTGCAGCTTGTCAATACCTGGGTCAGCTGCTGTCACTGTCATTTCATGCTGGGGTGATGGGAGAGAAGCAGAGTGGAGTTGTAGGAGGCTACATGTAAGTCCCGAAATCAAAGATTGTGAGTCCTAATGAAAGATTTCCACTCGAAAAATCATGCTGATGATCTCCCAAGTGATAAAAAAAAAGAGTGATAAAAAGAGTCATGAACTCAACTCATCACAAGATGGTGTGTATCTTGTGATAACTCAGGGTCAACAATGCGCCTAGATTTAGGTACAAAAACGTAAATAGTGTGCCACAACTGTAATACATCTGTACCAGAATATGTAAAAACCCCTATATGTAATCCATTTTACAAAATCGTTTGAGAGTTCATAGTAACTAAAACCTAATAGGGGTGAAATTTAGAAAGCTCTATTACTCTTTCGGTAATATGTTCATTTAGCCCTAACATTGACACATTCACAACAGGATAAAGGAGAAACGTACATATTTATTGTGCTATTTCTCCCAAGTACGAAGATACCCTCAATGTGGATGTTACTTGTTATATGGGTTCACACGCGAGGCTCAGCAGGGGTGGAGAATCTGCAGTTAGGTAGTTTATGACCTAAAGGATGTAACGTTTTCAGTAAGCTATAAATACTTGTTTTCCGATAATGTGGCCATGTGAGGGCTTATTTGTGGGATGAGATGCAGTTTTTAGTGAAACTATTTGGGGTGTGGCTGTGCCCCATAGATGCCCCATAGGAAAACATTAATTCTGTAATAATTTTAATTTTTTTACTTATAAAGGTGTTAGTCAAATATTCTAAAGGGACAAATGCAGAAACACCCATCTCAATACATTTCTGCCAGTGTGTTGTATTCTAACTGTGTACACTCATGGAAACATACTGGGTCATTTATCTGCTGAAGAATTCTGGAAGAGAAAAAAATCATTCTTGATGCTGGAGAAGCAATTCGTTCTCCCAGGCCCATCTCACTGGTGTTAAATTATATGGATATAACCCTGTACGTCCTCCTTTACTAAAAAGGTATCCAACCATTTCTTGAAGATATTACTTTATCTCCAAACACAGCCTCCTGTGGTATGAATTCCATATCTTTATCCTTTAATAATAAAGGCTATTCTCTTCCCTAATCTCAAGGGATGTCTTTTTGTGATCTATACAGACAGGATTAAAAAGCTCCCCGCTGATACTTTACTGACCCTTGAATTATTTATACATAGTAATAGGTCACATCAGGTGTTCTACATTGAACCAAGCCAACGTAATTTATCTATTGGTAATTGCATTCCAAGTATGACCCACATACAAAAACACGAGCGCTCCTCAAGCTTACGTTGAAAATGTATGTGCAGCTACTGTACAATGACCTAAGTTATTACACTAATACTAGTATATAGCAAAGTACAAATAGTTACATAAATTATACCATATGAGGGAATTTTATTACAATAACTTAAAGGGACTTCACCAGGGACTCCATTTTCACTAAAGACAGGTGCAGAAGCATATTACACCTGCAGTGCAAATCTGCCTCTCTGCTTCTCTAAGCATTACCATTACAATATAATTGTGTGGTATAACTACTTGCACCCTGACAAATCCTGTGTGGTCACGGGCTTGGGCTTTGGATGGGCTGCATTTAAAAAACATGTGACTTCTTTTCTTGCTGCAGACTGCCCCCATCTTTGGCTCCTGTACTGCTCCTCCCTCCCCCAATGAGTCAGTCTCCCCAGGCTGTGAGCTCGTGAAGAGCAAGAGGGAGGAATGTACAGGAGCACAAATGTGGTGGCTGAGAGTTGAGCAGTCTGCAGCACAGACAAGTCACATGTTGTTTTTGATATGCATCCAAACTGTGTAGTCCACAGTTGGGGCTTTGCACTGCATTTTTGTGAATCGAGTGACCTTGTAAGTAAAATGTCCCCAGTGTCTCACCTTCCATAACCTGGCCGGGCAGCCTGGCCGGCATGTCCTATCTTTTTTAGCTTTCTATGGAAGAGGAGAGGTGAGGATTGATCATCCCCCTCCTCTTCTGCACCCGGCCAAGTTCTACACTTGGCATCCAGCCCAGGTGAGCACACAGTTTCCATAACTGCTACATGTAAGTAAACTGTGAAATGTCCCAGCCAATTGAACAAATGGGCTTGTGTGCACCAAGAGGTTGTTTTGAGGTTTTCCAAAAATAGCACCACACCTGACCAAGCTTTGTATCAGTATCGCAACTCAGTCTGCATACAGATGTATGGAGCTGAGTTGCAATGCCGACACAAACATGGTCAGACGTGGCGTCTGTTTGGAAGAAGGCAACCACGTTTTCAACCTCGGACAACTCTTTGTTTGATAACTTTAGAGGGCCCTGAGATGTACTCCAGTTTCTACACCGACCATTTACTGTAGTAAAATTGCAACATTTTTGTCCATTTACACCAGGCGCACTATCAAAGTCCATTTTTAAAAACTACAGTGGGTTTCGTATACTGCAAAAAAATCGTAATCTTTGTACAATGGGCCAAATATGTCACAGTGTCCCATAGTGCTCCTTTATGAAGTTGACGGCACTATGCTAGTACCATATAACAAAGAACTCAGCCCTGCGCTCTGCGTAATTTGTAATGTATCATGCCACTGCTCCTATAGGGCTGTGTTTCTATGTTTTTGGTTCAACTTTCCAAAAATTTGCAAACACAAAAGTAGCAAATGTGTAGGGGAACACTAGAGCATACAAAAGCGTATGAGCAGATTATTAAAGTTTACCCTATGTTTTTCTAATCCAGAAGTTGTATAGCACTGTAAAAGATTAGTGTGTACAGAGCCTTGGCATTGTAATATTAGTCTAATATTTTGTTTTAATTGTTTTATTAGAATAAACAAATGAAAACAGCACAAAGAAAGTGGTCATGTCATTTGCAATACACGATTACAAGTACAGGGATCAGATATAACAGAGTAGAATGCAGTAATCATAATACAAAAAGCCCCATAAATACATTCCCATGTCTTTAAATAGACATGAGCTTATAAGGACATCTACTAGCAGGATGAAGTATTGTAAAGCAAGCACACTTACATACTAGTGTGTGCCCCCTCTGGCAGGATCTGCTATTCTTTTAGATCCTTATGTCCTTGTTTTTACAAAAAAAGCCTTTAAAAATTATGTAAATAAGCCTAAGGGTCTCCAGGCTCCAAAGCTGTTAAGTGAACTCAGAGCACCTGAGGCTCATTTGCATATTTTTTAAAGCCATTTATGCAAAAACAAGGGAATAAGAAGCTAAAAGAAAAGTGAATCCCATCAGAGGAGGCACACACCAGTATGTCAGTGTGCTTGGTGTAAAATCCTTCATCCTGGTGGTAGATTTCCTTTAACAAATACATAAATAGGAGTAACCTAGATACAGAAAATACACAGTGCAGCGTCACATATGTTGAGATGGAATACCTCTCACAGAAACATCCTTACAGATGGAGTCCCTACTGGTTTTAGTATTACAATCACCGCTGGAATAAAGGTGATTCCAACTATGTGGCAAATCAGTGGATGATCTGTAGTCTTTCCATTGTGCTTCCAAACCAAGGGGCTGAATCATTTGTGCCTGCCCCCAAAATCAGATTAAATTTGTCAGGGCACTTCCTTTATTTGTACATAATCTTTTCATATAAAAGGATATGATTTATCTGGAGCTTCTACATACTGAAAGTAGGAGTGTTGGTGCAGAAATAAAGAAAATATACAGGCAGTCCCCAGGCTATGTACAAAATAGGTTCCCTTAGTTTGTTCTTAAATTGAATTTGTATGTAAGTCGGAACTGTATTTTATAATTGTAGATCGGGTGGAGGTGAAATCATGGGACGTGAGGATATCCCTGTTAAGGGTAAATCCTCACGTCCCCGCACTTTGTTGTAAACTTTTATTACCCTATAGTTGTTGGTTATGCGGCTACTGGAGTGTGCAGTAGCCGCACTTGAGGTTACACGAGGCTTCACCCACCCCGGTAGCCACTTTACCCCTCCTACGCACCATGTTCGGCGCGCAGCTGCTCGTAGCTGCGCGCATTCGTCCCCGCGATCTGCGTCTGCGCATGCGCAGAACAGCAACCGCGCCTGCGCGGTCACTGCTATCCGAACGGGCTGCACAGGCGCAGGCCTGCTGTTCTGCGCATCGCAGACGCAGGATCGTCGGACGAGGCACCAGCTACGAGCAGCTGCGCGCCGAACATGGTGAGTAGGAGGTAAAGTGGCTACCGGGGCGTGGGTAGCCGCCTTGTGTAACCTCAGATGCGGCACTCCACGCCCAAGTAGCCGCATAACAAAGTTAACAATATTAGGTAATAGTGTACAAAAAAGTGCGGGGACGTTGAGGATTAGCCCTAAACGGGCTATCTCAGTCCCATTGATTCACCTACCACCCGATCTACCTTTATAGTAGATTCGTGGTGGTAGGTGCCCTTAAATTGAATTTGTAGTCGTCCGAACTGTATTTATTGTAGATCCGTACAATTTGTTCTCCCTGACTGGAGTTTCAATTTTTTGTCTGCATGGGGAACCAAGATTCTCAAATAAATCTTCATTACCGCTTCTGTATATAGATAATGAGGACAATCGTTTTTTAGACCTCGTCCCAAAAGTGTTGCCTGTGATAATGATTAGGTAGCGATTAAGACAAGATATTCTATTAACTTTCCAGAATGCCTGTATAGGGTAGCAAACCTCCAGCCTCATGTTCCAGAGGTCAGCTTCCGGTCAGCGCATCACGGACCAGTGTGTAGTCAGTACATGACCCATTCTGTGTAGCCACGATGGGGGTCAGATGGCTGCTGGTATAATACAGCTGCATCATCTTATTGTTAACTGAATGGAGACACTCTGAGGTGTGAAGAGACACAGCTCACAATATTGTCCTCAACTAGGATGTGATGTGCCAGGGGCGTAACTTGAGAGGGTGCGAGGGTGCATCACACTGGGCCCAAGAGGCTTTGGGCCCTAAGTGTCCCTTTCACTTATGAGAGAATAAGTTACTATAAATCATACATTATAGTCGGAGGCCTGGCACAGACTTTGCACTGGGGCCCATCAGCTTCTAGTTATGCCACTGGATGTGGCCCTTCCACAGCTATGACAGTGTGAGAACTAGCACGGTGGGTGTTATTATTGCTATATCGCCCTCTGGTCACGTGACTTGCATATTCCTATTAAAGGATATGAGGATAGGCTTGTGGGGATGGGCTTCAATGGCATGTTTCAGTTGGAGATATTTATGAAGAATATCTGTCCAACTCATATTTTGTTGTAGATCCTGGAATGAGAACAGACTCTAAGTTAATTTTGCATATATTTTATACACAAGCTTAAACTACGGCAGTCTTATTTTCAGAAGTTAACCTTGCACGGGCCTGAAGAAGGGTGTCAGTCAGATCAATACCTAGTGTGAGATCAAGCCATGTTGAATAAATTCTGGATCATGCGTCATGTTCAGGATCACCGTTCAGTGGTCCGCATTCATAGGTGATAGCGGAGGAACACCAAGCACACATGAACCTTGTTGCTATGGTTCAGAATGTGGAGCCCGAAGAGATTCTGGTGAGATTTTCTCAGATATTATTATATATTCCATGTTATTTGCATTGGAAACTATGTAGCCATTCATGTGTATGTTACTGAGTCTGCTAACGGAAGCTTTATTCTATTCTATTCCTTTTTAAAAAGTGAGTTCCAATATGAAAAAAAATATTCTTAGAAGAGGTTTTAGAAAGCGTTTAATGGTATTAAAGGGTTTTAAAGGTTTTATATAAGAGAAAAAAGGGATAAAACTTATATCTCTGAGCAACATACAACTTTCTGGCCGGGGCACAACTGCTGTAACACTGGCATGGGAAATAGTTACCGACTAGGGGTCAAAGCCCCTCTGTATAAAAACTGGGAAGACGTGGAAGAACCAAACATATAGACTTCTGGAAATTTAGGGGTGAAGCTAAATTTCTGCTGCCCGAGGAAAGCTATACAAGCCCCCCCCCCCCCATTGCACAATTCAGTAGTAATAAATGAGGCTATTTTTATAGTGGTTCATCAATGCAGCGTCCCACATCCATGCTGACACATATGTGAAAAGTCAGTTTTAAGTGTCAGGTCCTTTGTAGCATGTAACCCTTGATTTGCCCTAATCTTGCTGCAGGGGGTGCTGCCTGAGGCAAGACGGTCACCTTGCCTCGTTAAGCACAACATTTACATCAGGTTGAAACACGTTGAACATCAGCATCAGCCAATCACTTCCTCTTCTCTGATGGGGAAGGGAAGAATAGAACAAGGTATCCTATAATATATGTATACCAGAGGATACGTCCTGCCCCTTTGTTAGAGAACCTTCCAGATCCTTCCTTTCAAACTAAGTAGTCATTAACATGATGTGAACCTTGCCTTAGTGCTAAAGTGCTAAAAATAAATTAAAAACAAACAGAAACAAAATTGCAAATTGGAATAAGTATTCTGTATAGGGGGCGGAGATGGACCAATGAGCTCTGTAATAATCACTCAACTGATAAGCACTATAAATGGTTGTTGCCTATACATAAAGTAAGTGAAGGATGGGAAAGAGGAAAGATAAAACGTAGTCCAAAACCAGGAGAGTGGGTCAAGAAAAAAAAAATCACCAATCAGGGATATCCAAAGTCCAAGCTGAAGTCCAACTTGGGGGTACATTCAGAAATGCAAGGGGTAGTCAGAAAAGCAGGTGATAAAGGATGGGAAAGGAGAGACAAAACGTAGTCCAAAACCAGGTGAAGTGGGGTCAAGAAAAAAAATCACCATCAGGGATATCACAGTCCAAGTCTGAAGTCTCAACGTGGGGTACTTCAGAAATGCAAGGGTTAGTCAGAAAAGCAAGGTATATCAGTTACCTAGTTTCAGATCAGGCAGTATGTCACACATTTAAGGAAATCTAACCCGTGCATGCAGTGGCTTACACCAGCGCACTTACATGTCATGCTCTCTGTGCCTCCAGGAACAGTATCAATAGTTTTTTGAGAAAAACGATCCATCATCTCTAAATAATCTGCCTCCATTCGCGTTTCCATTCGGAGGTGGGAAGCAGCATAACCAGAAATAGAAGGGTGATTAAAGGTGTTTTCCCAAATTCTGCGATCTCCGTCAGCTCATAGATGATGAGTCATAAACGGTCATCACGGCCGTCTGCTCCATTAGTCTGAGGAGCGCGTAGGTCGACACTCGTTCTCGCAATCTGCAGGGGTCTTGCACTGAGACCCCACTGATCACAGTCAGGCCTATCCTGTAGATACAGCCAAACTTGCCTTTGTGGGAAAACCCCTTTAATAAGCAGACAAACGGATAAAGAAGTGGATGGAGATAGGAGCCCCTGGGGCTCATTTCATAATTTTAAAAGATGTTTATTAAGAGCTTTTCTCCTATGTCGATTTTTTTTTTCTTTAATAATTAATTTCTGATTTCATGTTCACCTTAGTAACTCCTTCAGAGAGACGTTATCAGTCGGAGGGTTAGTTTGAAGGGAAAACTAAAAGTGGTCTTTCATCAGAGCTTTCTGGTGCAAGATGATATCTTCAGAGTTATTTCTTTTCATTGTCTGCGGCTGTGTGCTTTTCATTTTACATGTACATTACCCGAGCGGGGGAGGTTTGAAGGGTCTGGATCGCCCTCTTGATGTTATTTTGTAGTGGATTTAATAAATGTCTAAATGTTATGTAACGCTTCATCAACAGTCTGCTTAAACGGTGGTCCAGTGAGTATCATAGCTCAGTTGCTATATACCGTATAATCGTGTGTAGACCGAGTTTTTCAGCACAAAAAATGTGCTGAAAAACTCAACTCGGCTTATACACGAAGTCAATAGCCAAACCGTCACTTTAAAAAAAAAAAAAAAAACTTATATACTCACCCTCCGGTGGCCCGCATATGCGCAGCGCTGCTCCCCCGATATCAGCGCGGGTCCCTTCTGTCTTCTATCTTCTCAGTCTTCCGCAGGGCGCCCCCATGTTCTTTCTTCCAGCTCTGCGAGTATGAGTCAGCAGCGCCGCATCATACTATGCGCCTCGGCAGGAAGCCGTGGCGGCGCCTGCGGTGCACACGCTATTGTGACCCTCTTGTGGCGCAACTGCGCTGGCCTCCATGCGACACATATCCTGCTGATTGGGCCCCTGGGTGCCTCCCACTCTTCCTGTTATCCCCGAATTCTAGATTTGCAGTGGTCTGAAAGCTAGAACCCTCATTGTTAGCTACAAACCAAGTTACATTGTAAATGCCATAGACTTTGGAGATACATGCAAATACATTTTCCAGGATGGGATAAGGAAAACTTTGAAGGGAACAGCCAGATGTTTGCCTAAGCATCTCCATATGCCTGATTGACGCAATTGTGTAAATAAGGGAAACAGAAGACCATGGTGCCCAATTATGTTGATTGGTAGGGGACACAAGGGTAATAAATGAAAGAAATAATATCTATTACCAGCCGAATAGCTTTGGAATATCCTCAGCGGACGTGTGTCTATAGAACATGTCAACTTCATACAGTATTTCCTAAAACTAGAGGTAACCACTTAAAATTATACTTAAGAGACAATTGACCACACAAAGCAGAACGCCAACATATATTCAATAGTTGTATATATGCAAACCAAAAATGTGCTAAGTCTTCTCAAAGGGGTTTCCCAAGCCACGAATAAGAACATTTTGTGGTTTCCTTTCGGAAAACGAATAGGTGGGGAATAAATGCTGCAGTTTTTTGTCAACCAATACATTTTCTACTTTCGATTTAGGGATCCAAACATCCCTTTTCTTTTACTTCCCCCCTTTTGTGTTTGCTCCTGGTATCGGAGTCCCTGTGTGACCGGAGGACCGGTGAGGTGATACTTTGCTGTTTTTGTTCTTCTATGTTCCATTAGAGCCCTCTCTAGATGCAAAGATGACGGAGATCGATATAAAGAAACAATCTGAAACCGAATGTAGACATCATTGGCACCAAACAACCCACAACAAAATGTTACCTTCCCCCCAGTACTATATAACATACTAATCCATATCTGAAAGCAAATATAGTGCAAATGTTTAGTGTACACAATATAATCTATTTATGCAGGATAATATTTCTTTCGAAGGATTCACATTTCTAGTAAAGTAGGAGTAAGGCATATGGTTACACCTACATCAGCACAACAGTTAAAAAATATTTCAGAAGACTAAACTACATTATTAAATATAGACACAGCTAGGAAATTGATGATATTGTCCTCACACTTTCATTATACATAATGAATAACAAACCTAAAATACAGCTATATTACTGTAGTTTCTAAAACCGCTTATATTTGGGGTAATTTAACTCACCCAATTGCCAATTTGTCTACAACATACATTTCGACCATTCATAAGGAGGCCAGTCAGTATGGAAAAATGTAGATCTATCTGGCTAGTGCAACCTATGAGAATTAGTTCCCTTTAAGTCAATGGGGCAGATTTACCTACCCGGTCCTGTCGCGAACCAGCGGCGCGTTCTCTGTGGAGGATTTGGGTCTATCGGCGATTCACTAAAGTAGTGCGCCCGATGTCTACCAGTTGTCGCTGCTGCGTTGAAGTCCGTCGGAGTTCACTGGAGTTCACGATCCATTGCTAGGGTGCAGGTAAGCCGTGTCAAGCGAGATTTTTATTTTATACGGCGGTTTTTCAGAATCTGTTGGGTTTTCCGACGGCTACGCCCCCCCCCCCCTTTTCCGTTGCATGCATGCCTGCGCCGATGCGCCACAATCCGATCGCGTGTGCCAAAAACCCGGGGAAATTCTGGGAAAATTGGCGCAAATCGGTAATATTCGGGTAACCCAAAGGAAAAACGCATTTCGGGGCCTTAGTAAATGACCCCAAATGTCTGACTCTTTCACAGATCAGCTGTTTGAAGAGTTTTTAGAATACCCCTTTAACATGTCTTTTAACCGACTATTGATAAAATCCAAACCAAACCCCCTAAACAGATATGGCTTGGCTTCTATTCATTGTCAAGTTCAAAGGCTTGTTATGGGGTCGGACATTGACTTACAAAGAGTAACCTTACAAAAGTAACACTATTGAAATACAGTAATTCTCTTTCCCTTAAAGATTCAAATATTTGCACCAAATCCAACTAAGAATGTATGAAACATTTTTAAAGGGAACCGGGCAGTATGTTGTCAAGCAGCTCAGCAGCTTTTAGACCATGTTTCTTTCATGGCCTGGTGTGGTGGCATCATCCAGAAAATCACCTTTGAAGTGAGATGTAAATTGGTTTTATGAAGTCAAAGAGCCGGAGAGTTTAACAGTGAAGTCACTGAAGACTTTATACATTTACCGTATATTCCGGCGTATAAGACGACCTGGTGTATAAGACGACCCCCCTACTTTCCTGTTTAAAATATAGAGTTTAAGATATATTCGCCGTATAAGACTACCCCTTTTCCAACGCATACAAAACACCGGTTAAGAGATAGACGGGTCTGGTGGAAATTGTTTTTTTGTTAAGTACACTTGTGAAATTAAATTGTGTTAATGACAATGAGAATATTTGTCATACAATGCAGTTCATTGTAAAAATCGACGAGACATATTACTCTAAAATGATTTGGAAATTAATGTCAAATTCCTATAAGTGATACAGCTATAGGCAGTTAAACATTAGGTTTTTGCCATCTCAATGAGAAAATGAATGTTATCGTTTTGCCAATTCTACTAATTGCTCGAGCAGATGTGCAGACGGCGCGCAATGTGGCAATTTGTAATATATGCACTTAACTAATCACCATATATTAGAATAGCTGTAGGTGCTAACACTTCTATTAAAGCCGTTGGGATGGGGATGGCATTAGAAGATGGTAAGTCATGAACAGTTAAAAGAATAAAACCTTTAAGATTTCGATTAGTACCAGGTGACTGGTGACATGAACTGGAAATCAAACAATCTTACGCTTGGAAGGGTTAAACATTAACAGAAATGTAGGAAAAAGGCAACCAATCTGAGCACATAAGCGCGAGGACAAAACGTGTAAAAATTCACTGAGAAGATAATGGGACAGATTAAAAACTAATTTGTGCCAAATATTTGGCCCTAAAGTGCATTATGCGTGCCAGAAGTTGGTGATTTTTGCGTCATCTAATCGGCAGTATAAGCATTGCCTTAATCATTGATTTCTATGGCAAAGTGACACAACAGCAGAGGAATAGACTAGGAAGTGGGAAACAAAACAAGCAATGACTCATTATAGCTCAAAAGTTACTTAAAAACTGAGTGAGCCAAAAGCACTAAATGTGTGCCAGATCCGTAGAACCAACGCTCCCGTTTCTGTTGTGAGGCGAAAGTTAAAAAACAGATGAGGGGAACCAAAACTTATTGAAAAACAGCCTACAGAGGGACATGGAAACCAAAGCCCTTGTGGTATGGGATCTCATAGAAATGGCTAGCGCCAGCCAAAAACAATGTTCCGCTACATTTAGCCTAATAGAAGAACGGCCATAAAGGGATATTCTATATAGCATACATTATATATATATGTTTTCAATCGGATGTTAATTTTTAAAAAATGTACATGTGCGAAGATATTTCTCAGAAATTAGCCAGATTGTCCTTAGAAAAAAATAGTTAGTCCTTCGGAGATGAACACCACCACGCTCTTCGTAGTGGCCAGGAATACACTATGAGGCTGACCACTCACTCGTATTAGGTGGTTACCCACAGGACGGCTAGGGACTTCAGTAACTTCTGCCAATTTCATATCTAAAAATAATTTGTCTGGCGCAATCAATTCAGCAGTGGTGGTCCTATAGGGAACAAATCATAGTATCATAGTGTGTAAGGCTGGAAAAGGAGCAAAGTCCACTGTTAAGGAATTAAACAAAGTGTTTTTTCTCAAAACCTGTGATATTCTTGCTCTCCAGAAAGGCTCCAGGCCTCTATTGAACATGTACATAGAATCCCAGTGTGCATATACAGGGGTCCCCTATTAAGGACACCCGGAAATTACAGAAGCCCCTCGTTACAGACACGACCACTGTGACCTCTGGTGAAGCTCTGTGAATACTTTACTATATCCCAAGACTACAATGTCAGCTGTAAGGGTGTCTGTAATGAAGCTTTATTAATAAGTTCTTTGCATTACAGCAAAAAAACCTGTTGAAACGCAATTGTCAATGGGGCCAAAAAATTTTTTTTTGTCTGAACTACAATATAAAATATACAGTTTCGAATACATACAAATGCAAGCTTAAAAACAAACCTATGAGACCTATTTGTATGGTACCAGTGACAATTATATATATATATATATAGGATATATATATCTATATATATAGATATATATAGATCTACAAAATCATATTGACACACGCACAGAGCCTCTTGGCTCTATCAGGATCAATGCATAAAAAATTTACAGCAAAAAATAATTGTAAAGTTTTAAATAGTAAGATAAAAGTTTATAGAAATCTGCTTGGGAATATATTCTAGGGATCCCCAAATGATTCTTCCTCATCTTATTGGCTTATTAAATTTTGTTATGTCTCTCCATTTTTTTTTTACATATTTGGATATTTTAAGTCGAGATTTAGAGCAAGTTCAATAGTTCAAGCTCAGTTAGCTGGAATCAATTGCGAAATTCACTAATTGTCTCATATTGTGTAGGGTTATTTCCCCATAAGCATTGTAATCAAAGCAATCTCAGTTCATATAATGAGGATACATCAAGGAAATGCTAAATCCAATTAATATCCATCCCTCATGAGCAGCGTAAGAATAATAGTCTCTTCTTCTAACGCCTTATTTTCAATATACAGAACGCGTAGATCCATAGCAAAAGTGTATATAAAACCTTAAATATTAAGCGTGACCCAGTTGGTAGAATGGAGAGGGACTGCCGGTGACCAGCTTATTCTCACCCACGTAAAAATCGAGCCCAACATATTCAAATTTTCATCATTATTTTAGTCCTCGGTGTCAGACACTTCAGCGCTCCAATAAAATAAACAGAATAATTTCAAGTATTTAACGACGCTTAATTTTATGAGCTATTTTTATGATTCATAAGCTCTCAGATTGCCTCATGTGGTGTTTCTTCAGGACGTATATGGAAATGTGAGAAATAATTACAGCTGTGGATCTCTCATAATGCTGAGAAGGTATTAAGCTGAGACATATTCAAGGCTCCGAATAGTAGGCAGGTTATTAACGGACGACACCATTAAACGGCGCATTATTAGTCATTCAAGAGGCATTAACGGTGCGATGCTCAAGTTGTCATTACATCAAAACCAAAAATAATGAGACATCTAGTAGAAAAAAACCTGAAAACAAAGCCGACATGTGTGCCAAGACTGGTACAGTGATATTACTATAGAATATAAATGCATCTGCTATCAAGAAATTAATTTTACTAATAAGATAATGGGGGGTCATTTACTAAGGGCCCGATCGCGTTTTCCCGACGTGCTACCGAAGATTTCGATTTGCGACGATTTCCTGCAAAATGCCACGGGTATCTGGCGCACTTGACGATGTGGAGCATCGGCGCTGGCATGACCGACCGAAATCGGGGGCGTGGCCAAAGAAAACCTGACGATTCGGAAAAACCGACGCATTTTAAAAAAGTGTGTGGACTCGCGGCTTACCTTCACGCGGCCTGGCTTGGTGAAGATCAGTGCATTACCGGGGAACTTCAGAGACAGCAGAAACACCTGGTGGACATCGGAGGAACGGCCTTAGTGAATCCGGCCGGGACCTGAATCCACCGAAGAGAATGCGCCGCTGGTCGCGAATGGAAAGGGTAAGTAAACTGCCCACTGAGATAAGCCACCCAAGTTTAAGCCAGGCCCCTAATTTTTACCACAAAAAACCTGGTAAAACTATATTTTTTTATCGAAGAATAAGCGAGTTGGATTTTCAGCAGATTTTGTGTGCTGAAAACTAGGGCTTTAATTCAGTATATATGTAATCCACGTTAACACCACAGAAAACCCCCCCCCCAACTCTGCGCCACCGGACTGGGGATGTCACACGTCGGGAAAATGCGAATGGGCCCTCAGTAAAGGACACCCATGTGTATAATGGCTCAGCTCCTCTACATATGCCAAGATGACTTAGATAGGACACTATGTAATTTTTTTTAATTTTGCACTGGTCCTCCTGTTCGTATAATATGCCCTCATACAGAAGGCACTGTGTACAATCTGCCCAGATCCTCCTGCCTATAACATGCGCCTGCAGATAGGACCACGTACCCATCTGATCACTCCTCTCTCTATATTTTTATCAGCATGAGGTCCTGATTTTCCCCAGGATATTAGAGGACAATCTGTACAGGCTGCAATAAACTCTACTACACAAAGGAGGGATACATTTCCTCACGTGACATATGATGTCAGACCGAAGCGCGTCAAAGAGCCATGAAAGGTATTTAACATCCACACCAGTATTCCAAAAACTAAGCAAAGGTAGATTATCAGCATGGTCCTAATGTATCACACTGTCTATAATTACGGTGGGCACCCATGTCCTATCAGCAGAGCGCGAGTTTTGGTCTCATCTTTGAAGGAATGGTATCAGGCTTGTACCTATGTTACGGCAGTATGCTTAAAAATCCAGACAATGATGTGGTAAAAATAGCATTTCCATCAAACATTCCATAGCGTATTTTTCAGCAACCACAATTGATAGACGTAAACATATCTTTTGCTTCTGCGTTCTTTTCCATTATTCCTTTCTGCCAGTTACTCTCTTAGACAGTCTCGGTGTGTTGCCATTTTAGCCGCCATGTACTGGGAATTGCTCATAATCCAGTTGTAGGTTCAAATAAAGGTTCCCCCCCACTGAAGCGCACACAAATGAAGGGATTCCTGCAGGGAAGTGGCAGAGTATTCTTGTGCGGGAGTATTGTTTTAAAGTTCTTTTCCGCGTCCATGGGATTCAGGTAGAGGCAAAAAAAGCAACACTATGAATTATATATATGAACAATGTGAATCCCAACACAAAGGGAAGACCAGGTCAAGGGTTACGGTTGTGGAACAGGCGGACAAGACCCATTAGAGACTAAAGCAACAACTTAAAAACAACATTTTATGAATGTAAATGGTAACACTAGGGGTGCAAAAGAGAAAAAAGACCAAAAAATCAGACCACCAAGAGTTTCAACAGCTGTTTTTTGAGGCAGATAAAAACTGAGCTGGGGTCACAATGATCAAAAAGAAAAAAAAAAAACAAGATCAGCGAAGTATACTCCACGAAAAAAAGGAATCTTAGGTTAAAAACATCTTCTTTAATATGGGAACAAAAACATCGGGATCCAATTAAAGAACTGACGCGTTTCGAATCTAATAGATTTTAGTCGTAGCACATAGGACTAGACATCGGCGGCTAGCGAGGTCAGAGCCCCTCCTTTCTAAAAGCCTTTTTTTTTTGTAAAAAAGCTACACGTAAGAGCAGGTTCTGGCTAGAAGGGGAACCTACCTATATGGAAGTGGGCTTGATCCTGATATAGCTTCCTTAAAGAAGACCTGTCACAGAATGTTATACCCTGACCAACTGTGGCTGCTGGTAAAGGATTGCAAGTAGCTAAAATGAGTGCAGTGGCACTGGACATTAATTACAGCCATTATTCTAATATGCAAAATTAGCTTTCCTGACTCATGTTAGTGGCAGTGGACTCTCTCTCCCGGGATTGCCAAGTGAACCTTAAGCAGTTATTCTGCAAGACCGTCGTGTCTTTCAATTATGACACCTGCATCTTTGTATTTAGGACCGGATTGTCCGACGGCCCGCTCCGATGTATTGACTGAAAGCCGGTGCGATTGCGCCAAATCCGATCAAGGTGTGACCACATAGCGATAAATTCCTGTCCAAAACGGCGCAATCCCCCAAAACATTGGAAAACTGACGGGAAATGCGATCCGCGAACCCATAGTAAATAGCCCCATGTGTTTTATGTGATTTAAAAGATTGTTTTTAATTACTGTTGTATGTACTGCATGTCACGTAGTAAATTTTGGTTAAATGTTTTGCCTGAAAAATTTGGGAAATTAAAAAAAAATTATAATTATCTTCCTTACAGAAAGATTTTTACCACCAAATAGTCACCGACGGAAATTTCCATAAGGTCTAGTTTAAATGTTTTCATCATTTTGTATCAACTCCCCCCCACTACAAATGACTTTTGTTGGATCATTTTTGTTTAAGGCTTTGGAAATATATAGCCAGATTATCACTATGGTTTTGTTGTTTAGTGGACTTTTCATTTTGGTCAGTAAGTTTGTGCCTAAATACCAACAACTAGACATGCATAAAATTTAGCCCATGTTTTTATATGTATTCGATCAATCCAGATGTTTTGCTGCGCCTACTAATGATTATCTGAGCGACGTTTTAATACAAGGACACAATTTGCGCAAAAAAAACTCCAGGCCACGAAAGGTGGGTAGACTGAGATGCAAGAACCCATGAGCTCTACGCAGAACAGCGTAGCACATGTAAATACAGAAGATAGAGCTCAGCCAGGGTTTACACGACCTCAGCCCTGTTTATAGTTTGTGAGTATTTTAACAAATAATCGCAAAGCAGGGCTCAGAGCAGGATAAAGAGAAGTGTGGGGGGAGAGACATACAGAGAAGTGTCCCTGCTGTAGCAGAGCTGAGGAGGAATACTAGCCAGATATAGGGACGGCAGCAGAAGTCAGCACGAAAGGTTTAAACTCCAGGAGATGATTGAAGGACACTGCTGAGGAGATCACTGGGTGCAGCTTGTCACATACCTGGGCGCTGCTGGTCACTGTCATTTTCATGATGGGGTGTGGGAGAGGAAGCAGAGTGGAGTTGTAGGACGGCTACATGGAAGGCCCGAATCAAAGATTGTGAGTCCTAATGAAAGATTTACACTCGAAAAATCATGCTGAGATCCCAAGTGAGAAAAAAAAAGAGTCATGAACTCAACTCATCACAGATGGTTGGATCTTGTGATAACTCAGGGTCAACAATGCGCCTAGTTAGGTACAAAAAAGTAAATAGGTTGCCACAACGTAATAATCTGTACCAGAATATTAAAAACCCATATATGTCAATCCATGTTACAAAAATCGTTGAGAGTTATAGTAATAAAAATAATAGGGGTGAAATTTAGAAAGCTCTATTTTTTCGGTTAAATGTTCAATTTAGCCCTAAAATTGAACATCACAAAGGATAAAAGGAGAACGTACAACTTTATTGTGATATTTATCCCAAGTACGAAGTACATCAATGTGGAGTTACTTGGTTATATGGGTCACAGCAGGAGCAGGGGTCGGAGAAGCATGCAGTTAAGGAGTTTAGACCTAAAGGATGTAACGTTTTCAGTAAGCTATAAATACTTGTTTTCCGGAATGTGGCCATGTGAGGGCTATTTTTTGTGGATGAGATGCCAGTTTTGTAGTGAAACTATTTGTGGTGGCTGTGCCCCATAGATCACCATAGGAAAAAACGTAATTTGTAATAAATTTTAATTTTTTTACGGTATAAAGGTGTTATCAAAATATTCTATAAAAGGGACAAATGCAGAAACACCCATTCAATACATTTCTGCCATAGTGTTGTATTCTAACGGTACAATCCATGGAAACAGTACTGGGTCATAATTATCTGCCTGAAGGAATTCTGGAAGAGAAAAAAATCATTCTTGATGCTGGAGACGCAATTCGATTTCTCCCAGGCACATCTCACAGGTGTTAAATTATATGGATATAACCCGTAGTCCTCCTTTACTAAAAAGGTATCCAACATTTCTTAAGAATGTTAACTTATCTCCAAACACAGCTCCTGTGAGTAATGAATTCCATATCTTTAATCCTTTAATATAAAGGCTATGCTCTACTATAATCTCAAGGGATGTCTTTTTGGAATCTTACAGACCGGGGATTAAAAAGCTCCACGCTGATTCTTTGTACTGATTGAATTATTTATACATAGTAAGAGGTCAACATCAGGTGTTCTCAAAGTGAACCAAACACGTAATTTATCTATTGGTAATTGCATTCAAGTATGACCCACATACAAAAAACACGAGCGCTCCTCAAGCTTACGTTTGAAAATGTATGTGCAGCTACTGTACAATGACTAAGTTATTCCTACTAATATGTATATAGCAAAAGTACAAATAGATACATAAATTATAACATATGACCTTGACGGGGGAATTATTACAATAATTACAGGGACTGTCACCAGGGGACTCCATTTCACTAAAGACGGTGGCGAAGCATATTAACATCCTGCAGTGCAAATTGCCTTCGGTCTTCTCAAGCATACCCTTACAATATAATGGTGGTATAACTTACCTTGCACACTGACAAAATCTCTGTGTGGGTCACAAGGGGTTGGGATTTGGGAGTGGGTGCATTTAAAAAAAAACATGTGACTTCTTTTCTGTGATGCAGACGGCCCCCATCTTTGGCTTCCTTATGCTCCTCCCTACCCCCACTGATGGTAAGCTCCGCTGTGAGCTCGTGAAGGCAAGAGGGAGGAAAGTACAGGAGCACAAATGTGGTGGCTGAGAGTGGAGCAGTCTGCCGCACAGACAGTCACATGTTGTTTTTGATATGCATCCAAACATGTTGTAGTCCAAAGGGTGGCTTGCACTGCAATTTTTGTGAACTCGAGTGACCTTGTAAGTAAAGTGCCCCCAGTGTCTCACCTTACCATAAACCTGGCCGGCAGCTGGGGCCGGACATGTCCTATTTTTTTAGCTTTGCTATGGAGAGAGAGAGGTGAGGATATGATCATCCCCCTCCTATTCTGCACCCGGCAAGTTCTACACTGGCATCCAGCCCAGGTGAGCACACAGTTTCCCATATACACTGACTACATGTAAGATAAACGCTGAAATGTCCCAGCCCCAACTGGTACAAATGGGCTTGTGTGAACCAAGAGGTTGTTTGAGGTTTCCAAACATAGCACCACACCTGACCAAGCTTGTATCAGTATCGCAACTCAGCTGCATACAGATGTATGGAGCTGAGTTGCAATGCCGACCACAAACAGGGTCAGACGATGGCGTGTTTGAAGAAGGCAACCACGTTTTCAACTCGGGACAACTTCTTTGTTGAGAACTTTAGAGGGCCCTGGGAGTACTCCCGTTATACACCGACCATTTTACTGTAGTAAAATTTGCAACATTTTGTCCAGTTACACCAGGCGCACTATTCAAAGCATTTTTAAAAATACAAGTGGGTTGTAAACTGCAAAAAAATCGTAATCTTTGTAAAAAAAATGGGCCAAATATGTCACAGTGTCCCATAGTGCTACTTTAGTGAAGTTGAGGCAATATGCTAGAACCCATATAAACAAAGAACCCAAGCCCTGATGCTCTGCGTATTTGTAAATGAGCATGCCACATTGATCCTATAGGCTGTGTTCTATGTTTTTGTTCAACTTTCCAAAAAATTTGCAAACACAAAAGTACAGAATGTGTAGGGGGAACACTAGAGCATACAAAAGCGTATGAGCAGATTATTCAAAGTTTACCCTAATCCGAAGTTGTATAGCACTTAAAAGATTAGTGTGTACAGCGCCTGGCATTGTAATATTAGTTAATATTTTGTTGTATTGTTTTACTTAGAATAACACATGAAAACAGCCACAAAGAAGTGGTCCTTGTCATTGGCAATACACGATACACGTACCAGGGATCAGAATACCAGAGTAGAATGCAGTAAATCTAATACCAAAAAGCCCATAAATACCTTCCCATGTCGTTTTGAATAGACATGAGCTATAAGGGACATCTTTTACTAGCAGATGAAGTATTGTTAAAGCAAGCACACTTACATACAGTGTGTGCCCCTCTGCAGGATCTGCTTCTTTTAGATCCTTATGTCCTGTTTTTACAAAAAAGCCTTTAAAAATTATGTAAATACGCCCTAAGGGTCCCAGGCTCCAAAGCTGTAGTGAAACGCAGAGCACCTGAGGCTCATTGCATATTTTTTAAAAGCATTTATGCAAAAACAAGGGGAATAGAAGTCTAAAAGAAAAGTGAATCCATCAAGGAGGCACCACACCAGATGTCAGTGTGCTTGGTTAAAATCAGTCATCCTGTGTAGATTTACTTTAAAAACTAAATAAATAGGAGTAACATAGATACAGAATACACATGCAGGAGTCACTATGTTGAGAGGGAATACCTCTCACAGCAACATCCTACAGATGGAGGTCCCTACGGTTTAGTATTACCATCACCGCTGGAATAAAGGTGATTCAACTATGTGGCAAATAAGGGATGACTGTAGTCTTCCAGTGTGCTTCCAAACCAAGGGGCTGAAATATTTGGCCTGCTCCAAAATCAGAATAAAAAATAAATATTTGTCAGGGCACTTCCTTTATTGTACATAATATTTTCATATACAAAGGATATGATTTATCTGGAGCTTCTACATACTGAAAGTAGGAGGTTGGTGCAGAAATAAAGAAAATATACAGGCAGTCCCAAGGTATGTACAAAAGATGTTCATAGGTTGTTCTTAAAGGGAAAACCTCCCACCACAAATCGACCTATAAAGTAGATGGGTGGTAGGGAATCAATGGGAAGTGGGATATCCCTTTTAAGGGCTCATCCTCACGTCCCCGCACTTTTTGTAAAATTTATTACCCTACTCGTTAATGTGTATCGGCTACTGGAGGTTGCAGTAGCCGCATAGGAGGTACACGAGGGGCTACGCCCGCCCCGGTAGCACTTTACCCTCCTACGCACCATGTCGGCGCGCAGCTGCTCGTAGCTGCGCGCATCGTCCCCGATAATGCAGTCGCGCATGCGCAGAAACAGAAGGCCCGCGCCTGCCGCGGTCATGCTCCGAAGACGGGGCTGCAAAGCGAGGCCTGCGTTCGCGCATCGCAGAGGCAGGATCGCTCCCGAGACGCGGGCACCGCAGCTACGAGCAGCTGCGCGCGAAACATGGTGAGTAGGAGGGGTTAAAGTGGCTACCGGGGCGTGAGGTAGCCGACCGGTGTAACTCAGATCGGATACTCCACGCCCAAGTAGCCGCATAACAAAATTAACATATAGTGGAAAAAAAGTTTTACAAAAAAGTGCCTGGGGGGGACGTGAGGATTAGCCCTTAAAAGGGCTATACCTCAGTCCATTGATTCACCTACCACCCGATCTACCTTTTATAGCGACGTGGTGGTACGGTGCCCTTAAATGGAATTTGTAGTAAGCCGAACTGTATATTTTCTAATGTAGATCCGACAAATTTGTTCTGTCCCGTGACAGCTGGAGTTTCAAAATTTTGTGCTGCCATGGGACCAAGGATTACAATAATCTTCATTACAGCTTCTGTAGAAGATAATGAGGACAACGTTCTTTTAGACATCGGGCCCAAAAGGGATGCCTGTGGTACTGAATTAGGTAGCGATGAAGACAAGAATTAATTAACAATTTCCAGAATGCCTGTACTAGGGAGGCAAACTCCAGCCTCATGTGCCAGAGGTCAGCTCCAGGTCCAGCGCATTCAGGAACAGGTGTTTGTAGCTAGTACATGACCCATTTGTGTAGCCAGAGGGGGTCAGATAGGCTTGGGGTATAAACAGCTGCATCATCTTATGTTAAACTGATGGAGACACTTGAGGTGTGAAGCGCACAGTCAAAACAATATTGTCCTCAACTAGGATGGGATGTGGCCAGGGCGTAACTTGATGAGGGTGAGAGGGTGCAGTCACAAACTGGGCCAAAGAGGCGGTGGGGGCCCATAAGGTGATCACTTTCACATATGAGACGAATAGTACTATAAACTCATACATTATAGTCGGGGCCTCGTGCACAGAACTTTGCATGGGGCCCATCAGCTTCTAGTTATGCCACTGGCGGTGGCCATTCCACAGTATAATGACAGTGGAGAACTAGCCGGTGGGTGTTATTGTGATATCAGCCCTCTGTCACCTGTGACTTGCATATTCCTATTAAAGGATATGAAGGGGATAGGCTGTGGGGATTGGGCTTCAATGGCATGTATCAGTTGGAGAATTTATGAAGAATGATCTGTCCAACTCATATTTTGTTGTAGATCTGGAATTGAGAAAAGACTCTAAGTAATTTGGATATAATTTTATACACAAAAAAAAGCTTAAACTACGGCAGTCGATTATTCAGAAAGTGTAACCTTGCACGGGCCTGAAGAAGGTGTCAGTCAGGATCAATCCCTAGTGTGATGAAGTCATATCCATGTGAATAAATTCTGGATCATGCGTCATGTTCAGATCACCGTTCAATGGTCCGCATTCATAGGTTATAGCAGGAGGACACCAAGAAGCAAATGAACCTTGTTGCTATGGTTCAGAATGTGGGAGCCCGAAGAGGATTCTGGTGAGATTTTATCAGGATTTAGTATATATTCCATGTATTTGCATTGAAACTATGGTAGCCATTCATGTGTATGTTACTGAGTCTGCTAACGGACGCTATTTATTCTATTCATTTTTAAAAAGTGAGTTCCAATATGAAAAAAAAATTATTCGTAGAAGAAGGTTTTAGAAGCGTTTAATAGAGTACATTAAAAGGTTGTAAAGGGTTTTATATAAAGAAAAAAGGGTAATAAAACTTATATCTTCTGAGCAACATACAACTGTCCCTCAGGGGACAAACTGCTGTAACACTTGGGGGGGGGGGGGGGGGGGCATGGGAAGTGTTACCGACTAGGGTCAAAGCCCCTATGTATAAAAACTGGGAAGACAGTGGAAGAACCAACATATAGAAATTCTGGAACGTTTAGGGGTGAAGCTAAATTCGCGCCGAGAGAAAGCTATACAAGCCCCCCCCCCCCATTGCACCAATTCAGTAGTAATAAAGAGGCTATTTTGATAGTGTCATCAATGCAGCGTCCCACATCCATGCTGACTCATAGTGAAAAGTCAGTTTTAAGTGTCAGGTCCTGTTTGTAGCATGTAACCCTTGAGTTGCCCTAATTCTTGATGCAGGGGGTGCTGCCTGAGGCAAGACGGTCACCTTGCCGCGTTAAGCAAAAATTTACATCAGGTTGAAACACGTTGAAAATCAGCATCAGCCAATCACTTCCTTCTCTGATGGGGACGGGGAAGAATAGGAACAAGGTATCCTATAATATATGTATACCAGAGGGATACGTCCGGCCCGTTTGTAAGAAACCTTCCAGATCCTTCCTTTCCAAAACTTAGTCATTTAAACATGATGTGAACCTTGCCTTAGTGCTAAAAGTGCTAAAAATAAAATGAAAATAACAAACAGAAACAAAAGGCAACATTGGAATAAGTATTCTGTATAGGGCGGAGGATGGGACCAATGAGCTCTGTAAAATCACTCAACGGATAAGGCACTAAAATGGTTGTTGCTTCCATAACATTAAATAAAGGTGAAGGCTGGGAAAGGAGGAAGATAAAAACGTTAGTCCAAACCAGGAGAGTGGGTCAAGAAAAAAAAAATCACCATCAGGGATTCCAAAGTCAAGCTGAAGTTCAACTTGGGGGACATTAGAAATGCAACGGGGTAGTCAGAAAAGCAAAGGGGATAAAGGTGCGAAGGAGAGAGACCAAACGTAGTCCAAAACCAGGATGAGTGGGGCAAGAAAAAAATCACCATCAGGGATATCCAAAGTCCAAGGCTGAAGTATCAACGTGGGGTACATTCAGGACATGCCAGGGGTGTAGTCAGAAAACAAAGGTGAGATTCAGTAACTATATTTCAGATCAGGGCAGAGTACAAACATTTAAGGGGAAATCTAAACGTTGCATGCAGTGGTCGTACACCAGCGCACTACATGATGCTCTGTGCCTCCAGGAAAAGTATCAATAGTTTTTGAGATGAAATAACGGGATCCATCATCTGCTACATAATCATGCCTCCATTCGGCAGTTTACATTCGGAGTGGGGACAGCAGGAAAGCAGAATAGGAAGGGTGATTAAAGGGGTGTTCCCAAATTCTGCGATCTCCGCAGATCATAGGATTGATGGAGAGACGGTCATACAACGGCCGTCTTGCTCATAGTCTGAGGAGCGCGTAGGTCGGACACATAGTTCTCGCATCGCAGGTTTCGCACTGAGGACCCCATGATCAGCAAGTCAGGCCCTATCTGTAGATACAGCAAACGTGCCTTTGTGGGAAACCCCTTAATAAGCAGACAAGGATAAAGAAGTGGATGGAGATAGGAGCCCTGAGGCTCATTAGAATTTTAAAAGATGTTATTGAGAGCTTTTCTCCTATGTCGATTTTTTTCTAATAATTAAGTTCTGATTTCATGTTCACTTAGAACTCATTTCAGAGGAGGTATCAGTCGGAGGGTAGTTTGAAGGGAAAAAACTAGAAAGTGGTTTTCATCAGAAGCTTTCTGGTGCAAGATTGATAGCTTCAAGTTATTTCTTTTTATTGTCTGCGGCTGTGTGCTTTTAATTTTAACATGTACTTACACGAGCGGGGGAGGTTTGAAGGGTCTGGATCGCCCTCTTTGATGTTATATTGGATAGTGATTTAATAAATGTCTAAAATGTTATGTAACGCTCATTCAACATCTGCTTAAAAGGGTGGTCCAGAGGACGTCAATAAAGCTCAGTTGACTATATACCGTATATACTCGTGTGTAAGCCGAGTGTTTCAGCACAAAAAATGTGCTGAAAATCATCAACTCGGCTTATACAGAATCAAAGCAAAACCAGCACTTTAAAAAAAAAAAAAAAAACTTATATACCACCTCCGGTGGCCCGATGCGCAGCGCTGATCCCCCGATATCAGCGCGGGTCCTCTTAGTGTCTTCATCTTTTCGTCTTCGCAGGGCGAACCATGTTCTTCTTCCAGATCGCGTATATGACGTCAGCAGCGCCGCATCATAACTATGCGCCGGCCGGAGGGAAAGGCCGTGGCGGCGCCTGACGGATGCACGATTGTGACCATCGTGGCGCAACTGGCTGGCCTCCAGGGACACAGATCTGAGCCGATATGGGCCCCTGGGCTGCCTCCCACCTTCTGGTTATCCGAATTCTAGATTTGCAGTGGTCTGAAAAGCTAGGACCCTCATGTTAGATACAAACCAAGTTACATTGTTAAATCCATGGACTTTGGAGTAATGCAAATACATTTTCCAGACTGCTAAGGAAAACTTTGAAAGGGAACAGCCAGATGTTTGCTAAGCATCTCATATGATGATTGACGCAATTGTGTTAAATACAGGGAAACAGAGACCAGGTGCCCCAAGTATGTTGATTGTAGGGGGACACAAGGGTAATAATGAAAGAAATAATACTATTACCAGCCGAATAGCTTTGGAATATCCTCAGCGGACGCTGTAGAGTCTCTGATCAGTGGACGATGTCGATATAAATGGAGGGATTATATTAGACAGGCAATAGCTATTCGGCGGCATAACGGTCAGGCTACCAGTGGTAATAGAGTATATTTAGTCTTACTTTCTATATACATACTACCGCATTGTGTCCGACGTAACCACTTACAACCATGCCCCCTTTTTCCCCGCAAAGGCTTTGGGTAATCCGACCGACCTTTTATATTTCTATCTTTCATCCCCTACACCCACTATTTCCACTATATTTAGCAGACATTTTCCCCCCGACCCAAATTTATATTCATATAGTTGTATATACTGCAAAACCAAAAATGTGCTAAGTCTTTCAAGGGGTTTTTTTCCCAAGCCACGAATAAGAACATTTAGTGGTTCCTTTTGGGAAAGAAAACGTATAGGTGGGGAATGAATGCTGCAGTTTTTTGCAACCAATTACATTTCTACTTTCGATTTAGGCGATCCAACATCCCTTTCTGTTACTTCCCCATTTTGTGTTTGCTCCTGGTATCGGATCCTTGTGTGACCGATGAGGACCGGTTGAGGTGATACTTGCTGTTTTTGTTCTTTATGTTCCCATTCGACGCCTTCTTAGATGACACACCCCACCAAGCAGGACGGAGATCGATATAAAGGAAAAAAACAATCTGAAACCGAATGTCGACCTCATTGGCACCAAACAACCACAACAAAAAATGTTTACCTTCCCCCCAGTACTATATAACAGATAATCCCCATATCTGAAAGCCAAATATTAGTGTGCAAATGTAGTGTACACAACTATCAATTCCTATTTATGCAGGATAATATTGCTTTCGAAGGATTCCGACATTCTAGTAAAGTAGGGTAGGCATATGGTGACACCCTACATCAGACAACAGTTTTAAAAAATATTCAGAAGACTAAACTACATATTAAATATAGACCAAAGATAGGAAATTGATGATATTGTCCTCACACTTTCATTATAATAATGAATAACAAACCTAAATCAGATATATTACTGTAGTTCTCCAAAAAAACGCTTATATTGGGGGTTAATTAACTCAACACAATTGCAATGGTCTTACTAAATACATTTCGACCATTCATAAGGGGCAGTCAGTATGGAAAAATGTTAGAATCTATCTGGCTAGTGCAACTATGAGAATAGTTCCTTTAAGTCAATGGGGCAGATTGACCTACACGGTTCCTGTCCGCGACCAAGCGGCGCGTTCTGTTGGAGGATTGGGTCTATCGGCGATTCACCTAAATAGGCGCCCGATGTCTACCAGTTGTGATGCCTGCGTGTGAAGTCCGGCGGAGTCACTGGAGTTCCGATCCATTGATAGGTGCAGGAAGGCGCGTGTCAAGCGAGATATTTTATACGGCGGTTTTTCAGGAATCTGTTGGGTTTCCGACGGCGACGCCCCCCCCCCCCTTTCCGTTGCATGCATGCCTGCGCCGATGCGCCCACAATCGATCGCGTGTGCCAAAAAAACCGGGGAAATTCAGGAAAAAAAAATTGGCGCAAATCGGTAAATATTCGGGGTAACCCAAAGGAAAACGCATTTCGGGGCCTTAGTAATGACCCAAAGTCTGGACTCTTTCAAAGATCAGCTGTGAAGAGTTTTTTTAGAATACCCTTTAACATGTCTTTTAACCGACTATTGAAAAATACAAACCAACCACTAAACGATATGAGTTGGCTTCTATTAATTGTCAAGTTCAAGGTTGTTATGGGTCGGAAATTGACTTACAAAGAGTAACCTTAAAAAGTAACACATTGAAATACAGGTAATTCTCTTCCCTTAAAGATTCAAATATTTGCACCTAATCCAACTAAGAAGTATGAAACATTCTTAGGGAACATGGCAGTATGTTGTTGTCAGCAGCTCGCAGCTTGTAGACCAATGGTTCTTTCATGGCTGGTGTGTGGCTATCCAGAAAATCACATTTGCAAGCGAGATGTAAATTGGTTTATGAAGTCAAAGAGCCGGAGAGTTAAACAGGAAGGTCACTGAAGACGGTATACATTGTTTACCGCATATTACGGTATAAGACGACCTGGGGTTATAAGACGACCCCCCATTTCCTGTTAAATATAGAGTTTTAAGATATATTCTATATATATTATTATATATAAGAATCCCCTTTTCCAAGCTACAAAAACACCGGTAAATTAAAACAAAAAAACAGATGGAATTAAAATGGTCCTTTTTTTTGAAGTAAATCTTATGACATGCACTGGTATATCGCAGGAAAACTGTCGTGAAACATAAGGCATACAACAAACCACATTTACGCACAGAGCCCCAGTACTCTACGCACAGCCCCCAGTAGTAGACAGCACAGCCCCCAGTAGTATACAGCACGCCCCCAGTAGTATCCGCAAGCCCCCAGTAGATACAGCCAGCCCCCCGTTAGTCGCCCGCCCGCCCCCCGTAGTATCAGCCAGCCCCGCTTACACCCAAAAAACTAAACTATATACTCACCCTCGGTGGCCCCGTGTGCTGACGCTGCTCCCCCGAGTGTCCAGCGCCGGCTCCTCTTCAGTGTTCCCGCCGTCTTCATCTTCTGCCGGGCGCCGCCATTGATCTTCCCCGGCAAGGAGCCTAGTATGATAGCGCCGCGCTGACGTCAGACTAGGCGCCGCCAGGGAAGAAAAGGGAAAAAGGCTGGCGGCGCCAGCAGAAGAGAGAAGACGGCACGGAAGCTGAAAGAGCCATCGCTGTGTGGCCCCAAAAACACCCGCGATCGTGTGCTAGGGAGGTGTTACCGGTAAGCCTTTGCTGCAATAGGAGCGAAGACTTACGGTATGGAGAGGGATCAGCCCGTGAGCCCTTCTCATGCACCGGACCCGACCCGCCCAGCCGTATAAGACGAATTACCGGCGTATAGATTGACCAGAGAAGACAGAAGATTTTTCTGTCTCAAAAGTCGGTCTATACGCCGGGGTATATACGGTAATTGAAAGAACATAAAATGTTAATATTCTGATTACCACCAAGCAGGGTTATGAAGAAACGTGATCTAGAGCTGTCAGCTGTTGAAACCATAATGGTAGTGGTTTTGATGGACAGGTCTTCATCTCAAAGTTAGCAGGGGGGTACCAGAGATATCGTGGGTTAAAAGTGACGACTAATACAAGTCATTACTTAGACCTGCTAACACACAGCTCTATTCACCTCGATAGCAGGGGGACCCCGAGGGCTGCTGTGATAGGAAATGGAAGAGGTCAGCAGGGATTACTTGCTACAAGTCCCACACAATGCAGGAATGACCACAGATCCAGTGATGCATTATCACTTCTATGAGAAAAGGGGATGAAAGCCATCTAGTACTCAAGATCCTGAGCTCTTACCAGTATAACCACAACCAGCTATTAATATGGACAATAAGTTGTACCTGAATACTACCCTCGGACCAAACTTACAGGTAGTTTGTATGTTACAAAAAAATATTTTACAAATGTTTTCCATGTCACTATTTTAATTTAATAAAAAGTACAATACAGAGAACTCCTAGTTACAGACAAACCTCTGAATGCTGATAATTTACTGAAACTTGGCCCCAGGCTGTAACAATCACGTGTAAGAATTATCAAAGTGTCTGTAGAGAAGTTTAATGCTAATCCCTTTTCCTGGCAAACCAAAATTTTGAAAGACAAATTTGTCACAGGGTTTAAAAAAAATATACATACAAAATATATACCAGTTCCCACTTCCTTACAAATTCAGCTTAAAGGAAATCTACCACCAGGATGAAGGATTGTAAACCAAGCACATGCTGCTGTTTGACCCCTCTAGCAGGATATGCTCTACTTTTAGCTTCTTAGGACCTTGTTTGTATGAAAAAATAGTTTTTAAAAATTATGAAATGAGCCCGAGGAGCTATAGGTTCCATTGACATATATGGAGCTCGGAGCTCCTGAGGCTATTTGTAATAAAACCCTTTTTTTTTATAAAACAATGTCAAAAGAAGCTAAAAGAAGAGCAGATCCTGAAAGAGGGGGCACACACCGGCATCTAAGTGTGCTTAATTTACAATCCTTCATACTGGTGGTAGATGTCATTTAATAGCTAAGAGCTAAGAGCCTATCCTGAACTTTACATCACTACTTACAATATGTAATGTTACAGCTTATCTCCACCCCCTCTCTGTACAATGACCTTCATATAGATAACACTGACCTATCATTACATCACTACTGGCAATAGATGATGTCACAGCTTGTCTCCTCCCCCTTCCTGTACAATAACCTCTATGTATAATATGGACCTATCATTACATCACTACTGACAATAGATGATGTCACAGCTTATCTCCCCCTCCCTGTACAATGACCTCTATATAGATAACACTGACCTATCATTACATCACTACTGACAATAGATGATGTCACAGCTTATCTCCTCCCCCTCCCTGTACAATGACCTCTATATAGATAACACGTCATCATTACATCATTACTGACAATAGAGATGTCACAGCTTATCTCCTCCCCCTCCCTGTACAATACTCTACTAGATAACACTGACCCATAACTTACATTACTAATGGAAAATAGATGAGGTCACAGCTATCTCCTCCCTCCTGTCAAAACGTCTATAATATATAACACTGACCATCATTAATTACTACTGACAATAGATGATTGTCACAAGCTTATCTCCTCCCCTTCCCTGTTACAAGGCCTTCATATAGATAACAATGAGCCATCATTACATCTACTGACAAGGGATGATGTCAAAGATTATCTCCTCCCCGCCCTGTACAAACCTTTCATATTAATATAGGGTATTGTACAGGGAGGGGAGGAATAGCTGTGACATAATCATATTGTCGTAGTATGTTAATGATGGTCAGTGTTATATAAGTATATATAATATAATATTATATTATAAAAACACTGACCCAATCATTACATTAATACTGACAATAGATGATTGTCAAGCCTTATCTCCTCCCCTTCCAGGTACAGACCTCCATAAGATAAAACCGGACCCATCATTACATCATCCTGACAATAGATGATTTCTTGTCACAGCTTATCTTCCTCCCCCTCCCTGTACAATGACCTCTATATAGATAACACGTCATCATTACATCATTACTGACAATAGAGATGTCACAGCTTATCTCCTCCCCCTCCCTGTACAATAACCTCTATATATATATAACACTGACCCATCATTACATTACTACTGACAATAGATGATGTCACAGCTTATCTCCTCCCCTTCCCTGTACAATGACCTCCATATAGATAACACTCAGCCATCATTACATCACTACTGACAATGGATGATGTCACAGCTTATCTCCTCCCCCTCCCTGTACAATAACCTCTATATATATATATATATAACACTGACCCATCATTACATTACTACTGACAATAGATGATGTCACAGCTTATCTCCTCCCCTTCCCTGTACAATGACCTCCATATAGATAACACTGACCCATCATTACATCACTACTGACAATAGATGATGTCACAGCTTATCTCCTGTATGTAAGTCGGAACTGTATTTTATAATTGTAGATCCAGACAAATTTTGTTCTGTCCCAGTGACAGCTGGAGTTTCAAAATTTTGTGCTGCCATGGGAACAAGGATTATCAATAAATCTTCATTACAGCTTCTGTATATAGATAATGAGGGCAATCGTTTTTAGACATCGGGCCCAAAAGGCATGCCTGTGGGAACAGTGATACTGAATTAGGTAGCGATGAAGACAAGAATTCTATTACACTTTTCCAGAATGCCTGTATAGGGGGGCAACTCCAGCTCATGTGCCAGAGGTCAGCTTCCAGGTCAGCGCATCACGGACCAGGTGTAGTCAGTACATGACCCATTCTGTGTAGCCAGATGGGGGTCAGATAGGCTTGCTGGGTATAATACAGCTGCATCATCTTATTGTTAACTGATGGAGACACTCTGAGGTGTGAAGAGCACAGCTCAACAATATTGTCCTCAACTAGGATTGGGATGTGGCCAGGGGGGTAACTTGAGAGGGTGCAGAGGGTGCGGTCGCAACTGGGCCCAAGAGGCTTTGGGGGCCCATAAGGTGTCACTTTCCCATATGAGAAAGCTATTACTATAAATCATACATTATAGTCGGGGCTTGGCACAGACTTTGCACTGGGGCTCATCAGCTTCTAGTTATGCCACTGGATGTGGCCCTTCCAACAGTCTATGACAGTGGAGAACTAGCCGGTGGGTGTATATTGCTGATCAGCCCTCTTGGTTCCTGTGACTTGCATATTCCTATTAAAGGATATGAGGAGATAGGCTTGTGTGGGATTGGGCTTCAATGGCATGTTTCAGTTGGAGATATTTATGAAGAATTATCTGTCCAACTCATATTTTTGTTGTAGATCCTGGAATGAGAACAAGACTCTAAGTGTAATTTTGCATATATTTTATACACAAGCTTAAACTACGTGCAGTCTTATTATTCAGAAAGTTTAACCTTGCCACGGGCCTGAAGAAGGTGTCAGTCAGATCAATAACCATAGTGTGATGAAGTCATCTCATGTTGAATAAATTCTGGATCATGCGTCATGTTCAGGATCACCGTTCAGATGGTCCACATTCATAGGTGATAGCCGGAGGACACCAAGCAGCACATGAACCTGTTGCTATGGTTTCATAAATGTGGGAGCCTCTGGTGGAGAGATTCTGGTGAGATTTTCTCAGGATTATCATTATATATTCATGTTATTTGCATTGGAGACTATGTAGCCATTCATGTGTATTTACTGAGTCTGCATAACGGGAAGCTTTATTCTATTCTATTCATTTTTAAAAGGTGAGTTCCAATATTGAAAAAAAATTATTTCTTAGAAGAGGTTTTTAGAAAGCGTTTAATAGAGTATATTAAAGGGGTTGTAAAGGTTTTATATAAGAGAAAAAAGGGTAATAAAACTTTATATCTTCCTGAGCAACATACAACTTTCTGCCGGGGACAACTGCTGTAACACTGGCATCGGGAGTAGTTACTGACTAGGGGTCAAAGCCCCTCTGTATAAAAACTGGGAAGACAGTGGAAGAACCAAACATATAGAACTTCTGAAAGTTTAGGGGTGAAGCTAAACTTTCTGCTGCCCGAGGAAAGCTATACAAGCCCCCCCCTCATTTGCACAATTCAGTAGTAATAAATGAGGCTATTTTTATAGTGGTTCATCAATGCAGCGTCCCACATCCATGATGACATCATATGTGAAAAGTCAGTTTTAAGTGTCAGGTCCTGCTTTGTAGCATGTAACCCTTGATGTTGCCCTAATCTTGCTGCAGGGGGTGCTGCCTGAGGCAAGACGGTCACCTTGCCTCGTTAAGCAACATTTACATCAGGTTGAAACACGTTGAACATCAGCATCAGCCAATCACTCCTTCTCTGGGGGGAAGGGGAAGAATAGAACAAGGTATCCTATAATATATGTATACAGAGGGATACGTCCTGGCCCCCTGTTGTAAGAGAACCTTCCAGATCCTTCCTTCCAAACTAAGTCATTAAACATGATGTGAACCTTGCCTTAGTGCTAAAGTGCTAAAAATAAATTAAAAACAAACAGAAACAAAATTGCAAATTGGAATAAGTATTTCTGTATAGGGCGGAGGATGGGACCAATGAGCTCTGGTAATAATCACTCAACTGATAAGCACTATAAATGGTTGTTGTTCCATACATAAATAAGGTGAAGGATGGGAAAGAGGAAAGATAAAACGTAGTCCAAAACCAGGAGAGTGGGTCAAGAAAAAAAATCACCAATCAGGGATATCCAAAGTCCAAGCTGAAGTCTCAACTTGGGGTAAATTCAGAAATGCAAAGGGGTAGTCAGAAAACAAAGGTGATATCAGTTACCTAGATTTCAGATCAGGCAGTATTCACAAACATTTAAGGAAATCTAACACGTGCATGCAGTGGTCGTACACCAAGCGCACTTACATGCTGCTCTGTACCTCCTGGAACAGTATCAATCGTTTTTGAGAAAAACTGGATCCATCATCTGCTAAATAATCATGCCTCCATTCGGCAGTTTCCATTCGGAGGTGGGAGACAGCAGTAAAGCAGAATGGAAGGGTGATTAAAGGGGTTTTCCCACATTCTGCGATCTCCGTCAGCTCCATAGAGATTGATGGAGCAGAACGGTCATCCACGGCCGTCTGCTCCATTAGTCTGAGGAGCGCGTCGGTCGGACATTTCGTTCTCGCAATCTGCAGGGGTCTTAGCACTGAGACCCCACTGATCCGCAAGTCAGGCCCTATCCTGTAGATACAGCCAAACTTGCCTTTGTGAGAATACCCCTTTAATAAGCAGACAACGGATACAGAAGTGGATGGAGATAGGAGCCCCTGAGGCTCATTTTCATAATTTTAAAAGATGTTATTAGAGAGCTTTTCTCCTATGTCGATTTTTTTTTCTTTAATAAATTAAGTTCTGATTTCATGTTCACCTTAGAACTCCTTTCAGAGACGTTATCAGTCGGAGGGTTAGTTTGAAGGGAAAACTATAAAGTGGTCTTTCATCAGAGCTGTTCCCTTGCAGGATGATAGCTTCAGAGTTATTTCTTTTCATTGTCTGCGGCTGTGTGCTTTTCATTTTACATGTACATTACACGAGCGGGGGAGGTTTGAAGGGTCTGGATCGCCCTCTTTGATGTTATTATTGTATAGTGGATTTAATAAATGTCTAAACTGTTATGTAAAGCTTCATCAACAGTCTGCTTAAAGGGGTGGTCCAGTAGGAGTCAATAAAGCTCAGTTGCTATATACCGTATATACTCGTGTATAAGCTGAGTTTTTCAGCACAAATGTATTATGCAATAAATTGGTCTACCATTTCATCATTGAGCCCATCTTCTTGGGAAAAGCAATCGTTCAGTATTCAATGGGGGTATTTACGAACGGCACGATTTGCGTTTACCCTAATATTTCCCGATTTCGCAGATTTTTCCTGAATTGCCCCTGGTTTTTGGTTGCACTGATTGGATTGTGGCCATCGGCGCCCGGCATGCACGCGACTGAAAATCGGGGGGGGGCCGTGGCCCACTCGAAAACCCGATGGATCTGGAGTAACCCGCCGCATTTAAAAAAAAACACAGCCTTATCCTTACCAAGAATAGGCTCCGTAAACTCCGGAGGACTTGCCTGTAGTGATCGTCAGGAAGACCCGAGATCCACCTCAGAGAACGCGCCGCTGGCTCGTCCAATGGACCGGGCAATATCTGCCCAAATGTTGTTTGGAAAAAGTTGGCAGCAAAGCGTCTTTTCCCCCCTTCGGTTTTACAGATACAGAAAACTTGTAGTATATGTTTCTAGTCCTTTGGGCAGGTAAGCAATTTGAATTACATTGTACAATAATTTCGCTGAACTTGCTCACACATAGTAACCGTAGTAATATCCACGTAAAAAAATTAATCAATAACTCAAATATAAAAAGAGGCTAAAACATAACTGTATATAAGGGTGTTATTAGACTGAAATTGAGATATGTGGCGAGCATCTCATCATAAACATACAAGATGTCATAGTTATAACATGACAGGGGGAGTGTGGGTTGGGGCACTTCCAGTTAACTGCAATAAGAGGATCAAACAGTACAAGTACCCACCTACTCACCACTGTTGTAGAGACTCCTTAGGCCTGAATCTATGGCACTTTATAGAACAAATCCAGGAAGACTTTTTGGTGTTGAAGATGAGTATCCAACGATCTGGTGCCCTCGATCCCATACGCTCGTTAGCAACTGCCTAGGTCCGCTCATCATCTATCCCAATGTGTGAAGCTTGGCGGTTTTTGTCCTGTATAAAATATGTCCCAATCAAGCACCACTAGTAGTGTGAGCAATGTAATAGTTAGGAGCCTATAATAGCAAGACTGCTCAATGCTACCGGGAGAAGAAAGAGGTCCTTGCCAAAAAAAAGAAGCGGGAGGGAAAAGGGAAAAAAAGCAATGAGCTATGCATGGTGAATTAGACCAAAGGGGGTTGGACCTTATTTGGTTGTCCAAACGATGTCGTGTAACGACGGTGATGGGTTGTCAAGATGACCCCTCACCTTTATATTGAGCGATTCTCGCAGACAACCTTATGACTAATACACGGGTAAGGTTATGGTAGAATCCTGGCGTTTCCATAATAGATGTAGGTAGAGCGTGACACAAACTGGGTGAAGTAAGTGCATGGTTGCTCACTGGTGTTTATATTGAACGTACTGACATCGAACTAGAAGTGAAGATCGGGGCACGAGGTGGAATAAGGTAGGACCAGTAGCTACTAAAAATGCATCATGCTTCCTCAACCCGTCACAGAACATGTCTTCCCATCACGGAGAGGGGGTCAGAAAAAAAAATCAAAATAACTCTGCGAGACCTCATGATCGCCGTCTCTCTAGTCCTCTTCCAACGCCATACAACAGAACCCTCTGAGTGCGACACGATCACCTTCCCGTGCATTTCCAAGTCCAAATGCCATTGACAAACAACTGACGACGATAAACGTCATGACCCCTGTCGAGAGAGGATAAACCATTATATCCCCCATCTCCCGACCGCTGCATTACTTACTACCGCAGCCTCCATTGCTACATCACAGCCATATTTTGTTCACCGTCTCAACGTTTTGTGCAACTACCATCCAGTGAATAAGGTCTCAGGGTCAACTGCAACTTGTGTTGCAGCTTTTGGGGTAACATTCATAATTCCGAGTTGTAGTTTGCATAAAACAAATGTGATAGACACAGGAAGGAAAGAATGATGTGAAAGGATGATGATACACAAACGATTCACAAAACCCCCGTATAATGTTTTTGGGAGTTGGTTTTGGGGGTTTCAAATATGAATAAAAAAAATCACCAATCAGGGATATCAAAGTCCAAGCTATGATCTCAACGTGGGGTACCTTCAGAAATGCAAGGTTAGTCAGAAAACAAGGTGATTCAGTTACCTAGATTTCAGATCAGGCAGTATTCACAACATTAAGGAAATCTAACACGTGCATGCAGTGGTCGTACACCAACGCACTACATGTGCTCTGTGCCTCCAGGAACTATCAAGTAGTTTTTGAGAAAAAAGCGGATCCATCATCTCTAATATATCTGCCTCCATTCGGCAGTTTCCATTCGGAGTGGGGAGACAGCAGTAAGCAGAATAGAAGGGTGATTAAAGGGGTTTTCCCAAATTCTGCCGATCTCCGTCAGCTCCATAGAATTGAGTGAGCAAAACGTCTACACTCCACGCCGTCTCTCCATTAGTCTGAGGAGCGCGTAGGTCGACACCTCTTCTCGCAATCTCAGGTCTTAGCACTGAGACCCCACTGATCAGCAAGTCCAGGCCCTATCCTGTAGATACAGCCAAACTTGCCTTTGTGGAAAACCCCTTTAATAAGCAGACAAACGGATAAAGAAGTGGATGGAGATAGGAGCCCCTGAGGCTCATTTCATAATTTAAAAGATGTTATTAGAGAGCTTTTCTCCTATGTCGATTTTTTTTTCTTTAATAATTAAGTTCTATTTCATGTTCACCTTAGAACTCCTTTCAGAGACGTTATCAGTCGGAGGGTTAGGTTTGAAGGGAAAACTATAAAGTGGTCTTTCATCAGAGCTGTTCTGGTGCAAGATGATAGCTTCAGAGTTATTTCTTTTCATTGTCTGCGGCTGTGTGCTTTTCATTTTACATGTACATTACACGAGCGGGGGAGGTTTGAAGGGTCTGGATCGCCCTCTTTGATGTTATTATTGTATAGTGGATTTAATAAATGTCTAAACTGTTATGTAAAGCTTCATCAACAGTCTGCTTAAACGGGTGGTCCAGTAGGAGTCAATAAAGCTCAGTTGCTATATACCGTATATACTCGTGTGTAAGCCGAGTTTTTCAGCACAAAAAATGTGCTGAAAATCCTCAACTCGGCTTATACACGAGTCAATAGCCAAACCAGCACTTTAAAAAAAAAAAAAAACTTATATACTCACCCTCCGGTGGCCCCGATGCGCAGCGCTGCTCCCCCGATATCAGCGCGGGTCCTCTTCTGTCTTCTATCTTCTTCAGTCTTCCGCAGGGCGCCCCCATGTTCTTCTCCAGCCTTCGCGTAGTATGACGTCAGCAGCGGCCGCATCATACTATGCGCCTGCCGGCAGGGAAGGCCGTGGCGGCGCCCTGCGGTGCACCGCTATTGTGACCCTCTTGTGGCGCAACTGCGCTGGCCTCCATGCGACACAATGTCCTGAGCTGATATGGGCCCCTGGGCTGCCTCCCACCTTCCTGGTTACTCCCCTGAATTCTAGATTTGCAGTGGTCTGAAAGCTAGAACCCTCATTGTTAGCTACAAACCAAGTTACATTGTAAATGCCATAGATAGTATACAGCACAGCCCCCAGTAGTATACAGCACAGCCCCCAGTAGTATACAGCACAGCCCAGCCCAGCCCAGCATTAAAAAAAATAAACTTATATACTCACCCTCCGGTGGCCCCGATGTGCTGCGCTGCTCCCCCGATGTCCGTGCGGCTCTTCTTCAGTGTTCCGCTCCGTCTTCTTTCTTCTGCTGGGCGCCGCCATTGATCTTCCCCGGCAGGCGCCTAGTATGAACATGGCGGCGCCCAGCAGAAGAAAGAAGACGTCGCGGAAGACTGAAGACGAGCCGCGCAGACATCGGGGCCATCGGAGGGTGAGTATGCGCCCATGCGCCGCTATCTTTTTGAGGCTGCCGGCAGCCATCGCTGTGAAAACACCCGCGATCGGTGCTAGCACCGATCACGGGTGTTACCGGTAAGAGTTTGCTGCAATATGCAGCAAAGACTTACCGGCTATGGAGAGGGCTCAGCCCGTGAGCCCTCTCCATGCACCTCGGTGCTAGCAGGGTGTTACCGGTAAGCCTTTGCTGCAATATGCAGCGAAGACTTACCGGCTATGGAGAGGGCTCAGCCCGTGAGCCCTCTCCATGCACCGGGACCCGACCGCCGCCGTATAAGACGATTACCGGCGTATAAGATGACCCCAGAGAAGACAGAAGATTTTTCTGTCTTCAAAAGTCGTCTTATACGCCGGTATATACGGTAATTTACACATAACATAAAGTTAATATTCTGATACCACCAAGCAGGGTTATGAAAGAAACGTGATCTAGAAGCTGCTCAGCTGTTTGACAACATACTGGTAGTGGTTTCTGATGACAGGTCTTCAATCTCAAGTTTAGCAGGGGTACCAGAGATATTCGTGTTAAAGTGATGACTAATACAAGTCATTACTTTAAGACCTGCTACACACAGCTCTATTCACCTCGATAGCAGGGGACCCGAGGGCTGCTGTGATAGGAAATGGAAAGGTTCAGCAGGGATACTTGCAGTCCCACCCCACCAATCAGGGAATGACCACAGATCCCAGTGATACATTATCACTTCTATGAGAAGATGAAGCCATCTAAGTTACTACAGATCTCTTGGAGCTCTTACCAGTATAACCACCAACCAGCTATAATATGGACAATAATGTGTACCTGAATACTACCCCTCGGAAAATAACTTTACAGGTAGTTTTGTATGTTAAAAAAATATATTTTACAAATGTTTTCCATGTCACTATTTTAATTTAATAAAAAGATCTCCCCCCCCCCTGTACAGTGACCTCTATATAGATAACACTGACCCATTATTACATCACTATTGACAATAGATGATGTCACAGCTTATCTCCTCCTCTTCCCTGTAAAATGACCTCTATATAGATAACATTAACCCATCATTACATCACTACTGGCAACAGATGATGTCACAGCTTATATTCTCTTCCTCGTACAATGACCTCTATATAGATAACACTGACCTATCATTACATCACTACTGACAATAGATGATGTCACAGCTTATCTCCTCCCTCTCCCTGTACAATGACCTCTATATAGATAACACTGACCCATCATTACATCACTACTGACAATAGATGATGTCACAGCTTATCTACCCCGCCACTCAGTAGTGGTGTGACATGAGAATGCTCCATCAATCAGTTATTATGGCAGACTCCTGGCAGTAGTATCTTTGTTGTGTTTGGAGCCAGAAGTAGACATGATTAGGAGCAGAGTTGCAGAAAATCGTGAGACATAAAATTCATAAAGGTCCAGAAAACCTCTGAAAATGACACTGAACTGATAGATCAGAATGCAGCATATAGACAATAGGTGAAGATTGTGGGTCTTTTTCATGCTACCAATTTTTACTGCTCTAGAATTCTGCATTTGCTCATGTAACATGTAATCCTATTTGTAGGATTGTAGCAGGAGACATAATATTGAGAAGAATATTGCGGTTGCTGTATCTCGGTCAGGTATGGCTACATAGTCAATTTAATTTCCGAACACACAATATATCCAGAGAACCTGGAGTTCTGGCACTGCTCCAGAGTGTCAGTGCAAACAATGACTCATTGTAAACTTCATACGAAACATACAATTTCTTTCAACAATGATCCGTTTATAGGATTTCCTCAGAGCCTCACAGTTTGTTTCCAAAAACCTGTTATTCCCTACAAAGAGCAAGGCCCGCAATTTGGTATTCTGTAAAGGCCAAGATGACTTCACCATTGGTGGTGATACGGGCGAAGTCACTAGAAGGTTCTCATGAGCTCCATAACCCATAAGAGCTGTGGGCTTTATACTGTCACCATAATGGGACATTTTATAATATCGGGTTCTAGGTTGCTGAGTAATAGAATCAAGAGGTAAGATCCTATGGTAACATATGATTTTATGAGTTGTTCACAAAAAAACACAGGAGCTTAAAGGGAACCTTAACCAACAAAATTGCCCATTATTTTGCCACTAATAAAAAAACAAACTTATGCACTTACCTGGGTCCTGAGTCCGAGGTGTCTAACAATTCATCTCTAGTTAGGTAAAAAATTTGTCTTATTATATAGTTGCCACAGAGCGAGATACCAGGACTAACAGGGTGACTTGGGACACTAAACCACAGGTCTACTAGGACCAGGGTCAAGGTTCCTCTAATTCCTTTACAATGTAGCCAAGGGCAATACTATGAGAGGCTTGGACCCTAAGCAGACGTATAGATATTTGTATACTCAAACATATGAGTTACAATAACACACATTTATACAATCTTGCACACATTTATACACTCGTACAAATATACTGTATAATATGAGGAATAATATATATATAATGGTGTACATCCCCTATTCTTTAGTGTCAGGTTGACTGCTGGGGCCCCTTGACACTGCGGGCCCTATAGCAGTGTCTATGACTGCTACCCCTGTAGTTATGCCCCTGAATGTGTCCCCAGCCCTACTAAGGGCCGTACACCAGTTTTTTTGTGAGACTTTGCACGTTTCTTTCTAGTGCAAACTGCTTGCTCATGTATTTAAGAAGTGTCCGAGACATAATTGTGGCACATGCAACCATTTTGTGGTGCACGCTGCACTATTCTTCATGCAACACAAATTTCTGCACTGAAGGGGGCGCTCCGGTGCTCAGTCAGATCGTGCACCGGATTTAACATGCAAAGTCCGACAGAAGTGTATAGCACGCCCCATGTTAAAGGCGCACCAAAATAAGTGGTACACTCAGCCAAAGCAGTGCAGAGGGCACTAGATTCATGAAGAAGGTGCATAGTACGGACTGCACTGTTCTTAGTAAAGGTGCCTCATTGTTATATATGTAAGTCATTAATGGTAACATAATTTCTAACAATTATTTATACAGTAAAAAAAATCTAAATTTCTGGCAGTGTTATCTCCAAACCAAGTAAACAATGGAAAGATCAAAAATCAATTTGCAAAATAAAGTGCCATTATATCATGGTATATGCTGGAGGTCATTATTGATTTCTGCATAGCACTATATGACAGGCTGTCCTAACATCGCACTGATAGATGGATTGCTTAAACCTGTTTTCCACCTAAAATAAATTGTCATGAACTTCAATGATCTGGTTATTAGGAGATAAATGACTGCATATGAAGAAAATGATATAATGGATACGTTATAGTGGATCAATCTTTTTGCATTATATTATATTATGTTTGTTTATGTATGTCATTGTTTTGCCTTTACCTTTGCAGTGAATTCCTTGAAATTAATGACCTGGGCACAAAACCCAATGGTGGATTAAGGAATCCAATGCTCTGCCCAGACACTCACATAAAATGAGCAATAATAATCATTTGCACTGATATTGGATTAATTGGGGCTCATTTACTAAGGGTCCACGGAGCGCATTTTTGTCAGGTTTGCCGACGATTTCCGTTTTCCGACAATCGGATTTAAATGTTTGTATCTCAATATCCATTTTATTATTTTTATTGATTTAACGATATTGGTTTTCTTACATGTGATGTTCTATTTGGGGACTTTCTCAGTATGAAGCCACCATGGCGATCAAGTGATCTACTATAAGTACTAAGAGAAGCTATAGAGAAGAAGTAGTATTACAACTGATATTCCACACAGTGGGTAACCTAGTTAGTTCGGTCATCAGCTGTCATCCTCAGAACATATATAGAGTTGACTGCTATGGTGAAGAAGGGAGCTATAGGCTCCCAACTCCATTATGTGGTCACTGCTATATGCGGCAGAGGCTGAGAGGTGCTGACCTCGCCTGCTGGCTTCATGGCCACTTGTAACACTGGTAAAGAAGAAAAGAGAACTTCTGCAGAGAACAGGGAAAGGGAAGTATGAGATTTCTTTTTCCAATGTGACTCCAAACAGGGGGTTTAGAAAAGGGGGGCAAAACTTTGGGGGTGCAGATGCCAAGAAGGGTACATAGAGAGATGCATGGGGCTGCAGATAGATAACAATATCAATTGGGGGATACAAAAAGGGGTTCTTATGTTGTGGAGCTACAGGAAGAGGGCATTTCAATTAGGGGACAAAGAAAAAGGAGCATTATGTATGGCAAGACTGAAAGAATGAGGGGATTTTAAGTTTTTTTTTATATCGCTATGGGGCCCAATCATTCCTATTTATGCCCCCGGAAGACGGTCTAATAATTGTTTGAACCGTCTATGGCAACGCTGGACAATACATGCTTGATACCAATTATTTCTATGAATATTCGCCTTTCACTCTTCATATATCCAGATTCATAGGAAAAGCAAAGCTTGCCTTCACCTTTATTATGATCAGTTGGTTCTTAATCAGAACATGATCAATACATTCAGCAGGAGAATTAGTAATTGTGAAGTTGGATCCAAGAATCATTAGTGGTCTATCTAGTCTAGAGATGTCAACTTCCTTAAAGCACCAATGAGCCCCAATGATCAAGAAAACCTGTATTGTAGACCTGTCAAATGTCATCACAGAGGGAGATCATCCTGTCAGGACCCTGGCTCTAAAACGGCTGATGCTCTAGACCACCAGGACCATCTATTTATTGTGGAGTTAGCCATTGATTTGAATAACCTTAATTCCAGGGTAAATCTCAGAGAAGGGTAAGGAATTTAGCTTGATAAATGGAGAAAGAAGCTTTTCCCACCAATTACAATCCTGACATTTGTTATACAGGCAGTCTCCAGGTTACGTACAAGATAGGTTCTGTAGGTTTGATCTTAAGTTGAAATTTTATGTAAGTCGTAACTGTATATTTTATCATTGTAACCCCAGTCAAAATTTGTTTGGTCTCTGAGAAAATTGAATTTTAAAAATGTTAGATTGTCATAAGAACCAGGATTAACCATAAAGCTTAATTACAGAGGTCTGTTTGTAACTAGGGGTTGTCTGTAAGTCGGGTGTTCTTAAGTTGCGGACTGCCTGTATTCACTTTTGATTACGAAACTTGTTGAAAAGTTAGTGGCCATTTCATGTTGTTGTGTTAGATATTTTGGGGGTTGTAGTTATTACTTACCTGTTCCAAGTGGAATCGGAAACAATTCACAATTTGGAACAGATCAGCATTTCATCACATCTGCTTCTACATTCAGATTGCTCCACGCACAGTGTATGCCTGCGTAGCAAGTTTATGATGCTGTTTGTCAGTTTATTTAGGGAAACATGTCGGTCTTAATACGCCAGCCTTCTGCCAAAGAGGAAAATAGAATATGATGGACATATTTTTACATGTACTAATAGACTCGGTAACAGACAGTCGTTGACGTACATTATATTAGTTCTATTTGTTCTATGGACGGAGCTGTCTACTTCCGGTTGGTTATAGGCTGAAAAGAAATCCTTAATGCCCCCCAGTGATAGCAGCATGGTCCCCCTACTGCTAGCCATTATCCTTCCCGATGTCAGCTACAGGTCACAATCCTTATGTCTTGTGGATCAGCACTGAGATCCTTTCATTTTCTATCTTGCTACATATAAATACCCCGTACACATGGCTGTTCCCATGTTCCCATCCTCCTGAGGTCTCATATATAAGACATTTATAATTCATAGACACATCAATGGAAAAAGCCGTCTGTATTATATTAATTAATTCCATGTCATCTCGGATGGGATTCAATGATTGGGGATTAGTTGCAGATATGGTTACAACACTATATACTGTAGAATCAAGAAAGTTCTGATGGTCCAACACAGTGGACATGTTCTGATTAGTCCCTTAAAATACATTGGGGGTCATTTACTAAGGGCCCGATTCGCGGTTTCCCGACGTGTTACCCGAATATTTCCGATTTGCGCCGATTGTACCTGAATTGCCCCGGGATTTTGGCGCACGCGGTCGGATTGTGGCACATCGGCACCGGCATGCACGCGCCGGAAATCGGGGGGCGTGGTCGAATGAAAACCCGACGGATTCGGAAAAACCGCCGCATTTAAAAAAGGAAATTGTGTCGCGGAGCTTGCACTTACCTTCATCCAGGATAGGATCGTGAACTTCAGGGAACTTCGTGCATTTCAGGGAACTTCAGCGCAGCATCGCCACCTGGTGGACGTCGGAGGAGCTGCCTTGATGAATCCCGGCAGGACCCGAATCCACCGCAGAGAACGCGCTGCTGGATCGCGAACGGACCGGGTAAGTAAATCTGCCCCATTGTTTTGGACACTACTAGGTAAAATAAAATGTACTAATTCTACTGTTTTGTTATTTTGGTTTGTGAAAATAAGAGAAAAATGGAAAAAAAAATTTTTTAGCATTTGTAGTTCTCATCTAAGTAGAAAAGATAACACCCATCATCTGTTTGATCTCCTGGACAATCAGTAGCTTCAGATGTTCGTAAATGATGGACCTGATTGCTAAAGCTATTGCTTATATTAGCAGTCACACAAATGATGGACATGATGCCATCACTTATGGTCTAACAGATACAGAGGGGCACATTTACTAAGGGTCCGTGGACCACATTTTCGTCGGATTTCTGCTGTGCCGCATTTAACTTGGGTATTTGGCGCACGCAATCGGATCGTGCGACACAAATCGGGCCCGTGGCCATCGGACAACTCGACTGATTCAGACAACGCGCAGGATTTAACATTCAAAATTGTGTCGCAAGCCATGCACTTACATGCACCAGGAAGAAAAAATTGTATCCAGCGGACCTCAGCGGGGAGGCGACACATCTTAGTGTCTTTGTCGGACAACAAATTTTTTCTTTAAGATGATATCTACATAGACACTAGAACCTTCAAGCTGTGGGCCCTCATTAATATTTGACAAAAATGTTTTTTGCCCTAACTCATGGCCTGAAACCATGGAGGCCTGAAGGTCAACTAAGAGATTGGACCTTCAGGTTGTGTGCCCTTACTGAGAGACTGGAACCATAAAACGATGTGCCCTTACTGAGAGACTGGAACCCTCAGTCTCTAGGTCCTTGCTGAGAGAATGGGACCATTAAGCTCTGTGCCCTCAATGATAGATTGGAACCATCAAGCTGTGTGCCCTTACTGGGAGACTGGAACCATCAAACTCTGTGCCCTTATTCAGAGACCAGAACCAGCAAGCTGTGTGCCCTTACTCAGAGACCGGAACCATCAAGCTGTGTGCCCTTACTCTGAGACTGGAACAAACAAGGTTCCCTTACTGAAATTTTTGTACAAGGAAAAGGAATTCCATATCCAGCCGTGTCCAAGGCAACTTCAGCTTTATTTAGGCATAATGTTAAAATACAAGTGCGTTATTGGCCAACTTGTTTCAAACGGTAACCCCATTCTTAGTCATGACTGAAATACAATGCCCTCACTGAAATACAAAAAGCAAGCACTGAGCCCTGACACATAGGGGGTCATTTACTAAGGGCCCGATTTGCGTTTTTGCGTCGGGTTAACCGTTTTTTTCCGTTTTGCGCCGATTTTCCCTGTATTGCCCCAGGATTTTGGCGCACGCAATCGGATTGTGCCGCATCGGCGCCGGCATGCATGGGACGGAAATGGGGGGGCGTGGCCGTACGAAAACCTGACGGATTCGGAGAAACCACTGCATTAAAAAAAAAAGTGTCGCTGGACACGCGCTTACCTTCACCCAGCAATGGATCGTGCACTCTGGTGGACCTCGGCGGACTTCAGCGCAGCACCGTCACCTGGTGGACGTGGACTGCCTTAGTGAATCGCCAGAAGACCGAAATCCACCGCAGAGAACGTGCCGCTGGATCGCGAATGGACCGGGTAAGTAAATCTGCCCCATAGACTGGAACCATAAAATCACGTGCATGCACAAAGTGCCCTTATAGATAGACTGCAACCATCAAATTGTGTCTTTAATAAGCTTTGCCAAAAATGTACTCAATGTAACCACTAAGCTTTGTTCGTGGCACTGTAACCACTAAGCTTTGTTCGTGGCACTCTAACCACTAAGCGTTGTTCCTAGCACTGTAACCACTAAGTTTTGATCCAACACTCACTGTAACCACTAAGCTTTGTTCCTAGCACTGTAACCACTAAGCTTAATGACCTCTATATAGATAACACTGACCCATCATTACATCACTACTGATAATAGATGATGTCACAGCTTATCTCCTCCCCCTCCCTGTACAATGACCTCTATATAGATGACACTGACCCATCATTACATCACTACTGACAGTAGATGATGTCACAGCTTATCTCCTTCTCCTCCCTGTACAATGACCTCTATATAGATAACACTGACACCTCATTTAATTACTACTGACAATAGATGATGTCACAGCTTATCTCCTCTCCCTCCCTGTACGATGACCTCTATATAGATAACACTGACCCACCATTACATCACTACTGACAACAGATGTTATCACAGCTTATCCCCTTCCCCTCCTTGTACGATGACCTCTATATAGATAACACTGACCCATCATTACATCACTACTGATAATAGATGATGTCACAGCTTATCTCCTCCCCCTCCCTGTACAATGACCTCTATATAGATGACACTGACCCATCATTACATCACTACTGACAGTAGATGATGTCACAGCTTATCTCCTTCTCCTCCCTGTACAATGACCTCTACATAGATAACACTGACCCCACATTACATTACTACTGACAATAGATGATGTCACAGCTTATCTCCTCCCCTCCCTGTACAATGACCTCAATATAGATAACACTGACCCAACATTACATCACTACTGACAACAGATGTTATCACAGCTTATCCCCTTCCCCTCCTTTTACAATGACCTCTATATAGATAACACTGACCTATCATTACATCACTACTGACAACAGATGATGTCACAGCTTATCTCCTCCCCTTCCAGGTACGCCTACCTCCATAGATACACTGACCCATCATTACATCACTACGACATAGATGATGTCACAGCATCCCTCCCCCTCCTTTACAATGACCTCTATATAATAATACACTGACCCATCATTACATATCTACTGACAATAGATGATGTCATAGCTTACTCCTCCCCTCCCTGTACAATGACCTCTAATAGATAACACTGACCCAGTCATACATTACTACTGCATAATATGGTCAAAAAACCGCTATCTCCTTCCCCTTCCTGTTACAATGACCTCCATATAGATAACAACTGAGCCCATCATTACATCACATCTGACAATAGATGATGTCCACAGCTTATCTCCCCCCCTCCCCTGTCATAACCTCTATATATATATAACACTGACCCATCATACAGTACTACTGACAATAGATGATGTCACAGCTTATCTCCTCCCCTTCCCTGTACAATGACCTCCAAAGATAACACTGACCCACCATTACATCACTACTGACAATAATGATGTCACAGCTTATCTCCTTCCCCCGTCCCTGTACAGGACCTCTATAAGATAAAACACTACCCATCAACCTCACACAACAAAGATGATGTCACAGCTTAACTCCTCCCCTCCCTGTACAATGACCTCTATATAGATAACACTGACCCATCATTACATCACTTTCTGCACAATGACAAATGTTTAGATCAACCACTGACCCCTGCGCAAAGCATGCTTACAAAATTTTCCAGACCTTAGCAATTCTGACAATTGCCATGTAAGTATATCACTAAATTCTGTTACTAAAGCTCGGGAAGTTGTCTGCCCCCGTAATGTACAGAAATAGAAGGAAAAAAATGTATATCTATAATACTATAGTGGGAACTAATATATTTTTTAATCTGATTTTAATCAGTCAACACGCAAATTGGTGCACATTCACTTTATGTCATAATGGGTATTTAATGATATTAACTGTACAATGTGAGATTTCTTTTCTATATATGTATCTATACAGTAGATCCATAGGCAATAGAATGTCTATGCAGCTCCATACAATCTACTGTGTTCTACAAATTCAGAGCAAGTTTAAAAAAATGAAAATATATCTTCTTGTATCTAAATGTCTTAAGTAGGAATTTCCTCCGAATGACAAACACAGAGCGGCAAGGACAAGGTTAGTGTATAACTTCAGTTTTTCTATGTTTTCCCCAATAAATAGTGCATGTAATTTATAAATCGTTTATTTTTCACAGAGCATTTGTGTCTAGGCAGTTCCATAGCAACCCGGAGTAGAAATGTTGTACAGGGAATTCATAAAGATTTATCAACTAACCTTCACATCAGGTCAAAGCAGTACGTTGTAATGGTTTGTTTAGGTAAGAAACATCCTTAAAGGGAACCTGTGAATCCATAGCTGCTAAGTGCTGGGGAGGAGCTCCGAATTGGGGGTTAAACATATTTTTATTATCCATTTATTATTAGCAGCACATGGAAAATAAGAACTTTTATTCCAGTGCACAAAGGGCAGTATTTCATCCAAAATTGCATGATAGCTCCTCTCCTTTGCTCTGGGTGACATTTGTGTAAGTCAAACAGGAGAGAGACATCTACCACCAGGATGAAGGATTGTAAACCAAGTACACTGACATACTGGTATGTTCCCCCTTTGGCATGATTTAATCTTCTTTATGTTTCCTATGCCCTTAGTTTTAGGAAAAAAGGCTTTTCCAGGCTACATTAACACCTATTTACCCCAGGGCCCCACGGGCTCATTTGAATAATTTTAAAAGCCTTTAAAAAATAGGGCTTAAGAAGCTAAAATATGAGCTGTTCCTGCCAGAGGGGCCACACACAAGCATGTCAGTGTATTTGGTTTACAATCCATGTTCCTGGTGGTAAATGTCCTTTAAGTCAACATTTAGATCATGACACTTTTCCAGGTAAATAATCAGACTCCCACCAAACTTATATTAATGGTGTATCCTAATAATATAGTTCTGTTGAACACAATTAAATGGGTCGTTCTATCTGGGCAACCCCTTTTGGAATTAAAGATCCACCGATTGTCAGTTAACGTCAGTTGAGCTATTAGGAAACACATCTATGACCCCCATGTGCCTCTATGACATCCGAAGGATCACACTACATGTACACAAACTTGTTTCTGGTCGTATGTTGTTTCTATGGCAAACTCAAAGCCCTGTGTATTTGAATGGGGTCATATAGAACAGGTCTCATGTGTTGATGACTAGAGATGATCGGATCCATTGCATTTGAGTTCGGGTTTGGCATGGACATATTGCTGGATTGGCAGCCGATTGATTCCCATAGCCACTAGCCATGGCTGTGATTAATCAGGGAAGTTCCCCTTGGGACACCCCTGGCCAATAATAGCCATGACTAGTTGCTTTAGGAGTCAGTTTGCCTCAGCAAAATATGTTTGGGTCACACAGGCTGAAACCAAACATCAGGTCGGCTCATCTCTATTGATCACCTATGGGTCTGTTGATTGCAATATTGCAGTTGATCCTAGAGCACTGATCTAGAATATTACAGGCACAGGAACAGTCATAATACTATATAGCAGTGGTCCCCGTAGCTGTGAGCATAAATTTTCTTCAGGGACTGGTGGGTGGGGTGATGGGGTCTAGTTTTATAGCCAAAAATGTATGTGTGCATTCCCCACCATAACTTCCTGCGTTACCAACTTATATTGTTACTAAAGAAGCCCACCCCCACTTATATTGTCCCCTTTCCTGTAGCATGCCACTCTTCAATGTCCCCTTTCCTGAAGCATAACCCCCCTCAAATGTCAGCTTTTCTGGCAGCATGCCCCCCTCCAATGTCCCCTTTCTGGCAGCATGCCCCCATTCAAAATCCCATTTCCGGAATCATCACCCCATTCAATGTCCCCTTTCCTGTAGCATGCCAAACCTGCTTCCAGTGTCCTCTTTCAAATAGCAGTCACCCCTACTTCCACTGTCCCCTTTTCTGTAGTGGTCACAATGCTTCCAATGTCCCCTATTTCTGTAGCTGCCCCCCTGTTTCCAGTGTTCCCTTTCCTGTAGCCGTCACACTGCTTCCAATGTCCCATCTTCTATAGAATGCCATCTTCCAATGTCCCCTTTCCTGTAGCTGCCCCTCTCCAATGTCTCCTTTCTTGTAGCTGCCCCCCTTCAGTGTCCCCTTTACTAAGCAATGCCTCCTCCCATATGCCCTTTCCTGTAGCATGCCCCCCTCCTATATCCCCTTTCCTGTAGCTGGCCCCACCCTCTGAATCCAATGCCCAATCTCCCAGCCGAACTCTGTCAAAAAAACAAATCCAAAGCGCACATTCCCTGTTCCCCCACAGCAGTCTACACTTCCTTCACTTCTCTTCAGCATTATTGCATAGCTCTATTGTCCGCAGATGCGAAGACATTATCACTCATATCGGCAATAGAGCAGTGATTTAACACGGAAATGAAGTAAAGAAGAGAGGACTGCTGCTCTGGAACAGGGAAGGTGAGTATTGGATTTTTCTCTTTTTACAGAGACTGGCTAAAGCCCAGGACTAGGTGCTCCACGGCCTGGTTCTAGGTGCTCCATGGCGTGGGACTAGGTGCTCCACGGCCTGGTCTTGGGCCACAACCTGGTGGTTGGGGAACACTGCTATATAGTATTTCAAGCCAATAGGGAAAAAGGGAGAAGACATCTGCACATTCGGGTATACAAGCAGTAGAGATGATTGGACCTGATGGTCGCCTGACCTGCCGAAATTCCGCCACTACCAACTAGCCATGGCTATGGTTGGCCAAGGGGTGTTCCCCAGGTAAATGATAGCCAAGGCTCGCCCCTAAGCAATCAGCCATGACTAGATTGTCCAGGGGTTTCAATCAGGGAATATTTTTGGGTCAACCTGAACCTGACCAGCAGTCCTATGTAAAACATATAGATAATTATGATTGCACAATGAGACACACAGCATATTCACGAGCTCTGCATCCCAATCTTGTATTAACAATGTTTTCCACAGTACGTAGTTCTATACATTGTTGTATTTCTAGCTTCATCTGATATAACTGTGATCCAGAAACTGACTATGGTTCCCAGCCCTGCACCCTCCCAGTGGAAGGCAGAAGACCACAGAATGATGAATGCTGGTGAAATATCAAGTGCCAGGACAAGGGGTCATGTATTGAAGCGGGAAGGTGGTAAGCTCCAGAGACTCGCTGCATGTTAAAGTCTTCAGAATATAAAATAGCTGGAAAACACAGAGGTGGCATAAAAATTGCTGACTTTAATCATCTGGGCAAGTGTATATGTCTTTTTCCCTATTTTGATGTAGCAAATCATATTCCATGTTGTATGTTACCTAGATATTATCTCTAGCAAATATTTTATTACTGGCATAGTTCCTGTTCTCACTGTATCAAAAAAGTATATTTTTGTTTATGAAAGCACATAAACACAATAAAATGACAATACAAACATTTACATTTACAAGAAGAATTTGCAAAGTAAAATATATAAATAAATATAAATAAATGGAAAGATGCTCCATATTTTTTAAAGTGGCATATGTTGAGTATAACTCCATTTTTTATGCATTTTGTTGCTGAAATCAATAGTGCTGATAATAACAGTGTACTTTGTAATATACTTTATTGAAGAAAAATGCTTCTCTGTCATATTATTTCGCTTCTTTCTTCTACTGCGGTGAGCAGTACAAGTATTTCTGAAATCTGTTCTCAAGTTCATACACAGCAGACAGATAAAGAGTGGTGGTTAGGATGAATTAACAAAAAAATTAAATTATTATGGCTTGGAGGGGTTGTAAAAATAATTTACTTTTTACTCACCTATCCCGTACAGCGCCTGCCCAGTCTGGTGCAAAGACTAAAGGAGATCTGTAAAACTGGAACCCATAAGAAAATGGTGCAAATGTGTTTTTTTGTCAATTTTACTGCACTTGGTATTTTTGGGGGAATTTTTTGTTTGGATGAGGGGAGCAAAATACAAAAAAAGGTCATGGGTGGGAAGGGGTTAAAACAACTGCTGCCTCATGCAAGATAAGTCAGCACCTAATGTGACCAGGGTAATGTCATCTAAGGTCCTTTACCCAGTTAAGTTTGCAACATCTACCCCATGTATGTATCTGGTCACATGACAAAACAGCAGCCCACATGGACTTCTACTCCTCCCTGTGCCTCCATAGAGGCTTGTGTGATTTCATGTGATCAGATACATACATGGGGTAAACATCTACCAAGAGACTCCAGGTTTAGGACATGTCTGACTTGGCAGAGGTTTTAGCTTTAGTCTTTGCAAATTTTCTGCCAGACAAATGTAATGGGCAGGGGTTTTCACACCCCCCGCCCAACCTACTCCAACACTACTTTGGGTGTAACAGTAGATAAAGCTCATAAAGAGGCAGAAATTAGGCTTATAACATGCCTTCTATGTCAAATAACTGGCGTATAATGCATAGCAAAAGTCCCCTAATATATCTTAAACACATGATAAATATGATGCAATGTGTATACACTAGTTCTTTATGGTCAAGACAAGCCGTACTAAGTGTTTACAAGTAAACGTTATATAAACCTGCTCAGCTACTACCGCTCTAAACCCTGATGCTGACATCTTATTCAATGAATTGGGGTGCCACCTTTATGACTGCAAATAGCATGGGTGACTATACTAGTTACAAAAATCTACAAAGGTGTGGACCAGCATGACCACATCTCAATCCAAGCTTTGTCTGCTTATGCAATGATAACAAATCAGTGCCTTATCCTGTAGTATGCCATAAATGTCTAGGATGGGAATACCCCTTTAAGAATAAATGCTACACGCCCCTGTGAAATATCTCATCATCTATGGCCCGATTAATGTGAAATACTATGCGTTTATAGAGCAGCTCTGTCAGTACGTAGATTAGATTCACCAAGGCAGTACAATAGGTACATAGTGATTGTGCATAAGGAAAGCTCATTAGTTCTGTCTGGATAAAGGTCACACTCTGTTTTATCTGAAAAATCAGCGATGGCTTGTTATACAGTAAATATTTCCTCTGTACTTTTTCAGCTCCTATAAAATAGCAGTATATCTCATGTAATGAAATGTTTCTGTGGTGATCTGAGCTTTTGCAGAGAATAACCGCTGTAAATAGCCACTACTGTACGTGCTTACTACAGAGTAACTGGCATAGAGAAGAAGCCCATATAGTACATAAGAGATCTGGTGCAACTGTGCTCACAAAATGTTATTGTCATTTCACACACCTTCACTGCTGTGCAGTGTGCACTACAAGATTCAGCATCAACTGCAAAGGGGTTGGCAATTTTTCAGTAAATCTCTTCCATCAGAGCTTCAGCCTTTCGCTTTTCTCACCATGGTGCCCTCGCAATATATACACATTTTCCTGTTTTTCATTCAGTCTGTCCTAATGGCATCACCCACTGTGCCCCTTTCTCTCACAGTCAGAGGGGAAGGAGCAGCATTAATCATAATGTTCTACTTCAGCTCCTACTGCTCATCAATGTTCAGACATGTAGACAAAGATCCAAGGAGAGTTTGCAGAGAGCACAAAAGTAAGTAGCAAGAATGCTAAATCACCCGATGAACATTCAGGGATTATTATTAAGGCAGTAAAGGCACATAGGCAATTTATGAAAAAGAGTGGATCATATCTGGATCATAGAGGAGGAAATTATCCATAAACCTCATCAGTTACCTACATTTACATCATAGTCAGGGATTACAATGGAATAAAAAACATTTCTAGAAATTTCCATCATTACATTACTACAGACAAAAGATGATTTCACAGCTTATCTCGCCCTCCCTATACAATGATCTTTATATACATAATATTGTTGACCCATCATTACATCATACAGCACAGAGCTTATCTCCTCCCCTCCCTGTACAATGACCTCTATATAGATAACTCTGACCCATTATTACATCACTACAGACAATAGATGATGTCACAGCTCATCTGCTCCTCCCTGTACAATGACCTCTATACAGATAACACTGACCCATCATTACATCACCACTGACAATAGATGATGTCACAGCTTATCTCCTCCTCCCTGTACAATGACTTCTATATAGATAACACTGATCCATCATTACATCACTACTGATAATAGATGATATCACAGATTATCTCCTCCCACTCTTGTACAATGATCTCTATATAGATAACACTGACCTATCATTACATCACTACTGACAATAGATGATGTCACAGCTTATCTCCTTCCCCTCCCTGTACAATGACCTCTATATAGATAACACTGACACATCATTACATCACTACTGACAATAGATGATGTCACAGCTTATCTCCTCCTCCCTGTACAATGACCTCTATATAGATAACATTGACCCATCATTACATCACTACTGACAATAGATGATGTCGCTGGATTCAGCTTCCGGCCGGCCGTGGCCGGGCACGCCAATCCGTCCCTATACACAGCATTGTGTATGGGGGCCGGAAGGTTGTCGGGTTCGGCCGGAACTGAGTCCAGCGCTGCTCCGGCGGCCATGTTTGTTTACATGGCGCCCGGACCGGAGTGACAGCAGCGCTGGATACGGGAGGGCACCGGGAGGTAAGTACATCTTTATTTTTTTTAAGCAGCCCTGTCCCGGCCACTTTTAGCTTTTTTTCAAAAACTCGGACAACCCCTTTAAATACTGATTCAGGTGGATTGTAGGCAATACCTGATAAATAGTCAACTACGAGAAACCACAAACTCACATCCAAGGAATAACTCGCCTGTTCATTCCTGACCAGGTAAATATTTAGTAAATATACATGCACATGTTAATTAGAGATGGCCCTCTTTTTATTGATGGTCTGCGTATGATTGTGCACTGTGAATGTGTCACAAATTTAAAAAAAAAAAATTATTCATGTATCATAAAGAGAAGTACAAATATTGGAGGTCCTCAGAGTCAAAGTCATTACATAAGATGATGTAAAGTTTACTCTTCATGGAGAGAATGGGGCACATTTACTAAGGGTCCGTACTCCGCACTTTTGTCGGTTTTGCGATTATTTCCGTTTTGCGCCAAATTGCCCTGGGTTTTTGGCTTGCACGTGACAGAAATCGGGGGGCGTAGCCATCAGACAACCCGACGGATTGGGACAAACCGCGGAATTTAAAAAAGGAATTGTGTCGCAAGATCAAGCACTCACATGCACCAGGAAGAAGAAGGTGAACTCTTGCAGACCTCGGCGCAGAAGCGACAGATGCAGGAACTCGGGCGCACGATCTTAGTGAATCGCGGCAGACCCGCGATTCACCGCGGGTCTGCCGCGATTCAATGCACCGCGGGATTGTGACAGGACCGGGTAATTAAATCTGCCCCATTGTGTGCTAAAAACTGCATCAATATATCACACTAAGGCTAAATTCACACACACGTGTGCCTGCCATACCGCCGTGTGCCTGCCGTGTGCCCGATGTAGCGTCGTACCGTACCATCCCGTCTTACCGTACCGTCATACTGTACACGTCGGCGCCGGGGAGAGGAGGAGGGGATGAGCGCCGTTCACCCCTGTCCCTCTCCATAGAAATACACAGCATCCATTGTGCATGGGGGACGTATATATGCATTATATACGTCAGCTGTATATACGTCCCCCATACGTTCATGTGAATGCAGCTGCATACATTTGATAATGGGGGTTTTGCCGTTTTACTTTGTCACAAAAAATGACATTGTGCCAGTCTTGGGATGTAAATCTCAACCAAAGCTCATGACTTTATAATGGCTTTACTGACATCAATATATGGCTAATCATTATGATTTAGGTTGATGCTCAATAGAAGAACATACGCAAGAGAAGGAGTACAGACAGTTCCAGGACACCGATCATCTATAATATCTGAAAGAGCTGTCTAACATTGTGAAGACCTCTCTCCTGCAGCCAAAACATCTCAACCCTTCGAGACATGGACTCTCAAAAGGTGGCCTGTGGTATCTAGCAAAAGTATCTACAAGTTCTTGGGTGTGCTTGGTCTGCAACAATATTATCTACATTCATATAAGAGCTTCCCAAAACATTGCCTAAAGTATTAAAAAAGGTTGCAGTCATCTGAAGTCATCCATTCACCAAGAATATACCTGACCATTATACCTGGCCATTCCATGATTCCGATTTATCCAATTTATCAATTGCAAGCACTTTCTTCTATATGCTCCATGTCCAGTTTTCTGCGGTAGACTAGGGTCGGGATTTAGGAAGTTCTATTTATTTCTATTTATGGAGAGTTTGCCGATTAAGGCAGCCATTTAGGCGTGTGGTGACTTATAGCCATGGACGCTATGGGATTCTGATTAATTATCCAAATAAATATACTGGATTGGTTTTAACCCTTCATCATGCCATACGGCCTCTTGTAGGTCATTCTTGATGTCAAGGGAGCTGCCTTACAAGGTAGCTATAAGAGGCATGGTTTTCCAGTGGGAGACTAGGATTTTTAAAGTTACTCAGATCCTTACACGTGTTTCCTGCTTCTTAAAACTTTCCCCTTAATGCTTAATGTATCTTACCCTTGTACATGTACCAACCTAATAAAATGTTCAATGTTACCCATTTACTTGGTTTTAACGCCACAGATGATCAGTATATTGTAAGGGCATGGTGATAGTACTCAGAACCTGATTTTTAGCTACAGTAGGTTTCTTAGCTTTCCTTAAACCAGGACAATAAGTCCGTCACTGCTGAGCTCTGATCAAAGTATAGAGGCTTCTGAGGACCCTCAGGCACTTACAGTATATGCCCCTTTTGCCCAGCTATTAAAATTGTTCTTTGAACATAATTTCTATGATTCTTATTGGCCAACCCAATAGTTAAGACCAGATTTGCTTAACTGTATTTCACTAGACATCCAACTGAATAATTTGACTTTTATTCCAACCACATACAACCCATGAATATGTGACATTGTGTATGGTTTTTATTCATAGTTTTGGGATCTATCTTCTTGTAAATGAAGACATCAAACCGTTCCTTAATATACAGAGATAATAGGCACGTCCCTTTATATAACTATTAGGAGCGCCCTACAAAACGTAAAAACAATAAACAATTTTTAGTAGTAAATTGTCTTTTCCATTTGTCATCAATGTCAAGCCTTTAATTTAATTAAGTCTATGAGACAATGGCGCCTCCTCAGGGGAGCGATCTGTCAATCTGTCCTGTCCTCACATCCCCTTCTCTTGTCAAACATCAGTTCATGACCTGTTTATAAACCACATATGCTACATAGCTCGATTAGATGCTATGGAGATGTCTTCAAGAGATTGATAAAGTGGATGCATTTTTTTCGAGAAGATGTCCCAGGTACAACCATCTTTTATAACTCCCATTATGTTCTTGGATAATACGGATCTTTATTGAGTTTTCTATAAATTGATTAAACACACAGTTAAAATGCTTGCCCCCTTTCAGATTCAAGGTTGGTTGAGAAGTACTTTAATAAGTTGGTATTGCAAGATGATAAAACAACGAGGTAAAGAGTACTCACCATTTTATCACACAACATATCTCCTTTCATCATTAAGTATGACATCATCACTCAATCAGTATGACATCACTCAATCAGTATGACATCATCAGCATCTCTGCAATTATCTGAGGTTCTGTATGTCAGTTTTAACACTTACTACAACTTCAGACCCACCGTATTATCTTTGTCTGTATTGGTTTGCAGTCATTTCACAAATTCTGTTACTACAGTGAATCTTGCTGTTGCTAATGGGGACCTTGTGGGAAGCCCTGTTGCCTGCAGCTCTGAATTTCTAGGTCTGAATCCCAACAAGGTCAATATCCACAAAGTTTGTATATTTCCTCCCACACTGCAAAAACTTACTGTACTGTTAGGTTAATTGGCTTACTAAGACAATGTCCCTAGTGTATATGTTTGATATAAGAAGCCACACAGGGATAGACGATGAGGAACTGACATGAATGTTGATGATCTCTGTAGAATATGTAGGTTCTATATAACTTATAATGAATGGATACAGTTACTTTGGTATAATATGTACATAAGATTTATCAGAAGAATGACAGACAGTCTTACATTGCACCAGATGTATCTGATGTGTTTTAGTTTAAAACTGTCTAATCTAACTTCACGCCTCGTATTTGTTGGCTTAGTTTCAGACAGAAAAATACGGCACAATTTTGTCGTACTTGCATATGTTTTCGATGCATACTGTCTTCCTTTAGGGAAGTATGCAAAAACGTTTTCCAAGGTGTTAAATGGAAAACAATGCCTCATTTTGCTACCTTGAAAGGCAGCCCCCATAACACCAAGTATGACCCACAAGATGCAAATAAATATACTGGTTTGGTGTGGGATTAAGCCAAACCAGTCTATCTATTCCAGAAGGAACAGATTCCCAACTGTAGACAGCGCTGTTTCGACCTGGTTGGGTCTCCTCAGTACAGTGTAGGGAACTGGATTGGCTGTGTGAGAGGCTATTCACTAGGGTCTCTAGTGGAGCATCTATGGCTTTAAGTCTCCACATGCCTTTAAGGTGGCCTTGATTGGCAAACTCTCCATAAGGAGAACACCTACTGTCTTCCTTTAGCAAATGCTCATCTGTATCCAGGAATTCTTGCATTGGCTCCCAAAACTCCACACCTTGCTCCTTAATGTACATCGGCACCAAGTGTGTACTCTATTGTACTGTATATTTATAACATACTTCAGAATTTTTAATTGGTTTAGTATATAGTTTAGATGATTTTGTATCAAATTCCTTCTAATGAGAAGGTATTGTTTAGGGTCTTGAAAGTCTTCTGTCTAAATCCATCTAAAGCCACCTGTGATGTTGGGTAGTATAGATATAAATGGGCCATCTTGTAACACATGGTCAGTTTTCATAACAATGACCTCTTCTGAGCAGTTGCTTTGCCAACCACCGCTTGGCCTCTAATTGAGCAACAATTAAAAACCAAGACAGAAACCAACGCATTTCACCTGTAAGTTTTCCATCGAATTAATTACTTAGGCTTTTGCATTCTGCAATTAATCCCACATCACCTTTACGTGTCATCAGGGCCATACATTACATTGTTTCATGCCCAGCGTAGTGGTTATGTTGGTTATAATTTGCATAAATCATTAATCAACTGAATTGCGCTCTGCCCTCTAAATGCCAACCAAGTCCCTGATCTTGGTCTCATTTGCAATTGCAATATTTAAAGTCCTTATATTCCCAATTGTGAGTGATATAGAAACTTGATAACAATCTAGATGTCTAAGGAATAGGACTCTAAGACTAGAAGTTGGCCTCGGTTGTCTGGAACAATGACAAGCTCAATAGACTTGTAAGTGGAAGAACACTTATTCGAAATGCTGGAGTCTACAGAGGAGAAAACCTCACTCCATTGCACTTCACATCTATATAGATGCTTTTTTTTCTATTCCACAGAGAACTATTCACACCACACATTTCCCTCTACTCTCCACTGAATCCCCTGAATGGTAACAGAATAAGAAGAAAAGGCATTTATCAAAATGTCTACAAAGGAAAAGATTCCCGGAGGAAAAGGATCAAGAATCTGAAGGGAAAATCAATGGATCTATTTTAATTGATGTGGGATGAGGAAAAACACCATCTACATAATCTGCACCTGCAACACCATAAATTGTTCCATATGACTTTATTAGAAAGTTCTTTGGGTAATTTCCAGGTTGCTAATTACTAGTTAGCTGATTATATGATGGCTGCAGCACCATCCGGTATTCACTGGACCATGCGTTGATCTGGTGTGATCACATGTATCTCAATAAAGATTGTCCATTCCTATAGAGGCCGATACATCAGCTCTTTGATACATATACCACCATAGACAGGCAGATTTAGCCACGATCAAACGAACCTTCTCCCATCTGAATGTTCCAGTTTAAGCTGCCTACAGGCACAGATAAAGATGGGAATGATTTCTTTCACTCAACTATCATTTTGATTGATTTAACACTTGCATCGCCCTAGATGGGAAATTATCGACCAATTATTGTCAATGATTGAAATTGAAGGCAATACCGACCAGAGATCAAGGAGGAATCATTTTGGCAAAGTGAATAATTCCAGTTTTGCTGATCATAACAGATCATTGTGCCCATCCTGGATACTGGGAATATCAGTGGGAATGCTGGTTGTCAGTTGGATCTGCCTTTCTTTCCAGATAAATAGATAGATGATAGATACAGATCGATAATATATATGATTAAGAATCGTTGAGGAAAGTCAGACCCTTTCATCTCCATCTGCTATCATGTGGTTGAGATTAGCATAATGAATCAGAGGGAACAGAGAAGTTAAAAATATGTTATGTTTTCACACAGATGCTGACATGATCTGAATGTTGAGATGATGGGAAAAACGGGCTTTTATCCCAAACTGTCATCCCGCCCACTGCCCACACAATCTGCCCCTGTCTCCATATCCCTGGGTGCCAGTTACTTGTGCATTGTAGTTCTCCTCCGGTGCCTCGGCTGTGTTATTGTCCATGGCACCTGCACTAGTCCCCTGGCCTTCATACTGATGACAACATCCCCCGAGCTGTTCTGTTCCACTTACTCATCCCTGCTGTCCCCTGTGCTCCACTTTGTCACCCTGTCTCTCTCCCACCGGAGATCATCAAATGGGTAACCTAGAAAATAGGGGCAATATTCCTACATGAACATATGTCCATGCGAGGAGAGACTTCTCTATCCTCGACACGGCTTCTTAAATCCTTTATTGAGAATTAAGCCATAGTGACAGTGTTAGCCCCATGGTAGAAAAGAACAGCTCAGTGCACACAGTCAACAAGAAGAATGAGTTTAACCTAAATCCGCGCACAGCCATCCACAGAGCAGGTGCTTACTACACTTTCCCTCTCCAAGATTAGACGTAGCTAGAGCCAGATTCCAAGATACCTAGAAGATTCACTTCATCTGATAATTTAAGGATTGTCGCTGTGATTTGGGCAGCAAGTGAGTGGGTGGTGGATTGCTTGTATGACAGGTTGGTGATATACACTGGACCTGTGTACACATGGCTGCAGCTCACTGTTATTGTCACCTAATGTCCATGTCTATGTCTACAGAGATCCAACATGCAATATTCTTTCATGTTTTTCGATCTAACGCCCCATTAATATTGATCTGGGTGTCTCCTGCCTAGCAGGTGTGAAGTTAACCCTAGCCATGATGTTTATAGGTCAGGGGTGAGTCGAAGAGTTGTGAGGGCATCAACAATTGCAAGCTTTAGATTGTCATGACATAGACTGACCGGTCAAGAGCGACATACCTTGACATGTTTTCCCTCTGAGGTCTGTGAGCTTTTTCCAGTCCAAGTTTAGTGAATATCCCTACAAGGACCATTACAGCTACTACTCCACATATGATGTAGACAATCAAATTAGTTTTATCCCTAGTGGGGTCGTGCAGGGGGTCATCAATCTTTGGGGGTGTCTTTCCCGGTTGCAGCCAGATGGGTCTATCATAGTTTGTGCAGACACTTTGATCCAGTTTAGCTTGTTTGAACTTGCAGCAGTATCTGAAGCCACAAGTACCACAACAGTAGAGAAAATCCCCTGAACTGCAATTAAACGGAGGGTCCCATTGCCCCATGACATCAAAATACCCCCTGCAACCCTCAGCAGTCTGAGGAGGCTCTGAAGACTCTAGATCTCCATGGTTAGACAGGTTGACATCTGATACCACTTCAGTGCTCCCAAAGTGAGGTCCGCTCTTCCCCTGGGTGCCACACAGCAAAGTAAAGAGATCCACTAGGAAGTAATATAATATTGCCCTGAATCCTTTCATGATAAGTAGCTGCCTTAGTTTAACTTGATATGGAAGATCCAAAGTGACAAATAAGAAAAAACCATGAGAAGGAGAAGTCAGGAGGTCTCAGCCCATCGGACCAGGTCCATACTCAGTGCTCAGTACGGCGTGTGTGCAGTTCCCACCTGGAAGGTGTGCTGATGAGGATGATGGTGGTGGTAGTGATGCTCTGCTATGTTGCAGTAAGCTCTGCTCTGCACTTGTGGAATCGAGGAAAGCAGAGGGGATTCTGCTTTGTTAGAGTAGTGTAAAAAAGAGAGAGAGGAAAGGGGGGAGGAGGAGGACGCAGGGGGAGGAATAGATATAGGAGGAGTGGAGACTGAGGGAGGGATGACATGGGTCTTGAGTAAGGAGGGAATGAGGGAAAGAGATGAGGAGGGATGGGATTAAGTGAATGCAAGGTGAGCGGCAGCTCCTGAGGATTCATCCTCATGTACACAAACAAATAATGGGAACAAAGTTTACCATTCTCCATCACAGCTGAGAGTCTGCGCAGCCATCACACCACTACACAAAGACAACTGTAGTAAATGGAGATGGATATGATGGGAAGATCACCGCTACATAATATATAGCACAAGTATACAAGAATATAAGGAACCTTTACTACTGATCATAGGCGGTGGGGTTAGTCCTGACCCCTGACTCACTGACGTAGCTGTAAAAGGAGGAGTAGAAGTGTATATATATATATATATATATATATATATATATATATATATATATATATATACAGGTCTAATATGAAAACCCAATGACTAATGTAAAGAATAGCAGGGCCACCTATTTATGGTACCATGTAAAATTTATGTACCTGAGGATACAGCATCACGGTCAGGACTATGTATACAACTACAACAGGTCTACAATATCATTAGAGATATGGCATAGATCTTGCATCAGCATCTGCTGGGACCTGTGGTTCTATACAGGTATGGTAAATCTCTTACTGGCACAGGTTGTAGATCCAGAACTAGCCAAGATGAACGCACAGAGCTGCTACAGTTTATAGGTCATTTTATGTGGTGAAGCTTTCACTCAATAGATAGGGCAGCAAGTTGGTTTAGTGGTTAGCATTACAGCCGTGCAGCGCTGAGGTCCTGGGTTCAAGTCCCAGGGTCAACATTTGCAAAGAGTTTGTATGTTTGCGTGGGTTTCTCCCACATTCCAAAACATACTGGTAGGTTGATTCAATTGTGAGCCCCATTGGGGCAGGGACCGATTTGGCAAAAACTCCTGCTATATAAAAAAAGGAATTGTTATTATTGTCAGCGTCTATACCTCCTCATATCAGGGTCTATTACTTATGCATGTGCTTCAGAAGAGGAATGTTTGGAAACAGGTTGTGGAGATCTTCTCCTTAAAGGGACATTGTCACCCCATTAAACTACTTGTTCCAGCAAGTAGGGTATAAAATGTCCTTTCTAAAATTCTCTATATTATGTGAAATCTCACCTGTTTACCTCGAAACAATCTCCACCAAACTAATATGAAAAGCAGCAGAGTAGAGTCATATTTTGCTTGAGATGAGTCAAGTTTAAATGCTGCAGTCAATTCAGCTTCCCCATCTTTTGTTTGTTATTACCTAAATACATGTTTTAGGTATCATATTAAAGATACAAATCTCATCTTTCAGAGTCCATTAGGCTTGTGGATTCGTGAGCTTCACAACTAGATATTCAGGCAATTAAAGAAATATGCGGGATCTGATCTTTATCTCTTGTCAACTATGTCTATGTTTTTAACTATCTGTATCTCTCGTTTTGTAGCTAACACAAGCACAATACTGATGTGATCTGAAAGAAGAGATTTTAATTTAATATGACACCAGGTACTATGGAACCAAAGCCAGGAGTGACTAAAATGAGACTTCCCCTGTGCCTCTAAATATGACTCATCTCAAGGAAAAATTTGACTCTTCTCTGCTCACAGTTAAACGGGTGAGATGAATTCTATAAAGCATATTAAGGGGGCTAGTAGTTTAATGGGATAAAATCTGATGACAGTGTCCCTTAATCTACTACTCCTTAAACTACTACTAGCATGTTTGGGAAAGAGCCATTGCAAACAATTGGAGTTTGCTGCAGATGACAGTCCTGGGAAGCAGTGGTAGTGGTTGGATATTAGTCATGTAAATATTATTAGCCCTTTGACAGCCGCTTGGCCGGTGCCCACTGGTGAGATACCAGCTGTGAGGTTCATGCACAACAAGGAGGGTTCACACCATCACAGGCAGAGCTGATCATTTTCAATAAACAGGCAATTTCCAGCAACAAAAACACAATTCTTATTCCAATGAGAATAAAAATATCCACATAGATACATGTGATTCACCAGCCAGTGTTTCATCATTTCTAAATTTAACCTGAAGAATGGAAGGAAAATGGGAGAAAATCTGTTATAAGAGTGACTCGGGGAACAGATTCTATTTTTCTCTAATTTGGGAAAGACATAAGGACAGCCCAGTTTATTTTAGGAGTGGAGGAGGCCTGATTAAACAAAATAAAGATGGAGCAGGATGCTGGGAGCAGCGTTACCGGAGGCACCTTGTCATATCACAGCAATGTTAAGCAATATCTGCATGCAGCAGGGGGTTTACAATTGGTGGCATGAATGAGGACAGTGATCCCCTAGGCTTGTGTCAGTTTTTATCATTTAGTTTACTTTATGTCAAATTGGGAGACTTTACATCAATAGTTTTAACCCATGCTGACACAGAGCCGGTTTCGGCACTGATATGTCAATGGGGGCTATGGGAGCTATGAGAGCTATGAAAGGTTTTTTTTTTTTGGAAGAAGTTTGAAGACTGTTGGTGGTCTAATACTGTAAAAAAAAAGAAGATCTTAAAATAATACACAAATGGAAATGACAGTTTACAGAATTGTGCCCAAAAATTGCTATGAAAATTCAACAGTATAATATAGGCATATTTGTCAATGATCAATAACCATTCAAAAAATGATGCGTAAAGCAGTAAAAATGAATGTAAAGACTCAAAAATGTGTAATCAGAGAAAAACGCCTTACTGCGCGCTTATCAAGTTCCTTTCCTCCTCCCCAATGCGTGCAGTCAGCAGCCCCTGCTACTGGAATCTAGTGGGAGAGGGTCAGGTTCCTGGGAGAGGAGAAGAAAGAATCGGTTTATAATCAAATTTAGAAACAATTAGAAAAAAAACATGCAAAAGATTATCAAAGCTGCCCAGTTAGCACAAGAAATATTATACAATTTATTTATCAAAACGACCGTCTCACATTAGGAAAAAGGATTTTAACAGCACAGAACAGGTACATAAATTTAAAAAAATTTTAAAAACACAAAATTAATCAGAGTCTCCGCAGCAGTGGGGATTCAATTGCTGGGACCCCCACTGATCACCAGAAAAGACCCCCACTGATCACCAGAACTCAGGTCCCTGACTAATTGATGGAATGACAGGTTGAACATGTGTCCCGCTGATCCAATCAATACTGCCGGAATGTCAGAAATTGCTGAGCACAACCTTCTTGTGATCAGTAAGGGTCCATTGTTGTGATTGGTGGAGATCCCAGCAGTTGGTGCCACATTGGGATTAGAGCCAAACTTAGTACAAGTATTGGGGAACATAAACATTTTTAAATAACGGGTATTCTAATAAATGGGGAGGGGTATAGCATCACCCACAAGTAATGTATCAATTGCTTAGCCACCATGTTGACCCATAATTATATGTACATTATTAATACATAATTATATGTAAATTTTTTCATACCTTGTTTTCAGTGTGTGATTGCAAATTCAAAACAGTAACTTCTAAAATGTGAAATAAACTACCCCAAATAAAACTAAAGATACACTAGAGATCAAATAAAGAGAACAACACACAATTCCCTAAGGTCACGGTCATTGTCTAGTCCTATATGTATATATCCTACCATGAGTAAAATAGCAGTATTTTAAGTTTATTTTATAAATTCTATATATTTTAAAGCACAGAATAATAATGTAAATGAGACAATTGTAAGAGAACTATGATCAAAATTAGAGAAGACTTTCAGATATCTGCAAGTTATTGGTATTAATCTGGCACCTGGTACAGGCAGTCCCTGGGTTACGTACAAGATAGGTTCCGGAGGTTTGTTCTTAAGTTGAATTTGTATGTAAGTCGAAACTGTATATTTTGTAATTGTAGATCCAAACCAAAAATTTTTTTGCCCCAGTGACAATTAGAGTTTAAAAATTTTTTGCTGTATTGGGACCAAGGATTATCAATAAAGCTTCATTACAGACACCTTACAGCTGATCATTGCAGTCTGGGACTATAGCAAAGCATCCAGAGAGCTTCACCAGAGGTCACATGGTGCAGAGTTGTCCATTGGTAACTATGGGTCGTCTGTAAGTCGGGTGTCCTTAAGTAGGGGACCGCCTGTACTAATTTCCTTAATTATCTGACAAGCCCTATTTAACTGACACCCAGCTTTTCACTTACTTTGCAAAATGTTTGTGCCGTTACAAAGTGACTGAAACCCTCTGGAAGCAGGTTGTCCATATAAAGGCCAAATTGTTGATCAGCCACATAGCAAGAGAAGTTGGTTGTTCCAGGTATATGATTTCTAGAATATTCATTGTTACAACATACAAACTCATTCAAGTTCCCCAAGAAGGCCTTGAAAGACAAATGGAAGAGAGGACAGGGTAATGCGTACCGTCTCCATTGACAATCGTTTCAACACTGCAGCTGGAATTGCTCGCCAGTTCAGCACTGAACAGGGCAAGGATCTGTCTCGTCATACAGTGTCTCAATGTTTAAGAGCATTTAGACTGAAAGCCCATTCTGCATTGACCAAATCTCTCAATAACTCTAAGAATCAAATGTCTAGACTAACCTTTGCTGAGGAGCATATTGTGTGGAATGGGGAGAAGTGCTCCACAGTTCATTTAGTGATGAAAGCTAGTTTAATTTATATGGATCTGATGGGAAATATTATCTTCATTGACAAACTGGGGAAAGACTAAACCCAAAGTGTGTAAGGAAGTCAATGAAAGGTGGTGGAGGAAGTATCATGGTTTGGAGTATGTTTTTTTTGCAGCAAGAGTTGAACAACAATACTTAGTTCCTTTCCTTGCATTCTCTTCACTCCACTAGCATTTTTCATGCAGAGCAGTGCCCCCTTTCCCACACAGACAAGTAGGTAAAGCAGGGTCAGTGTTAGGGGGCAGCAGACTGGGTATTTGTCCCTGTATCCCTGCATATGGACTTGTAGGTAGATGATTTATTGCTCCTTTAATACCCCTTGGCTGAATGCCCGGCTGAAGATGCTTATCTGTCTTGTTATCTATCTCCTATGAATTGTCTATTTCCTATCTACACTCACCGGCCACTTTATTAGGTACACCATGCTAGTAACGGGTTGGACCCCCCTTTTGACTTCAGAACTGCCTCAATTCTTCGTGGCATAGATTCAACAAGGTGCTGGAAGCATTCCTCAGAGATTTTGGTCGATATTGACATGATGGCATCACACAGTTGCCGCAGATTTGTCGGCTGCACATCCATGATGCGAATCTCCCATTCCACCACATCCCAAAGATGCTCTATTGGATTGAGATCTGGTGACTGTGGAGGCCATTTGAGTACAGTGAACTCATTGTCATGTTCAAGAAACCAGTCTGAGATGATTCCAGCTTTATGACATGGCACATTATCCTGCTGAAAGTAGCCATCAGATGTTGGGTACATTGTGGTCATAAAGGGATGGACATGGTCAGCAACAATACTCAGGTAGGCTGTGGTGTTGCAATGATGCTCAATTGGTACCAAGGGGCCCAAAAAGTTCCAAGAAAATATTCCCCACACCATGACACCACCACCACCAGCCTGAACCGTTGATACAAGGCAGGATAGATCCATGCTTTCATGTTGTTGACGCCAAATTCTGACCCTACCATCCGAATGTCACAGCAGAAATCGAGACTCATCAGACCAGGCAACGTTTTTCCAATCTTCTACTGTCCAATTTCGATGAGCTTGTGCAAATTGTAGCCTCAGTTTCCTGTTCTTAGCTGAAAGGAGTGGCACCCGGTGTGGTCTTCTGCTGCTGTAGCCCATCTGTCTCAAAGTTCGACGTACTGTGCGTTCAGAGATGCTCTTCTGCCTACCTTGGTTGTAATGGGTGACGACTTGAGTCACTGTTGCCTTTCAATCAGCTCGAACCAGTCTGCCCATTCTCCTCTGACCTCTGGCATCAACAAGGCATTTCCACCCACAGAACTGCCGCTCACTGGATGTTTTTCGGACCATTCTCTATAAACCCTAGAGATGGTTGTGCGCGAAAATCCCAGGAGATCAGCAGTTTCTGAAATACTCAGACCAGTCCTTCTGGCACCAACAACCATGCCACGTTCAAAGGCACTCAAATCACCTTTCTTCCCCATACTGATGCTCAAATCACCTTTCTTCCCCATACTGATGCTCGGTTTGAACTGCAGGAGATTGTCTTGACCATGTCTACATGCCTAAATGCACTGAGTTGCCGCCATGTGATTGGCTGATTAGAAATTAAGCCTTAACGAGCAGTTGGACAGGTGTACCTAATAAAGTGGCCGGTGAGTGTATATTTCTGTCTATCTAACCATTTATCCATCTTGCTATTTGTCTATTTATCTATCTACTGTATATATCTTCTATCACCTATCTATTATATCTATGTGTATATATCTCCTATCTAGCTATCTATCCATCCATCTGTCAATCAATCTTCTATCTCTCTTCTACTGTATCTATTTCTCATATCTATCTATCTATCTATCAATCTATGCCCTATCTATCTATCTATCTATCTATCTATCTATCTATCCTCTATCTATCTTTCTATCTATCTATCTATCTATCTATCTATCTATCTATCGCCTATCATCTAACTATCTATATATAATCTACTTTATATTTATGCATCAATAAATCTATATAATCATGGGTGCACCTGCCATGAGGCGAGTTGAGAATTTAGCCTCTGGGCGGCATGTCTCCTGCTGGAGGAGGGGGCGGAATTTTGCAGGCTGCCAGGCTGCTTCGCTACTACTAACAATAGTACTTGCATCATTCAGTATGCTGTATGCATTTTATACTACATGGCGGTACGCTGTAACTATTTTGTACTACATGGCGGTACGCTGTATCTATCGTGTACTACATGGCAGTATGCTGTGTCTATTGTGTACTACATGGCGGTATGCTGTATCTATTGTGTACTACATGGCGGTACATTGTATCTATTTTGTACTACATTTCTCTTAATTCAGACCTGACAATAATTTTTAAGATTTTTTTTTTCTCTCCATTATTAGAGTCCACTTTTAGCCATCCTGGCCATTGATTTGAATGGTTCTCAGTTTTTGGCCGCTCTGACTGGCTATCATTCTGAAGCAGTATATTGTTGTCTTCTAAGTGCATACGATATGACGACAGTACTTCAATCTCTGTTTCACATATAAATTGTACAAACAATATTGATTCAGTCTTGGCTGCAATTTACAAAGCCAAGAAGTGCTCTCAGTACCGTAACAACAGAACCTTGTATTTCTATTCCCCAAGACATATGATGAGAACGCTCCTCTACAGCTTTGTATAGTGGGTTGTTATACATGTCATTCTTTTGTAAATGCAAGCTATGTGACTTTCTCATGTACTTTTGTGTTTCAATTTTATGCAATCTTTTCTTGGTTTGCTTGACATCAGTGAATGGAAATATTTTTTTGTTTTCATGCACCCCAATATATCAGAGTCATATAACATATATCAATATCTGTCACACAGCTAGAAATTGTGACTACTCCCCTCCCTTCAGCGGTTGGGCCTGAGATACCTGAGAGCCAATGTAGCACTGAAAAATTATTTTGAAATATATGGGAGCATTTATCAGGACTTGTATGCCAAAATAATCATAATTTCAAACCACCAGTAATTGAGATTATTTTTCCCTTCACTTCACCTCCATGCCAAGAGGGCATGGAAAGGCATGAAGGTGGGCGTGGCCAGTTAAAGAGCGGGTTTGAGTGGGGTATTGCTGTCCAGCACCTGTTCACTCGCTTTAGTGTGCAAATGTTTACCATTGAAAGTTTGAAAGCCACAAATATACACAAGGCCCTGTGCAACATCCACCACCAGGGCCTAGCCATTTCTTGGAGGCAGTGGCTGGCGGTTGTGGCCTGGGCACGCTGTCGTCACGGTGCTTGGTATGGGAACCGGAGGGCTGTCCTACAGCCTGGCAGGTCTCCAGCAGGTGGTGTGTGCAAGAAAATGTAGAGAGGGAGAGGCTGATGTACTGAATCTCCCTGGGGCAACCCTTTAGTGTCTGTAGTATATGTCCCTGAGTAGTGGATGGGGAAGCCCTTGATGGTACATCCATATACAGGGACCAGACGGAGGCAATGTTGTGCAAAAGTAACTCACGGTTCTTTATTGAAACAACTGCAGGCAACGGGCCAAACGATTTCAGAACAGATGTCGGATTATTGGAGAAGTCCCCATTACTGGAGTGGTCATGGAGAGTGATCCTCAGGAATAGATTCACAAGCCTGGTTGTAGGTACAGGCTGGGAGGTAGCTGCAATACTGGAAGCTGCAGCTTTGTCCTGGGTGTTCTATGTGTCGGTGCTAATGGTGCACTGACACTCTGTCTCTAGTCACTCAGTGAGTGTTCTGGAGGACTTCCAGCTTCCAGCTTCCAGATTGGAACATCATTGGATAACAAGAATTACATCGTTTTTAACCCTTGCCTGTCCAGGCAGAATCTACCACTGCTAATTGACTCTAATAGACTGTATTACCCTAAAAGTGAGCTGATCAGACTCCTCTAGAGGGATAATACAGATGGAGGGCCTCATTCACAAGCTCTCCCTTGCCTACACATTGGCAGGGGTGCTGCACCTGCCTGATCTAAGTATCCGCTGCAACTGGGGAAAAGCAGGTCTTCCATCATATACTGGCATTCAGTAAATTTCCTCCTATTAACCGATATATATTAAAGAGGTATTTCGGGAATATGAATGTCTGATACAAAAACCTATAATGCTATAAATACATGAATATAACAAAACTCAATGTCATTGTCAAAAAAGGAGCATAAATAGTTTGCTTTTATGATTCACAAAATGTTAGTCTTTTTAAAGTAGGAGGAGTTATTACCAAGATGGCCACCACTGGTAACTACAAGTCCCATGATCCTTTTGTTCTCAGTAACCCCTCCTACCTCTTATGCTTTGCTCCCAGTGATGATGTAACAGACTGTCCTGCTCTGTTACCAAAGTAATGACGTGTAACTGTCATCCCTGCACATTACCCCACATCATATATTGGTCAGTGAAAGGCTGACGACACAAGCACGAGTGCTGCAAACAACGGATGTCTGGTCCGTTTTTTGCGGTCATTGTTTAATACATTGCTATAGTCTGTTAGCTGTATTTGTAGATCTGCAAAAAAAAACAGAAGGCTGGCAAATGATGTCACTAGCGTGTTTCAACCTCAGAAGGGTCAAATAATTGTGCTAAATAGCAGCTGATCCACAAACTTCACCCACAAGTGGAATATAACTGTGTGACATCTGTATTTTTCACATTCCCATAGACCTCTATGGGAAGACACGAGCCACAAACAGTTTTCCACAAAGGAGTTTTCCAAAGCCTCCATACGGATCCTTTAAAAACACATTGGGGCAGACGTTTTATCGTATCTGCGCCATAAAAGTGTCGGGAATAAGTTGGTGCCAGAAACAATAGTTTTTTCAGATTATCGTGACTCGTCCGTCCTTTTTTGGCGCAAGTAGGCGTGGCCTATATTTTTAGGCGCAAATATTGGTGTAAAACAGTCCAGGAAAAAAATGGTCTGAAATCAAGATTTAAAAAAATTTAAAAAAGGCGCAGTCCATGTAAGATTTTGGCTAAATCTAATCTTCACTAAAGATTCTCTGCCTTTTTAAAGCATTTGCATTACAACACAATTGTGTGTTATAACTTACCTTGCACCCTTACAAAAACATCTGTGTAGTCCTAGTGGTTGGGCTTTGGTTTGGATGCATTTCAAAAAACAACACGTCACTTGTCTCGGCTGCAGACTGCTCAGATCTTGGCCCCCACCTTGGTGCTCATGTACAGCCCCTCCCTCCTGCTCCTACACAAAGGTCACAGCCTGGTGAGCTGACATCAGCAGGGGAAGGAAGGAGCTGTACAGGAGCACAAAGGTGAGGGCTGAGTGCTGAGGAGTGAGCAGTACAGACAAGTCACATGTTGTTTTTTTGGAAATGCATCCAAACCAAAGCCCAACCCTTGTGACTACACAGAGGATTCTGTCAGCATGCAAAATAAGCTATAACACACAATTATCTTGTAATGTTAAATTCTTAGATAATGCAGAAAGACATATTTGCACTGCAGGTGTGATGGGCTTTTACAACCGGTCTTTAGTGAAAATGAGGCCCCTGGTGAAAGGTTCCCTTTAATCCAGGGCAGTATGGAGGTATCTGCTAGATCAGTGATGGCAAACCTTTTAGAGACCGAGTGCCCAAACTACAACAAAGACCCACTTATTTATCGCAAAGTGCCAACACGGAAATGTAATGTGTGATTTATACTCCCTTCTCTGTCACAGCTTTCATTGATACTAGCACCTGAGGACACCAATAAAGCAGAAAATAATCCCAGGTAGAGCTGTCACTTTAAAATAGCTCTGTGCACAGCAAGTCCTGGGCTGTCTGGGACTGCAGGAAGATACCTGGAGTCATCTCTGGTGATAGCCCGGGTGCCCACAGAAAGGGCTCTGAGTGCCACCTCCGGCACCAGTGCCATAGGTTAGCCATCACTGTGCTAGATAATGACTTCTACATCTTTTCTCATACCAGCAGAGGGCTCTAACATCCTGGACATGCCAGCCAAGCACTTTATCATCTGGAACTTCACTGCAGAAGGTTTTTGGATATTGCAGCAGATGACTTTAACATCTAGGATATGTCACTGAAGCTTTGGGACATGCCAGAGAAGCTGTCTTGGAATAATACAACACAGTGATGGAAAGTATGAGCATCCCAAGACTCTTGTGAATGTCTTATCCACACAAAGACAACTAGTGACCATGACTGACCATGACTTACATCCTATAAAGGATGTACGTTTTTGGAAAGCTAGATGATTGGTATACAATGTAGCAATAACAGTTAAAACACATCTCTATGATAATGGCAGAAGGGAAACAGTAAGCTGAAAAATCTGTTTTCGGTTTTTCAGGACAGTCTTGGATCCTGAGGTGTGTAACTCAGTAGTCCCACACCTCAGAACCTCGTCACAACCCTGAAATAATGGGATGCTAAACTTGAGAGCCCTACATACAGAGAGCCATGTATCAGACCTACTTAGTAGCTGAAACCACGTTAGCCGTAGTAACTAATGACATTACCTTTTGGCCTTTTGGCTAAAGTGTATGAATGTTAAGCACAGGTGAAGAATTCAAGCACATATACATAGTCGGCATGTAACGTCACTTTTTACATTTCCCTTAGGTAAATAGCTCCATATGGAAAGATGTCATTACTGGTTACATAAGGACCAACAGGTGAAGACGTGTAACCAGGCTCTGCTAAAGACATTTTCACCCTGGCTTCATGCTAAATTCTTCTCCAGCTATCATGTCATGTGAACAGTTTAATCAAGACTGAATGACAGCCGACAGAATAAAGCTCCAGGTTACCATGTGAACAATGGAAAATGTATTAAGAGATGCATAGGAATGACTGATGGAAAGAGGAGAAAAACTGTTTGTTACACAAGGAGACAATAGAAAAAAAGTTACATTCATTACAAAGCTATGCATCGTGATGACTACACGGAAACATGCCTCCATGACTGCAGACTTACATATATGTACGGTGGATGTTCCCTTCCCCATTTGCATAGTTGGTTAAATATCAGTAAACACAGAATACAGATTTTTTGGGTTTTTTTAGAAAAAGGTTAATTAAAAAAATTTATGAGGCTCATTTACTAAGGGCTCCGCGCCGAATTCCGCCGGGATTTTAGCGCACGTGATCGGATTTCGGCCCAAACACGCCGGCTTTCACTCAGCAGAAATCTGGTGGCGACGGATTCGGAAAAACCGCAGAATTTAAAAACCGAATTGTGTCGCAAAATCTATCACTCGCATGCACCGGGGATAGGTTAGTGAACTCCGGTGGACCTCGGCGGACCTGGTGACCTGGTGGACATCGGGCACACGACCTTATTGAATCGTCAGAAGACCCGAAATCCTCGTCTGAGAACGCGCTGCTGGATCACGACAGGACCGGGTAAGTAAATGTGCCCCAATATAACACCAACTGGCCCATATGCACTATATATAGCTTTATTCGAAACGCGCATGGAAGGTACATCAAAAAATCAACCACATGAGTTTAGTGGTTTTAACCCAAGCACACTAACACCCTGCTGTGCAACCCCTGAAACAGGATCCGTTCCTCACTTGTTGTTTATACATGTATATATACACAGAAAAAAAGTCCACAGCAGCACAGTGTCATAAAACCCTTAAAGAGAACCCGTCATGCAAAATAACCCCCCTAAACTAAATATATTTTCATAAACTGCCATTAGAGAGCATTGCCTCTATCCCTTCATTGTCCCTCTACATGCCTGTAAACCTAAGCAATGAGGTCCTAAAGCTTTATGCAAATGACCTGTGAAATGTCCAATGAAGCATTAGCATATTCAAGCTGTCCACCTTATTCATGAGTGGGAGGCACAGCCACACCCCCAGTGCATGACTGACAGCCTGTATAATGATGTGCCACGCCCCCTGCAGCCTGTGTGTGCATGTGTGTGTGTATAGGAGAGATACAACAGCTCCAGGCAGCCATGTTACAGCAGAACATGTCAGATTCATGTGTAGCTGATGTCTGTGTCTGTCACCTGTATATTAGGAGGATGCAGCATGTCAGCAGATGCAGCACACACACTAGCCATGCTTTACTATACATTACACACAGACATGAGCAGGGGGAGGAGAGGGGAGGGGTAACAGCGGTGACATCACTGCCTCTGACCATGTGACCAGCCTCATTTACATGATAAAGAATAGATAATTTTACAATGAATAATGTATGAAATAACTAGATAAAGGCTGGGATGGGATCCTTGTCAGCTGCTCCAACAGGTAGAGGTGACAGGACTAGTGGCAGAGACCTGATGACAGGTGTCCTTTAATAAAGCTCCAGAGCCCGGGTAAAAAAAAAGTCCAAAAAAGTAAGCAGCGCTCCAAGTCCCAGATGGTGGAAAAAGAAGGGTTTTATTCCCAACCAAGTATTCCCACCTTTCTCAAGCAATGTGTGCTTACAAGTGAACAAACATATATACCCACAATGGGAAAGCATCAATTCCAATTAAGATACAGAAGTGTAAGAATTCATAAAATTACATAGCCCATATACAGACATTGGGGCTTATTTACTAAGGGTCCTTTTGTTGGACTTCCCAACGTTTTCAGGTTTTGCCCGGCTGTGACAGGTATTTAACAGGGGCTTGTGTCGCACGTGAATGAATTTTGGCAGAGCTGCGACATGCGATAGGCTTTCATGCGTCAGAAATCGGGGAGCGTGCTGTCAGACGATCCGACTGATTCGGACTGAGCGCGGGATTTAACTTTCAAATTGTGTTGCAAGATCAAGCACTTACATGCACACGGAAGAAGAAGGTGAACTCCGTCGGACCTGAGCGGGGAAGTGACACATGCAGGATATCGGGTGCACAATCTTAGTGAATCGCGGCAGATGTGCATTATCGGGGGACAATACACTTTCGGTGAACTCCTCCGGACGGGTGAGTAAATGTGCCCCATTATGTACAGTGAAACAGTAAAGTGCATGTGCTTAAAATAGTCCATATTCATGTCATACTTATTAAAATATAAATTCCATTAGGTCATGTGACCAAAAATGTTCCTGGTGCCTATATCCATGTGCTATAAAAAATATTTCCATGGCCGGAAGTCTCTTTAGACCACATGTGCGCAGTAAGAAAGAAAGATTGTGGTAACCATTGTAAGTAGGGGAAACATCAAACCACATGTAGCTCTATTATAGTAAATAGCGCTAACAGGTCTATTATAAATAGTCAAAGCCCGTAAAAGCATGAGTAATTAGTGTCTTATAAAAAAATGTGTAAATCCATATTTCTCCAAGGGTACCATAGTGTGATTTTAACTGGCTTCCAAGCTAGCTAAGTCGCCTGCTGGTGCCAGAACGCGGTCTACTTGGTGAGGAATACCAGAATCCACAAATATGGAATTGGCTGCCATCACTAGTGTACGCACAGACCCACCGTATCTGGGGAATATACAGTCCCGACATAAGGAGAGAACACGTGACACAATTATGTAAATTGACCTAAACCTAAAGATAATACCGAAGAGCATAGATTAAAGGTATAACGGTACGTAAAATGCGCGATTCTTCCAAAAATAGTGACAATAAGTGTAGGGAGACTGTGATCTAAAAGACAACAAATATATAAATGCACAAATTAAATCCTTCTTATGAAGTAATTTGTCTCTATTACCACCACGGGCACATATGGGAACATGGTCAATAAGGGTAAATTTCATCTGTGCTTCTGGATGTCCCTTGTCGTAGAAATGTTTAGAGACTGGAAGATCTTGTCTCCCTTTACGTACCGTGTACATGTGTTGGTTGAAAAGTGTTTTAAAGTTTAATGTAATCTCACCAACATAGGCTAAACCGCATGGACGTTTTAGTGAACATGAACAATATTGCAATTTAAATAATTTTTAATCCTGAAAGATTTGCCAATAATGATGTCATGTACTTACTAAAATGTCCTATATAGGCCTATATAGGTGAGACTAAATTATTTTTTTGGACTATATATCTGATATATAAAGCTGAGTGTATATGTATGTATGTATGTCCGCTAAAGGAATCTGCACCGTCGCATTTACAATAACCAAAATTTTGCACAGTTGTTGCCTGTGACTCAGGGAACGTCTTAGACCACGTTTTAAGCCAAAGTTTTCAACCCGCACTTTCCAAAATCCACTTATTACCCCCCAGTTGAAAGCTGAGCTCTGATTGGTTGGCATGGGTAACTAGGGTAGTTCTGCTCTCAGACACTTCTGATAAATCTCTTCATAGACAAACTGACAGTCAGAGACACAGAGTCAGTGGAATGAGAGTGCCCGAGACCGACAGTTACTGGGATGAGAGTGCCGGAGACAGACAGTCAGAGGAATGAGAGTGCCTGAGACCGACAGTCACTGGAATGAGAGTGCCCGAGACAGATAGTCACTGGAATGAGAGTGCCCAAAACAAACAGTCACTGGGATGAGAGTGCCTGAGACAGACAGACACTGGAATGAGAGTATCCGAGACATCAGAGACAGTCACTGAAAGAGACTGCCAGAGACAGACAGTGTCAGTGACAGAGACTGTCAGTGACAGAGACAGTCTGAGACAGTCTATAGATACATATTAAATATTTTTGTAAACCCATTCTATTTTGTTACTGCTAAGAGCAGTTATTTATTATCCCTGGCAATGCCCGGAGCTACAGCTAGTATATATATAAGGTGGTCCCCTACTTAAGAACACCGGACTTACAGACGACCCCTTGTTACAAACGGACCTCTGGATGTTGGTAATTTACTGTACTTTAGCCTTAAGCTACTATAAACCATTATAACAGTTATCACAGATGTCTGCAATTAAGCTCAATTGTTAATCCTGGTTCTTATGATAACCCAACATTTTTAAAATCCAGATGTCACAGAGACCAAAAACGTAATATAACAAATATATTCTGTTTGCCTCATTACCCTGTTGATGTGTGTACAAGTGATAACTATGCAGTACTAAAGGGGCAGAAACTGGGGCAGATACATCCATAAGGGCCATTACTGGACTATTTTCCCTTATGACCCTGTGAGATGTAATGTGTATAGATCTTGGATTGACCTGCCCAAGAATCCCAAAGAAAAATTTATTAAACCAAAGAAAACCCACTAAATAACCAAAACACAAAATATTGGGAACTAAATATCCAAATATTTATTTATAATCCCAATCCCAGATCCTCGACTCACGAAGAGTCACCCTTCAGCACTCAGGAGAGGAAAAACCCCCTGTGGAGGAAACCTCTAGGGAAACCATGGCTGAAGGATCACCCTTCCTCTGGGCTTAGAGGGTCACTGCCAATAAATATCTGTCACCCAGGTAGCCAGATGTTCAGGGATCGCAAATTCCAGCGCTCCATACGTCCAGGTCTCCACACGTCCCGATGTTCAGAGGTCCATAGGCGCCAGGGTCCTTGGGTTCCATTTGTTCAGGGTTCAATCGGTCCAGGGTTCCATAAATCCACGGTTCTTCACGCCTCGACGTCTCATCACCCAGTGACTGCCCCTACTGACTGGAAATAGTATATTTACCTGTGGCAGGTGGTCAATGCAGTCTCCTGAATGGCCAATTCCGGTTGGGTGAGGCAGGGTGATCTTGATTCTGATTGGTCAGTTTCAGGGGTGTATTTGTAAGTGGGAATTATGACATCAGCACATCTATGACATCAGTGCACACAGGATTCTGAAGGATTAACCCTTTAATGGCTGACAATATGTCTGACTACAGGGGGAATTAAAGTGTCCTTGTCTCTTGTATTGGTAGTGAATGTATGAAATGCCCTGATATCTACATAAGTGACGGCCTCACGGCTCTTTTAATTTTATTTATTGGAGCATATAATAATCCAAAGTTTTTGGGAAACATGAGCTTGAGAAACAAAGTATGATATATTTGACTATTATTTAAGGTTGCAGATTTATCTAGGACCATGTAGGAGTTTTTACTTGACATTGTGGGGTTTATTTTTGGGGTACATGGTGTAAGCCTTTCTGTGTTTCATAAGGATATGATAAATTGCTGGGCTGACCACCACCACAATGGGACACAATGGAACGGGGAGATAAGGGGGCATAATATGAGGGGAAGATGAGAGGAGCAACAATATGAGGAGGAGATGAGGGGAGAAAATAGTAAAAAAGTAAATAGTAATTAAAGTAATTACTAAAAAAGTAATGTGAGTAATGTGTGTGTGTAGTGTGTCTGCTCTTGGGGATCTACATTATTATTAATTGTGTTCTCTGGGGTTTTTATTACTTATTGTCCGGTCTGGGAAATTTATTTATTGTCTGGTCTGGGATATATATTATATATTGTCTGAATGCAATATTTGTTTGCTAGGGTGATATTCAGTGTATATAATACGTACAGTGTATGTTTGAATCCAGCATGGTTAGTAATATATACAACCACTCTAAAGTTTGGGGTCACCCAGAAAATTTTGTGTTTTCCATGAAAATTCATACTTTAATTTTTTTAATGAGTTGCAAAATGAATAGAAAAGATAGTCCAGACATTGACAAGCTTTGAAATATTTGTTTTTTTATTTAAAATAATAATTTTCTCTTTCAATCTTTGCTTGCATCAAAGAATGCTCCCTTTGCTGCAATTACAGCATTGCAGACCTTTGGCCTCTAGCTGTTAATTTGCTGAGGTAATCTGGAGAAATTTTACCCCAGGCTTCCAGATGCCCCTCCCACAAGGTGGATTGGCTCGATGGGCACTTTTTGAGTACCATATGATCAAGCTCCTCCCAAAACAGCTCAATGAAATAGAGATCTGGTGATTGGGCTGGCCACTCCATTACATATAGAATACCATATGGAGGTGTTTTGGGTCATTGTCCTGTTGTAGGATGAAATTGGCTCCAATAACGTGCTGTCCAAAGGGTATGGACTCCTTATTCAAAATCCCTTTGACCTCTTACAAATCTCCCACTCTGGGAGTGTGGCCTAGTCATGAACGTGTGAGGACACTCATCGCTGAGCTCTTCCGTGCCCCAGCACTTCTTGACCCCTCCGAGCCCGCCAAATAGGGGGAAAGGTTTGAAAAGACTCCATCTAACCCACCTGCACCTGTGACACCCGTGAAGAACACACGGCCACTTCTCCGGGAGAAAACCGCCTCAGCCACTGATGTCCCTGCCAGTGGTAACCATGCAGCCCCAAGATGGCTGCCCTCACACCCGGCCATCAGCACCCAAGCCCGTGGAAGATGGCCGCCCCCACACCCGGCCATCAGCACCCAAACCCGTGGCCGCTTCCTCTCCACGCCGCCTGGCAGCTCGCACCCCGGCGTCGTCACCCGACCGGCACCCAACACACGAGGTGACTCAGGCCCAGATCCCCGAGGCGGCACACAGCTCCAGGCCGTCCCTGAAGGAATATACAGCAGGAGTAAAGCGAGATGTGCCACAGTCTAGTATCCACCTGACTTCTGCACAACACAAATGATGGTCCCAAACCCATTTATAAGGTAAGAAATCCCACTTATTACACCTGACAGAGCACCTGTGATGTGAAAATCTTTTCAGGAGACTACCTCTTGAAGCTCCTCAAGAGAATCCCAAGAGTGTGCAAAGCAGTAATCAAAGCAAAAGGAACCTAGAATAGAAGACCTATTTTCAGTTGTTTTTTGTTAAGCATATAATTCCACAGGTGTTAATTCATATTTTTGATGCCTTTAGTGTGAATCTACAATTTTTATAGTTATGAAAATGCAGAAAAATCTTTGACTGAGAAAATGTGTCCAAACTTTTTGTCTGTACTGTAGTTATTCCATGGGGTTGAGGGCGACCCAAGCTACATATAGTTAATCCATGGGGGATGAGAGGGGTCCAGGTTGCATAAAGTTAATCCATGGGGGTGAGGGAAGCCTAGGCTGCATAAAGGTAATCCATAGGGGGAGGGAACCCAAACTACATATAGTTAATCCATGGGGAGTGAGGGGGGTCCAGGCAGCATAAAGTTAATCCATTGGGTGAGGGGGTTCCAGGCTGTATATAGTTAATACATGGTGGCTGAGGGGGTCTAGACTGCATAAAGTTAATACATGGAGGGGTGAGGGGGGCCCAGGCAACATATAGTTAATCCCTGGGGGTGAAGGGGATCCAGGCTACATATTGTAAATCCATAGGGATCAAGGGAGGTGTATATAATTAATCCATGGGGGGGGGGGAGGCGTATAATTAATGCTTGCAGTTGAGGAGGCTGTATATAATGAATTTATGGGGGGTTAGGGGAGCTGGAGATAATGAATCCATGTCGCTACGTGAGTTTGGTACAAAGGAGCCCACTGAGGCTCTGTTGCCCAAGGGCCCACAGAAACCTGGAGCCAGTCCTGGATGCAACTCTCTGTTCCCTTGTATCCTGCTGCCCATTCTGCTGCCGATGGACATGGCCCACCACTACAATAGGCATGCAGATAAACAATACCTCTCTGTCCCTCCCTGGTGGATATGAGCTTTTAGAGAATGGTGTACATCGCATACAATGCAATAAATTAACTTCTGGAATTAGCACTTTTAGTGCATTTTGCGATTTTTTCTAAGTAAATGTGCCCCAATGTCTAAGCATAGTGTAGTTACACCACAACATTTTATATACAGTGGGTACTCAAAGTAATCAGAACCCTTTACATTTTTCACTCTTTGTTTCATTGCAGCCAATTGGTAAGATTAAAAATAAGTTCTTTTTGCTCATTAATTTATACTCTGCTCCCCATCTGTCCCGAAAAAAACTGAAATGTAGATATTTTTGCTAATTTATAAAAAAAGAAAATAGTATATGATAATAATTCCTTTATATAGCGCACACAGATTGCGCTATAATTCAGTATTCGTAAGTATTCAGACCCTTGCTGTGACACTCATATTTAACTTTACTATTAGAGATGAGCGAACACTAAAATGCTCGGGTACTCGTTATTCGAGAAGAACCTCCTCTCCTCTAGGTGTAGAGGATGCCCCCTGTCTATAGTGATGGTAGAATCACCTCTTCTCAAGGTGTAGAGAATGCCCCCTGTCTATGGTGATGATAGAACCACCTCTCCTCTAGGTGTATAGGCTGCCCCCTGTCTATGGTGATGGTAGAACCACCTCTCTTCTAGGTGTAGTGGATGCCCCCTGTCTATGGTGATGATAGAACCACCTCTCCTCTAGGTGTACAGGATTCCCCCTGTCTATGGTGATGGTATAACCGCCTCTCTTCTAGGTGTAGAGGATGCCCCGTCTATGGTGATGGTAGAACCACCTCTCCTCTAGGTGTAGAGGATGCCCCCTGTCTATGGTGATGGTAGCATCACAGGCTAAATGTCAGTAAATGACTGACAGTTACAATACATTGCAGTATGGAATGTATGGTATGGAACAGGTCTCCTGCTGCAGATTCTGAAGACTATATAGATTGTCCTAATGGGGAAATGGCCCGCTAATTAGGACAATCTATATCGTCCCATGTCCTTAACCAGTAAATGAAGTTTGACAAACGGTAAGGAATGCTGTAATATAACTATTGTTATTGTATTGGAACAATTTAATATTACATATTTCATCAGGAAGAAATCAAGAGTTTTAGCTTCATCAACCCACTCAAAAAATATAATACACTAAGTTATTTTACATTTTTGGACATATTGGGGGTCATTTACTAAGGGCCCGATTCGCGTTTTCCCGACGTGTTACCCGAATAATTCCGATTTGCGCCGATTGTACCTGAATTGCCCCAGGATTTTGGTGCACGCGATCGGATTGTGGCGCATCGGCGCCGGCATGCGCGCGACGGAAATCGGGGGGCGTGGCTGAACGAAAACCCGACGGATTAGGAAAAACCGCCGCATTTAAAAACCGAAAAAGTGTCGCTTGGGAAGCGCTTACCTTCACCTGTTCCAGCTCGGTGCATTCCGGCACGTTCAGATGATTTTCAGCGCAGCAGCGCCACCTGGTGGACGGCGGAGGAACTACCTTCATAAATCCTGGCCGGACCCGAATCCTGTGCAGAGAACGCGCAGCTGGATCGCGAATGGGCCGGGTAAGTAAATCTGCCCCATTATAGGTTTATAAAATTACTTGGTTTCCAACTATTATGGAACTTTTTACCTTACAAAATCTGGAATGTCTTACACATATAAATATATCTATAAATTTATTGTAAGCCGATGACAGGTAAAATACTTGAGGGTATGTACATCTTATCCAGTTTGCTCAGATGGATTAGACAATTGAAATCTAGAGGGTGCTTTTCTCAGTGAACAACTATGTGTGGTAAACATTATTTATTTATTTAGACACTCCTGGGGAAGGGGAACTCTGGTGTCTTTTTTTGGAGTGAATAATAACATTTGGACTGTTACACTTGGTGTCTCCATCATTGCCAACCACCTAGCACTCCCATATCTTGGCTATATAAATTGTATAAATATATAAACAGTACAGACCAAAATTTTGGACACACCTTCTCATCAAAACTATGAATTAACTCATGTTTAATTATATACTTAACAAAAAAGTGTGAAAAAACTGAAAATAAGTCTTATATTCTAGGTTCAATTTATATTATAGCCACCATTTGCTTTGATTACAGCTTTACACATTTTTGGAATTTTCTTGATGAGCTTCAAGAGGTCTTGTGATTGGCTCTGTTTCTGGCCGCCAAAAAGCAAAACGGCAGGAGCTGCCATTTTCTCGAGCGGGCGAAGTATTCGTCCGAGCAACGAGCAGTTTCGAGTACCCTAATGCTCGACCGAGCATCAAGCTCGGACGAGCATGTTCGCTCATCTCTATTTACTATGTTTATTTTTCCATGATATGTGAAACTTTAACTGGATAGGTTAGTTTTATTGATTCCTTTTTTTGTTTTTTTTTTATAAAATTTGCCAATACAGGTAATTGACAAATGTGAAATATAAGCTTTTTTTGTCATTTTTCTGATTAAAGCTTTTTTAATAAGTAGTAACTTTTACCAAACTATAAATAAATATGAATAATAAATATGTACAGCATTATTCCATCACCCTTTCCCAGGTTCAGCTACAGATGCAGAGGGTGCATGTACTCCTGCAAAGTGAAAGTGAAAGTCTTTCCTGCAGCTTCTTCTGTATTCTGCCTACAGAGATGCAGTTGGGAAATAAGAGAAAGTTCCACAAAGTGAACTATCACTGCAGCCTCCACCAGTCAGGGCTTTATGACAGAGTGCGCCGACAGAAGCCTCTCCCCAGTGCAAGACATATGAAAACACATGAAGGACTCCCAGACTATGAGAAATAAGATTCTCTGGTCTGATGAGACAAAGATTGAATTTTTTGATGTTAAAGGAAATCAACCACAAAAAACACCAAAAAATCTAGAAATACTCACCTCTGTTCCTCTTTATCTTGATCCCGGTGCTGTTCGTCACTAGTCTTGAAACGCAGGGATCATCTAGAAAAGAAACATATAATTAGCAGCACAAATCACAGGGACAGGATGTCCGGCGCTCCTGGCTGCTAATCATGCGCGCCCCCTGCACCTTTTTCTCTGTTCATGGTGATGTGATGCGAGAGGTGTGAATTCCATACTTCCAGCATTAGAGAGAGAGGTAGCAAGGGGGTGCATTATCAGCAGCACGGAGCCCCGAAAATGGAAACCAGTCAGAGCTCAGCTTTAATTATATAAACAGCTGTGGGAAAATGAAAGCTGAGTTCTGATTGGTACCATGGTCAACTAGAACAGTTCTGCTGTTAGACACTTCTGATAAATCTCCCCCAATGACCCTAAGCCCATCTATATAACAGAGCAGTGGCTTCAGAACATCTCTGTGACCATTCCTGACTGGCCCAGCCAGAGCCCGGACCTAAGCCCAATTGAGCTTCTCTGGAGAGACTTAAAAATGGCTTCCACCAACGTTCACCATCCAACCTGATGGAACTGGAGAGGATCTGCCAGGAAGAGGCAGAGGATCCCCAAATCCAGGTCTGAGAATTTTGATGCATCTTCCCAAGACGACTCCTGGCTGCACCAGCTCCAAAGCTGCTTCTACTCAATACTGAGCAAAGGGGCTGAATACTTATCACCATGTAATATTTCAGTTTTCCTGGTTAAATAAATTAGCAAAAATATCTACATTCATTTTTTTCTGTCAAGATGGGGTGCAGAGTGTACATTAATGAGCTAAATAACTTTTTTGATCTAACCAATTGGTTGCAATGAAACAAAGAGTGAACAATTTAAAGGGGTCTAAATACTTTCCATATCCATTGATATATATAACTTGTATGCGTTTTGGGTACATGCTATATATTTAAAATTAAGATTGGTTTTTGCAGCCAGATCTTGTTGTAGTGAGCTCAGCAGATTTCTGTGGCACATAACCTTTTAAAAAGCATCAGAAAAGTGAGTGTGGGAGCTTGGTGGCGAGTGTGCATTGATCCGAAGTGTGTGCAGTGTCTTAAATGGGACTTACGTTTAAGGGACTTAAGTTTGAGGGACCTTAGCAGGTAAATGCTGTATTTAGTGTTACTTTTACTGTGAATTCCTCTTTTCTTCCATATTTCTCTTGTAATCCCCATTAGAACAATGGACTCCATAAGTGGCATTGCTACACAACACAGTGTACATCCTTCATGGATGCTTCCTTGAACAGCCGTTCGAGGGGGAATACTGCTGTGTGGTATGTGGTGAAAATGCTCATCTGGAAGCCAAGATTCTGGACTAAATGAGCAAGTTTCAAGACTGCGGGAAAATTGACAATGGAGCGAAGTTTGCTGCTCCTGGAGCACAACTCTGGGTGTGGTGTGTGGGGAGGAAGTATGGAGGTGCAGAGTGAGGGCAGCTAGTTGGTAACATGTAAGGCGGTTAGAGGGAAGAGTTGTAGGGATCTAGTCCTGATCTGGTGCACCCCCATAGTTTGTGCCAGGCTGGCGTGAGATGGGATATCAGCTCTGGGTAGCACTCGGCAGCAAGACAGTGGCTCTACAAGCAACCGGGGACTGTCTGCTCCGTAAGAAGGTAATGGGGCACAGGCAGATCAACAGGTGCTGGTATGTGGATTCGATTATGAGGGAACACACAGGGCAATCTGTCACAAAGCTGTGCATCCGAACAGTGTGTTTGTTTGCCGGTGTCTCGGTTCGCATGTTGCGGTCGGGTTGACAGATACTGGGAGGGTTCTGGTGAGGAACCAGCGGTCCATGGCCACATGGCACAATGACAAAGTAAGAGGTAGGTGGAAGGTCCTAAAATGATTCAGGGATTTAGGCCATAAGCTCGGGCACGACCTCAAAGTAGTTTTCTCCGAATACTGCCTGTACCCGTGCCACACCAGAAAGGCAGCGGAGATCAGGGCAGGTAATAGTGGCTCAAAAGTTTGGTGTATAGAAGGAGGTTTAGGTTCACGAGAAACTGGACTGACTTTCTGTCCGCTACATGGCTCTACAGTAGGGATGGGCTGCACCTCAATGGGAAGGTGCAGCTGTTTTGGGGGAACAAATGGCTAGAAGGTTGAGGAGTGTTTAAACTATAGACCTGGGGGGAGGGCACTACACTTGTGCAGGCAAATACAGGAGAGAAGAGCGGGGAAAAGTCATAGTCCATGGGGAGGAAGGGGGGCTGGAATAAGATTGGGGAATCATAACAAAATGACTAGGGATAGGGAAAACCATATAAAGTGTATGTACACAATGCCAGAAGCCTCACAAACAAAATGAGGAACTGGTACTCTTGATGTTGGAGCGGAAATATGATATAGTGGGTATCAGCGAGACATTGCTGGACGTAGCTATGACTGTGCCTGTTACTATAGGTGGTTATAGTCTTTTTAGAAGGATCTAGATAATAAAAAGGGGGAGGGGGGTTGTTTATATGTGAATTCTTGCCTCACAGCCTGTCTTGCGAGATGACATCATAACACAAACATGGGAGTCCCTAGGGGTGGACATAAGGGAGGAAAAAGAATATAAAATATTCTAGGGTTTGTTATAAGGCTCCAATATAAGGGAGGCAGCAGAGAAATGCTGATAAGTGAAATGGATGCGGCTTCAAAGCAAGTGAAAGTACTTATCATGGGAGACTTCAATTACCCCAGATATCGACTGGGGGGCAGAAACCTGCGATCCTTCAAGGTAGCAATTCTTGTAACAACAAAGACAATTACCTGTCGCAACTAGTCCTGGAGCCAACAAGAGGGGGGGGGCACTGCTTATCCTTACCAACAGCCTGATAGGGTATCAAAACTACTGTTGGGGGAACCTGGGTAAAGTGATCATAAATCAGTATTGTTTGTATTACGCTTTACTAAGAGGCGTTAGGGAAGGCAACCAACATCTAAACTTCAGGAGGGGGCAATTTTTCAGCAACAAAGGGAAGACCTCAAAGGCATAGACGGGATAATGTTCTCAAAGACAAAAGCCCCCCCACCCCCCACCAAAAAAAATGGGACTTTTTCTCATATATTCTGAAAAAGATCCTGTAGAAACACTACCTTGGGAAAAGCATAGTGAACAAGAAAAAAGCCTATGTGGCTAACTACTCTTGTAAGGAAAGCAATAACGCGAAAGATAGGCATTTAGGTGCTATGCTAAAACATGAAGGTAGTGATGATGCATTACAGATTATAGAGAGAAAAAATCCTGTAAAGCGATAAAGGCCGCAAAAATAGAGACGGAGAGAATAGTGCCAGGGAGAGCAAAAATAATCCCAAATTATTTTCAAGTATTAAATGAAAGAAACAAAAACGAGAGAGTGTGGGTCCCCTTATAGAAATACATGGTGGTCATGGTGGAAGGAGATGAGGAAGGGCCATCTCTTCTGAATGTCGCCTTCTCAACTTCTTTACCCAGGAAATCCCCTGGTGGAAGACTCAAGAGGAATAATGTAAATTCTTTTTGAAATGACAACAGTTACACCCAGAAGATGTACGCGCTGCCTCGCAACCACTAAGATAGATAAATCACTGGGGCCAGATGGCATACACCCCCGGGTTCTGCATGAACTATGTACCGTGATAGACAGACCGTTATTTTTAATATTTGAAGATTCACTGAAGACTGGTTATGTTCCACAGGACTGGGGCATAGCAAATGTGGTACCAATATACAAAAAAGGATCAAAAAGCGGTCCTGGAAACTACAGACCTGTGAGTCTAACTTCTGTGGTGGGGAAAATATTTGATGGGTTTGTTAGAGATGCTGTCCTCGAGTATCTCACTGTGCATAATCTTATAACCCAGCATCAGCATGGGTTTATGAGAGATCGGTCCTCCTGTCAGACTAATCTGATTGGTTTCTACGAGGAGGTAAGTTCAAGACTGGACCTGGGGTACGCTGTGGTTGTTGTATATCTGGACTTTTCAAAGGCATTTGACACCACCAGATGGCCCATAAGGTTGGTATATAAAATGAGACTGCTGGGAATAGGGGAAAATCTGTGTATGTGGGTAAGTAATTGGCTTAGTGATAGAAAACAGAGGTCGTCATTAATGGCACATTCTCAGGTTGACGTTACCAGTGGAGTCCCACAGGGGTCAGTATTGGGGCCACTCCTTTTTAATATTTTTATTAATGACCTTGTAGTGGGTTTACACAGTCAAGTTTCAATATTTGCAGATTTGTGGAAGCTTGAGGAGTGGGCAGAGAAATGGTTGATGAGGTTTAATGTAGATAAATGTAAAGTTATGCACTCGGGCCAGGGAAACAAAAAGTATAATTATGTTCTAAACAGTCAATTACTTGGTAAAACTGGAGCTGAAAAGGACTTGGGGGTATTGGTTGATGGTAAACTTAATTTTAGTGACCAGAGCCAGGCGGCTGCTGCTAAAGCAAATAAAATTATGGGATGTATCAAGAGAGGAATAGATTCTCATGATAAAGACATAGTTTTGCCCTTATACAAATCCCTGGTCAGACCACACATGGAATATTGTGTACAGTTTTGGGCACCAGTGTATAAAAAGGATATAGTAGAGCTGGAACAGGTGCAGAGGAGAGCAACCAGGATTATTAGGGGAATGGGGGGATTGAATACATGACAGATTAAAAATTTGGGATTATTCAGTTTAGAAAAAAGACGACTGAGGGGAGACCTCATTACAATGTACAACACCTGGATGCCTTTCAGAGAAAAAATATCACGGGTTATGGGGATAAAACATTTATTTAATTCTTAAAGGTCGGACTTGATGGTCTTTTTCCAGCCTTATATACTATGATACTATGATTCAGACATTAATCCCTTTTGTTGTCGTAGCACTTACATTATGATATCATAGTCTCTAAAACGATAACACATGTTCAGTTATCTGCTGCCAAATCCTATGACAAGTATTTTGGTACATACAGTACATCGTTTACCACAAGGCAGAGCAAGGGTTATAATAGACGCAGCGGATCAGTGCATTATGTTTCATCCTTGTGTAGCAGAATGTAACCTCAGTGTTCAGTCTAGTATAAAACAAATGACTTATGCTTTTCTCTTGTTAACAATGTTGTGTCCTTGTTTCAGTTGCTGAAATGATTCACAAGGTATTAAAACATTCTGCTGCTGTAGTTTCTTATGCTGTAGGGATTAGTGAACACCGTATTCCCCGCAGCAATAAGTGGTTAAATATTTATTTGCTGAGTCGATTAGAAAGACAGCTTTAATGATACGGAGAACATGTCTCCTGAAATCCCATCCCTCACAACACATGCTCTCCATCTAGTTGATCTAAACCTAAACTAATGGTTTGGGAAGGGCATCAACTGGCAGCCCATAAAATCTTCCAACTAAAGTCTCACAAAAAATATGGTACACTATTATGAAAGCTCTTCAGCGCATTCTTTTATAGCGGAAGTCAATTTTGGAGGCCACTTAGGCAATGATATGAAGAAGCCTTCATGTATGGAAAACTTCTGTATTTCCGCCCAGGGTCGTGACCACAGTTGTAACTCAACACTGATGCACATAACCTTTTACGGTGCTGGGATACATGTTTCTGTTCTATGAAATACAGAAGTTTTCCATACAGGTAGAGGACATGAATATACAAACTCATCCACCTCTCCTCGTCCTTCTTAAGTGTAGGGTCTGAAGGCCAAGTAGAGGGCTAGGTTCCAGACGGGCTGGCATCTGGTTAGGGCTACGGTCCCGTGTTGAGGCATTAGGGCTTAATCAGGACCCTTCCCCATACGGTTAGGGACAATTAGGGTCAATATTGTGCACCCAGGACTATTAAAGTGCACCCCTGCTCCAACTATTTAATGCATCTACATGACACTCATACTTACCTTTTACTGTCCTTTGCTGGCTACTCTTCATGATTACTCTTCTTGCACATGGTCTTATAGATGGTCAATATCTGTAGTTCCGAAACTGAGGAAACACAACCTTGGAGTATGGTAGTAGTATTCAAACTAAACTAAAAGCGTCTTTTACAATACATGCACTTCTTTGAGTTATTACTTTCCAGACGGCTGACTAAGAATTGCTCCCTTGGGGATTAGAATTTTAGAACCAAACTTTATCTATATTTTTTATCTTTTGTTATTGTTAAATTAAAGTTAAGTTTTAATATGGTCATTCACCTATTTTGTACTTGTTTAGGGTCCCTTAATCAATTTAATTACAGAGCCCTTAATCAATTTATATACAGGGCCCCTTTATCAATTTATATACAGGGCCTGTCAATTTATGTATAGCGTCCCACTAATAATACTGAACTTCCTGAAATGTGAGTTGTTGTAAAACAAAATAAGTGATCACCAATCATCTGAACGCAATCCTTCAGTTGTCTCCTCTGCTGAGATCTTCTCCTTGCTCCCACTTGTGGTAGACGCAGACAACATGGCTATAAGGCTACTACCTGCATCATGGAGAATGTGCATGTCTGCACTGCTCTCCCTATTAATTGTAGAGGTGTCTTAACTTGCACATACAACAGATTTTTTATTCTGTGCTGTATGAACCTACCAATACATTTTAACAGGCCTGTTACCCTGGGGATTAACGGACCCTCTGGCCTCATTGCAGCCACATGATCTGCCTCCATTGCTGGAACGCAGCTGCGTGGAACCAGTGGTACTGGAACCAGAGCCATTATTCAACATGACAAGTCCATATATTGCATAATGCTCATGCTACTGTGAGCAGCCTGCATCTCTGAAATGAAGTATCATGGCCTACAGCATCTATAAACTGGTCTCCCTTTGAGCCCATCTGGGACATCATTGATCTACAATTGCAAAGTGAGCCGCCAGCCGCGGATCTTGATGAGGTGCATTCAACATGACAGATCATTTGTTACAGAAACATTTATAATCTCATTGATAGCGCGCCAAGTCTATTACATGTGTTTGCTTCTGCATGTAGCACTCATACTCAATACTGGGAAAATCGAGAGATTCTTTATATTTTATTTCCATTTCTTAACATGTAGGACATTTCTGTTTTTTTCTATAATTTACTACTTATATATAAAAACTCTTTATCATTAAAATGGTCCTAGTTAGCTTTATCAATCAGAGCTAAGATAAATTTTTAAAACTTCTTTAAAAAAAGCTAAAAGCTGCGCTCTAATGAGTTGTAGTGTGGAACTGGAACAGATTTACCATAGTGAGCTTTGACATGTTTGCCCCAATGTTTGTATGGAATGAGACCAAATTCTGGGTTATACAGCCCCTTTTTCCATTATGTGAAGGGACACAAAACCTGGTTATTGACAAATTTTTTCTATTCATAAAAGATTGGCACCATGTCTAAGCCACAAGAAGACTTGAGAAGATGTGTTAGTGGAAAAGGCTACAAAACCGTTCAGCAAATGATGACTAAGTTTGTATTTTGTATATTGAAATAAAGTTTTATTTATTATTTATTTATTATGAATTCATCAGTTTTCTGGCAATAATTGGGGGCCTCCTCCAATTTGTACCTCAACCACCCTTAATCCAGCACTGATAACATCCCTCTTCATCTAATTGCCTTATATATACATTTCTCCACATATTGGCCCACATTAATTAAGAGCAGTGCAGTCTGTACTATGTGCAGTTTGGCTGTGTAGTGTGGGAGCGCCAGATTCATAAATTGTGGTGCACATTCTTCATGAATCTGGCGCCCCCCTGCTCCAACAGAGTATACCAACTTTTTTTAGTGCACACATGGGGTCTACGACACAATTCTGTCCAGTCGCGGTAATAAATGTGGTGCATGGTCTGCGCCGGAACGCCCCTTTATGTGCATAAATTTGTTTCACGTCGGGTATAGTGTCCGACACTTTGTAAATACATGTGCAAACAGTCCTTTGTTGTGCAAAGTCAGACAGAAAAAATGGCGCAGGCGCTTTCATAAGTGTGGGCCTGTGGTTTTTTCCACTTATGTAAATAATGTAATTTATTACTATCTTTTTGTCCTTTGGATATTCAGCTCTGTGTTGGCTTTTATACTGGATGAAGACAAATCCACTGGGCACGCATGAAAGGCCGTTTCCTTTACACAATAAATCTCAAGCATCCCTTGCTGGGCATCTCGAGTGATTTACATCAGCCACTGACACAGAGGTTTGTCTACTTTATCATAGTTTTATGGCCTTGTTCTATATGCTATTACATGGCACATTCCCATCTATTTTCTTGTCATTATTCACATTTATTTACAAAGCAGCATTCTCTCTTGGGAATTTCACAGTATTTTTGGTAGGATTGTGTATAACAAGCAGCGTCCTTATTATACTAATGCAGCGTCACCATCTGGGAGATGGTGACAGGCAATATTTCCCAAAAAGCTTGTCACTGAGCGCTGCATCCTAACCTTGCACATGCTGCTACCATAAACAGAAATTTATATAATACAATTTGATGTAATTGTGCCTTTTTGTGAATATAATTACCCTATATACTCAAGTATAAGTCGAGACCAATAATCTTAACACAAAAGTACTGGAAAAACCTATTGACTCGAGTATAAGCCGAGGGTGGGAAATGCATTGGTCACAGCCCCCCCACCCCCACCCCAGTATATAGCCTGCCAGGCCCTGTAGTATATAGCCTGCCAGCCCTTGTAGTATATAGCCTGCCTGTCCCTGTAGTATATAGCCAGTCAGCCCCTGTAGTATATAGCCAGCCCCCTGTAGTATATAGCCTGCCATCCACCTGTAGTATATAGCCCACCAGCCCCTTTAGTATATAGCCGGCCAGCCCCCTGTAGTATATAACTAGCCAGCCCCCTGTAGTATATAGCCTGTCAGCCCCCTGTAGTATACAGCCCGCCAGCCCCTGTAGTATATAGCCAGCCAGCCACCTGTAGTATATAACCAGCCAGCCCCCTGTAGTATATAGCCGGTCAGCTTCTGTAGTATATAGCCAGCCAGCCCCTGTGAACTCCGCGGACGGGTAAGTAAATGTGCCCCATTGAGTTAGAAATGTTGCCTAGATTATTAAAATGTTGACCAACAGCTTTAAATATAGTAAAATAAGAAACTCATACTCATGTTACCAATTCTCCTGTATTTTGGCTTCCAGCAATGAGGTTTTGACATGGATACTGGTCATTGATGGCGGAGATAATAGAAAGTCAGTGAACCCCTGTTTGACACTGTCAGAAAAAAATTGCAATTATTCTAGTTTAACCAAATTTTGCCAATTATTTCTTACAATAGGTCACGTGTATCAAATGGGTTGAGAAACAACTGTGAGGGGCTCCACCAATCAGATATTCCTATCTGCCTCCAGCAGGGCCTCTGTGCACAGAACTAGTCACACATTAGTGTCACATTGATAATAAAGCGGGCAATGTGACTGTAGGCTCCATATCATAGGGTGCCATAGGGAGGCACGGGCATACTTACAGGGCAAAAAAAAGTAAACTCTTGGGCACAATTACTTACCCGTCCGCTCAAGTTCCCCAAAAGTGCATTGTCCAACCGGAACGCACTCTGCCGCCATTCACTAAGATCGTGCGCCCGATATCCTGCATGTGTCGCTTTCCCGCTCAGGTCCGACAGAGTTCACCATCTTCTTCTTGGTCTTGCAACACAATTTGAAAGTTAAATCCCGCGCTCAGTATGAAGCAGTCGGATCGTCCAACAGCTCGTCCCCGGATTTCTGTCGCTTGAAAGCCAGGACAGCCGCGCCACAATCCGATCATGTGCGACACAATCCCCAGTTAAATACCTGTCACAGTGGCGCAAATCTGGAAAACGTCGGAAAACGAACCCCTGCCCTTACTATATAAGCCCCTCTATCTTTTCCCCCTATATGCTATGGCACGGTGGGCAAACTTGATGGACGTATTGCCCATTGAAATGCATAGAGCCGTATGCCTCCCGTACCGCTATGGGTATGGGTAGCATATGGCCATTTTCACGTGTTTGCAGCCTTAGATGTATTGAAAAATTTGTCAGCACTGAGTTGTTGACCTGTCTGGCTTGGGTCTGGACTGGTCTTATTGGCATCTAAGGTCTACAGTAATTTACTTAAGCTACCTAAAAAAAACTATCTACAAGGGAATTCATCTGTCCGTGCAAAGTACAATCCAGCTGGGTCTGAATTAACCATTACCTGACCAGCAGAAAAACATTTTTTCCAAATACATCATAAAAAGATTCATAAATATTAATTTGTTGCATCATTCACAGTAGATACAAAAGCAACCTTAATTATATGATTGAATGTTCTCTCCTTGCATGAAACATTCTTTCTCTGCATCTATTTTTGCCTAGGTAAAACGCTGTCATTACTTAGGATGCCAAAGGGAAAACTACCATTGAGCTTCATTAGCATTCCAAGTTTAAATTAGGTCCACTAGGCTCCTTTTAATGACTTTAGATGAGAAAATTGTTTTCTTCCTTGGTCTACACGCTGCCCTGGTGATTCTTTACTATTTTTCTACCGTGGTTTGTTTGTTTTTTGCTTTATTTCAAGCACTGGCAATAAATATTATTATACAGTTTACTATGTTATTTACAACAATGCAGATTCTTGTACTGGAAGTTCTACCTTTATTTTTTACCTGGAAATTGCTACATTATTCCTCAAATAATAATACTGCACAATGCTTAAAGGGGACCATTCACCACCATTCACAATCTCTAAATCTTTGCATTCTTCATTAAAGGGGTTGGCCATTTTACCTAATATCCCCACCCGAAGTAATTTACTAATATATAGTACAGACCTAGAATATTATACATATTTTCAGTTGTTTCATGCTTTTTAGTTAAGTACATAATTCCGCATGTGTTATTTCATAGTTTTGATGCCTTCAATGTGAATCTACAATAGTTATATTCATGAAAATACAGAAAACTCTTTGAATGAATAGGTGTGTCCAAACTTTTGGTCAGTACTGTATATCTATTAAATGTTCTGTACTACTTTCTAGAAATACAGGTGGTCCCCTACTCACGGACGACCAACTTACAGGCGACCCTTAGTTACAGACGGACCCCTCTGCCCACTCTGGTAAAGCTCTCTAGATGCTTTACTATAGTCCCAGACTGCAATGATCAGCTGTAAGGTGTCTGTAATGAAGGTTTATTGTTAATCCTTGGTCTCATTAACCTCTTAACGCTCAGCGTCCGATATATCGGACGCTGAGCCAGGTCCCAGGGGACAACACGGGCAAGTGGCCTGACTGGTGAGTGCCAGGGGTGGGGAGTGGTGGTTTCCCTTCATCATTTTGTAATGTAGAAATCTGACAACAATCTGTAAGCCGAGCTCCTGCTCTGCAGATAGTCCTCGATTTTCTGATGTCATCGCTGGTCTGATGGATCATACTCAACATGTGGCCTGGAAACCAAGGACCAGAGATCATCATGAATCTAGTCCAACTTTAGAAAATGGTAAACTGCAACCGAGGCTCATCTTCTATATGACATTTTTTAAATTATTTTACAGATACTTGGATAAAGTGAAAATCAAACAGGTCGAGGACAACCAGGGTCCATAAGATGGAGAAGACCCCAATATCCATGAGTCATGAGTTAAATGTGTAAAACTGATGATAACTTCTCTGATTACTGTTCTAATATTCAGAAAACTCCCGTAAAATCATTGGCTCAATGTGACAATTCTCATCCATTCACCGTATTAGGTCATAGTGATGTCATAAAGGAGGGTTTTAGAGATGAGCGAGCACTAAAATGCTCGGGTGCTCGTTATTCGATACAAACTTTTCCCGAGGCTCGAGTGCTCGTCTCGAATATCGAACCCCATTAAAGTCAATGGGAGACTCGAGCATTTTTTTAGTAAAAGAGAACATTAAAAGAAGAGTGCATAATAAAATATCCCAGATGTTTACTGATGTTTTGCTTGTAAGAACACATTGAAATAACACTATTCTTCACATTGCAGGTGTACGCGCGTGTCTCCCGATAGGTTCTGAGATACGCGTGCACAGCTGCAAAGTGAAGAATAGAATTAAAACATTAAAAACAGTGAACACAGAACCATTTAAGTGCAGAACACATTGGGGGTCATTTACTAAGGGCCTGATTCGCGTTTTCCCGACGTGTTACCCGAATATTTCCAATTTGCGCTGATTGTACCTGAATTGTCCCGGGTTTTTGGCGCACGCGATCGGATTGTGGCGCATCGGCGCCGGCATGCGCGCGACGGAAATCGGGGGGCGTGGCCGAACGGAAACCCAACGTATTCGGAAAAAACGCCGCATTTTTAAAAAAAATTGTGTCGTGAAAATTTCACTCACCTTCATCCTGGATAGGCCGGTGTATTTCGAGGCATTCCAGCGGACTTCAGCGCAGCAGTGCCACCTGGTGGACGTCGGAGGAACTGCTTTGATGAAACTTACAGCATGATGTGCAGGGACACAAAAACAGGAACGCGATACACGAGCCTTTGTCAACCACACTGTATAGTTAAACATCACACACATAAATACAAAGTTGCGATCTAAACCCCGCCCACTGACGTCACATCCTACCGGAAACGGGATCTCCGTGGTGTGACGTAGTGGCTTCAGGTATTCTCCTCGTTCTGATTGCGTTTCTAGAAGGAGAGATTAGGGACAAGAATCAAAGTGTTAATGCATCGCTATCATGTCAAAATTGAAGAATAAATAAAACAGAGATAAAGTTAGTGTAAACCTAAGTACATCTCAAATGAACCATAACAGTATTATGAAAAATCTCTTAAATCGTAATCGCGATTTAACCCTCGTGGTTCCAAGGTCCCCAAGGTATGTATCCAATAGGCCTCACGGCGACGAAGAAGAACCTTAATATTACCACCTCTGCGGGGAACTTGGACCTGTTCGATTACTTGGAACCTGAGCTGGGAGATAGAGTGTTTCCTTTCGTGAAAGTGGTAAGGAATAGGCAATAACCTATTATTACACCTAATGGTCGACTTATGTTTATTGATGCGAGATTTCACGGGTTGCATCGTTTCCCCTATGTATAGGTATCCGCAAGGACACTTTATGGAGTAAATTACATTGTGGGAGTTACATGTAAAAAATCCCTGTATCTTAAAGGGCTGACCGGTGTGGGGATGATGTAATGTATCACCGCAAAGAATATTAGAACATTCAGAACAGCTTGGGAACGTGCCTCTCTCTGTCGCAAGAAAAACTTGTTTTGGTAACCTTTGTGTGCCTCCCATGTCAGCCCGTATAAGTTTGTTCTGTAAATTTGGAGCCCTCTTGTTGCAAATTAAGGGTGGATTCTGAAACTCCTCAACTTTAGGGAACGATGTTCGAAGTATGCGCCAGAGAGAACTTTTCGGAATGAAAGCTGTTCTGTGATTGGTTGCTATGGGTAACAGCACAGTTATGGCCTATGTTAGGGCTAGTTCATTCAGGGATGTGTGTACACGTGATACCTGTGCAGTATGTAAGGGGCAACCACTGGGGTAGATGCATCCATAGGGGCAGGCACTGGACTATGTGCCCTCCCTGTGAGATGTGATGTGCACAGACCTTGTATTCACCGGCCCAAGAAACCCCCAAGAAAAAGCAATTAAACCAAAGAAGATCCAATAAATAGACAAAAGACAAATAATTGGGAACTAAATAACCAAATATTTATTTATAATCCCATCCCATGGCAGACCCCGGACTCACGGAGAGTCACCCCTCAGCTCTCAGGAGAGGAAAAACCCCCTGTGGAGGAAACCTCTAGGGAAGCCATGGCTGAAGGATCGCCCTCAAAAGTTATAACCGTATAAAGAGACGCAAGTCAGAATCCAAAAAATAAGGCTGAGCCTTAAGCTACAAAATGGCTGCGTCCTTAAGGGGTTAAGGCAAAAAATCTTGAAGCTCTAATTGTCACTGGGGAATTTTTTTATTTGTCTGGATCTACAAGTATAAAATATACAGTTTCGACTTACAAATTCAACTTAAGAACAAACCTATGGAACCTATCCTGTACACAACCCGGGGACTGCCTGTATAAAGTAAAGCCCAGGCTCATGAATGTCTTTTACCACTTCAGCTGAAATTCCTGTCCACAAAATGGACACAGAGGGAGGATCATGTGATCTGTAACTGTCTAAGACCAATCTACCTTCCAAGTGCAATGGCCCTGCCATTACAAAATATTACACTCCTATTAGATTGAATATGTCCATAGAGCCTGATCACCTCTATGCACCATCTTCTGTCAATATCTGGTATATCTGGTATATCTGCATGATACCTGCCTTGGAAGGAACTGTTTAAAGTCTGACCAATTAGAGAATGCTTAGTAATTGTTAATTATATATGTAACAAGGTCCCTGGTTGGATGGCTGAAAGGTGGAGTGATGAGAGAGGGTGTATGTGACCTGCTATCCAGACACAAGGCCTGCAGCAGCTCTGAGCCCTACCAGACCCTGCCTTGGAGTGTTGCTACAAGCAGTCCCTGACCTCTGTAGCCTGAAGCTACAAAAACCAGGCCTCGAGCCTCCTTGGCCAGGCAAATCCAACCAGCTACCTGGGACCCTGCCAGACTGAATTGTGACCTTGGCTTGTTGCCTTTTCTGCGTTCGTGTTCTGGAATAAAAGGAACCAAGAGTCGATGTTTTACATCCTTTGTCTCCATGTGATCCCTGAAAGCTACTAAGATCAAGGACCTCCCATCAACCATCTACCTGGGGGTCCTATACATGCATACACCGGAGTGCCCCAGGGAAAACTACCATCCTTCCACAGCATTTCCTTGTTTCTTGCAACCCACCTGGCGGACACCTGACTAGTGCGGATGAGGCCGGTTACACCTGGACCAAGCACCCTTGGCTTGGTCCTGGATCGCGACAATGACCCCCATTGTATCTATATACCTATGGATGAGTTACGAGCTCCATGTTTGGTTCAACCCCTTTTTAAAGAATATTGCAATCATGGATATTAGTCAACACTATACAACTATGTGAACCCCGCTGATAAATTGCTCAGCCAGCAGTGGGAACCCCAGCACTGAGGTGTACACATCACACTCACTGGTGTGTAAGGGACCTAAGACCTGTCTTTGTATTTCTGGACAGACATTAGGCTGTAACCAGAGCAGACACCTAAGTTCATCTGAGGCATATGTAATGCAGGGTCACGGATATCTGCTGAGGCTGCATGACATTCAATTGAGCTGTCTTCAAAAAATGCAAAAATATGTAAAGAAGTGAAAAGTAGGACAACTCAGGCTATGAAAATTAGAATTACTGATGTTGGGTATAATACACAAATATGCCTTAATGTGCCTATTTTGTGTCAGATTCTTACCAGATTTTCATATCCATGGAAACTAAAACTACGAAAGGTGCTGCAGATACTTTGCCAAAGATCACAAGTGTAGTATAACTTCCCAGAGGATGGGTTTAGGCAGTGCAATTTTGGTGTATGCTTTTAACCCATTTTCCTCCGTCACTTAAAGGGGTATTCACATGAAGACGAGTTCATTAAATGTACTCAGGATAACAAAATAATACATTCTCTAATTCACTGTTATTAACAAAAATACAGCATTTTACAGATATAATTCCAACCTGTCTCTATCAGTCCTGCTGTACACAATTTCAGTTGCCCGTAGACATGACCCTGTAACTTCAGACTTAGGGTCAGCAATGCCATCTTGGATTTCTGTGTGACGGCCATGGAGCTGAGTTTCTCTCTCGCTGCTCGGGGGAGGGAGAGGCAAGCACAGCAGGTCTAGTGTGTTGTAAAATAGCAGAGATGTAGGACAGCTGACATTGTGTGTAATAGGGATCTCATGGATCTTATCGTCTTTGATCTCTGTTTCTATGTGTCAAATAAGTTAAATGAAAGTGTATACAAACCTTGAACCTGATAATCTAACCACATTGTCAGCACACCGAATTAGATGGATCATGAAGGGTCTGCTTAGAGACCACACACTGTTGAATTTTGCACTGAGCAGCCTAGGGAGTGTAGGAGCTAAAACTGCAATAAAACTTAGTAAAATTGTGTAGTCAAGGGTCAAAAGTGATCTTTATTGTGTTAACATCAGTAGGAGGTTGAGACTAGTGGGTAGAAAATTTTCTTTCATGGGATAACCCCTTTAAAGGTGTATTGAAGGACTTTTGTTTTACCTATACATCTAAATATATCACATCTTTATAGTATTCAGAGTTGTTTTTCTGGAGAAACTCATAAAGAGGACTGGTTACTCGGTCCATAACATAAAATAGCCCAACTAGCTTAGTTCTCATTGCTACCCTGTATTTTTCATTCTTGTAGCGTCCTCTATCTCTTCCTTACCAGATGTCCCCCCTTTGGATGTCTTCTGAGAGATATTTTAATGACACATTATACTGTGCAACTAGCAAACTGTGCAGGAATGCAGGCTCTATTCTAATTTCAGTTAGTGGGAGGAGACTAACTGCTATCATGCCTCCCATATACTGTACCCATATACGGTATATTGGAGAATCAGCTCAATAACTTTGACTGTCTCACAGTCATGGTGCCTTGATATATGAGTAAGTATTGAGGGGCTTTAGAACAGATTTTGCATTGCGGACCAGGAGCTCTAGGTATCTTTTCTGGTCAGGGCAGCCATTTTTAGTATTGAATATGCACATTTTAAGTGTCAATGGTGGTTGCATGACAAAAGCTATGTGCATTTAGACTATCGAAACTTCTTGCACTGTATGGTTTACTATAATGTAAAAAGGGAAAAACAGTCTGAACATTGCAGATATATAAAGCATTGTAGCCATACAAAGCCCCAATAGCCCAACCAAATCCCCCTCCCTTGAAAACTATGTGAGACTATTCAGGAAAGGTTTCTCTTTCATGTCTCCTTAGTCTGCTGACTTAGTAATGTTAGTGAAAACCTACAGGACTTCTATATATGAACATGGTGAGGTATCTTTGGTTGCCATGAGTTCCGTGATATGAAATTGAGGACTTGCTTTGCCGTGTGAATTGAGCCCATAAAGTTTGATTGATAAAGTAAATGGTCCATTTCGAACATATGCTCAGTAGCCATCGATCGTGGTAAATATTGGATGTGCGACCATGGGATTTTTGCTCACTTTGAAATGTAGCTCTACCAGACTTTTCATCACCAGTTGCCACAATGGTTTAAAAGAGAGATATTTTATTTTGGAGAGCTTCTTAGCAGCCTGGGAGACAGCTGGGGCTGATATATTGTGTGTGTCAGTTGGTCTATGATTGATTTTGTGTTATTTTTGTTTTGCTTGCTGTGAAACTTCTGACTGCTATTAGAGATGATTGCAAGCGTCCTGAAATGTAGGCTTTTCTTGTAACAGAGCTGTTTGTTGATAAGATGTGGATAAAGTCTAAAATTCAATTGACATTAGCCATTTCTCTTGGGCAGCTGCTGCTGCATATGACAAGTCCGACAAAAACAAGATTATTCATGGTCACTAGAGGCAGGGCCGCCGATAGGGCAGTACAACTGGTACTGCCCTATGGGGCCCGGACTCTAAGACACTAGGGGGGGGGGGCCGGGGGCCCGGCCGGTGGGCCGCAGACTGTGCGGTCTGTGCTGCACACAGGTGCGGCCGGTCGGTCCTGGGCCGGTCTGGGGCCGGGCCGGCGCTGATCCGGGCCGCCCGCACTCCCTCCTTACAATTTTTGATTTAATGTATAGTACCTGCATCGTACGATCGTTCGATGCAGGTACTATTAATCAGTACACAGACGCAGCGCAGCACCCAAGACTGTAATACATAACCTGGCGCTGTGATGTGCACACCGTTACGTTGTTGGTGATTATCTCTTTCCTTTCAGGATTATTGAGAATAATATCCCTGGGATATTTATGATATTTATACACATATTTGTTATAAGTAATTCCATTGTATTAGAGCCGTCTCTGAGCGCGCTCCGTAGACATCGGGCCGGCAGCCGCTTACTGCACAGACAGTCCTGATAGATGTAATTGCAGATCCCACACATCTTTACCTTATTATGCTGTACATTTATTTTACGGTGACCTTTTCCGGTGCCGGCTCATCAGCAGCGCACATTAGCAGCCATGCTCTATAATAGCCTGCAGTGTTATGTATGTGTTGAATAAAGCGGCCGCACAATGCGGAATTACAAAAAGTTACAAAGGATTTATGCATATTTCTACACTGCCCAATGAAATAAATGATGAGGAAGGGGAACATAATACTAGGGAGACATTGGGGGTCATTTACTAAGGGCCCGGTTCGCGTTTTCCCGACGTGTTACCCGAATATTTCCGATTTGCGCCGATTTTCCCTGTATTGCCCCGGATTTTGGTGAAAGCAATCGGATTGTGGCGCATCGGCGCCGGCAAGCACGCGACGGAAATCGGGGGGCGTGGCCGAACCATAACCCGACGGATTCTGAGAAACCGCCGCATTTAAATAAAAAAAAGTGTCGCGGGACAGGCGCTTACTTTCACTCAGCCCGGCTCGGTGTACTCCAGTGCGTTCCGATGCTCTTCAGTGCAGCAGCGACACCTGGTGGACGTTGGAAGAACTGCCTTAGTGAATCGCCGGAAGACCCGAATCCACCGCAGAGAACGCGCCGCTGGATCGCGAATGGACCGGGTAAGTAAATGTGCCCCAATGTGTCAGATTCTCCAGAATTCATCCAGAAAAGAGGTGTTTTAACCCCTTAACAAATAGATATTAGACAGATGTCTGAGGGTTATATTCACCTTTGTAACATTATTTTGGGGAATTTACAGACATTCTGAAAATTTATTTCACATTCTGCAGGTGAAGTGATGACATGTATAGTTCCCAGTGAAACATTACAAAGCTTTTGTTTGTTACAGAAACTTCAATAAGACTCCAGTCTCATGTACATAGGATGGTCCGGACTGAAAGGACCCAGCAACGGCGTCAGACGGGAACATATGTAGTTTTATTGTACATAGGGGGCAGTATTATAGTAGTTATATTCCTGTACATAGGGGGCAGTATTATATTAGTTATATTCCTGTACATAGGGGGCAGTATTATAGTAGTTATATTCCTGTACATAGGGGCAGTATTATAGTAGTTATATTCTTGTACATAGGGGGCAGTATTATAGTAGTTATATTCCTGTACATAGGGGACAGTATTATAGTAGTTATATTCTTGTACATAGGGGGCAGTATTATAGGGGTCTGTGACCAATGCATTTCCCGCCCTCGGCTTATACTCAAGTCTATAGGGCAGATTTATCAAGTGTCTGAAAGTCAGAATATTTCCAGTTGCCCATGGCAACCAATCACAGCTCAGCTTTCATTTTACCAGTGCTCATGAATATTTTTAAGGGGAGCTGCAATTGGTTTCCATGGGCAACTAGAAATATTCTGACTTTTAGACACTTGATAAATCTGCCCCAATATGTTTTCCCAGTTTTTGGTGGTAAAATTAGGGGTCTCGGCTTATACTCGGGTCGGCTTATACTCGAGTATATACGGTAATAATACAAGCCTAGTAATTTCTTTTATGAGCTGCTGACCATCCATTGTTTGCTGGTTATTTCTATCACTTTGAGATTCAACTCCATATCACAAATCATTTGCCATATCAACTGTCAAGTAGTGAGCAGCACACAACACAATTATTTTGCACACAAAAGCAAGATCATAAAGAAAAGCTCCAACAGTGTGGTCAAGGCAACAGAACCTGCTTTTCCAGATACCAAAATTTCAATGTGTCCTCTTGTACGTTTATATGCCTGATTGTATTTTAATACTTGTTGGTTTGAAGGTCATAGATAAGGTGACTATATATATAGTCATTTTTTCAAACTATAGGGCAGTGATGGCGAACCTTTAAGAGGCCGAGTGCCCAAACTGCTAATCAAAGGCGACGTTTCTAGTGCAAGGTGCCAACACAGCAATTTAGCCCAATAGCGCCACAATACCACTATACAAGAGACAAATAACACTTTGACATCATGAGGCCACCATTACAACCACATAAATAGCAGAATTCTGGTTAAAAAGACCACTATAGAAAGGCCAACATTACCAATAATAACACTATACTAGAAGCTAATCATGGCCCCCACATCATCACACCAGCAGGGGGCAGTGTGTCCTCCTATCACTGCTAGGGGTGAATGTCCTATACCATGTCCCCCACATCATCACACCAGCAGGGGGCAGTGTGTCCTCCTATCACTTCTAGGGGTGAATTTCCTATACCATGGCCCCCACATCATCACACCAGCAGGGGGCAGTGTGTCCTCCTATCACTACTAGGGGTGAATGTCCTATACCAGTGGTGGCGAACCTATGGCACGGGTGCCAGAGGCGGCACTCAGAGCCCTTTCTGTGGGCACCAGGGCCATTGCCCCAGCACACCAGACAGGACTGAAAGAATCTTCCTGCAGTTCCAAGTAACTTAAAAGATGCTGCTTTCAGTGATATTTTGATACTTACTTCGCTATTTAGGACTCTAGGAAGAGGGAGAATAAGTAGACAGGGCCGAATTACTTTGGAGGACCTCCTGTTGGCCCCACGATTTTCTTTGTGTACAGAGGGACACTGGAAAGAAGCTAAAATGATGAAAATTTTCCATCTTTCTACTGTGTTGCTGTTTTCAGGAGGCCAATATGATTGAAAGTTGTTGAAAAGCGAGCAATAAGTTACTGCTTTAATTTTTGTTTGGCACCTCACAATAAATAAGGGGGGTTTTGGGTTGCAGTTTGGGCACTCGGCCGCTAAAAGGTTCGCCATCACTGTCCTATACCATAGCCCCCACATCATCACACCAACAGGAGGCAGTGTGTCCTCCTATCACTACTAGGGGTGACTGTCCTATACAATGGCTCTGCACATCACACCAGCAGTGTTAGTGTGTCCTCCTATTACTACTACGGGTGACCGTCCTATTTCATGGCTCCCTTCATCATCACACCAGCAGGGGGCAGTGTGTCCTCCTATCACTTCTAGGGGTTACTGTCCTATACCATGGCTCCACACATCATCACACCAGCAGGGGTCAGTGTGCCTCCTATCACTTCTAGGGGTGACTGTCCTTTACCATGGCACCCACATCATCACACCAGCAGGGGGCAGTGTCCTCCTATCACTACTAGGGGTGACTGTCCTATACAATGGCTCTACACATCACACCAGCAGTGGTAGTGTGTCCTCCTATTACTTCTACGGGTGACTGCCCTATGTCATGGCTCCCCACATCCTCACACCAGCAGGGGCCAGTGTGTCCTCCTATCACTGCTAGGGGTGAATGTCTTATACCATGGCCACCCACATCATCACACCAGCAGGGGGCAGTGTGTCCTCCTATCACTACTAGGGGTAACTGACTGTTCAATGCTATGGCTCTGCACATCATCACAGCAGCAGGGGGCAGTGTGTCCTCCTATCACTACTGGGGGTGACTGACTGTCCAATGCTATGGCTCTGCACATCATCACACCAGCAGGGGGCAGTGTTTCCTCCTATCACTGCTAGGGGTGACTGTTATATACCATGGCTCTGCATATCACACTTGCAGTGTGTCCTCCTGTCACTGCTAGGGGTGACAGTCCTATACCATGGCCCCACATCATCACACCAGCAGGGGGCAGTGTGTCCTCCTATCACTTCTAGGGGTGACTTCCTACCCTTTAGCTCCCCACATCATCACAGCAGCAGGGGGCAGTGTGTCCTCCTATTACTTCTAGGGGGGCTGTCCTTTACCATGGCTCCCCACATCATCACACCAGCAGGGGTCAGTGTGTTCTCCTATCACTTATAGGGGTGATTGTCCTATACCAGTGATGGCGAACCTTTAAGAGACCGAGTGCCCAAACTGCAAACCAAAGCCGATGTTTCTATCGCAAGGTGCCAACACAGCAGTTTAGTTCAATAGCGCCACAATACCACTATACAAGAGACAAATAACACTTTGACATCATGAGGCCACCATTACAACCACATAAATAGCATAAAGACCATTATCAGAGGTCGCACTAACATTTTTCCAGAAGGGTAATAATACTCCTCTCACCAATTTTGAGTATTTTTACCCGAGGAGGAGTATGAAAATTCCCCCTAAGCCACACCCCCAATCACTCCCTGGCCACGCCCCAAATTTTAGCCATATTATAATAATAAAAATGATCTCAATAAAAAAAAATATGTATATTATTCTCATTGGGATTAGAACCCAGAACCTGCAGTGTCCATGTACAATAATGTCAGAGTGCCCCAACCAACTGAGCTATAATCTAGGTATAGAATTATCTAGGTGTAGAATTTTGGTAACTAAGAACTATGACTACTGTTACACTGTGACACAGATTTAATGCCTTGGTATATAGGGAGGGATCTTGGGGCAGTATTATAGTAGTTATATTCCTGTACATAGGGGTCAGTATTATAGTAGTTATATTCCTGTACATAGGGGGCAGTATTATAGTAGTTATATCCTTGTACATAGGGGTCAGTATTATAGTAGTTATATTCCTGTACATAGAGGGCAGTATTATAGTAGTTATATCCTTGTACATAGGGGGCAGTATTACAGTAGTTATATTCCTGTACATAGGGGGCAGTATTATAGTAGTTATATCCCTGTACATAGGGGTCAGTATTATAGTAGTTATATCCCTGTACATAGGGGTCAGTATTATAGTAGTTATATTCTTGTACATAGGGAAATTCTTACGCGGTTGGTTACTCTGGCGCATTATGGCAGATTTAGGCTAGGCTGCCTATCCCGGACCCTCGCGTTCAAAAAGAATTTATCTCAGACACCGATTACTGGGTGTCACTCTCTGGACCACGGGGTACAAGCAAAATCTTTCCAACTCTCATACCCTGCAGAGGAAAGGAGTGTGAGAATGCATGAAACCAGCAGGCCTGGTGCACAAGCTTGAAACAGTATTTCCACTGTCTGACCAGCGCTACGGCAGAGTGGAGTAGTTCTGCGGGCAAGTAGCGAGGGAGAGTAGGCGAGCAGCGAAGCTGTCCAAGCACTGGCAAGGGTACGCTTAAAAGGCTTTTGCAGCTTTATGTCACCCCAGCAAGACACTGTCACCTGTCCCAGTCTCGGCAGAGTAGGGCTGATTCTTTAACAGAAAGATTGGTGGGGGTAGCTACGAGGACCATACCATCGTCCTAATGATCCACAACAGCTCCCTACAACTTACTGGGTTTCAAGAGCGGACATGTGGCACGAAACTGGCGCTGTTACGCCTTGGAGGTTCTTGCGCCACCCTACCCGCTAGCGGTCTTGTCGAGCGGGGTTTCCGTGAGTGGTGGCATCATCAGCCGATAAGCGTACACGCCTGTCGACTGACAGTTTCGGGCATGACAGGCTGACGCTTTATTAAAATGCATAAAGGATGGATTTCTCAGAATTTCCAATTCTCACACAGGTGAAGGAAAGCTCAACCGGAATAATTGATCCACTCCTCCTCATCCTGCCTCATCTTTGCTCCTTCTCCTCATCTTTGTACAGATTAAAGCAGAGGAAATGGCCTATTTTTGACAGGGCCATGGCTCTTGCTATATGTACTTACTGCATTTAATTTTTCTGAGGGGGCCACCCTACCCGTGGTCCTCTGTTTTGTGAAACAATTTTTGTGAGTGCCACATAAGGCACTCAATCGATTCCATTTTTCTGGAGGGCCACCTACCGGTCGTCTCTTGTTTGAAACCAATTTTTGGGGACTGCCAACATACCAGGCACTCAATCTATCCATTTGGGACTGGAGGGCCACCTACCGCTCCTCTGGTTGGAAAAAGTTTGGGACTTGCCATACAAAGCACTAAATCTTATCCATTTTACTGGAGGGCCAACCTACCTGCTCATCTGGTTTGAAAAAGTTGTTGGGACTGCCACAATTACAGGCACTCAACTATTCATTTTATGGAGGGACACCACCTGCTCCTTGGTTTGAAAAATGTTTGGGACTGCCACATCCCTACAGCACTCAATCTATCTCCATTTTATCTGGAGGGCCACTGACCCTGCTACACTGGTTTGAAAAATGTTGGGACTGCCACATACAGGCACTCAATTAATTCCATGTAACTGGAGGGCCAACCTACCTTATCATCTGGTTGAAAAATGTTGGGAACTGCAATACAGGCACATCAATATTCCAGTTTTATGCCAGGGCAGACATACCTGCTCCTCTGGTTTGAAACATTTTTGTGGTATTGCCACATACAGGCACTCAATTCTATCATTTTAAGGGAGGGCCAACTACCTGCTCCTCATGGTTGAAACAATGTTGGGACTGACCAATACAGGCACTCAATCTATTCCATTTTACGCAGGGCCACCTACCTGCTCTCTGGTGAAACATTTTTGGGACTGGCCAACAATACAGGCAATCATCTATTCCATTTAAACCCTGGAGGGGCACCTACCTGCCCTTGGTTTGAAAATGTTTGGGACTGACCCATACAGGGGACTCAACTCTATTCCATTTACTGTTGAGGGCACACTACCTGCTCCTCTGGTTTGAAAAGGTTTGGGACTGCCACATACAGGCACTCAAATCTAATTCCATTTTACTGGAGCGGCCACCTTACCTGCCTCTGGTTTTGAAAAAAGTTTGGGACTGCCACATAAGGCACTCAATCTATTCCATTTGTTACTGCAGGGCAACCTACCCTGCTCCTTCTGGTTTGAAACATTTTTGGGACGCCACATACAGGCAACTCAATCTATTCCATTTTTTAATGGAGGGCCACATACCTGCTCCTATGTTTTGAAAAAAATGTTTGGGAACGCCACATACAGGCATCAATCTATTCCATTTTTATGCAGGGGACCACCTACCTGCCTCCTCTGGTTGAAACCATTTTGGGACTGCCACATACAGGCACTACAATCTATTCCATTTACGGGAGGGCACCTACCTGCTCCTCTGGTTTGGAAAAAATGTTTGGGGACTGCCACATACATGGCACTCAATCTATGTCCCATGTTTTTTACCTGGACCGGGCCCATACCCAACCCTACCTGTCCTTGGGTTTGAAAATGTTTGGGACTGCACATAAGGCACTCAATCTATTCATTTACTGCAGGGCCACCTACCTGCTCCTCTGGTTTTGTATGAAACATTTTTGGGGACTGCCACATACAGGCACTCTAATCTATTCCATTTTACTGGAGGGCCCACCTACATGACTCCTCTGGTTTGAAACTGTTTGGGACTGCCACATACAGGCACTCAAATCTATTCCATTTTATGCAGGGCCATAACATGCTACCTGGCTTTGAAACATGTTTTGGGACTGCCACATTACAGGCACTTCAAATCTATTCCCATTTATACTGGAGGCCACACTTACCTGTCCATCTGGTTGAAAAATGTTTCGGGATGCCACATACAGGCATCTAATCTATTCCATTTTACTGGAGGGCCACCTAACTGCATCCTCTGGTTTTTTGAAAAATGTTTGGGACGCACTATACAGGCACTCAATCTATCCATTTTAAACTGCAGGGCCACCGATACTGTCCTCCTGGTTTGAAACATTTTTGGGCACGGCCACATACAGGCACTACAATCTATTGCCATTTATGGGGGCCATCCTAACTGCTCTCTGTTTGGAAAAAATGTTTGGGACTGCCCACATACAGGTCACATCCAAAGTAATGGTCTCCCATAGCAGCTCCACACGTCTTTTTGTCTCCATGCTTACTCAAAAGTGTAATATAGCTGCCTCCATTTACATCGTCCCTTTATCAAACGAGTGTCTGTGCAGGCGAGAAATTGGGTTGTTTCATGGATTCCACATCAAAGTTGTTGAACTTTGTCGACCACCCTGCGTGTACCACAACAAACTATAACTGGCAATTTTTACCATTTAGGGATATTATTTCAGCGCTTCTTGCGCATCTGTTTAATTCCCCTCACCCGGCAATCTAAACTTATAAGAACGTCTACTACACTTGATCTTATACAAAAGGTTCTTAGAAGTGCTGTTTGGGGAGTAGCCTAGAGACAGGGGCTTGGATTGGCGAACAGCTCGCCTGGGCGCGGAACGCCAGCTCCATGCGCATCATGCGTTCTTGCGCATCTGTTTACATTCCCAAACCCGCCATATCCCAAACTATAAGAACGCTACTACACTTAACTTGGTGCAGGCTGGGGACGAGTCTGACCCTGGGGCTGGTCATATACTGCCGACGCAGAGAATTGCCGGGGGCCTACCTCGGTCCAGGTCTCAAAGGCTAATATACCTACTCCCACCCCTCCTAACCTCCTCATCATCCGAACTACCATCGGGGCATGGCGCCATCAGTCGGTAGCTCTAGGCACAGCAGCAGTGCCGTCGCTAAGCGACAGCAGGCGGTGCCTGAAACTGCTGAGCCTAGGCGATAAAAGGAACCACCGCCCAGAGCTATTACAGGGGCATTCCACATCAAAGTGTGTAACTTTGTCGCCACCCTGCTGTGTAATCGCAAAATATTACTTGCAAACTTTTACCATTTAGTGGACTATTATTTCAGCGCTTCTGCGCATCTGTTTTACATTCCCCTCACCGGCCATATCCTGAAACTTATAAGAAACGCTACTAACTTGATCCTTGTCTCTAAAAAAAGGGCTGAGTGGGAGTAGCTAGAGAAGGGGCTTGGATTTGCGAAACAAATCGCCTGGCAGCGCGAGCGCCAGCTACCATGCGCATCATGCGCTTCTTGCGCCATCTGTTGACATTCCCCTCACCTGGTATCCAACACTTATCACGAACGAGTTACAACTTGATCTTAACAAAAGTGCGTTGTTTGGGGACGTAGCCAGAGACAGGGCTGGATTTGGCGAAAGCTCGTCTGGCAGCGGAGCGGCCCACAGCTCCATGCCAAGATCCAAACTAACATAGTTTATAACTGCAGCACCTTTTAATTACTACTAGTTCACTGACCTACATACAATGGTCTCCCCTTATCAAACGAGCTGTGTCAGAGCAGAATTTGGGTTGTTTTCATGGCTTCCATGTTAACTTTGTCGCCACCCTGTGTGTAATCCACAAAATTATACTGGCAAAACTTTTATCAGGTACCGATATTATTGTGAGCAACTTCTGCTCACCTACCTTTGGTTCCTCTCTGCCACCCATTGGTTTGACACAGCCTGAGTACCATTCTAGGTATGTTCGCAATGACACTCTCTACCTGCTGCCGCTGCACTCTGAGCCGTCCCCTATAGTGTCAGGGTCAATTATTGCATGTTTTAGATACTATCTAGCTTATATGCTGTACATCTCTGTCATGGCCGCTGATGTTGCCCATAATTTGGCATAATGGTTGCGCGTTTTAAGCAGCCTAGAGGCAGTCCATGCATGCTGCCCCTGCTGTTTCATGTCGTTTCCCGTGGTGTTTCCATCCTTTTCTGAGGTTCCCAGGTGTTTGGCACAGCGTTATGTGCAGAGCCTTGGTACCCTTGAAAATGCTCGAGTCTCCCATTGGACTTCAATGGGGTTAGTTATTCGAGACGAGCACTCGAGCATCGGGAAAGTTCGTCTCGAATAACGAGTACCCGAGCATTTTAGTGTTCGCTCACATCTCTAGAGATAACCTGTTCCCACAATTGCAACACATTTACAGTAATGTTGGCACCATGTGTTCTTTGATTTTAGCTCTATAGATTTCAGCAATATTGTTTCATGAACATTAGCTTATCTTCTTGTATCATAAAAAAGACACTTACAGTATTATTTTATTTCTGTAATGCTTCTCTTTTATGCCTATCTTTTAAGATGCTTAATTGTATATTGACATCGATTTCCTGTTTTAGTTCTAAATCCCTTGCAGAAAAATCTAAGTTTTCACAATAGAACTGAAAATAAATAGAGGGTCTAAAAAGAACTAAAGCAATATTTTACCTATAACAGTTTTGTCATGTAAGCGCAGATGTATCTAAAAGAAGTGAGACCCCATTTGCAAAATATGTCTCTTGCGCATAAGCATCCGCAAGAAGCTATATGTGGAAGGTAAGGCCGCATTCACACAACCGTTAATGGGAAAGTATTTATGGCCGAAAGCTTGCGGCCATGCAACGTCCACCATGGACGGCAAAGGCCGCCACAAGGTGATATGGTTGCTTTACCGGACGACACCACTATGCTCTGTCCCCGGAGGAAAAGATAGGACATGTTCTATCAGTCCCATGTGCTTGGCCGTATCCCCTGGTCACCCCTCCTCCTCTCATCGTGCCAGACATATGCCGCCTGGCTACGGCCACCCAGTTTGTGTAAATTCCGGACAGCCTAAGGATACACTTCTCTGCCCATGACATTTGTAACACATTGAGACTGTTGCCTTCGTATATTACCTATCTACTACATTAGAAGGTCACAATTAAGAGTCATATACGACTTTCAGTTTCCTATCAGGGGCTCGGGGGTGTCCTGGAAATCAGACCTTTGCTATATCTGACCTCTAATCCCCAGGGAAGATGGAAACAACCTGGGATATGAACTGAAAACTTTTGGCCCCCCCCACAATTTTTTTCCATGTTTGACACGAAACTGCCTACATACAGTAACAGAAAAACCAAATTGTTGGGCTTTCAATTCTGCTGTTGTGAGGACTTTCGTTGACCTTTCCTAGGGCAGAAGGTCCCTTTGTATTCCATGTGCAATCGACGAAGCTACACCGATGTCTTCGCCAGAGGGCCCTCTCTCTTCATTATCAAACTTGATGGGTAATGAGTGACAATAAAACCCCTAGAAAACTTTAAGCCTTAAGGCTTACCACCAAACACAACCCATAGCATAAACCTACTACTACTTATCCCCCATCCTATGGAGATGTTATACCATTTCATCTTTTGCAAAAGGGCCTTTATTTAGGGACCAGCAACCTTCGCTAAAGTTATGGTGTTCAACGATGTATCACGGTGAGCAATAAAGTGGCGATGATGGCACCTTCAAACAGCTATTTGGCAGGGTGCAAAGTGGTGGCTTGGGGTGGTAGCCTGGGACAAAGCTTCTAGGGATCCTGGGCCCACCCAAACCACCCACCAAATTTTTATGAGAACAGCATTCTCGCATAAAATCCTCAATTATACATCCATGTACACAAGAACCATTCCAGGACCTTGAGGACCAAAGGTCCTGAAACCTAAGATTGCAAGCAGGAGAGGGGGAGGCATCCTCCATTCCCCAACGAAGCATTTACTACCAGAATTGTAGGAAGTGATTTCCAGACTTGGTAGGGGCTCTAATATTATACAGCCCAGGGGCCAGGCAGTCTTAAATCAACCCCAACAGGGCCGCCGATAGGGCAGTACAAAATGGTACTGCCCTATGGGGCCCGGAACTCTAAGACACTAGGGGGGGGGGGGCCCGGGGCCCGGCGGTGGGCGCAGACTGTGCGGTCTGTGCTGCACACAGGTGCGGCGGTCGGTCCTGGGCCGGTCTGGGGCCGGGCCGCGCTGATCCGGGCCGCCCCGACATCCCTCCTTACAATTTTTGATTTAATGATAGTACCTGCATCGTACGACGTACGATTGCAGGTACTATTAATCAGTACACAGACGCAGCGCAGCACCGTGCTTCTGCGTCTGTGATACAGGCAGCTACACAGGTTGCGCAATCGACGTCATTGCGCAACCTTGTGTAGCGTGGAGGGAGGCTGGCACTTACCATGTCAGCTCCGGCCCTCCCTGCAGCTCCGCGGCTTGGTGTGGAGGCGCGGGGCAGTGACGTCACTATCCTGAGCCTCTACACCAAGCCACAGAAGACCGAGGACGAGAGAAGAAACCTGCGCCAAAGGGGTGAGTATTATGTATTTTTTTTTTTAATATAGAAAGGGGACATTAATTTTATGTCTGGGGCAAAGGGGGGGGCATTATTCTGTATCTTGGGCCCGCAGGGGGCATTAATTATATGACGGGGGGTATTCTATATCTGGGGCTGGCAGGGGCATTATTTATGTGTCTGGGGCAGGGGGGGACACATTCTGTATCTGGGGCCCGCATGGGGCATTAATTATATGACGGGGGGCATATCTATATATGGGGCTTGACGGGGGCATTATTTTATTCAGGGGGGGGGGGCTGCGGGATATTATTCGGATCTGGGGCCCGCAGGGGGCATTAATTATAGACGGGGGGGGCATATTCTATATCTGGGGCTGGCAGGGGGCATTATTTATGTGTCTGGGACAGGGGGGGGGCATTATTCTGTATCTGGGGCTGGCAGGGGGCATTCTATATCTGGGGCTGGCAGGGGGCATTATTTATATGGTGGGAGGCATTATTCTATATCTGGGGCTGGCAGGGGGCATTATTTATGTGTCTGGGGGGGCATTATTGTATATCTAGGGCTGCAGCAGTGGGCATTAATTCTATGTCTCGGGGCAGGGGGCATAATTATATGTTGGGGCGGGGTGGGGGGGGCCATTATTATGTCTGGGGTGGCAGGGGCCATTCATTCTGTGTCTGGGGTGGGTAGGCTGGGGCCATTCATTCTGTGTCTGGGGTAGGCTGGGGCCATTCATCGTATGTCTGGGGTAGGCGTGGGGCCATCATTCTATGTCTGGGGGAGGCAGGGGCATTTATTATATGTCTGGGGTAGGCAGGGGCATTTATTATATGTCTGGGGTAGGCTGGGGCCATTCATTCTATGTCTGGGGTAGGAGAGAAAGAAGAAATAAAATTACCCTTACCATTACAGTGTGTTACATTATGGGGGCAATTTGTGTGTACTAATATTTCAGGGGGCTCTATTACAGTTTTGGGGCACAGTATTGGTGGTAGCAGAAGAAGGGACAATGGGAAGTGCAGAACATAAGACGTCTGTGTGGTAAACTCTGCAGGAATTCTGTGTACGTGGAGGAGGAAGGAAGAGACAAGGTGATGGTGGAACTAATGGAGAAGAGGAACGAGAACAATCCGAGGACACGTCACCTGATGTCACTGGATGCAATAGGTGAGGATCTCATGTGTTTTCGTAGCTGTATATGATAAATACTGATTTTTGCATGTTCACTTCTGTGTGATATATGTAGTATTATAGTAGTTTATTCTTGTACATAGGAGGCAGTATTATGTAGTTATATTCTTGTACATAGGAGGCAGTTTTATAGTAGTTATATTCTTGTACATAGGGGGCAGTATTGTAGTAGTTATATTCTGTACATAGGGGGCAGTATTATAGTAGTTATTTTTGTACATAGGAGGCAGTATTATAGTAGTTATATTCTTGTACATAGGGGGCAGTATTATAGTAGTTATATTCTGTACATAGGGGGCAGTATAGTATTATGTAGTTATTCTTGTACATGGGGGGCAGTATTATAGTAGTTATATTCTGTACATAGGGGCAGTACTTATAGTAGTTATATTCTTGTACATAGGGGGCAGTATTATAGAGTTATATCCTGTACATAGGGGACGTATTAGTAGTTAGTATTCCTGTACATAGGGGGCAGTATTCATAGTAGTTATATTCCTGTACATAGGGGTCAGTATTATAGTAGTTATATCCTTGTACATAGGGGTCAGTATTATTAGTGTATATTTCCTGTACATAGGGGCAGATTATAGTAGTTAATTCCTGTACATAGGGGTCAGTATTATAGTAGTTATATTCTTGTACATAAGGGGCAGTATTATAGTAGTTATATTCCTGACATAGGGGTCAGTATTTAGTAGTATATTCTGTACATAGGGGCAGTATATAGTAGTTATATCCTGTACATAGGGGGCAGTATATAGTAGTTATATTCTTGTACATAGGGGGCGGTATTATAGTAGTTATATTCTTGTAACATGGGGGCAGGATTATTTATAGTAGTTATATTCTTGTACATAGGGGGCAGTATTATAGTAGTATATCCCTGTACATAGGGGTCAGTATTTAGTTAGTTATATTCTCGACATGGGGGCAGTATTATAGTAGTTATATTCTTGTACATAGGGGGCAGTATTATAGTAGTTATATTCCTGTACATAATGAGGCAGGGGGTTACACTGGGACCAAGCACCTTGGTTGTGGTACCTGGATCGCGACCATGACCCCCCATACTGGTATCTTATATACCTATGGATGAGGTTACAAGCTCCAGTGTTTGGTTCAACCCCTTTTTAAAGAATTGCGAATCATGGATATTAGCAACACTCTACAACTATATGAACCCGCTGATAAATTGCTCACCAGGCGAGTGTGAACCCCAGCACTGAGGGGGACACATGCACAACTCACTGGTGTGTAAGGACCTAAGACCGGTCTCTGGATTTCTTGGGACGGACCATTAGCTGGTAACACAGAGCAGACACATAAGTCATCTGAGGCCATAATATGTAATGCGGGGTCACGGAATTCGTCTGAGGGTCTGCATGACATTCAAGGAGCAATTGATCTTCTCAAAAAATGGCAAAATATGTAAAGAGTGAAAAGTAGAAAATCAGCTATGAAAATTAGAATTACTGCTGTGCTGGGTATAATACACAAATAATGCCTTTAATGTGCCCTATTTTGTGTCAGATTTTCTACGCATTATTCAGTAATCCATGGACAACTACAACTACGGAGAGGTGCTGCCGAACACTTATGCGAAAGATCACACAAAGTGAGTAACTGTCCAGAGGATGGGTTTTAGGCAGTGCAATTTGGTGGTATGCTTTTAAACCCTTCCTCTTACTTATTCCTAAGGGTGGTAGTCTCCCATGAAGACGAGTTCATTAAATGGACTCCAGGAAACAAATAACATTCTAATCACGGTTATTAACAAAAATACAGCATTTTACAGTGAACTGTCAAACCTGTCCATTAATCAGTCCTGCTGTACACGGAATTTCAGTTGCCCGAGACATGTACCCTGATAACTCAGACTTCGTGGTCGTCAGCAAGCCATCTTGGATTTCTTTTCTGGACGGGCCATGGGAGCTGAGTTTCATTGGCTCTCTCGGCTGCTCGGGGGGGGACGGGACGGCAAGCACGAAGGTTAGTGTGTTGTAAAATGCAGAGAGTTAGTACAGCTGAAGTTGTTTAATAGTGGCTTCATGGATCTATTCAGTTTTGACTTCTCTGTTTCTATGTGTCAATAAGTTCAAATGAAAGTTATCGCCACCTTGAACCTGATAATTCAGACCACATGTTGTCAGCGAACACCGGAATTCGATGATCATGAGGGTCTGCTTAGAGACCACCCAACTGTTGAATTTGCACTGCGCAGCTAGCTGGACTGTAGGAGACTAAAACTGCAAATAAACACTTCGTAAAGAGATTGGTAGTGCAAGGGTCAAAAGTGATGTTTATTGTGTTAAATCAGGATCATAGGAGGTTGAGACTAGTGGGGTAGAAAATTTTTTTCTGGGAATAACCCTTAAGAGTTGTATTGAAGGTACTTTAGGTTTTACCTATAAATCTAAATATATCACATCTTTATAGTATTCAGAGTTGTTTTTCTGGGAGAAAGCTTCATAAAGATGGACTGTTTACTCGGTCCATAGACATACAATAGCCCACTAGCTTAGTTCTCATGTGCTACCTGCTTATTTTTTCAGTGATTGTAGCATCTCTATCTCTTCTTTCCTTACCAGATGCCCCCCTTTGGATGTCTTCTGTGAGATCTTTTATGACACATTATACGTGCACTAGCAAACTGTGCGGATGTCAGGCCTCTATTCTATTTCAAGGTTAGTGGGAGATACTAACGCTATCATGGCACTCCCATATACTGTAAGCCAATATACGGTATCCATTTGGAGGAATAAGCTCAATACACGTTGATGTCTCACGTCAGGGCTTGATATATGAGGGTAAGTATTGATGGGCTTTAGAGGAACAGATTTTGCATTTCGGATCCAGGAGCTCTAGTGTATCTTTTCTGCGTCAGGGCCCATTTTAGTATGAATATGCACTTTTAAGTGAAATGTGTGGCGTTGACATGCAAAAGCTTGTGGGAATGCATTTAGACTATGCGAAAATGTCTGTGCACTGTATGTTACTATATGGAGGGGGGTAAAAGGAAAAACAGTCTGAACATTCAGATATATAGCATTGTAGGCCATACAAAGTCACCAATAGCCAACCAAATCACCCTCCCTTGAAAACTCTGTGAAGAAACCTAGTTCGGAAAGGTTTCTCGTTCCATGTCTCCTTAGTCTGCTGACTGTGTAAGTGTTAGTGAAAACCTTACAGGACTTCGTAGATATGAACCTACGGGGGAGGTATCTTTGTGCAATGAGGTTCCGTGATATGAAATGAGGACTTGGCTTTGCTGTGTGAATTGAGCGCCATATAGTTTGATGATAAGTAAAGTATGGTCCATTTCGACACGATTGCTAGTAGCCATCGATCTGGAAATTAGTGGTGTTGTCGTACATGTTAGGATTGTGCTCACTTTGAAAGGTAGCTCTACCAGACCTTTTCATCACAACAGGTTGCCACAGAAGGTTAAAAGAGAGATATTTTTTTGGAGGCGTTCTTAAGAGCAGGCCTGGGAGGACAGCTGGGGTGTATATGTGTGGTCAGGTGTAGAGTTGGTCTAATTGATTTTGTGGTGGATCGATTATTTGTTGTGATTTTGCTTCTGTGACAGCTTCGACTGCTATTAGAGATGATTCAAGGCGGTCCTGACAATGTAGGCTTTGCTTGTAAACAGGACGGTTTGTGATAATATGTGGATAAGTCATCTAAAATTACATATTGAATTAGCATTCCTCTGGGCAGATGCTGGCTGCATGATGAAAGTCCGGACAAAAACCAAGATTCTTCATGGTCACAGTATAGGCAGGTGGGCCGCCGAATTAGGTGTCAGTACAACTGTACTGCCCTATGGGGCCGGACTCTAAGACAACTAGGGGGGGGTGGCCGGGGGGCCCGCCGGTGGGCCGCAGGACTGTGCGGTCTGTGCTGCAACAATGGGCTGCAGCGTCGGTCATGGGCCGTTGGGGCCGGGGCGGCGCTGATCAGGGGCCGCCCGCACTCCCTCCTTACATTTTTGATTTAATGTATAGTACCTGCATCGTACGATCGTTAGATGCAGGTACTATAATCAGTACAACAGACGCAGCGCAGCACCGCTCTTTGCGTCTGTGTATACAGGCAGCTACACGGTGCGCAATCGACGTCATTGCGCAACTGTTGTAGCGGGAGGAGGCTGGCACTTACCATGTCAGCTCGGCCCTCCTGGCATGCTCCGCGGCTTGGTGTGGAGGCGCGGGGTCAGTGACGTCACTACCTGAGCCTCTACAACCCAAGCACAGAAGAACCGAGGACAGGAAGAAGAAACCTGCGCCAAAGGTTGAGTATTATGTATTTTTTTTTTAATTATAGAAAGGGAGCATTAATTTTATGTCGGGCAGGGGGGGGGCATTATTTCTGTATTTGGGCACGCCAGGGGCATTATTATATGACGGGGGGTATTCTATATCTGGGGCTGGCAGGGGCATTATTTATGTGTCTAGGGCAGGGGGGGACACATTCTGTATCTGGGGCCCGCATGGGGATTAATTATATGACGGGGGCATTACTATATATGGGGCTGTGCAGGGGCATTTTTTTATGTCAGGGGGGGGGGGCTTGGGATATTATTCTGTATCTGGGGCCCGCAGGGGGCATTAATATATGACGGGGGGCATTATTCTATATCTGGGGCTGGCAGGGGGCATTATTTATGTGTCTGGGACAGGGGGGGGGCATTATTCTGTATCTGGGGCTGGCAGGGGGCATTCTATATCTGGGGCTGGCAGGGGGCATTATTTATATGGTGGGAGGCATTATTTCTATCTGGGGCTGGCAGGGGCATTATTTATGTGTTTGGGGGGCATTGATTATGTATATCTAGGGTGGCAGTGTGCATTAATTCGGGCAGGGGGCATTAATTATATGTCTGGGGGCGGGCTGGGGCCATTACTTCTATGTCTGGGGTGGGCAGGGGCCATTCATTCTGTGTCTGGGGTAGGCTGGGCCTTATCTGTGTCTGGGTAGGCTGGGGCCATTCATTTGTGTCTGGGGTAGGCTGGGGCCATTATTCTATGTCTGGGGTAGGCAGGGGCAGTTTAGTATATGTCGGGGTAGGCAGGTGGCCGATCATTCTATGTCTGGGTAGGCAGGGGGCATTTATTATATGTTGGGGTAGGCTGGGCCATTCATTCTATGTCTTGGGGTAGGCAGGGGGCATTTATTATATGTTCTGGGGTAGGCAGGGGGCATTTATTATATGTCTGGGGTAGGCAGGGGCGATTATATATGTCTGGGGCTAGGCTGGGGCCCATTCATTCTATGTCTGGGGTAGGAGGAGAAAAGAAGAAATAATTACCCTTACCATACAGTGTGTTACATTATGGGGGCACTATTTGTGTGGTACTAATATTTCAGGGGGCTCTAATACAGGATTTGGGGCACAGTAATGGTGGAGCAGAAGAAGGGACAATGGGGAAAAGTATGCAGAAATAAGACGTCTGTGTGGTAAACTCTGCAGGAATTCTGTGTACGTGGAGGAAGAGAAAAAGGTGATGGTGGAACTAATGGAGAAGAGGAACGAGAACAATCCGAGGACACGTCACCTGATGTCACTGGATGCAATAGGTGAGGATCTCATGTGTTTTCGTAGTGCGTATATGATAAATACTGATTTTTTGCATGTTCACTTCTGTGTATATATGTAGTATTATAGTAGTTATATTCTTGTACATAGGAGGCAGTATTTAGTAGTATATTCTTGTACATAGGAGGCAGTTTTATAGTAGTTATATTCTTGTACATAGGGGGCAGTATTGTAGTAGTTATATTCTTGTACATAGGAGGCGTATATAGTAGTTATTATTCTTGTAATAGGAGGCAGTTTTATAGTAGTTATATTCTTGTACATAGGGGGCAGTATTATAGTAGTTATATTCATGTACATAGGAGGCAGTTATAGTAGTTATATTCTTGTACATGGGGGGCAGTATTATAGTAGTGTTATATTCTTGTACATAGGGGGTAGTATTATAGTAGTATATTCTTGTACATAGGGGGAGTATTATAGTAGTATATTCTTGTACAGGGGGCAGAGTATTATAGTAGTTATATTCCTGTACATAGGGGGCAGTATATAGTAGTTATATTCTTGTACATAAGGGGGCAGTATTATGTAGTTTATATTCCTGTACATAGGGGACAGTATTATAGTAGTTATATTCCTGACAATAGGGGGCAGTATTATAGTAGTTATATCCTGTACATAGGGGGCAGTATTATAGTAGTTATATCCTGTACAAGGGGTCAGTATTATAGTATTATATTCTTGTACATAAGGGGCAGTATTATAGTAGTTATATTCTGTACATAGGGCAGTATTATAGTAGTTATATCCTTGTACATAGGGGGTCAGTATTATAGTGGTTATATTCCTGTACATAGAGGGCAGTAATAGTAGTTATATCCTTGTACATAGGGGCAGATTACAGTAGTTATATCCTGTACATAGGGGCAGTATTATAGTAGTATATACCTGTACATAGGGGTCAGTATTATAGTAGTTATATCCCTGTACATAGGGGTCAGTATTATAGTAGTTATATTCTTGTACTATGGGGTCAGTATTATAGTAGTATATTCTTGTACATAGGGGGCAGTATTATAGTAGTTATATTCTTGTACATGGGAGCAGTATTATAGTAGTTATATTCTTGTTACATAGGGGGCAGTACTATGGTAGTACATTTTGTTTACAGAGGTATGTAGTTGTTTTTAGGGTAAATATATGGCAGTATAGTAATTGTGTGCTCTTAAAATAGAAGCATTATTCCTCATAATAGAGGCAGTACGAGTTGATTTACTTTATCCATTGAATGCTGTGCTTATTTATTGGCATTCTTGTGACTACACACTTATAGATGCATGCATCAATAAAGTTATTTTTATAGTTGGTACATGAGTATTTTGTTTTATATATATCCTGTTTAAGGGAATCGAGCACCAGGTGCACAGCATAGTACCTGAAGGTATCATGCTATGCACCTGAGACCCGACTTCAGCACTGAAGTTCCATCAAAATGGCCTCTATGGTTTCTTTAATGCTTTTTAAAGAATTATGTTAATTACCAGCTTAGAGCAGGGGAGTGCTCCAGTGCACCTAAGGGCTCCTTATGTCACCCAGCGGCCAGTCCTGCGGTGATCCGAAATCCTGTACCTGTGCATGCTCAGCAGCCTCTGTGAATCAGTGTGCAGGTGCTGGGACTTTAGGTTTCTTGGGGCATGCAATGAACGCTCCTTCTTTTCCTTCCCATTGGTTCTGAGGAATATGAAGTCCTGACCCTTTGCAGTGATTCAAGAGGTTGCTGAGCAGGCACAGGTACCAGGACTCAGATTACTCAGGACTGGTGGCAGGGGACGTAAAGAGCCCTTAGGTGCACTGGAGCACCCCCACTGGTAATTACACAATTCTTTATTAAACATTAAAAGATAGTGGCGGCCCTAGCAATGACACTTTATTGATATTTGTTATATGTTGTCTGTTAAACACTTTTATATGTTTACTGTTCACCATGCTTTAGTTTTTGATGCCATATTTGCACTATAATAAATATACTTGACCACAAAGTATGACTCTATTGGCAATTCAGAAGAGGTGCCTTGTCGTAGCAACAGGCCTCAAACCCTGTTTGTGAAAGGTCACTGCGGGGGCAGGAGGCTTGTTGGTTTTGGGGTGGTTGGGGCCCAGACACTTTTGCTGTATGGGGCCCCGAATTTCCTGATGGCTGCCCTGACTAGAGGGAAGGTGGTATTAGTGATGTAGATCCACCAGTGCTACTACCACTCAACATAGAATAGAAGGGTGTTGAATATGGGTTCACAACACAACTGGGTCCATAAATAATAATTATGTTATTACAAATAGACTTAACCATAATTCAAAAATTGTAAAATTATACTGAAAGGGGTATTACTGGTGACTGGTAACATAATAAAACTATACATATCACTTTCCACTCATAAAACAGCTTCCAGCCTCCGCACCATTAAGCAGTGATGTAGCCTGATTATGCGTGTCCTAATGTTACCAGCCGGTAAGGTAGTAGGATGTAGTAACTACAGTAGTATATAAAAAAACTCAGGTAGGAACACATATGTCACACACGGGGGTGTGGGAGAGTCTCTTGGTGCAAAAGTCAGTGGACTCCCTGGACCACGCGGGGGATGCAACCAGGAGCGGAGTCTAAGTGGACCCCTGGTCTTCGCCAGAGCCCGCCGCAAAGCGAGATGGGCTTGCTGCGGCGGGAAGCACCAGGTCGCTCCAGGGTGCGAGTAGGCCCGCGGTGGCAGCCAAGGTAGGGATACAGGAAGGCAGCAGACCTTGGGAAGCAGGACCTTGGGAAGGCAGGACCTCAGGTAGGTAGGACTCAGGTAGGCAGAACCTCGGTAAGCAGGACTCGGATAGGCAGGACCTCGGTGGGCAGGACCTCGGGAGAAGGCAGGACCTCAGGATGGCAGGACTCAGATGACCACCGGGATACAGGACCACCACAGGAACACAGGACCGCCACAGAAACACAGGACCGCCACAGAAACACAGGACTGCCATAGGAGTAGAGGACCACAACAGGAGTACAGGACCACAACAGGAGTACAGGACCACAACAGGAACACAGGAACACAGAAACACAAAGTCGTCTGGAGACGCACAGGAAGTCACGGAGGCGTCTGGAAACGCAGGAAACACAGAGGGCTTTCTATTAGTGGAAAGACTTGAAGATCGGCAAGCGATGCTGGAGACCACAGATTATGTAGCAGAGCCGGGAATGCCAGCGCCCTAGCAGCGGGAGCGCGCGGTCCCGCAGCAGCAGGAGCGCGGCCTACAGAGGAAGCGGCGTGGGATCAGGAAGGGGCTGTCGCAGCAGAATCCGAGCCAGGAGAGGTGAGTACAGGCCCAGGGGATGGACCACATCATAGTACACAGCATATCCCCGCGATCGGAGACATTGATGGGGGGCATCCGTGACAACATAGGGGAATTTATTAAGACAGTGTGTGTGAACGCCAGTTTTAACTTTTCCCCAACCTCCTCCCCCGGCAGACCACTCTGACGATGGAACGGTGGAGTGGAGGGGAACATGTTTCTAGTACTGGTGGTGCTACGGCCTCTTTTAATTTTATTTTTTGGAGCATATAATAATTCAAAGTTTGGGGTAATATATTATGATATATTTGAATAATATAAGGCATCAATTTATCTGGGACCATGTAGAAGTTTTTCTTGACATGATGAGTTGCTTGTCAATGTACTCATTGCTGAAGGCACACCCACTGTACTCTACAGCACATACAACCAGCATCAGGACACATGTAAAAAATGGAACTGAAGAGGAGGCAGTAGTGGATTTTTGGCTCTAAGGCAGTGATGATGGCGAACCGTTAAGAGACCGAGTGCCCAAATGCAAACCAAGGCGACGTTTCTATTGCAAGGTGCCAACACAGCAGTTTAGCCCAATAGCGCCACAATACCACTATACAAGAGACAAATAACACTTTGACATCATGAGGCCACCATTACAACCACATAAATAGCATAAAGACCATAATCAGAGGTCGCATAAACATTTTTCCAGAAGGGTAAAAAAACTCTCTCACCATTTTTGAGGAGTTTTTACCCGAGGAGGAGTATGAAAATTTGGTAATACGCCGGCGCCACATACGCACACACTGCGCACACCACTCCACTCACACAGCACACACTCCACTACACTCCACTCCACACACCACACACTCCACTCACACGCCACACTCCACTCCACTCACACTACACACTCACCCTACCCTCACACAGCACACACTCCACTACACTCCACACACCACACACTCCACTCCACTACACCACACAGCACACACTCCACTCCACTCACACACTCCGCACACACTCCCCCCCCCCAGCATAGAACAGAACACATAGAGGGCCTTACTAAGTGCAGCAGCCGCGGAAACGTGCCAAGTGTCGGCGAGGATGGAGTGACGTCGGAGCACAGGAGCAGGAGGAGGCATGGGGAGCCCGGGACCCGCAGGCGCGGGACGTGTGGACAAGCAGGCATCGGGCACCGGGACCCCGCAGCAGCAGGACGGGGACAAGCATGGCATCGGGCACGGGACCCCGCGACTCCGCAGGCAGTCAGGGCGGGCGGACAAGCAGGCATCGGGACCCCGCGACTCGTGCAGGCAGAGGGCGGGCCAAGAGACGTCGCTGGCTGGACTCGCAGGGACTCCGCAGCAGTGAGCCGGTTGCTGAGCAGACGTCGGCGCGAACGAGCAGGCAGCGGAAGCGGGGCCGCCGAGCGGTTTCAACAGAGCACTGGGACCAGCAGGCATCTGAGTGAACCAGGCCGCGTAGGTATCGTTGAGAACGGGGAGATGGTACGCGTGCCAGCAGAGGGCTCTGGTGCCCTCTCTGGCACGCGTGCCATAGGTTCGCCATACCGCTCTAAGGTATCCAGAATTATTAGTCCTCTGCTCTGAGGTCTCCGCATATGAGTCCCCTGCTCTGGGGTCTCCAGCTTTATGAGTCGCCTGCTCTGGGTCTCCAGCATTATAGTCGTCTGATTTGAGGTCTCCAGCATTATTATCGTCTGCTCTGGGACCTTCGGCTCATTAGACTAACACCTATGGGGTCCTCAATTGTATATAATGTATATATATATATATATACATATATTACAATAAATTACAGACAGTCCACTACTACTACGACCTAGAGCACTCGACTTACATACAACCCCTAGTTACAAACGGAGCTTCTGGATATGTAATTATTGTACTTTAGTCCTAAGCTACAATGATCAGCTATAACAGTTATCACCGTGTCTGTTAATGAAGCTTTAGTATTAATCCGGTCTTATGACAATCCCAACATTTTTAAAATCCAATTGTCCAAGAGATCAAAAAGTTTTTGCTGGGATTACAATGATAAAATATACAGTTCGACTTACATACAAATCAACTTAAGACAAAACCTACAGACCCTATCTTGTATGTACTTGACTATACTAGGGTGGGGAGAGGCCCTGTGACTATACTGGGTGGGGGTGAGGGGGGGCCCTGTGTATACTGGGGGAAGCCCTGGACTATACTGGGGGGGGGGAGGCCCTGTGACTATACTGGGGTGAGGGGAGGCCTGGTTCTATACTGTGGTGAGGGGTAGGCAAACATGGAGCTACAGCCGCAGTACACAGCCATACATGGAGCTACAGCCGCAGTACACAGCATACACCTGGAGCTACAGCCGGCAGTACACAGCCACAGCCACAGCCACATTCCGTCGGGTTACCCAAATATTACCGTTTTATGCCGATTTTCCGCTGAATTGCCCCGGCTTATGGCGCACATCGATCGGATTGTGCGCATCGGCTCCGGCATGCCCTTTTTTTAAAAAAAAGTGTCGCTTGACACGTCTTATCATGGCTGCAGACTAAAGTAGTGAAGTTATGTCCACCCTATGTATATGGATGGGCTGGGGACCTGTTCCTGTGTCGCGAGCCCCTTCCATCTTGTGGTTTATATATCATGGCACGTGCTCACAGTATATATCACACTGACAGCCTGATCCTATGACGGGCCGATATAATCAGTCACTGTCACAGCAGTCACCACCAGAGCATTATAAACTTGCTTTTCTGTGGCTTTCAGTCAGCTCCAGACTATTGTGCGATGGCTAATGAGGCTGCTGTAAAATGTACAGATGGCAGCCACATAACATGACAAAAAAAAAAAAAATCTATAATCAGAAGAAAATCAGTTGTAGATAAAAATTGTATTTTTAGTTTTTATAAATAAAATATTGGTGATACCTTTCCTTTAAACATATAACAACAGAAATGCAATACAGCATGAGGTGTTGATGGAGACATTGTACACGTGACCACGACCACCCTTTCTGTGAGGATCTTTTTGATGTCATGGTGATTTTGAAACAACTCTTTTATATTTCAGAATTGCCTTTGTGTCGAGCATCGCCCAGGTGTCGAGCCAAAATGCATTGACATTGTATGACAGCCACTTGTCAACATCAATAGAAAAGGAGTAATTCTAAGCGTTTAACAAATGATGTATATCATAAAGACACAAATATTGATCAAAGTCCAGATAATGAATATCAGTCTAAAGGAAGAGAAAATACATATTTTTCTGGGATTATGATCATATCAGATCACAAAGCCTATACAAGGTTACCTCCTAATCTCGAGAAATATAGTAACGTGGCCCAACGATCATCTGCTGTTTATCGTGCTACAATGTCCAGACAAGCATCAACAAAGTCTTAGAAATCTTAGGTAATACTTACTTCTCAGGAGCTGGGGCGTAATGGCCATAGAACTTCAGGTGTCCCCAACTTTACAGACACCCAACTGACAGATGCCCTTGTCCTGCCCACTGTGACCTCTGGTGAAGTCTTGGGTACTATGAGTCAGCAGGTTGATGATCAGCTGAAAGGTGGCGTCTGAATGAGTTGTAATATTGAAATCCTTGTTCTCCAGACAGCGAAATTTAAGAAATCCATCCTACTGGGACACATTCATGAGTACAATTACGCAAATATTCGGTCCGTCACCACTATCGAACAGAAAACAAACCAGCAGAAGTTGGCATATCCAGGACCCCCAGAATAGACTACAACTACTTTATCAGGACTAGTAGGGAACGCGATGTAATTATCCAAGAATGATGCATTAGCGTCCCTCACCTCACATCTAGCGACTTTATACTGGCTTAGTAAACAGACCTGTGATAAAGGACCTGTGTGTAATCAAGGTCCACTCACACAGCACACACTCCACTCACACAGCACACACTCCACTCCACTCACACAGCACACACTCCACTCCACTCACACAGCACACACTCCACTCCACTACATAAAACAGCTTCCAGCCTGCACCATTATAGCAGTGATTGTAGCCTGATTATAGCAGTGTCCTAATGTTACCAGCCCGGTAAGGTAGTAGGATGTAGTAACTACAGTAGTATATAAAAAAACTCAGGTAGGAACACATATGCACACACGGGGTGTGGGAGAGCGTCTTGGTGCAAAAGTCAGTGGACTCCCTGGACCACGCGGGGGATGCAACCAAGGAGCGGAGTCTAAGTGGACCCCTGGTCTTCGCCAGAGCCCGCCGCAAAGCGAGATGGTCTTGCTGCGGCGGGAAGCCACCAGGTCGCTCACGGTGTGCGAGTAGGCCCGCGGTGGCAGCCAAGGTAGGGATACAGGGAAGGCGGACCTTGGGAGGACAGGAACCTTGGGAAGGCAGGACCTCAGGTAGGTAGGACCTCAGGTAGGCAGAACCTCGGGTAAGCAGGACCTCGGATAGGCAGGACCTCGGGTAGGCAGGACCTCGGGAAGGCAGGACCTCAGGATGGCAGGACCTCAGGATGACCACCGGGATACAGGACCACCACAGGAACACAGGACCGCCACAGAAACACAGGACCGCCACAGAAACACAGGACTGCCATAGGAGTACAGGACACAACAGGAGTACAGACCACAACAGGAGTACAGGACCACAACAGGAAAACCAAGAACACAAACACAAAGTCGTCTGGAGACGCACAGGAGTCACGGAGGCGTCTGGAAACGCAGGAAACACAGAGGCTTTCTATTCAGTGGAAAGACTTGAAGATCCGGCAAGCGATGCTGGGAGCCACCAGATTATGTAGCAGAGCCGGGAATGCCAGCGCCCTGAGCGGGAGCGCGGGTCCCGCAAGCAGCAGGAGCGCGCGCCTACAGAGGAAGCGGCGTGGGATCAGGAAGGGGCTGTCGCAGAATCCAGAGCCAGGAGAGGTGAGTACAGGCCAGGGGGGATGGCACCACATCATAGTACACAGATATCCCCGCGATGGAGACATTGATTGGGGGGCATCCGTGACAACTGGGGAATTTATTAAGACAAGTGTGTTGAACGCCAGTTTTAACTTTTCCCAGCCTCCTCCCCCGGCAGACCACTCTGACGATGGAACGGTGGAGTGGAGGGGAACATGTTTCTAGTACTGGTGGTGCGACGGCCTCTTTAATTTTATTTTTGGGCATATATAATTCAAAGTTTTGGGGTAATAATATATTATGATATATTTGAATATTATATAAGGCATCAAATTTATCTGGGACCAGTTAGAAGTTTTTCTTGACATGATGAGTGCTTGTCAAATTTACTCATTGCTGACGGCACCACTGTACTCTACAGCACATACAACCAGATCAGGACACATAGTAAAAATGAATGAAGAGGAGGCAGTGGAGCATTTTTTGTGGCTCTAAGGCAGTGATGGGCGAAACGAAGAGACCGAGTGCCCAAACTGCAAACCAAAGGCGACGTTTCTATTGCAAGGTGCCAACACAGCAGTTTAGCCAATGCGCCACAATACCACTATACAAGAGACAAATAACACTTTGACATCATGAGGCCACCATTACAACCACATAAATAGCATAAAGACCATAATCAGAGGTCGCAATAAATTTTTCCAGAAGGGTAAAAATACTCCTCTACCATTTTGAGGAGTATTTTTACCCTAGGAGGAGTATGAAAATTTTGGTAATATGCCGCGCACACTGCGCACACACTGCGCACACACCACTCACACAGCACACACTCCACTACACTCCACTCACACAGCACACACTCCACTCACACAGCACACACCACTCCACTCCACTCACACAGTCACACACTCCACCCACTATGCAGAAATAAGACGTCTGTGTGGTAAACTCTGCAGGAATTCTGTGTACGTGGAGGAAGAGACAGGTGATGGTGGAAACTAATGGAGAAGAGGAACGAGAACAATCCGAGGACACGTCACCTGATGTCACGGATGCAATGGTGAGGATTCATGTGTTTTCTGTAGCTATATGATAAAATACTGATTTTTTGCATTCACTTCTGTGTATATATGTAGTATTATAGTAGTTAATTCTTGTACATAGGAGGGCAGTATTATAGTAGTTATATTCTTGTACATAGGAGGCAGTTTATAGTAGTTATTCTTGTACATAGGGGGCAGGTTGTAGTAGTTATATTCTTGTACATAGGAGGCAGTATTATAGTAGGTATATTCTTGTACATAGGGGGCAGTATAGTAGTTATATTCTTGTACATAGGGGACGTATATAGGAGTGATTTGTACTAGCAGTATATCGTAGTTAATTCTTGTACATGGGGGGCAGTATTATAGTAGTTATATTCTTGTACATAGGGGGTAGTATTATAGTAGTTATATTCTTGTACATAGGGGGCAGTATTATAGTAGTTATATTCTTGTACATGGGGGGCAGTATTATAGTAGTTATATTCCTGTACATAGGGGCAGTATTATAGTAGTTATATTCTTGTACATAGGGGGCAGTATATATAGTAGTTATATTCCTGTACATAGGGGGCAGTATTATAGTAGTTTATTCTGACATAGGGGGCAGTATATAGTAGTTATTCCTGTACATAGGGGGCAGTATTATAGTAGTTATATTCCTGTACATAGGGGTCAGTATTATAGTAGTTATATTCTTGTACATAAGGGGCAGTATTATAGTAGTTATATTCCTGTACATAGGGGGCAGTATTATAGTAGTTATATCCTTGTACATAGGGGTCAGTATTATGTGGTTATTTCCTGTACATAGAGGGCAGTATTATGTAGTTATATCCTTGTACATAGGGGGCAGATACAGTAGTTATATTCTGTTACATAGGGGCAGTATTAGTAGTTATTCCTGTACATAGGGGTCAGTATTATAGTAGTTATATCCTGTACATACGGGGTCAGTATTTAGTAGTTATATTTTGTACATAGGGGTCAGTATTATAGTAGTTATATTCTTGTACATAGGGGGCAGTATTATAGTAGTTAATTCTTGTACATAGGGAGCAGTATTATAGTAGTAGATTCTTGTACAATAGGGGGCAGTACTATGGTAGTTACATTTGTTTATCAGAGAGTATTGTAGTAGTTTTTAGTGTAATATATGGCAGTATTAAGTTGTGTTGCTCTAAAATAGAAGCATTATTCCTCTGATAATAGAGGCAGTACGAGTTGCATTTACTTATCCATTGAATGCTGATGCTATTATTGGCATTCTGTGATACACATTATAGAGGCATGCATCTAAAAGTTATTTTATAGTGGTACATGAGTATTTGTCGTTATATATATCCCTTGTTTAAAGGAATCGAGCACCAGGTGCACAGCATAGTACTGAAGGATCATGCTATGCACCTGATGACCCTGACTTCAGCACTGTAAGTTCCATCAAAATGGCCTCTATGGTTATCCTTTAATGCTTTTATAAAGAATTATGTTAATTACCAGCTTAGGAGCAGTGGGAGTGCTCCAGTGCACCTAAGGCTCCTTAGTCACCCAGCGGCCAGTCCTGCGGTGATCCGAAATCCTGATACCTGTGCCTGCTCAGCAGCCTCTGTGAATCAGTGTGCAGGTGCTGGGACTTTAGGTTCTTGGGGCATGCAATGAACGCTCCTTCTTTTCCTTCCCATTGGTTCTGAGGAAATATGAAGTCCTGACCATATGCAGTGATTCACAGAGGTTGCTGAGCAGGCACAGGTACCAGGACTTCAGATTACCTCAGGACTGGTGGCAGGTGGGACGTAAAGAGCCCTTAGGTGCACTGGAGCACCCCCACTGTAATTAACACAATTCTTTATTAAACATTAAAAGATAGTGGCGGCCACTAGCAATGGCACTTATATGTATATTTGTTATATGTTGTCTGTTAAACACTTTATATGTTTACTGTTCACCATGCTTTAGTTTTTGATGCCATATTGCACTATAATAAATATACTTGACCAAAAGTATGACTCTATGGCAATCTACCAGAAGAGTGTGCCTTGTCGTAGCAACAGGCCTCAAACACCGTTTGTGAAAGGTCACATGCGGGGGGCAGGAGGCTTGTTCGGTTTTGGGGTGGTTGGGGCCCAGACACTTTTGCTGTATGGGGCCCCGAATTTCCTGATGGCTGCCCTGACTAGAGGAGAGGTGGTATTAGTGATGTAGATCCACCAGTGCTACTACCACTCAACATTAGAAGGTGTTGAATATGGGTTCACAACACAACTGGGTCACATACACTAATAATTATGTTATTACAAAATAGACTTAACCATAATTCAAAAATTGTAAAATTATACTGAAAGGGGTATACTGGTGACTGGTAACATAATAAAACTATACATATCACTTTCCACTCCATTAAAACAGCTTCCAGCCTGCACCATTATAGCAGTGATTGTAGCCTGATTATAGCAGTGTCCTAATGTTACCAGCCCGGTAAGGTAGTAGGATGTAGTAACTACAGTAGTATATAAAAAAACTCAGGTAGGAACACATATGTCACACACGGGGGTGTGGGAGAGTCTCTTGGTGCAAAAGTCAGTGGACTCCCTGGACCACCGCGGGGGATGCAACCAAGGAGCGGAGTCTAAGTGGACCCCTGGTCTTCGCCAGAGCCCGCCGCAAAGCGAGATGGTCTTGCTGCGGCGGGAAGCCACCAGGTCGCTCCACGGGTGCGAGTAGGCCCGCGGTGGCAGCCAAGGTAGGGATACAGGGAAGGCAGGACCTTGGGAAGGCAGGACCTTGGGAAGGCAGGACCTCAGGTAGGTAGGACCTCAGGTAGGCAGAACCTCGGGTAAGCAGGACCTCGGATAGGAGGACCTCGGTAGACAGGACCTCGGGAAGCAGGACCTAGGTGGCAGGACCTCAGGATGACCACCGGGATACAGGACCACCACAGGAAACACAGGACCGCCACAGAAACACGGACCGCCACAGAAACACAGGACTGCCATAGGAGTACAGGACCAACAGGAGTACAGGACACAACAGGAGTACAGGACCACAACAGGAACACAAGAACACAGAAACACAAAGTCGTCTGGAGACGCACAGGAAGTCACGGAGGCGTCTGGAAACGCAGGAAACACAGAGGGCTTTCTATTCAGTGGAAAGACTTGAAGATCCGGCAAGCGATGCTGGGAGCCACCAGATTATGTAGCAGAGCCGGGAATGCCAGCGCCCTAGCAGCGGGAGCGCGCGGTCCCGGCAAGCAGCAGGAGCGCGGCCTACAGAGGAAGCGGCGTGGGATCAGGAAGGGGCTGTCGCAGAATCCAGAGCCAGGAGAGGTGAGGACAGGCCCAGGGGGGATGGCACCACATCATAGTACACAGATATCCCCGCGATCGGAGACATTGATTGGGGGGCATCCGTGACAACATAGGGGAATTTATTAAGACAAGTGTGTTGAACGCCAGTTTTAACTTTTCCCCAACCTCCTCCCCCGGCAGACCACTCTGACGATGGAACGGTGGAGTGGAGGGGAACATGTTTCTAGTACTGGTGGTGCTACGGCCTCTTTTAATTTTATTTTTTGGAGCATATAATAATTCAAAGTTTTGGGGTAATAATATTATGATATATTTGAATATTATATAAGGCATCAAATTTATCTGGGACCGTGTAGAAGTTTTTCTTGACAGTGATGAGTGCTTGTCAAATGTACTCATTGCTTGACGGCACCACTGTACTCTACAGCACATACAACCAGCATCAGGACACATAGTAAAAAATGGAACTGAAGAGGAGGCAGTGAGCATTTTTTGCTGGCTCTAAGGCAGTGATGGCGAACCTTTAAGAGACCGAGTGCCCAAACTGCAACCAAAGGCGGATTCTTGCACAGGTGCCAACACAGCAGTTTAGCCCAATAGCGCCACAATAACATATACAAGAGACAAATAACACTTTGACATCATGAGGCCACCATTACAACCACATAAATAGCATAAAGACCATAATCAGAGGTCGCACTAACATTTTTCCAGAAGGGTAAAAAATACTCCTCTCACCATTTTTGAGGAGTATTTTTACCAGAGAGGAGTATGAAATTTTGGTAATACGCCGCGCACACTACGCACACACTGCGCACACACTCACTCACACAGCACACACTCCACTACACTCCACTCACACAGCACACACTCCACTCACACAGCACACACTCCCTCACTCACACAGCACACACTCCACCCCACTACACTCACACAGCACACACTCCACTACACTCCACTCACACAGCACACACTCCACTCCACTACACTCACACAGCACACACTCCACTCCACTCACACACTCCAGCACACACTCCCCCCCCACCAGCATAGACAGACACACATAGAGGGCCTTACTAAGTGCAGCAGCCGCGGAAACGTGCCAAGTGTCGGCGAGGATGGAGTGACGTCGGAGCACAGGAGCAGGCAGGAGGCATGGGGCGCCGGGACCCCGCAGGCCGCGGGACGGGGACAAGCAGGCATCGGGCACCGGGACCCCGCAGGCAGCAGGACGGGGACAAGCAGGCATCGGGCACCGGGACCCCGCGACTCCGCAGGCAGCAGGGCGGGGCCAAGCAGGCATCGGGACCCCGCGACTCTGCAGGCAGCAGGGCGGGCCAAGCAGACGTCGCGCGCTGGGACTCCGCAGGGACTCCGCAGGCAGTGAGCCGGTGCTGAGCAGACGTCGGCGCGAACGAGCAGGCAGCGGGACGCCGGGGCCGAGCGGTCAACAGAGCACTGGGACCCAGCAGGCATCTGAGTGAACCGGGCCGCGTAGGTATCGTTGATGAGACTGGGGAGATGGTACGCGTGCCAGCAGAGAGGGCTCTGTGTGCCCTCTCTGGCACGCGTGCCATAGGTTCGCCACTACTGCTCTAAGGTATCCAGAATTATTAGTCCTCTGCTCTGAGGTCTCCAGCATTATGAGTCCCCTGCTCTGGGGTCTCCAGCTTTATGAGTCGCCTGCTCTGGGTCTCCAGCATTATTAGTCGTCTGATTTGAGGTCTCCAGCATTATTAATCGTCTGCTCTGGGACCTTCGGCTTCATTAGACATCACCTATGGGGTCTCATATTGTAATATATGTATATATATATATATATATACATATATTACAATATAATTACAGACAGTCCACTACTTACATACGACCTAGAGCACTCGACTTACATACAACCCCTAGTTACAAACGGAGCTCTGGATATTCGTAATTTATTGTACTTTAGTCCTAAGCTACAATGATCAGCTATAACAGTTATCACAGGTGTCTGTAATGAAGCTTTAGTATTAATCCTGGTTCTTATGACAATCCAACATTTTTAAAATCCAATTGTCACAGAGATCAAAAAAGTTCTTGCTGGGATTACAATGATAAAATATATTTTTCTGACTAACATACAAATTCAACTTAAGAACAAACCTACAGACCCTATCTTGTATGTACTGTGACTATACTAGGGTGGGGAGAGGCCATGTGACTATACTGGGGTGGGGTGAGGGGGGGCCCTGTGTCTATACTGGGGGGAAGCCCTGGGACTATACTGGGGTGGGGGGAGGCCCTGTGACTATACTGGGGTGAGGGGAGGCCCTGTGTCTATACTGTGGTGAGGGGTAGGCAAACATGGAGCTACAGCCGCAGTACACAGCCATACATGGAGCTACAGCCGCAGTACACAGCCATACATGGAGCTACAGCCGCAGTACACAGCCACAGCCACAGCCACATTCCGTCGGGTTACCCAAATATTACCGTTTTATGCCGATTTTCCCTGAATTGCCCCGGGCTTATGGCGCACTCAATCGGATTGTGGCGCATCGGCTCCGGCATGCCCTTTTTTTAAAAAAAAAGTGTCGCTTGACACGCTCTTATCATGGCTGCCAGCTAAAGTAGTGAAGTTATGTCCACCCTATGTATATGGATGGGCTGGGGACCTGTTCCTGTGTCTGCAGCCCTTCCATTCTTGTGGTTTATATATCATGGCACTGCTCACAGTATATATCACACTGACAGCCTGATCCTATGACGGGGGCCGATATAAGCAGTCCACTGTCACAGCAGTCACCACCAGAGCATTATAAACTTGCCTTTTCAGCTCCAGACTATTGTGCGATGGCTATGAGGCTGCTGTAAAATGTACAAGATGGCAGCCACAATAATCATGCAATAAGAAAAAAATCTATAATCAGGAAATAAAATCAGGTTAGATAAAAATTGTATTATTTAGTTTTTATAAATAAAATATTGGTGATACCTTTCCTTTAAACATATAACCAGACAGAAATTGCACATCCAGCATGAGGGCATTGACTGGAGACATTGTCACGTGATGCCACCGATCCCCTTTCTGTGAGGATCTTTTGATGTCATGGTGATTTTGAAACAACTCCTTTTATCTATTCTCAGAATTGCCTTTGTGTCGAGGCATCGCCCAGGTGTCTGAGCCAAAATGCATTGACATTAGTATGACAGCACTTGTCAGACATCAATAGAAAGAGGAGTAATTCTAGCGTTTTAACCAACATGATCTGTATATCATAAAAGACACAATATTGATCAAAGTCAGATAATGAAATATCAAGTCTAAAGGAAGAGAAAATACATATTTATTCTGGGATTTTATGATCATATGTCATAGATCACAAAGCTATATCAAGGTTACCTCCTAATACTAGAAGAAATATAGTACATGGCCAACGATCATCTGCTGTTTTATCTTGCTACAATGTCACTAGCAATATCACAAAGTCTTAGAAATCTTAGGTAATAATTACTTCTCAGGAGCTGGGGCATAATGGTCATAGACACTTCAGGTGGTCCCCAACTTAAAGACACCCAACTGACAGATGACCCCTTGTCTGCCCACTGTGACCTCTGGTGAAGCTCTCTGGGTGTTACTATAGTCCCAGGTTGCAATGATCAGCTGTAAGGTGTCTGTAATGAAGTTTTATTGATAATCCTTGTTCTCATGACAGCAGAAAATTTAGAAATCAAATCATTACTGGGACACAATTATGGAGTTACAATTATGAAAAATATACCTGTTCCGTTCACCACTAATGTAGAAAAGAAAAAATAACCAGAAGGTGGCAATCCCAGGACCCGCACACAACTCAGACTACAACACTTTTTCAAGGACTAAGAAGGAACTGACTGAGACCATTTTATCCAAATTATTCAATAATCCCTCACATCTAGAGCTATTCTCTTACATTGGCTCCCTATAAATGACCTGTGATTAATATTGAACCTGTAGTAGTAATCACAGGTCATTCATAACTCAATCAGTTTCCTTGCATTGTCCTTGCCTTAATCCAATTAGTGCCCAAATACAAAATAGGGTCATTTTTTAAAGGGCCACTTTCAGTATCCAACCCTCTTCCAGCTGTAGCTTTACAGGCTGTTACACTGTACAGGAGCACATTTCCCCCTCCCTTTTCCTCCCTTAGCACTTTCCCCTCCCTCTTCTTGCTCACAGCTGTGGAGGAAATTTCTGCACACAGTGGGAGAGGAGACGTGTTTCTTGAGCTTTATAAGAGCTTGTGAATCTACAGAACAGAAGGTCTCTGGTAATGCCCCTCATGGCATTTTTGGGTCTTTAGCATGATTTTAAAAGTTGATTTTAGAAGGAAGGAGGCCATGGATAACAAATATAAGAACATTGCCACAGTCACAGTGTCTGGATCTATGAGGAAGTGTGATTGCTTTACCTTGATGGTAGATGGTAGATCACATTATTGGATTTTAAAGCATTCGTTTAAAAAAAAAACTTTATATTCACCTCATCACTATTTCCCTTCACCACCTGCGCACAAGTGAATCATCACGCAAGCGCCATAGATTCAGCACATACATATTGAAGCAGGGACATTATCCAACCTTCAGAGGCACTGGTGCAGGATCTTCTGTCTGGTGCATGATGCGGGATCTTCTGTCTGGTGCGTGATGTGCCTGACTGGTCCTCTTCAACCACATTCTATGTAAAACTTGTAAGCCAGAAACTAAACAGATCTATAAGTAGATTGTACCTCCAGGCAATTCTGAAAACTAGATTGTGCCTGATTTTAGTCTTAAAGTTACCATTGACAGCCACATTTGTTCACACAGAGAAGTTGCTTTATCCCCAATTCACTTGGTTCCTCCCTCTGCTCTCACTAGAAACCTCATACTGACATCGCTATAGCTGTGCAGCCTACATAATCCGATGCCTATTTCATAGAGGGTGCATGGAAGCCCTACTACTGTACATGTTTTATGCATATTCAGGGTGTAACTAGGAAAAGCAGGGCCCCATAGTGGACTTCTGAATGGGGCCTGTAACTAGGAAAAGCAGGGCCCCATAGTGGACTTCTGAATGGGGCCTTCCTTAAAGAAATATACATATTTACAAACATAGACATATATATGCAAACATTTATTTACTTATACACATACAGCATATACGCACCCCATACACATACAACATAAACATACATTTTTAAATTTTGAGACAAAAAAAATCCCCTTTCTGTGAGGATCTTTTGATGTCATGGTGATTTTGAAACAACTCCTTTTATCTATTCTCAGAATTGCCTTTGTGTCGAGGCATCGCCCAGGTGTCTGAGCCAAAATGCATTGACATTAGTATATACAGCATATACGCACCCCATACACATACAACATAAACATACATACAGTATATACATGCCACATACACATACAGCATAAACATACATACAGCACATACACACCACATATAGATACAGCAAATACACACATACATACATTACCATATACATCCATGCAGCACATACATCACATATGCACACACATATAGAATATACAGGCTGTCCCCCTACTTAAGAACACCCGATTTACAGACGACCCCTAGTTACAAACGGACCTCTGGTAATTGGTAATTTACTGTACTTTAGCCCTAATTAAGTTTTATTGTTAATCCTGGATCTTATGACAATCCAACATTTTTAAATGTTGAGACAAAAAAAAATGTGGCTGGGGTTACAATTATAAAAAATACAGTTCCGACTTATATACAAATTCAACTTAAGAACAAACCTATAGAACTTATCTTGTACGTAACCCGGGGACTGCGTGTATACACATCATATTCTAACACATACAGAAAATACACACATAGATAAAATACCATTTACAGACGAACAGCTATACACAAATATACCCCATATATACTCCCAAAACACACCCAGTTGATGGGCCCTCTGACACTGTGGGTCCCATAGCCGCTGCTATGGCTATTACCGCAGTAGCTACGCCCCTGTGCGTAATACAACAATAGATCTCCCTGGAAATATCAACTAAACATACAGAATCATGTAAATGTGATATATATATCTTAACTGACAACCACCAAGCCCAGTATTTCCATTTTACTGTACAAAGAATAAGAACAGAATTAGAAAAAAATTCTATCTACAAATAATTTTTCACACCCTTTGAACCAATGAGTTGAAAGCCATTGGCCAAACACCTGGGAACCTCAGAAAAGGATGGAAACACCACGGAAATGGACAGGAAACAGCAGGGGCAGCATGCATGGATGCCTCTGAGGCTGCTTAATCGCACCATTATGCCAAAATTATGGGCAACAGCATGGCCATGACAGAGTGACAGAATGAAGCTAGATAGCATCTAAAACATCCAATAATTGACCCTGACACTATAGGGGACGGCATGCAGAGTCAGCGGCAGCAGCGGCAGGCTAGAGAGTGGCATGGCAACATACCCCAAATGGACTCAGGCTTCAAACAAATTTTAAAAATTCCTTTTGGGGAGGATAACGTGTAGCATTGTATGTATCAGTATTTTGCCTGGTTATGGCGGCAGAGAGGAACCAAAGGAGGTGAGCAAGAAGCGCTGAAATGATTTCCTATGTGAACAAAAGGTTGACGGTATATTTAGTCGATAACACAGCATGGTGGCGACATAGTGACCAAGTTCCATAACGTATCTGGTGAAACACTCGAAAAATGAGCCTGACACAGCTCTTTTGATAAGGGGACGACATGTGGAGGCAGCCATGGAGACGACTTCCATGATTAAGAGCGACAGTATGGGGCATTCATATTGCGCTGCTATGATTGCAACTTCAGGTCTCCAGCATGGCGGCGACAGATGGGCCGAGTTCCACTATGTATCTGGTGAAACACCTGAAAATTCGGCCTGACACAGCTCGTTTGATAAGGGGATGATGTGCTGCATATCCTCTCGTGCTCCAGCGTTTGGGGTATAGAGAGTTGAAAGTTGCGCATGGAGACATTGGTGGACGCTGTGGAGGATCGTGGAGGCGAAATGAACAGGGAACAGCAGTATGCATGGATGCCTCTGAGGCTACCTAATCTTGGGATGGAGCTGGCGGTCCACTGCCAGGCGAGCTTTCACCTGTCCAAGCCCCTGTCTCTCGACTCCTCCCCACCCAAAATGGGCCTGGGGGCCAGAAGCGTTTCCTTTGAAAAAATTATAATTTTCAAAGCAGGCGGGGGCTACATACAGCACTTCTAAGAACCTTTTGTATAAGATCAAGTGTAGTACTGTTCTAATAAGTAATTGGCTTGGTTATGGCGGGTGAGGGGAACGTAAACAGATGCGCAAGTAGCGCTGAAATAATATCGGTCGAAGATAAAAGTTTGGAGGTATATTTTGTGGATAACACAGCAGGGTGGCGACAAAGTTTGATGTGGAAGCCGTTAAAACAACACAAAATTCTGCCTGACACAGCTCTTTTGCTAAGGGGACGATGTATGGAGGCAGCTATATGGACGACTTTTGGAGGCAGCTATGGAGATGACGCGTGGAGCCAGCTATAAAGACGACGTGTGGAGGCTGCTATGGAGACAATTAAATTTGGATAGTGCCTGTATGTGGCAGTCCAAAAAAGTTTTCAAACCAGAGGAGTAGGTAGGTGGCCCTAAAAAAATTAAATACATAGAGTACCTGTATGTGGCACTCCCAAATATTGTTTAAAACAGAGGACCGGCTAGGTGTACGCTTATCGGTGATGATGCCACCAGCTGCACTGAAAACCCGCTCGGACAACACGCTAGCGGCAGGGCAGGCAAGAACCTCCAAGGCGTACAGCGCCAGTTCGGCCCACATGTCCAGCTTTGAAACCCAGTAGTTGTTGGGAGCTGTGTGATCATTTAGGACGATGGTATGGTCAGCTACGTACTCCCTCACCATCTTTCTGTAAAGATCAGCCCTACTCTGCCGAGACTGGGGACAGGTGACAGTGTCTTGCTGGGGTGACATAAAGCTGGCAAAAGCCTTGTAAAGCGTACCCTTGCCAGTGCTGGACAAGCTGCCTGCTCGCCTACTCTCCCTCGCTACTTGTCCCGCAGAACTACGCACTCTGCCGCTAGCGCTGTCAGAAGGGAAATACTGTTTCAGCTTGTGCACCAGGGCCTGCTGGTATTCATGCATTCTCACACTCCTTTCCTCTGCAGGGATGAGAGTGGAAAGATTTTGCTTGTACCGTGGGTCCAGGAGAGTGAACACCCAGTAATCGGTGCTGGAATAAATTCTTTGAACGCGAGGGTCACGGGATAGGCAGCTTAGTAAGCTAAGGGAACAACTCAATACAATATTTAGATTGTGAACTATGCAGCATTAAAATATTTTCCAGCAAAGATGTAAAAATTACCATTTGACAGTGAATCAGAAGTTAGAAACTAAAAGTTTGATGATTGTTATATTGGTATTTTACAGTTTAATTGCGGCAGTTGATTTTTGCATAACTGACAAAGGGAAGTTACCACTCTTGATATAGTTTCTCAGAAACTGCATCCATTGTGAAACTGCCTGTCACTGTGTCAACATTTTCTATCAATAACTGAGTGATCTAATTCAAGGGTGACAGGTAGAGATGAGCGAACATGCTCGTCCGAGCTTGGACAGGGCACAATAAAATTACTTTGGTTCAAATCGAAGCCACAAACTCTTAAAAGTTCCTCTCTGTGGTCCTTGGTAACAAGACCATTCTTAAAGGAAATCTACCATCAAAATCAAACACAATAAACCAGGGAGGGACACTTACGCATAGATCCAGGCACTGTGATTGTGGTAATCGTCTTAACATGTTTACACAGTTCTGGAAGGCTATCGGGGGTGATCCTGAAAAGCTAGCAGGATGATTCCTGGAAAACCACTTTGTGCACTGCAAGGCTACAAGCAGAGACTTAATTGAGCTTTAAAATGTTTATACCTAAGGCCAATGCACACAATAAAAAACTACAAATTGTCAGATAAAAAGGTTACAAAACAATATACAATGATACATCCACAAAACAGTTTTTAAATAAAAAGGCAATGAAAAGGAAATAGCAGCCGTGGGAGTTTAAATATAAGTTGTGTCTCTGGGCACAGCCTAGCCATGGTGATGCATGAATGGATGAAGACTGACAACAGTAGATGCTGGCATGCGCATTTGAAATATCTACTAATTCCTTTGTATGTGAGCGGGGGCATGGCTACACCTGTAATAAGGTGTGGGCTTGAGGACATTATTTCCTAGTAATGGCCATCTTCTCCAGGATCCCGAAGAGAAGCATTTCCAGACTTTTCCCAGTGTTGAATTCCAAAATTATTAAACAATGCCAAACACCATTATGAAATGTTGGTTGTCTAAACAGATTTATTTGGCTTCCTTGCTCCAAAATCCATGGACACTTGACCAGCCTTGGACTGGAAGTGGAGTACCTTGGGCCAATCAGACGAAATAAATTTGGGTCCCACCAGCGTCTTGATCCCCTAATTGGATTCATTTGTATTCCATTTGTGAAGCAGGCAACTTAGGGAAACGACTCTATTTCAATAACAGTCAACAAGTGCTAAAAGAGTATGGACAAGTTCAGTACACAGTCAGCTCTGTAGACACATAAAGGGCGGTCATTTATATAATCTCGTTGTTTTGGCTATTTTTTTTTCATATGACTACTTTTTTTGTATTAAAGGGTTTTTTTTCAAAGCTCTTTTGACAAACACTGTTACCAATCTGTCATAAATGTTGCACAAATGTTATATCAAGTTATTCTTTACTTTTTCTTTAAGATGGTTTTGTCTGGATTATTTTGAACTAAAAAAATTTTGCAACTTTTAGAAGATTTGAAAAGATGAAATTGCATTTGCGGTACCCTACTAAGAACACCCGACTTACAGATGGCCTCTAGGACAAAAGGATCTCGGGTAATTGGTAATTATACTGAACTTTAGCACAGAATCAGCTTACACAGTCGTAAACGTGCTGCATGTAAGGCTTTATTGTTCATCCTGTTCTTATGACAACCAACATATTTAAAATCCAATTGTCACAGAGACCATAAAAAAAAATTTTTCGGGAGTTACAATTAGAAAATATACAGTTCGACTACATACAAATTCAACTTACGAACAAACACACAGAAACCTATCACATTTCAAAAAAGCGCCCAAAAAATAAAAGTCAGCCAAAGAAGCAGAAAATAAAGTATAAATGACCCACGTGTTCACCCATATTAATCAAAACGTGCGATTAATCGATCTGGTGGATCCTGCACTGATTGGAAAAGGTGCACCATTTACTTTTGGTGGGCTTTGTTCATACTGCAGAATTGGGCACAGACAGAAAAGACATGAATGTAGCGAAACTCCGATCAAAATCATTACCCCTGTAGGTACAAATTTTTCTGTTTGTCAGATCGGGCAGGCCATGATCCAAAACTTGTGCAGACACTCCCTAATTACATGCAGTTTGCAAACATTCTTTTCAGTGCAAAGTCAGAAAAATGTCACAAACACTTTACTAAATGTTGGGCCAGTGACTTCACTGCAAACAATAGGCAGGAGTACGGGGGTTGTGTTGTATCCAATAACCTATGTGAAAAATGAGAGGTGGACCTGGAGAAGAGAAACAAAGCTAGGGGGGCTATTAAAAAATGCCCATAGTGGCTTAAATTGAGTACAAGCGGGTGAGGTGCACGGTCTACACAGGGGAGTATATATCATCCTGCAGACTATACAGGAAGGACCACAGACTGTCAGAAGTAATCACAGGAATAAGCAAAATAAAGGACAAAAATAACAATATTGATTATTGATCTACTGTTGTATGGTCATTGTCCATGTGGGGGATCTGGCGACATTTGTTTTTTTTTGCTTTTCGCGTTTTTTTTTCTGAGTCTGGAACGCCCTTCCATGTTGTGCTTCCCTAAATATGTCATTGGTTAGTTTCACCTTGTAATAGATTTTATTTATCTTGTCTGCAGTCTTTTTATATGATAATGAAATAAAGAGAATGCGGGGTCATCTACTAAGGCCCAATAGCAATTTTTTTCGGGTTTCCCAAATATTTCTGATTTCCAAAATTTCTGAAAGTTTTGGCCGCACGGCCATCGGATTGTGTCACATCGGCGCGGCATGCATGCAACGGAAAATCGGGGGGTCGGCCGTTGGAAAACCCGACGGATTCTGAAAAACTCATACTTTTTTAAAAAAACTTTGTCACTTGACAAGCGATTACTTGCACCAGGAATAGGATAGTGAACACCTGGTGGACCTTGGGCGCAACACTTAGTGCAGCTGGCTAACCTATGGCACTGGTGCCAGAGGTTGGCACTCGAGCCCTTTCTGTTGGGCCAACTCAGGGGCCATCACCAGAGATGACTCCAGTATCTTCCCGAGTCCCAGAGCAACCCAGGACTGGACTGGCACAGCCTATTTTAAACTGACAGCGCTATCTGCGGACAAGTTTTGGCTTTATTGTGTCCTAGGGTGCTGGTATCAATGAAAAACTGTTGACAGCGAAGGGAGTATAAATCACACATTACATTGCGTGTTGGCAACTTTGCCAATAAATACGTTATTGGTAGTTGGGAACTCGTCTCTAAAAGGTTGCCATTCACTGCCTTAGTGAATCGCCCCGAAAGATCCGAATCCTCGACGTGCCCCAATATCTATTAAAATTACATGTTTCTTGTTTTTTGTTCTTGCAGTGACTTATGTAGGGCCTGTGTCATTCGGTGCTCTTGCACCTCTCTCCCGGGTCGCAGCGCACCAGTGGGCCTCCATGTGACTCCTCTTTCCGCAGCAGTCTCATGCACCTTACGAGATAATTGCTCTCCAGTGCACGCGTCGCTTGCCTCCCAGGGTGTGTACGAGCGGATGTGTTTGTTTGCTGATTTAAAGGCCAGCACGCTGATAATGACGCTGGCCGGCTGCCCTTCCGTTTAAATTCCCGGCCCTTTATGTGTCCCCTGCCGGATCTTGTGCTTCAAGCCATAGAGAAAGTGGTCTTTATGCCCGCGCTTGGGTGAGAATTCCCGTTTGTGACCCCGGTAGCGGTGGTCAGATTTTAATGGGACAAGTCCAGAGACACACACAGGCTTGACAGCCGCAATGCGGTGGTTTTGCCTGCGGGCTTTTATTGGCAGCCAAAAACATGCCAGCTTTACAGGCAAGTAAAACCAAAAAAAGCGGGGAGGAGGGGAGGAAACGGAGGAGGAAACAAAAACGGGCTTGTCTGGCACACTACCTCGTTACATCGGTAGTCACTCTCTAGCAAAACAGCGTACTCACAGCGGCTAGTGACACACGGCTGGCAGGCTTCCAGAGCAATGTCTCCCACACAGAGCTCCAGCCCAGTATGCAGCTCTGGGATAAAAACCCCTTCTCCCAGAAGCTGCACTTGGTATTAGGGTGTGCAGTCTGCTGGTCAGTGCATTAATTAACCCTTACCCCAGGTAGGAAGTAACCTGGAAAGGAATATATTCACCACTATTACCTTTCCAGCCGCTGTCCACATACCTCCCCCTCTGCTCAGACCTGGGGGGAGGAGCCCTTTGTGCCCCTAGAGAGTGACACGGGAAAGCACATCAGCAATTAACCCTGCTGAGACCCGGGCGGTGTTCCAATAGAACTTATAGCCTGCAAGGCTAAAACCACCTGGTTACCCTGGCATTGTTCCCTTATCGAGCCATCATTTTAAGAGAAGAGCCGTCACCAACCTGAACTGTCTCCCTAGAAGGTAATATCTAGGCGACTAAATGGCCCCTAAGTGCAAGACATGTCCCTCTCTATGATGGAATAATTATCTTATTTTCTGCAGAGACAATTTCCAAACTAGGATATACAAAACAACAGGATGTTCTTCTCCATTGACTATCTGTGAGAGGACAGCTCCCAAGCCGACCGTAGGGCAATCGGCCTGGACCACAATCCTTCTCTGAATTTGGGATATCAACACTGGCCTTTTGCACAACATCTCCTTCGTAAACTGTTGGAACGCTTTGTCTACTTTTCATCCCACTAACTATAGCAGATTTTGGCTCCTTGGTAACATTCTATAATACCCGGCTATAGTCCTAAAAAAGGGCCTTACTGCTTTTGAAACAGGTTTAGGCCAATTTCTTATAGCCTCAACCTATCCATTGGGGCCTTATGACACCTCACCCCAATGGTATATCCCAAATCTGGCTTTCCTCCAGGGCTATGGCACATTTTTTTTGGTTAGCTGTCAAGCCCGCCTCTCGAATGGCGTTTAACACCTTTGGACCTTTTTAATGAGACTCCCAAGTCTGGGCCTAAAAATAACACATCGTCCAAATATGCAGACGCAACTCTTGTGAGGCTGTAAAATAAGGTCCATCAAGTCTTTGAAATGTAGCCGGGCTGCCACCATGCAGGCCAAAGGGGGGAACTACATATTGGAATGACCCCATCAGGCGTGGAAATGGGATGGAAAATGCTGTTTCTTCCTTCGCCGCTTCAGTAAGTGGCACTTGCCTAATAGCCTTTGGTCAGAACCAAAGTAGGAAATATCTTGCCGGGGGCCTAATCTTTCAATCAGCGTCTACTCGTGGCCATAGGGAGGCGGTAGGCGTCAAATTTTGATGAAAACTTCATTTAAACTTTAAAGTCATTGCAGAAGAGAACCTAAGGACTTTTGGACTTCTCCTTAAAACCCCCCAAAGGACACATTTTTCCCACCTCCTCTGAAATAGTCTTGTCTTCTTTGAGCCTCTGGGATACCCTATAGTCTCAACCTCACCTTTGGCCTGGCTCGTCACATGAATGTGCTGTATGCATTGGTCCGCCCTGGCAGCAGGTCAGAGAAAAAGGTCCTCTATTTCTGTCAGGAACTCGTGACCTCCGTACCTGTACGCAGACAAGGCTTCTGATATGTGGACTGTGGTTTAGTATGACTAGTGAATCTCTAGGCCAACTTCAAGCAGGTCAGCCAGCACCTTCTGTTTACAAGGCGTAAGCAGTCACATGGTAAATTTGAGTGGCTTCTTTTCCTTGGTTGATGCCACCCTTAGTTTACCTCACTTAGTTTCCCGAATCTCATAGGGGCCTGCCACTTTGCCAAAAATTTGGCTTTCAACTGTCGGCACACGCACGAACACACGGTCACCGGGTTGAAAGGACCTGACTTTGCAGACTTAGTACAACCTAGCTTGAGCTTCTGAGCCTGCCAACATGTGACTCTTTCACAATGGGATTATGGGCGGCCATCCTCTGCATTTCCTCACATGTTCAAATAAGAGCTACGGTTGAAACTTTGTGGTGTGCGTTCGTGTCCCAGGTTATCCTGGCATATCCAATTAAGCCCTGGGGTGTCTCTACGTTGTAGAACAATTTCAAACGGGGAGGAAAACCCTTGTTGGATTGCCTGTGGGCACCTCCCTTCTTATAGGAACATCAAGTAGGGAAAAGGCGTCACAGTTTTTCCCATCGTTGTCAATACCGTTCCGGATGCATCCCTTTAAGGCTCTTTAATAAAGACCGTTTCAACCGACCGTCCGTCTGTCGGTGGCATATACAGCCGTACCGTATGAGGGCAATATTAGGAGAGACACAGCTCTTTGGTTGACTTTTGACATAAACGGGTCCATTGGTCGGTTAGTATCTCTTTAGGGACCCGTTCGAGTGAACATTGCATAGTTCCCTTGCTATTGCCTTTGAAGGTGTTCTGAGAGGGAGGCCTCGGGTGCATTGAACGTAGCAGAGTTTGGGCGTAGGTCAATGTACGCATCCAAAATATGCTGGTACCCCTGGAAGCAGAATTAGGAAGGGGCGGGCCCCCCAGCCAAATCATAGCTGGATGCTGGCTCAAAGGGTTAATTTCACGATTATGGGGGTATGGTAGCGGAATCAGGGACTACGGGAAGACTGTGCTAGGGGTGTGTATTTGACACTCTGGGCAAGCTGGCAGAAGTCCCATTGCCTTAAGATACACGGGCCGAAAGAAAGAACCTCCGCTCTATACGTTCCCTGGGTCTTTCTGTTCCCCAGGTGCCCACCCAGTACATGTGAAGCCCAGCACTCAAATACAAGCGTATGTGGGACTGTGTACCACACGTTGCTCCACACCTCAGAGTCGGTTTTCTTACTCGATACAGCAACATCATTATGTACCAGAAAATGTGGATACCCAACTCTCTAACCGGGTTCTTGGGAAACACCATTGATCACCCTGTACATTCTTCCAGGCATGAGCTAGGGTTGGGGGTACCTCAACTGTTCTGTACCAAAGGGGGGGTTTCCTTTGCAAATTGTAGGGCAGAGATACTCAGTCTTCAGGTCGAAGTTTTCCTCTGGCTGAGGTTCCACGAGGACCTCGAAAGGAAAGTCTCCATTTCCCTTGATGCTTCTGTCACCGTGTTAGGAAAGTTTACACAGGATTTTTCAAATTTGGATTTGACCTACCACCATTAGGGCTTATTTTCCCACAGGTTCCAAAACAGAGGAAAATCACACACCAGTATGACTTGGTGCATCAAGTCTTTAAACCACGCCACTTATGCCTCACGGACCCAATGGAGTCTCCGTTTACACCAAGGCTGCTGGGATTAGTCTTTTGATCACCATGATAACACCACCCCCATGCAGAGGTCTGAACTGGTCAGGGTCGACCAGGGGCATGCAACAAGTCAATAGACTTTCCCGAGTCCAGCAGGGCCATTCACATGACGCCCTCCAATCTTGGACCGGCACACTTGCCGCTCACTACAAGTCTTTGGGCAGAAATGGAGCGCGGCCTTGCAAAATAAGACCTGCGCTGCCAAATCGCAGTCCATGGGTTCAGGTAGTTCGGACAACTTGCCAGCAACATGCCTAAACCACCGCCACGCCAGCCAAACTATCTGTGCCCGGACCAGGGGCCCGTGTCCCTTCGGGGATTTGTAGTCTTTGGCTTGCGCCCTTCTGAGGGGACACCACACTCTTTAAAGACAGTCTCATCCCTTTAACAATAGGAAACAGTCTTACCAATGGATGTTTTATTTTGTTCCAGGGTTACGCAACAGTTGCAGCTCTTATGTAGCTGTGTTACCTCTAACTGCAAGAAACCAATCATCAAGGCTTTTGGATTCGTATATCCAAGGCCGCGCTGCATCCTCACTGGGTGGGCGCGAATGAATGAATGAAACGATCAGAGACCACACGGTTCCACAATCTGAGTATGTGGAGAGGGCTTCCGGCTGCAACCACTGTTGGTGAGATGGTAGAGGCATACACTGAGACTGTACAGGAACTTGTCAGGCTCATATCCCAGTGTTAGACACGCGGGATCGGACAGCCAAGGTAACCCCTATAGCCTAGCCAGGAGTTCCCCTTTCAGCTTTGATAAACTTTTGCATCTGCATCGCAGGTCAAAGTAGGCTTTTGGGGTTCTCCTCGACAAAAAATGGGGCCAAACACATCCGCCCACTGGTCCCTGGGGTGGGTAGACTCTCTTCTCTTGGCAATCTATCAAAGTTACCCAGATATGCCCTTTTTAAGGTCATCTTCCGAGTATCTCTTAGCGTCTTTTTGCACCAAATGGCGTGGCCATTAGACTGCAATGCTGGAGCGGTCTACGGTCGCCCAGCCAAGACTTGTAAAACTCTGCGGAGGGACTGGTTCAGCGGGCTTGTTTGCTCTCTCACGATGTTGGTGCATCTTTAAACCGCTCCGCATCAATTGTCGCTGCAGAGCAGAACGTTTGCTGTTGGAGGTTGATTGTGGACTTGCACCAGGCTCTTATAAGCTCCTCCCTGTGTAGTTCAGGCCTTTGGCTGTTGCAAACGTCCCTTTAAGAGTACGTTCTTAAGAAATTGCCCGCATCCTCCACCAAGATGGTTGTAGCGGGGTCAGAGTTAAGTGACAAAAGTCCGAGACACAGACAGGTTGACAGCAGAAAATGCGGTTTCTGCGGCTTTTATTGGCAGAAAAAACAATGCAGCTTACAGGCAAAGGAAAATAAAACAAAGCGGGGAAACAAAAAAAAAAAAAAAAAAACCGGGGGTCGTCTGAGCACTACTGTATATCGGTAAGTCCCCCTCTAGCAAAAAACAGACGTACTCACAGGCTATGTGGACACACGGCTGGCAAGCCTCCAGAGCAATCTCTCACACAGAGCTCCAGACCAAGTAGTAGCTCTGGCGTATAAAAAACCCATTCTCCCAGCTGCAATTGGTAATTAGGCTGTGCAGGCTCTGGTCAGTGCAATTAAGGCCTTTACACCAGGGTAAGGGAAGTAACCGAAAGGAATATAACACCATCCTATTACTTTCAGCGCTGTCCTACACCCGATTGTTCTGAATCCGCCCCTCTGCTGCCAGCCCTGACCTCCTTCTCTGACTACTGACTTCAATGCCCGTGCGCCTATCCTGGATCTCCTGCTGCCCTGATGACATTTCTGTCTACGATCTTTACTTGGCCGTCCACTGGACAAAGTTGCGCAGACGAGCGACGTGGTGGTACACGCCTGCAGGCAAGGCCCAAACATTTTGTGGCAGGCTCTCGTAAAAAACCAGATACCACTTAGACTCCACTCTCAGTGTTGGCTACATCATCCCATACACAGTGGTCCAGTGGGTCCGGTGTAGCAGCAGCAGTAGGGGGATAGCTGTGGGGGGAGGGGGGTTTGGCAGCGGCGGGCGATAATGCAGGGGGCGCACAAGCTTGAGCTGTCACCAGATTAAGAGCAGATTAAGCCGTTGTTCCTCCAATAGAGCTGAGATCGGAGAAGGAAGCAGGAAGTGAGGACAATAAACCACTCCTGCTCTGTCAGTCTTTGCAGCGGGAGTGCGTTATTAGGATGGGCAGCCACGTGACTCCTGAACTGAAGACCACAGCCGGCACCCAAAAGGAGAAAGCTGAGGTGAGTATATATATTTTTATTTTGTACTGGTAATAGTAGGATGGGGGGTGGAAGGCTGTGGGGGTATGGCACCGTATATAATAAAGGGTTGGGGGGGGGGATTGGGGGAGGGGGAGAATGGAATAATGCCATGTATATAATGTGGGGTCGGAAGGGAATAAGGCTATTGTATATAATAATGGAGGGTTTGTGGGAGGAATAATGGCTCCGTATATAATGTGTGTCGGTGTGTGCGGGGAATAATGCTCCTGTATTTAAATAAGGGGGTGCGTCGGGGATAATGGCTCTGGTTATAGGTGGGGGTACGGTGGGGAATAAGGCTCCTGTATGTAATGGGGCGGGGCGATTGGGTGGGGGGGAATAAATAAATAATGGCTCTGTACATTAAAAAAGATGGTGGGGAAGGGAATATAATGCCCAGTATATAAAATGGAGGGTAGGGGGGATGGTAGGGAGTAGTAATGTAGTAAGTAGTAATGCTCCTGTTTACATCATACTATGGGTTGGCTGCCTTGCTCACTTTAATATTTAGTTAAAGCATACCCCATTATTTAAATGTACCTGCTGCCTATCATTATTAATGAATGGGAAGGTGTAAACTCAAATAATAAGAGTTTATGTCGTTTGCCTTGTATTTAAGAGAGAGTTTTTCTATGTGACATTATACTGTAAGTAACTGTAGTTATAGGTGCGCGGTTTATGTGATGATGCTGCATGGAGTGAGACATTTGCGGCGGATGGAGAAGCGATCAATGTTCTGTAACTGATGGAGAAGTATAGTATCTGTGGAGCCACCACGATGGGAGACCAGGGAGGTCAGAGGTAGGAAAGCGGAGCTAGAAAGATTATAGACTTATAGTGATGTCTAAATTACAATTTACTATATTACTGCTCGTGATAGTATGATGATTAGATTTGTACAGGTATGTGGGTATTGATGTGGGGGATGTTATATTAATTTATGTGCATCTGTGAATTTAGTCGTTATTAATATGCTGTTGTTGTATCGTATTTGTACGGTATACATAGGGGCCCATGTACTTTTTTTTTTTCCTGAGAGAGAGCGAGCATGGGGAAAAGGAGAGAAGGGGAAGAGAGAGAGTCCAAAGGTCCATGTGAACATGTAAAAAGAAGGAGTCCCGTGAGTGCATGGTCCGACATTGATTCGGAGCTTGCGACCGGAAATCACTAGGGCGGGCGCCAATATCCACTAGTGTGCCTGCTGCGTGAAGACCGACGGAGATTCACCTCCTTTCGTCCCGGGTTGTTGTGAGGCTATTCTTGTTTGTGACAACTAATTTTTTCTTTAAATTCTGTGGTTTTTCCAAATCAGATTAGGGGTTTTCCGACAGCCACGCCCCCCAATTCTGTCGCCAAGAAGAAGAAAGCCGGCGCCAACGAGCCACAATCGATAACATGCGCCAAAAATCCCGGGGAATTCGGCGCTAAGCGGAATATTTGGCAAACCGACAAAATGCGCAAGGTGTGGACCTTAGAAATGAGCCCCATTGTGTAGATTGTAGGTATGTTTTTATCTATACATGTGATGTGTTACATATAGAAATATGTAAAGATGGGATGCACTGTTTAGTGAAAGTATAGTGTATGTGTGCATATGTCTGTGAGAACCTTGTATAACGGGGGGTTGCAGAAGTGCGGGTGTGTAGGTGTAAAGTTTGAATCAGGCCCACTGGAGTCTTGCAACTGGGTGTACTATGATGTTAATAACGCAGGTACTGGGTGGTGACTAGGAGGTCTTCAGAGAGCTGGTTAAGGGTGCCATGTATGACTGCTTGCTTGCTGTTTTAGATTGTGTCAGAGGCTAAGAGCCTTTTAGGATATACTGTTATGTATAAAACATATGCATAATGATATAGAATTTGAAAGAATCATTCCATTGAGTTGAGCTTCACAAAGAGAGGCATTTGTGTAGAAGAAACATGCAAAGCCTAAGCGCTGTGGTTACTGCTTAATAGACAGAAGATCTGCAGACTATTGCAGAAATGTCTGTTTCTAAATTACATAGATTGAAAATTTACCAAGGGGAAAGGAGCTTATGCTACTGGATCAATCAGTATCAATTTACCTGGCAGTTTGTCCACCAAACAGTTGCACTCCGGGGCGTGGTTTGTGAGGGGCAGACATATAGCAGTCATGCAGGAATCTGAGAGCAAAATTAATCATATCCTTAATAAAACCCAACCAGAAGGGAAGGGAAATCTACTGTTTGGTCTACATTAATATTTCCTCTCACAGTCACTTTTACACCTGACAAAATGACTTGTATAACACGGAATTTTCATACAGAAAACATTTGAGATGAGAACGTATTATCAAAATATTTTTGCCCTATCAGTTCTGAAAACACTAACTGTTATAGACAAAACTTCAAGGCATACTTTTTTTTTTTTTTAAATCAGATGGTCTTTATTCAACGCATAATAAATGTACATCCATTTTGAAGACAGACATTGTATTGTACAAATTCCACAATGTATAAATTACATAACATGACCAAACCATAAACCAACCCCTCCCCTCCCTTTCTAACAAACCCCCCCCCCCCCCCCCCCCCCCCCCGCCCAGCGGTCCAGTGTTTTTTTTTTTTTTTTTTTTCCCTTCTAGTCCAGGAAGAAACTCCCTTTTTGCTTGACACCACACAACCCGCCCCTGTGTTATACGCTTCCTGCCTTCCCACTAACAGTCCCCTCGGGCACACCGGCCTCACCTTCTGAGCAGCTCTCTGACCCAAGTCTTGGGCAACCAAACCATTTGCTCCAATGCCTTTTCAAACTCTCAAGCATTACGTTTGAGGTAATAAAGCCCCATGTGCCATACCGAATCGTGACATCATGACAGTTTCTTAACTTCTGATGTATACCAGGGAGAGTGCAAGCATCCAGCCATGTGTAGCAGCCTACTTTACTGGTTGCAGTTGAAGATTATAGACTGAAGGTAGTGTCCTGATTATAGTAATGAATCCAAGAATATATGAATTATCTTTGAAACAAAATGTTTTAGACTAGCATAGGCGGCGTAACTTAGGAAAGACCAGGACCCAAGGGCAGACTTCTGAATGGGCCCCCCGTGCCACTTTTAAAATGGGCATTATGACACTCACACCCAGATATAATCTAATATATGATATGATATAATAATATATATTATATAGATATCACATTTAGATACATTAAAATACGTTCTCACTCATACACCAACATTCTACACATTTTTACACACAAAACATGAACCCAGTATTTAGAAGAGATACACAACATATACACCCACATCTAGTGCCCGAGACAACATACAGCATATATACACCCCTACACACAGCATATACAGGCGGTCCCATACTTCAAGAAACACTCGACTTACATACGACCCCAGTTACAAACGGTACATCTCTATCGTGAGGTAACACGGGGACTGACGTTATGACATCACTATATGTTTATAATAATTATGCTGTACAAATGTCCTGCAAAAATATGGTATGTATAATGGTGCACACCCTCCATTCTTTAGTATTAGCTATGGATGAATGGGGGCCCCCTGACACTGTTGGGGCTGCTACCATAGCGGCTGCTACCCAACTGTAGTTACCAGCTCGGAGGTACTTTCGGAGACGGACACATGGTCCAAAAATAATGGTGGTTCATGTCCTTGAAACAGTTTTGATAAGTGACAGCCATGTGATATCTGTTGCCACTCTGCCACGGGGTCAGGGGTATGGGCCCTTAATTGGCAAAGAAGACAGGGTCCATTAAGCTCCCTTTTATTGTTAATGTCAAGACAGCGTTGATTCTTATAACACCTTAAGGACCAGGCCCTTTTTCGTTTTTTTGCGTTTTATTGTTCCCTCCCCACCTTCAAAAATCTATAACTTTTTTATTTTTCCATGTACGAGCTGTGTGATGGCCTATTTTCTGCGTACACAAATTGCACTTAGTAGTGATGGTATAAATATCATGCGTGCACGGGGGAAGCGGGAAAAAAATTCTAAATGCAGTGAAACTGATGAAAAACACATTTTTGAGCCATTTCTTGTGGTGCTTTGCGCTTGTTTGTACAGCGTTTCACTGTATGACACCCCAAATGACATGTCTATTTCATCATTGGGTCAATACGATCACGGGATCCAAAAATTGTATAGGGTTTTAAATGATTTTCATACATTTACAAAAATGAAACCCTGTACAGAAAAAAACATCTCTAATTTTGCCGTTGTTGGTTCTTGCGCTAATACTTTTTCATACTTTGGTTGTAGGGAAGCGGTGGGTTTGGTGTAATTTTGGTGCGAACTTCTGATGACGTTTTCAATGATTTATTTTTAGGACTGTTCGACATTTTTGAGCACTTTTTATAGAATTTTTATATTTTCCAACAATGGCAAAAAAAATGCCATTGGCAGACTTCGAGGCCGCTATTTTCCGCACGGGGGCTTGGTTTAACGCAGTGAAAATGAAAAAAGGTTATTATATTTTGATAGAATGGGCATTTTCGGAACACGGCCGATACCTATTGTGTTATGATGATTTTACTGTTTCTTTATATTTATATCAGTTCTAGGGAGGAAAGGGGGTGATGGTTGATTGAATTTTAGGTTTTTTAATATATTTTTTTTTTTACTTTTTTTTATTTATTGTTTTTTACTATTTTACCAGACTACCAGGGTACTTTAACCCTAGGGTTGTCTGATTGATCCTACATATACTGCCATACTACAGTATGGCAGTATATGGGATTTGGGCTACCACTATATAATGTGCAGATCGCACAGTATAATAGATAGCCTCGATCATGACAGCCTGGGATCTTGTGTGATCCCAGGCTGTCATGGCCACGGGTCGCCGCTCCCGGTGACGTAACGGGGAGGACAGATCGGAGCCCAAGATGCGGCGACCCACGCGCGCGGCTCTTTAATGCCGCCGGCAGCTTTGCGGCGACAATCAAAGGGGAAAACCCTCGATCGGTGCAAGCACCGATCGAGTGTGAGCGACGGGCGTTTTGCTTCATTAGAAGCAAAATGCCCGGTCCGGTGAGTATGAAGAGGCTCAGCTGTGAGCCCTTCTTCATACCCCCATGCGCAGTAAGAGTAAGGGTACGTCTAGTGGCGATATTGGGGTAAGGAGCAAAAATTAAAAACATTAGAATTAGATGGTCGCATGGTTCTATGTTTAAATATGTTGTTCTGGAGTACCAAAAAATCTAAAATATTTAAAAGTAATTAATTACCTTTAATTGGGAGAGGTTAGGACTTTTTTACGTCTGTGAAAAAATTATTTTCTTTTCCCATTTTGGTCGACTAGATGGCGCATCATCCTTGTTTACTGTCTCACACTTAAGCCAAACAAAACACTAGACGAACGATTTTGACTTGTTAAAACCCCTAAGGATGCAGGGTTTTTTCAGCTGATTCTCGCTATCCAAACTTCAAAAATCCATAACTTTTTCATTTACGTGTTAGACAGGACCTGTTGAGGGCTATTTTGTGCGTAACAAATTTTACTTGCCCAGTTAGTTATTTTTTTTAACATGCCCGTGTTGGCAAGTCTGAAAACAAAATATTCCAAATGTGGAAAAAATTGCAAAAAAAAAAAAGCACGGTCAACGTCACGTTCTGTGGGCTCAGTTTGTACGGACTTTGACGTGCACTCAAAAATAACAGCGCAGCTTTATTCTCTGGTCGGTTGCAGATCGCGGTGATATGGGTGGATACCAAATTTATATAGGTTTATTGTGTTTTAATACATTTTCAAAATTAAACGAATGTGTACAAAAAAGAAAAAAATTTTTTTGCCATCTTCTGAAACAATAACTTTTTCACTACTTTGGCGCACGAGATGTGTGAGGAGTCATTTTGAAAAATGAGGCGGACTTTTTCATTGCTACCATGTTGAGGTCTAGTGGACATTTTGATCGATTTTTTATTTTCATTTTTATGTAGTAAAAAGGTTTGTTGTTTTGGTGTTTGGTGTAAAGTGATAAAAAAGTCGCATTTTCGGACCATTGGGAGCGCCATTTCCGCCTCGGTGTGTTAGGGTCACCGTCCGGAAGTAAACGTTTTAGATTTTGATAGAGCGGGGGATTTGGGACGCTGGCGGCAAACTAATATGTTCTGTGATTTTTACGTTTGTTATGTTTTATATCAGTTCTAGGGAAAGGGGGAGTGATTTGAACTTAATATTTTATTTCATTTTTTTTATTTTAAACTTTCGTTTTCTTTTTTTTTCACTATTTTTTCTAGACATCTAGGGCTCACCCCCACTTAAACCCTAGACTGGTTCAGCCATAGCTGCCGCACCCATCACTACGGCCCACCAATACTACAGTATTGCAAATATGCATTTTTGCAGGCCATACATTACAAGGAGCCACTGGTCATTGTAACGAACCGGCATAAGACATGTAGCCTTGGTCAAAAGAGGGACCGGGCTTCCATGGTTAACCGATCGAACGCTCCCCGATGAAGTTCCCGGCCCAGCGGCTCGGGGAGACGTGGCGATCGGTAAAAAAAGATGGGGCGACGCACGCCGCCTCTTTGTTAAGCCACAAGGCCGGCGACGTTTATTAGAGGGAGGTTAAATAGCCCCACGACGAGTGCAAGCACACGACCGGGTTATTCGCGTGGGGGTTTGGGTGAAATGCAAAAACCCCACATCTGTATGAAGAGGACAAGTGTACAAGCCCGTGAGCATCTTCTTAATCCCTTCTACCTTGCGCATAGAGCCACAGGGCAGAGCGTTAAGGGAGGCGGGTTTTTAAGGACTGTTACATCTGAAAGCAGGAGTACAAGATTTTTTCCCCCTTAAAAAATATACATGTTCACATACTCACACATGTGAGTTACAATCACACACACTATACACTCACGGGCCACTTTATTAGGTACACCTGTCCACTACGGCTCGTTAACCATTTATTAAATCAGCCAATCAACATATCGGCGGCATCTCAGGTGCATTTAGGCATGTAGGACATGGTTCAAGACAATCTCCTGCAGTGCGAATTACTGATGCCCCGATAGCATCAGTCGGGGAGAGAAAGAACGGTGATTTGAGTGACTTGGAACGTGCATGGCGTGTTGGTTGGCCAGAAAGGGTGGGTTGAGTATTCAGAAAAAGCTGATCTACTGGGAATTTTCAAGCACAACCCATCTCTAGGGTTTAACAGAGGAATGGTCCGACTAAAAGAAAAAAACCATCCAGTGCGCGGGCGTTCTGTGGGCGGAAAGCCTGTTGATCACCAGAGCGGCAGAGGGAGAATGGGCAGACTGGTTCGAGAGCTGTAGATGATAGATAGTAGGAAAGGCAAACAGGACTCAAATCGCCACCGTACAAAACCAAGGGTAGGCAGAAGAGCATAATCTGAACGGCACAGTACGTCGAACTTTGGGGCAGATGGGCTACAGCAGCAAGAGACAGAAAGACCACAGTAACCTTGGATGCCACTTCCTTTCAGATAAAGAACAGGAAACTGAGGCTATCAATTTGCACAAGCTCAAGATTCCAGCACCTTGGTGATCTATGCCACGAAGATTGAGGCAGTTCTGAAGGAAAAAAAAGGGGGTCCAAACCATTCAATAGGCATGGGTACGAAAAAGTGGGAAGGTTTGAGGTATATGATATACATAACTAATTTATCGATATACGGAAGGGACTGTAGTAAATTTTTAGATCAGGTTGTCGGAATCTTTATAAAAACGTGTCCATAAATTCACGTGAAACCAAAGTTTGTAGCAGGTGATAAGTACGTAAAGCGTGAGGGGGTCCAGGGCAGCATTTATAGAAGTTATCGGGCTGCTAGGCCGAAGGGAGGAGAAGGCGCGAAAAGGCTGTTTGATGGAATTGCCCTGACCCCCCATATGATAGCTCAGCCCCAGGTCCACCTTATGATCAGCACATATTCAGTTAATTTTCATAGATTCGGGGTATAAGATGAGTTTTTTTTTTCAGCAAATTTTTTATTGTACTGAAAAAACTCTAGGCATATATTGCAGTAGTATAAAGAGCAGTACCTCCGTGCCGTGAATCCATGCTGAAAGTGAAGTGTCAATATAAAAATTCATTCACTTGGTACACACTATATTGGTTACATTACCTCTGAAATACTTTGTAAAAACATCTCCACAACAGGAACAGTGGTAAGCATTCGGTGGATGGCAACAATATGGCTTACAGTCAATGTAGTGGCGTTGAAAGTAATGGACTAAATATTCACTAAGCCAGCGTGTTCAGAATACATTTCAACTACCGAGAGGGTTGTCAATACTTGCTCAACGAAGAACTTTGAATCATTTGTTTGGAGTTTAATTCAAGCAAGGGTTTAATTGAGGGGATGCGCTATAGGATAAAATGCAGAAAACGAAATAAAATGATGTACAAAAGTATACAATTGTACCAAAGTCTGACCACTGCGAAAGTAAGGGACAAACGCCGGCATGCCATGAAAATTAAAGATTATTACAATCGATTACGCTGACCATTTTCGGAATTCCACTTAAGCCTGCCTCTTCCTGCAAACCCTGCAGGAGCTTGTTGCCTACACCTTAGAAAAAAGTCTCCTGCGAATATTCCTTCTTTCCTGGGCGTTCCTGCTCCTGAGTCCCTGTTCCTGTGCGTGCCTTGCTCCAGTGTTCTGTGTTCCCCTTCCCATCTGCCTTAACTTACTTTTGGATGAACCCTGTATTGGACCTTGACCTTGGCCATCTCAGAGACGGGCGAGGGACCACATGGAGTGACACTGGAACCTGTGCCTAGGGAAACTGGGCATGGAGAACTCAACACCTGACGACGACTGTCTCGCTGCTAGTACTTCGACATGACACTGAGTTATTGCCTAATAGAAATCCAACCCCTACTGAATTTTCCCACTTCGGTCTTTGCTATGGATATGTGTGCCACTAAGAGCTAAACACAACGGTAGCAAGTCCCCCTGCTAATTCCTCACAAAATGGTACTAGATGCAAATAAAAAAAAAAAAAAGTAGAACGTTATTGTAGCCCTAAGAAGGGCTGTTGGGTTCTTTGAGAATCACTCCTGCCTAACAGTAAGCTAATAGAACACCCTAACGCTTTCCCTGACCAGCAGCAGCTCTCTCCCTAGCGGCATCCAGAGACAGAATGATCCGAGCAGCGCGGCCAGCGGCTAGTCTATCCCAGGGTCACCTGATCTGGCCAGCCAACCACTGCTATCGACGTGTAAGGGTACCACGTCATGCTGGGTGGAGTGCAGAGTCTCCTGGCTTGTGATTGGCTCTGTTTCTGGCCGCTAAAAAGCAAAACGGCGGGAGCTGCCATTTTCTCGAGCGGGCGAAGTATTCGTCCGAGCAACGAGCAGTTTCGAGTACGCTAATGCTCGAACGAGCATCAAGCTCGGACGAGTATGTTCGCTCATCTCTAGTATGCTGTGATTTGGGTGGTAGTGGACCGTTTCTCTAAGATGGGATACTTTGCTTCATTAAAAAAGTTACCTTCAGCTGAGGAGTTGGCTGAATTGTTTATACAGAATATTGTACGCCTCCATGGTATACCAGATGATATTGTGTCAGATAGGGGCGTACAATTTGTTTCGTAACCATAAAGTATGGTTATCCACAAAAAATCTTAAATTGAAGGTCCCCTCTTTGAAGTTTGCGCCCAGGTTCGTTGGTCCTTTTGTTGTTACTCAAATTGTTAACCCGGTTTTCTTCAAGGTTACTCTTCCAGCAGGGTGGCGGGTTCATAACACCTTCCATAAGAGTCTCCTGAAGCGCTATGTTGAGCCTGTTTTGCCTCTTCCTGACCCTCCTTCTCCATCTATTGTGGAGGGGAATCTGGAGTTTGAGGTGGAAAAGGTCTTGAATTCCAGATGGGTAGGTAACTCCCTGCAGTACCTGGTCCACTGGAAAGGTTTTGGTCCTGAGGATAGGTCTTGGGTCCGGCTAGAGATGTTCATGCTCCGCGGTTACTCAGGTTGTTTCATCAGGCCTATCCTCAGAAGCCATCTTTGCGATCTAGGGGTCCTAAGGCCCCCCGTCAGCGGGGAAGGGGGGTACTGTCAGGTTCGCTGGAGAGAATGCTGGTACTTCTGGTTCTTCTGGTGGTGCTAGCAGTGTTCTCCAACCTCCAGCGCGTGTCCGCGCTAACTCCTCCTCTCGTCCCGGACAGCGGCTGCTGAGATCTTGCGCTGTCTAGGAGTTGTGTTCTGAACTGCTGACTTGTGGTACCTCTGCATGGTGCCTGCTATTGTGCTTGGTTATTCTGCACCATGAGGCGTTAATTCTCAGTAGTTGTCCAGCTCCTATCAGGTTCTGGAGGTGGGGTTCTGGCTGCATAAATTGCAGCCTCACTAGTCACCTGTGCCAGTGTTTGAAATCCCTTCTCCACTCGCTCAGCATTAGGTTTGACTTGCTCTGTATCTGTATCTATATCGTTGTTGACCTCGGCTCGTTTTTGACATTGACTCTTTGCCCACTGATTTTGCTATTGACGTACCCTCTCGTTGTGACTCCGGCTAGTTAACCATTCTTTTGTGTTTTATGTTTGTCAGTCTGTTTGTGTTTTCCCTTCCCACACTTAGCAGTGTATTTCGAGTCTTCAAGTAGTCGCCCCACGGTTTAGCGTGGGGGGGCTATAGGAAGGGACAGAGGTTGGGGCAAGCTCATCATATTCTAACACATACAGAAAATACACACATAGATAAAATACCATTTACAGACGAACAGCTATACACAAATATACCCCATATATACTCCCAAAACACACCCAGTTGATGGGCCCTCTGACACTGTGGGTCCCATAGCCGCTGCTATGGCTATTACCGCAGTAGCTACGCCCCTGTGCGTAATACAACAATAGATCTCCCTGGAAATATCAACTAAACATACAGAATCATGTAAATGTGATATATATCTTAACTGACAACCACCAAGCCCAGCATTTCCATTTTACTGTACAAAAAAGAAGAACAGAATTAGAAAAAAATTCTTTCTACAAATAATTTTTCACACCCTTTGAACCAATGAGTTGAAAGCCATCTACAAATAATTTTTCACACCCTTTGAACCAATGAGTTGAAAGCCAGCACGTCCCAGAATAACTGCGTGTTTCTTCTATGTCCTGAGTAGGGTTTGTGTTTGTGCAGAGCAGTTTCCATACAGGACTTATTGCAGTTTTCCATCTCATTAGCCTAAACTGCAGGTAACTATGAGCCTCCGGAGAGTGAATTTCATAGTCAGTTGTACACAATGTGGTGCGTATTGCTTAGAGACAGGATTTCCAGACTGAATTTCAATAGTATTTAAATGCATCCAATGAATAAAATATTAATAATACTCAGAAAAATATGAATAACACATGACAACCTATCAGCCATGTTGTTCTATGCAATGTTTTTTGTCAACAAGGGCTTCATTTCCCATTGGGTGAAAAACACCATTGGCACCAGGGCTTATAAAATATAGTGACTACAGTGACCTTTATACTATTGTTCTCAGTTACAAACATACACAGAGCTGTCATTGTAAAACTAAAGCAACGCTCTACAAAAAAAACTTCTAGATCAAGAATGTAGACAGGATATGGGCCCCCCGGAGCTAACGGGGTAAGAAAATGCCTAGAGAAGAAGAAGGCAGTCCTAAATTCCCATCATCCTACACTATGCCGGGTTCAGTGGGGACAGTTCCAGTTATTCGGGTCTGTCACACTTCATCTCTATCTGCATGTGAAGGCAGGGGTGTAACTAGGAGCAGCTGGGCCCCATAGCAGACTTCTAAATGGGGGGCCCTTCACCAGGCAGTCTTCTTATCCCAGGATGTTGAGGGCGCATAGCTTTCCCAGTAACTGCAGATCACATGGAGGAAGTAGACGGCATATTCATCATTCTATAGTGTGCCAGGTCGGATGCTGGGGCCCCCTGTCACTGCGAGCCCCATGGCAGCTGCTATGGCTGCTACCGCTGTAATTATGCCCCTGTGTGAAGGACTCCGAGTTGAATACAATGATGATGCAAAGAGCCATCAGCCCCTGCTCCACCATTGTACCTTTTATCCGAATCCTTTTGAGTTATTGGACGAACAATTGTGACAGGTTCATCACTATTAAATATCACCAAATACTGAAATTTGCAATTATTAACCCTTGATTCACTATAACTTAACTTTTGTTTTCACAGGTTAAAAAGCTTCGGTTGCCAACAGTGGGATATCTCATTCCCGATAACGTTAAAATGATCAACTCAGGATATTGTGTTATATAGATACCTTATACTTAGATAGCACCTATATGATGCTGGGTAGGGGGGTGCTTATTAATCTCTCTTACGTCTGAAAGTCCCCTCACACCATAACTGAGGTGTAGATGGATCTATGTAGCTCCCATGTACATTCTAGCCTCTTAGACTTATGCTGGATAGATGTTACTGTTGGTGCATGGTATCTCGTGTCCTAACTTATTATTCCATGTCCCACAAATACATCCAAAGCTGTATAAAAACCTAAAGTATCCCCCCCTAATTTTAGGTTAGTTAGTTACTATTACGGCATGCTTCGGTAAGGGGTTAAAGGACATCTACCACCAGGATGAAGGATTGTAAACCAAGCACCAAGGATCTGATCTTCTTTTAGCTTCTTATGTCCTTGTTTTTACCAAAAAAAGTATTAAAAATTCAGCAAATGAGTCTGAGCTCATTTGCATAATTTTAAAACTTTTTTTGTAAAAACAAGGCCATAAGAAGTTAAGAAGTTAAGAAGATCTTAAGAAGATCGAATCCTGCAAGAGGGTCACAAACTAGCATGTAAGTGTAAAGGACCTTTTTTCATTTATAGTTTTTTGGGGGGGGATGTTAAAGTTACAAAAATTGGAGAAAAAGATTTTTTTTTGGTAATACACAGTATATATTTTTTCAGTTTTCAAAGGAACATAAAATGACCATTTAATGGATTTTCTTGTGTGTGACAGTTGTTTTGATATATAGGGGCTTATTTACTAAGGGTCCGCAGATTGCACTTTCATCGGATTTTCAAAGTTTTTGGGATTTATGCCGCCGTGACAGGTATTTAACTGGGGATTGTGACGCACATGATCGGATTGTGGCGCAGCAGCGCTGGCTTTCATGCAACAGAAATTAGGGGGCTGTGCCGTCGGACAATCCGACTGATTCAGACTGAGCGCGGGATTCAAATTGTGTTGCAAGACAATGCACTTACATGCACCAGGAAGAAGAAGGTAAACTACAGCGGACCTGAGTGACACATGCAGGATATCAGGCGGATGACCTTAGCATTATCGCATTATCGTCGGAAACTCCGTACTTTGTCCTTAATGGGGCACATTAACTTACCTAGTCATACGGAGTTCACGAAAGTTCAACGATAATGCACTGTCCCGTGATTCACTAAGATTGTGTGCCTGATATCCTGCATGTGTCGCTTCCCCGCTCAGGTCCCCGGAGTTCACCTTCTTCTTCCTGGTGCATGTAAGTGCATTGTCTTGCGACACAATTTGAATCTTAAATCCCGCGCTCAGTCCGAATCAGTCGGATCGTCAGACAGCCCGCCCCTCGATTTCTGTTGCATGAAAGCCAGCGCAGTGCGACACAATCCCAGCGCAAACCCCTGTTAAATACCTGTCATAGCTGCGCAAATCGCGAAAACCGTGAACAGTCCGACGAAAGTGCGATCCGTGACCCTTCGTAAATAAGCCCCAATATGTATAGCCTTGAGCAAACGGTGTGACTATGGCAAAGGTTTTTATAGTGTAGAAAGGGATTTGTTTTATTTTATTGGGAAATATTCAAGGGGTTTGCCCATGAAAGAAAATTCTCAAATTTCAATCCCCTAGTGATGTTTACACAATAAAAATAATTTTTAACCCCTTACTTTACAATTTTACTCAGTTTTATTGCTGTTTAGCTCCTATAACTCAGTGGTGGTCAGTGTCAGAGTGTGAAAGAAAATTCTCAAATTTCAATCCCCTAGTGATGTTTACACAATAAAAATAATTTTTAACCCCTTACTTTAAAATTTTACTCAGTTTTATTGCTGTTTAGCTCCTATAACTCAGTGGTGGTCAGTGTCAGAGTGTAGGCAGGGACTCTCTAAGCAGACACTCCATGATTCTTTTGTGCTATGAGATGCTGTGTGCTGACAATGTGCTTAGATTATCAGGGTACAAGTTTATCTACACTTTCATTTAGCTGAGATGATGAGACCCATGATATACATATAACACACAATGGGGGTCATTTACTAAGGGCCCGCTTCGTGTTTTCCCGACGTGTTACCCGAATATTTCCGATTTGCGCCGATTTTCCCTGTATTGCCCCGGGTTTTTGGCGCACGCGATCGGATTGTGGCGCATCGGCGCCGGCATGCACGCGACGGAAATCGGGGGCCGTGGCCGAACGAAAACCCGACGGATTCGGAAAAACCGCTGCATTTAAAAAATTAAATTTGCCGCTCGGCACGTGCTTACCTTCACTCAGCCCGGCTCGGTGTACTCCAGTGCGTTCCAATGCTTTTCAGCGCAGCAGCGCCACCTGGTGGACGTCGGAGGAACTACCTTAATGAATCCCGGCCGGACCCGAATCCACAGCAGAGAACGCGCCACTGGATCGCTAATGGACCGGGTAAGTAAATTTGCCCCAATGACTCGCTCAACACTGCTATATCTCAGCCATAACATACACTGTCAGCTCTGCTGTGCCTCCCTCCCTCTCCCCTGGATAAAGACTTTATCTGCCTGTAGCTTGTAGATTTACTCTCCTCAAGCTGCTTTCTGGCAGGAAGTTTCTGTGTGTGTGAGCTCATTTGGAATGGGGAGGGGCTGGAGGCAGAGAGGAGCTCAATGCAGCGTTAGACAGGAGAACAATCTGTCCTGCCCGACCCTAGACTTCTGAAACCAAAATTGTATACACCAGCAGTACTGATACAGAGAGGTTGGAATTACATCTGTGAAAAATTGTATTTTTCTTAATCAAAAATAAGACAATGTGTTACTTTGTTATTCTCAGTATATTTAAGAATCTTGTCTTCGTTGTTGATAAAAGTAAATTTTGCATTTCATCTGGAAATCAATGTCCGGAGGACGGGGTCTATAGGAAGAGTGAAAAGGTACAAGACCAAAGTCAGCACAGTGCTATAGAGCACCTTATGCTTCCCTCTGCCAACAAGATTTTTGGTGATGGAATTTTCATTTTCCAACAGGTTTGTCATTAGTCCACACTGCCAAAAGTACCAAAACCGTGTTTCATGTTTCTGCAACATGCAAACTTTCACTAAATATTTTCAAGTTCTAGAAAATCACTGGTATTTGCAATTATTTTCAGGGCTTCTGAAAGCCCTAAAAAATTTCCCCAAATTACTTTCCTTGGTTTTTATTGATTATGATTTTTCCTAGGCTGTAAACCATAATCATCAACATTAACATAAATAAAGCCTTGAAAAAAATGATTCTGTTTTTAATGACTCTATATAATATATGAGTTTCACTGTTTGAATATAATTACTGAAAAAATATATCTTTTTCTTATATTCTAATCTATTGAGAACCACTTATATGTATTAACACTTTGTTTAATCTAAAGGGGTGTGGTCACATGTGCAGATAGAACTGCATTTACCAACGCTAGCGCATAGGGCGGGCCTCAACCTGATCCCTTGTGTTTCACTGGAAATGCATATGTGATTGGGCCAAGGCCTGCCCTCGCTTATAAATGCAAACGACATGTGTGACCACACCCTCAGGGTGCGGTCACACGTCGCATTTAACGCATGTGTTTAAAAACGCATTGCAACAACTAAAGGAAGATTTGCCTAATTAACCAGTTGTTTACACTTGCATTTACAAAACGCAAATGTTAACACATGCGTTATCGCATGTGTTAACATGTGTTAACTGCGATGTTAACTGATGCATTAACAATGCGTTAACAGATGCGTTTTGTAAACACAAGTGTTAACAGCTGTTTAATTAGGCAAATCACTCTTCAGCTATTGCAATGTGTTTTTAAAAGCATGCGTTAAACGCGACATGTGACCGCACCCTCAGAGTTCAAGTTACAGGGGAAACGACCACCTGTGGGGGTTGATGTCTTATCAGACCCAGCAGCTCTGATTAACTTCTGCATAACCCCCGAGTCTGTAGTAAATGCGGTGGGGAAAAAGCAAAACTGTCTGGGATGAGATAATTCATGTGCCTTTCTGACTGTTTTCTGGCTTAATGAATTTCCCTCTATTTGTCTACATTGGGGCACATTTACTTACCCGGTCCCTGCAGGATCCTCAATCCGGATTGTCCGACGAAGATGAACTCTGTCGCGATTCACAAAGATTGTGCGCCCAATATCCTGCATGAGTCGCTTCCCCGCTCAGGTCCGCCGGAGTTCACCATCTTCTTCCTGGTGCATGTAAGTGCTTGGTATTGTGACACAATTTAAATGTTAAATCCCGCGGTTTGTCCAAATCCATCGGATCGCCCGACGGCCCTCCCCCCGATTTGTATCGCATGAAAGCCGTCGCGATTGTGCCACAATTCGATCACGTGCGACACAATGCCGTTCTATCCCTGTGCCCCAGTAAATAAGCCCCATTTTAAAAAGCAAGAAAAAAAGCAACTCATAACACATCTGTGTTTTTACCATCATTAATAGTGGTGCGTTTCTCCTGATACATTTGTAATGTGTTTCAAAATTCAAAGCAAATGTATAATTTCAGCATGTCCTAAAAATTTACATAATTTACTAATATTCAAATACAACAATAGGTAGGACCCCAGAATGAATTTCACTGGTGGACCCTAGGCCCCCAGTGCTACAGCAAAGAAAGCATAATTAGACAAAGAAAGTGCATCCACCTTATGTTGGAGGTGTTAATAGGGTTCAATACTCATCACTTATCATATTTTATCATTGTCTTACATCCTATATATTTCTCTTGAGACATACCTGCCTGTGATTGATAAAATAACGATTCGATCTTTATGATATGATGCTGAACTTGTTTCTAGGTACCACAAAGAAACCAATGATGATGACAGTGTGACCTTAAAATAAGATAAAAATAAGTTCTTGTTAGATCCTAAAGTCCGAAAATAGCTTGAAGATAATATTCATTTTTTTTTGCACAGTCTATTATTTTTACCAGAAAAAGTAATTAAGAAAGTGACATAAATAATGTGCCTAAATGGATTACATTGTGTTCTGCTCTATTCTTGTGTATGTTTTATAGATGGAACACAATTTGTTATCCCTAACAAAAAAAAATATTTCTATTATTCAGGATTATGATATATGTAAACGATAAGTTGCCATTTTCACAGTCCATCACCTGTGCCTTTAAGTAACATACCTCCTTCTGTTGGTTTTGCTAATTTCAAAGTGAAAACGGATCCAAGCAAGTGAACCCGGAACATGCCATGATGTTCTATGACAACAGCTCTCTTCACACTCATGGATCTCTCCCGCTGGCCTGCAATCTGTTAGACTGCATGGCTTGTATCCTCTCTTCACTGTATATCTCTGGTCCTGGAGGTGAGAGCAACAGCACATTGCATCCTATCAGTCCACATCGGTTTAAATACTGCAGAGAGATGCGCCGCTTGTTCAAAACAATTCCTTCAAAAAATGTATCTTTACATTTTAAAACTTTATCATTAACAACTACCGTATATACTTGAGTATAAGCAGAGATTTTCAGCACAATTTTTGTGCTGAAAATTCCCCACTCGGCTTATACTTGAGTATATAAAAATAAATAAAGTGAGTACTCACCTATTTGACACCCCTGGCAGGTCCACTTCTTACTTCATGTGTGCTGGCTCCAGGTCAGCGACAGGTCCATGCACATGGCGCTGCTGACATCATAGTTTGAGCGCCGGCCATGTAGACTGACCTGGAGCCGGTGCCGGTACTCATGAAGTAATAAGAGGTCCTGCCCGGGTCGTTGGAAAGATGAGTACTCAGTTTATTTATATACTACAGGGGGCTGGTTATATACTACAGGGGGCTGGTTATATACTACAGAGGGCTGGCTATATACTAAAGGGGGCTGGCTATGTACTACGTGTGGCTGTCTGGCTATATACTACAGGGGGCTGGTTATATACTACAGGGGGCTGGCTATATACTATAGGGGCTGACTATGTACTACAGGGGCCTAGCTATATACTACAGCAGCTGGCTATATACTACAGGGGGCTAGCTATATACTACAGGTGGCTAGCTATATACTACAGGGGCTTGCTATATACTATAGGGGGCTTGCTATATGCTACAGGAGGCTGACTATATACAACAGGGGGGTGACTATATACTACAGGGGGCTGACTATATACTACAGGGGCCTACCTATATAGTACAGGAGGCTGGCTATGTTCTACATGGGGCTAGCTATATACTACATGGGGCTTGCTATATACTTCAGGGGGCTGGCTGGCTTTATACTACTGGGGGTTGGTTTGCTAAATACTACTGGGGGCTGGCTGGCTATATACCACTGGGGGCAGGCTGGCTATATACTACTGGGGGCTGGCTGGCTATGTACTAGTGGGGTCTGGATGGTTATATTTAATATTGGGACAGGATGGCTGGCTATATACTACTGGAGGCTTGCTGGCTATATACTGGGAAGGCTGTGACCAATGCATTTCCCACCTTAGGCTTATACTCAAGTCAATAGGTTTTAACAGTTTTTGGTGGCAAAATTAGGTGCCTCGGCTTATACTCGAGTATATACGGTAACTAATCAGAGGATTGTATTGATTGTAAAATCAATGAACCAATAAAGAGAGAATGAGATAATTTCATAAACGATCATACAGTTTATGCGATTTGTTGAATCTGTGCAGAAAAAAAAATTTCAAACATTTTTTATCATTATTCATGGTAGTTCTTGTTCTACTGCATTCTTGTGTAAAAAGAGTGCTAAGAAGATCAAACAGCATATCTGGAGCATGAGACATATGGAAACAGTTGGATAACGGGAACTAATGCCAGGTGGTAAATTTTAGAATTACAATAAGTCATCAAAGTGACTAGAAAAATTTAGACAATCAAACTAAAAACCTTTAGGCACAGGGGGAACAGGAGACAAGATGGGATGGTTGGGCCTGGAGGAAAACAGGTTATAAAAGAGTTGCCGTATGTTGTGGTACGAAGGAAGCTGAGTAATGTAAAGGCATTTGAAGAAACTTTATCATCAGGTTTCACATCACTGAACTAGCAGCCTCTTCAGGTAGGTAATGTAATATTCAATCTTGCTGAATGAGTTCTTGTCGCAGATTTCTGGGCTTGTGAACCACACCCAAGGCGGGCTCTTTTTAAGGCTGCATTCACATGAGCATTTGGGGGACGTATACACGGTGTATATACGTCCCCCATACACTTCTATGGGCTCACAGCCCTGTATGGGAGCGGTGCGGTGCCGCACATGTGCAGCACTGCACCGCTCCGTAGCCCGTAGAAAGAGAGGACGTGTCCTATCATCCTACGTAATATGACGCCGCGCGCTGTATATTCCTATGGAGAGGGGCCGGGATGAGCAGCTAATGTGAATGTAGCCTAAGACTGTGATTGACAGCTTGCACTGCAGTTAGTTCCCTTGGCTGAGCTGGGTGTGTGTTCTGGAAAGGCTGGGGGGTTTCATTCGGAACTTAGTGTGTGTGTGTGTGTCTGGTGTGGTTTGAGTGATAAATGACCATTCCTGAAATCTTCATACTCCTGCTCCACCTCTCACCCAGGGCTGGCTATACTAGTCTTTTGATCTTTGTTTATCATTTCTTCTCTATTCTGCTATTTACTGTATTTTGACCTAGATTTTTGTTACTACTTTTTGCCTCACGATTCTGTACTTCGCCGCCATCTTAGTTTTTGACTATGCTTATGTTTGTCAGTCCATCGCACTTTTTTTTGCTTTTCTTCTGTTCTGAGCACTTTCTCAGAGAAAGGAATGTCAAACAGTTGTCCGCAGCTGATAAGCTCAGGGTCTGGCAATTAGGCAGGGGTAGGGGTTGAGGATAGCTCATTGCCCACACCGCTTTCTCTGTATTGACATCCCTTTTTATGTTAAAAATTACCTCCAAAGGAACATGCAAATTAGTTGAGAAGACTCGCTTTTTGCCTGTGGAACATCACTGATGATGCATCATGGACTCTATTATCTAGAACCATGTTTTTGGTATCAGATAAAAGCTAGGAATATAATTTTATCTGTAAGTTTCAGAACCAAAATTACAGGCATAGGTGGGTATTGTTTTATTCTGCACCTCATATTAAATGAAACCTACCATTTGATTTGATGAATTATGAAGCAAACATACCTTGAGAATGCTGTAGCTACACTGATGCAGGATCATATCTTGGTTAATCCTTGAGCTGAGTGTTTTTGCTTAAAAAAAAACTATTATAACATTTAGGACCTTGGAAAAGCTGGGTCAGGCTGGCTGACATAAACACATTACACACAGGAGCTTGTAATTGCAAATGGAGGTTAATCAAGACATGACTAATCAACCTGAGATGGATCACTCATACACAGCAGCTGGGGGATGGTGCCGCAATTGATTTTTCTGTCTGGCAGGGAGAACAGTGATTGCATCATTCTCTCCTGCTGAGAAAAAAACTCACATGCTAAGAGAAGCGCTGCACCAAGCACTGAGCCAGCCATAGAAGAGACAGAGCTTCATTATCATAATGTTATATCTATTTTATCAGCAAAACCACTCAGCACAGGGATTAACCAAGATATGATCCTGCATCAGTGTAGCTACCGCATTCTCAAGGTATGTTTGCTTCATAATGTATCAAATCAAATGGTAGGTTTACTTTAACAGCTATAAATTAAACAGCCAGTATGTCTGGTAAGTAAGCTAATTATTCAGATAAGATTAATATGATCCCAAAACAATGGTTCTCAGAACTATAGAGCCTAAAATAAGGGAGTAGGAAGTGACACTTCTTTTCATGCCTCTAAAAGCAACTCATCTTACAAAAAAGTGACTCATCTCAGGTAAAATGTGAAACTACTCTACTCATTTGCACACAGAAGAGGTAAATTTGCAAGTTTTAGAATGGGAATACTAGAGAGGATATTTAATAACCTTCTTGAAGAGGCTGTTAGTTTAGTGGTATAAATTTGGTACACCTTTACGTTTATTGATTAGGAGGAGTAAGGTCGGATTTTGTTACTCAGGTAAATAAAGCAGATTCTGGGCTCCAAATGTTTCTAAAGTATCTCAAGCATTCTCGGTGTTAAGGCTGTAAGCTTTGCATAGATCATATAATAGTTCATTACTTTCAAAGAAGTATAGGTTTTTTTCAGGCGCAGGATTTCACTTGTTTTGTTTGATTAATAGTTCTCCATAGATTGATACATTTTCAGCTTAAATAATGGATTATATTTTCGTTGTGTGATTTTTACTTCAAAAACATTTTATAAAATAAACTGATGTAGTAAAATAATCCTCTAAGTAGTATAATCTACATTCGCCATGTTTTTGGAAAAATCGTCCGTTCCAGGATTTAATTAATACAGTATGAGAAAGAAACCATCTCAATGAGTAAGTACATTATAGCAGTACATCTGATGGTAGATGTCCTTTAAACTTTTTTTCTATAAAGTGATACATTTCCTTTAATAGGTGTTTGAAAGTCTGCCAGGACCTTCTTCCATGTGCCACGGTCCAAAGCCTTTTACATGTGGCAACCCCTACCCCCCATCTGTTTCATGGTCAGTCTTATATATGTGCCATACTCTAAGTGCCCTTATTATAAGTCAATCAGAGGCACAACTATTATACACCCCAGAAGAAGAATTATTCACAGGTAGGTGGGAAAAAAACCCATTGCTAAGCAAATATATAAACCTTTATTGCCATTTTAATCACAGACTCCTGGGATACGTCCTAAGAAAACAGGAATGAAGTAAGTTAATGTGAGACACAAATCAAATTTGGAAACTAATATGCTGAGGGCACATCCTCTTGATGATGTGTTTTACAGACCATTTTCCTTAATCAGCACATTGTATATATCCTGCTAAACATCTTGTTTCAACAATGCCTTTGGGGACAGCTGTGGATAGCTGCTGAATACTGAATCTCGCTGATAATTTGCACATTTTAAGAGTTCCAATAATATTTTATTACACAATCTAGAAAGCAGAAGCAATCATGTACAATATAAGACGCAAGTCTTATACATAACCCATTACAGACTTATAGTTAATTATAGACAATGGGGAGAAGCACAACAAGGACCCCCTTAGGAAGCTGGGACTCCCTGTTATGATTAATGTTGGATTTTTGCATTGCTGGATATGTCAAAAATTGTGAATTTCTGTATTTCCTTAGACAACAACTCAAAAGACTTTCTTCAGGGCGCTCCATGGGGTGGATGTTATATGTTCCTTTGTTTGATGAGCTTGATATGATTATGACGGATAATGTCCCCAAAGGCTCCTTCATTAGACCTATTGTCTAGGGGAACATAATGTAATTTTATCTTACATTGACTTCTTGACAGTGACATATGACATTACTAGGCCATAAACACTGCATGGCCTTCACTTCCCTTCTGCCCTTTAGTGATGTATGAATAAAAGGTCATGTCACTCTCTGGCAGTCCGTGCCCCATGGAGTAACCCTCTTCTATATCTTACAGTAAATGATGAGAAAGAAATTGCTTGATATAGCAAAAATTTATATTATGTAAGGCTCTTCCGGCTAGATAAAACAAGGCAACTTTTTCACTTAAAAGTTGGTTGAATTTGTTAAACTTTTGTAAGTCCGAGGCAGTACATGGCTACAAATGACAGTCAACTACTGTATACACCATGAGCCAGGTCCTTTTCATCTGCATCATTTTTTAGATTTGGGGAGTCAAATCTGCAGCCATATATATTGTTATGGAGACCTAACAAAGAACTCATAAAGGTAAGAGTATGCTTACTGTGTATGTAATCAGAACCTTAATATCTAGGCTCTTTCCATTCATATGCAATACATTACAAAAATTAAACTCAAAGGCATTGAATCTCATGAGATAGTGTGAAAAAGTATTCCAACAAATAATCTAGTGACAGAAAAAAAGAAGGATGCTTATATAAGGTATGAACAGATATAATCTTTATTTCATATAGCAATTCATAAAAACAATTAAAAAGCACAACCATGTGCTAGCATGCAAAATCACCCACTCCCAGTCAGGGCCGGCGCTAGTACTGGGTATTCCTGGGCAAATGCCCCGGGCCCAGAGCTGCTGGGTGGACCATATAAGGCTGTACATAAGGAATCCATGGGGGCGAGGGGGGCTGTATATAAAATAACTGTGAGGGAGCTATTTGGGACGATAAACTAGAGAATATTTTAGGGAAGAGACTGTTTTTGAATTTTTAATGCCTCCTTTAGTTCACTGCAAAGCGGCCCTCTGAGGCTCTGTCGCCCAGGGGCCTACTGAAACCTGGAGCCGACCCTGCTCCTTGTAAGTGTTAACATTATAAAACAGAGTAAAAGCAAATGCATTAGTTACCCATAGTGTGTCATAATACAATGTAGAGAGATATATAATGTCCCATATATAATGCCCAACAAAAAGGCCAGATATGGTACAATATTAAAGTGATAGCTTAAATAAATATAAGATACAGCCATGTAAATACCAAATAGTATATCCTCCCCTGCAATGCAAGTGCACATATTCATGACATCACTAAGTATATATAGTTATCTCATAAGCATAAAGGGTCGTATGTGGGGACAAGGGGGAACAAACCCCAATGCACTCGTTCTTCATCATAAGGAAGATTCAAGGGGACATGGTATTCATCATTTTCATAAGTGATGTCCACGCTGATCAGACAATAACCATGGCTAAATCCCATACATTTTAGCTATGTAATATAACAATATTTATGGAGTGGTTTATCCCCTGGTGATCATACACCACCTATCCTATGCATAAATAATACTGTAAGTTGTTCTCATTAAAGCCAAATGCAAGTGCTCCACAAATTAAGTTTTATCTTTGAGGTTTTCCAACTTTATAATATTGATAACCCAGGCCAGGCTCATACGTTAAGATCCAGAGTGAGACCCCCACTGATTACTTGATCCTTCAGAGTGCTAAGCCAGTATTGTAGCTCCTGGTGTTATTCTAGGGGTGTAATCAGTTGGGCTCCATAGTGTGAAACCAACCAATCTGATCTTAACAATCTATCCTATGGAGTCAATATCCCAAAGCTGGAAGACCCCATTCAATTAAATTCATAACTGTAGTGATTGGTAAAGAGCTTATGACTTTCTACATAAACATTACACTTTTAGAATATTATGCAATAATCCCAAGAATACAATCAATAACAAATTCTTAACCTGCCCATTTCTGAAATTATTTTTCACCTTGGACCTCAAGTAGAACGATAAGAAGAACATATCGAATTCATACATGTTTTACACACTATTGTAGTCATATATTTACCATGATAGTCAGCGCTGATCCTTCACGATGATGAACTGAGCTTTTATTTGATATTCTTGTGCACAGAGCAGCAAGGCAAGAGCAAGGAAAACTAATGGAGAAATCCGAGTTTCCTAGATGAATGTTTATTAGCCCTGAATAAGTGCGTCTGGCATGAAACAGAACAAGTGCATCGATACCTTGTGTTTTCCTATTGGAAGAATTAAATTTACAGGGGCCGCTAATGGTATTTACATTAGTGGTAAACGTGTTAAACTGCTACAGATTTTTTAATGGCGTAATCATTCCCTTAGAAAAAAGCCGCTACTAAACTATCAATTCCGCACTATAAAAGCCCTGAATTTAAAGAGAAAGCTATTTTAAAACCAAGTTAATTTTGCACAATCCTTTTTCGTTAGAAATTCCCTGAACAAAATCTAATCTCAAAGTTTCCTGCTGCCAAGACCTCCAGCAATCAGTTTAAATCTGCAAAGGATAGTGCCACAGAGGGGCACATTTACTAAGCGTCTGAACACCGCATTTTCGTCGGGTTCCCTGGGGCAATACCATTTTTCCCTGAATTGCCCCGGGTTTTTGGCGCATGCGATTGGATTGTGGCACATCGGTGCCGGCTTGCATGCGACAAAAATCGGGGGACGTGGACGTCGGACAACCCGACTGATTCGGTCAAGCCGCGGAAATTAAAAACCAAATTGTGTCGCAAGATCAGCACTCACATGCACCGGGAAGAAGCTGGTGAACTGCGGCGGACATCAGTGGGGAAGCAACACATGCAGGAAATTGGATGCACGATCTTAGCTCCGAATCCTCGTCGGACATTCCGGATCGGCATCGTCAACGGGACGGGTAAGCAAATGTGCCCCAAAGTGTTCAATATCCCAACAGTGCCACCACTGGAAAAATGAAGCATTACACAGTGTCCATGATAAAGAATAGGCTTACTCTGGATGCAATGGGTCCTCCAAAGGGTGATGTGCACCTTATTGTACTCTGAAAGGGGTGGCCTTTGTATTAGCTCATTTCAATGTATTTGAAAAATGTGTTTTCTAAACCAAATGATGAAACAAATGAAATCATAAGTATGCATAGTTAATTATATAGAGCAGAGAGTGCAGTCAGTGATTCTAATAGTTCAAAGAAATATAATTCTGGACAGAGTTGTGCAATAAAAACTGTCAGAAGAAATTTACCTAATAAAACATAACCAGTATGTTGTGAAGCAGATTAACATTTTACAGATCCAGCCTCTGTCATTGCCCAATGTGGTGGCATCATCAAGAAAATGTACTTTAACCCCTTACCGACATGTGACATATCTGTATGTCACACGTCGGCTCTCCTTGTATGGAGAGGGCTCACAGGTAACACCCGCGGTTGGGGCTTGCACTGATTGCAGGTTTTAACCCTGTAAATGCCTCCTGCGCAGTTACTATGACAAAAAGTCAATGAGGCGTAGGATGTTGAAAAAGGGGAAACCCTGATACATTATGGTCTTGAAATATTGACATATTCTCCGTGTATGTTTGCTTTTGTAAATTCAATAAAAATAAAATGAAAAAAAAGAATAAAAGGAGCACTATTCAAACTCCTTATTTATATAAAGTACGAGTGAATATCTGTCGAGATGGCACAGAAGTAATATGCAGAAACATCCAGGTGGTGCTCAGCATCCATAGAAAAGGTACTGTCAACATAAGAAAGAAAAAGAAGGACAAAATAAAACAAGACAGACATAGTAGCCCAGCCGGGATAGAGTTCGGAGCAGGGGATTGGAAAAGCTAGTATGGCAGCATATGGTTGGATCAGTTAGACAACCTAGGGTTAAAGTACCCTAAAGGGTCTGAAAATAGTAAAAAAAAATAAATTAAAAAAGTTTTAAAAATTTTACAAAACAAACTAAAACTTAAAATGCCTCCTTCCCCTAGAACTGATATAAATATATATAAACAGTAAAAATAATAAACATGTTAGGTATTGCTGCGTCCTAAAATGTCCGATCTAAAAAAATATAATAACAGTTTTGCCCGGCGTAAAATCTTGAAAAATACAAAAATTCTATAAAAAGTGATCAAAAGGCCGTACAGTCCTAAAAATTTTAGCAAAGAACAACATATAAAGTCGCAAAAATATGACACCACCCACAGCTCCGTAAACCGAAATATGAAAAAGTTATTAGCGCCAGAAGAGAAGGTTTTAATTTTGTAAATGTATGAAAACATTATAAAACCTTGGTATAAAAATTTGGTATCCCCGTGATCGCACCAACCCAAAGAATGAAGGAGACATGTCATTTGGGGCGCACAATGAAAGCCATAAAATCCAAGCCCACACTAACCAATTTCACTGCATTTTCTCTTTACATGGAAAAATAAAAAAGTTATAGATTTTTAAAGGTGGGGAGTGAAAAATGCTTGTTAACGGGTTAAGTGAGTAAGTGAGATGTAAATTGATTGCTTAAAGTCATGGAGGTGGAGAGTTCACCAATGAAGAAAATTAGGTCCCTGGTAAATGTTCCCTTTAATCCACTTGGCAACATAAAGGTAATGGTTTATTAGGTCAATTTCTGCTGAAGCTGCCTGGAGATACTGTGCCTTTTGACCTCTTAAAGAAAACCTACCACCACGGATCTACATATAAGGGTAGATCGGGTGGTAGGTGCATCTATAGGACGTGAGGATAGCCCTTTTAAGGGCTAATCCTCACGTTCCTGCAATTTTTTAATAACTTTTATTTCCCTAATATGCAGATTTTCTAAAGAGGCTACTGGGGCATGGAGTATCCTGGGCTGAGGATACATGGGGCGGCACCCTCCTACCAGATGTCTTCGGCACAGAGCTCCTCGTAGCTGCGCGCCTTCGTCCGCGAAGCTCCGGATACTCCATGCCCCAGTAGCCTCTTTAGAAAATCTGCATATTAGGGAAATAACAGTTATTAAAAGATTGCGGTCACGTGAGGATTAAAAGGGCTATCCCCACGTCCTATAGATGCACCTACCACCCGATCTACCTTTATAGGTAGATCTGTGGTGGTAGGTTTCCTTTAAACCTGCTGGGTGAACACTCTGCACCCCCTGAGGTTGTGCTACTTTCACCAAATCAGTCTTATGGTAGGAGGTCTAGAGAGATATTTAATCCTACTGTCTGCTCTGAGTGACAACTAAAGTATCCAACCAGCCACCTCCTGATGCTTTTACTCAGAGCAGAGGAGATGGGCTGTGGGGAAGTTGAATTAAATAGCATGATTACACAGCTCTGCTACACAGTGGTCAAGATTGCCCTGAAACTGAACATTGCCCTGAAACTACCTATTAATTGTAAAACGGTTGTTTATTTGCTTCATTTGTTGCATATGATTTGGTGTAAATGTGTGTTTTTATTTAATACATTGGGGCAAATTTACTTACCTGGTCAAAATGGAAATCGTCGAGAAACCCGATGAAAATGCACTCCGCGGACTCTTAGTAAATGAGCCCCATTGTATAACTATACTATACTAATTGTCTTAAAAGCAGAAAATACAGATTATATTAACACGGTGTTAGATGTGGTAGAGGTAAATGCGTCTGATCTCTTACTGATTGGTATCCTGGTTTCTGACCCAGGAATCCCTAATAACTCTGTCTATGATATGTGTTATGGTCCTGCTGACCTTTCAGGATGACCCTGGAATTACCTGACCTTGCTGCATCTCCTGACCTTGGGTCTGTGCCTCTGTAAGATCTCTGACTACCCAGAACTTGACTTGTCCATGACCATTCTTCGCCTAAACCCCCTGCTGTTCTGCAACTCCATCTCTAGATTATGCATGTCAGCTGTCACCTATACATGGTTTACTTCAAGAGTTCTGTGGACCATAACCGCAAAGTTCGCATTCACACCGAATTTTCTGGGTTTGGATCCCCCAGACCCAATCACAAATTTCATTGGAGTACTGTGACAGTTTTGGCTCAACTTCCCCCCGCTGTTAACCCCTGTGATCGCTGCTGGTACAGAATGTGTGCGTTAACTCTTTAAATGCCACTGGCAAAGTAACCAGTGGCATTAAAATGGCTGTGGCCACTTTCCAGCACTTACCATTTTGGGGCGGATTGTTGCTCCCTGAGGATTTTGCCCCCTATGACTCAAAACTTTGCAGGCAGCATTTAAACAGTTTACACTTGTGACTGGTGCCAGTACCGATCGGAGGTGTTACTGGATGGTGTCCGAACTCGGATCAAGACATTGCAACCTAGTCACTGTGAGCAGCCAAAGGTGAAACCAGTTAGGTAGTACAGTGGGACCCCAGCCTGCTGTTCATTACACTAGCTGTAGAACTTGCCCAGAAACTTTGTGAAAATTTACTCCTCCCTCTATATCCGAAAAATACAAATTTCCACATGAGTGCTCAACAGCTGCCTATCTGAGAAATTAAATCTCACGCTATCTCTAACTACCGACCTGTTCATTACCAAGTTTCCTTAGTTATAATCAATCTTGCAACCTGTAGGTTCTAGAGAAGAGTTATACACAAAGGCCTATTGAGGAACAATTGAAATTTTATATACAATCTCTAGAAACATAATAATTTATGAAATTTAAGGAGCTTTTCTCTAGGGTTGACTGAGTGAATTAATGTAAGAATTATATAACAAGGAATGAGCATTTGGAAATCCCTATTCAGCTGAGAATACCATGAAAACGGTGCTAAAAGTAATCAAACTTAGGGGAAGATTAAATTAACTTTAGAAACCCTTGTGTATTCTTGCCGACTATTATGTTCTTTGTGCAATGAAGTACAAAGTGTTGCTCATTTTGTAATAAAAATATACTACTAATCGTCACATTTCCAGGAACAATCCCTGGCATGTATATTCCTGTTAATAATTTCATTATCACTTTTAGTCCTTTCCAGATATACCATATGTTTCCAACAACCACCATTGTGTAACAATCAGAGGATTGCAGACCGAACAGAGGATTGTAATCCTAACTATGATTATGACCCTGGTTTTAACCATTTAACCAGTGTACAGGGATCTGTAGGGGGATGTAACAGGGTCACCAGATTGCTGCCTCTCTGAGTTGTCCCGATGTAGTTGACAGTCCTGGCAAGGATGGTCAAAATCAAGCCTAGCAGGCAGAGTTCTAGCAAAAATTAAGTCAGGGCATGCAGCACCGATCCAAGACCGGCTCATCATAGCAGGTCAACAGAATAAGTTAGAAACATGGAGGTTAAATAGTAGATGAGCAGAGCATTTTCACAGGACACTAGTAGGATAGGAACCTTCAACACTTGATCTGTAAGGATAAATGCCTTTATCTCAAAGGATTGGAGAAGGGAGTCTTATGTCATGGATATAGTCATCCATTAAATCTTATAGATATGGTGGACATGTGCCACAGCAGAGAAGAGGAAAATGGGAAAAATTAGCTGGCTGTTGACGACTTCCCACTGGAATCTCTTCGGGAGACTGTAAAGAAGCTGCTCTCTCTTATAAGAAGTGATCGGTGGGCAGTAGTGGATTATAGTAAAGGGGGTTTGGGCCACCAAATTTTAAACTCAGAAGGAACTTCACCAATGAAATCCTTGTAGATCTGTTCCTGCACTCAATACACATGCATTTCAGGGCCTTTGAAGGTCATCCGAATGTCATGAAACTGCAGATTGAAGTAGGCAGAAGAGACTCCTTTTTTCTGTAAGAAGCCTGATTCTAGTAACATATGTAGGAAGGGAATTCTGTACGTGTAGGGCCCATATTATTAACATAGCCCAGGGCCCAGGGCAGTCGTAATCAGCGCTGTAAATGGGGGGATGCTGATTGTCAAAAAGGAGTAAATTTGGGTGAATTTCCAAGATGTGTCAACCTTGGATTTATTCCGTGGATTTGTTATAAAATACATGGTTAATGGCAAATCTTAAGTCTAAAACATAAAAATAAAACATTATGGATAAACTGATACAGCTCAAAATGTTTAAACATAATATAATAAACGTCAAGGCCAAAATCCTGTAGTGTACGCTGAACAATAACGGTACATAATACCAGTCTTTCACACATTCTGTTATTGTAATATTTCAGCAGTTTCTTCATTATTGGCCTGCTCATTGTTTAAAGGTATTTGAAACTCATGAATACAGCGACATAAAACAGAATATAAAACTTATTTCCATTGTGGATTGTTTCTAACTTCTACTTGTTATGTCAGAGATGTGAGCAATGAAGATTTTCATACCGGTTGCCATGGCTATGTCAATAGATAAGTATTATAATGGGGTTTCTTATATTTGTTTTTTTTTTTTACAAAATTCATCTACATGAGCGCTATCCTTTGGGGTAAGATACAGAACGTGCACAGTATATTGAACATGTATCACCTGAGAAATGATCATTTCATTTCCATGGATTTAAATCAGCATGAAACTATCCACTGAAATGTATGCAAAAATGGAAAATAGTACAATCTTTGTAAAATGCCATATTTCTTTTTTTCATTTTCTGTATAAGGGCTTGTTATCTGTGGGACATATAGCACTTTATAGTGGTACCATTTTATTTTGCCATGCAATGTACTGGGAAGCTAGAAAAAAATCCCATCATTGGCCCACATTTATTAAAGGACATCTACCACCAGATCTAGCGGTGCTGTCACCAAAGCAATCCTCATTACCTTTGGGGCGAAGTGGAAGTGTTTCTTCCATCTTCATCAACCGAATAGAGAACTTTACACAAATATGCAAATGAACCAGAGGCATTCAGGCCTCCAGCAGCCGAGTGTCTCCCTGCTCTGTCCAATAATAAAATATGCAGGACCCCTTCATCAACATTCACCATTCACTTTTCAGGCTGGCCGCAAGCACTGCAGATAGACATCACTCCTATCTCCTAGATTCATCCTCTCTCCTCCTCTATCATCCTCCATTCATGGAAGAAAGGGGGAGTTGAATTTTTATTTTTGTATATTTTTTACATTTTACTTCTCTTTTAGGCCCTCAAGTCTGTGGGAACCCAAGGAGGTCTGATTGCTCATAAAATATACTGATCGATTGCTTATTGACAGGTGATGCTTATGGTCACTATTTGGCACACTATCTAGGTCTGATATAGAGATAGTCAATAATATTAATGTCTCAGGAAGAATATGGTGGTAACATTTATTCACTGTATCATTAATTTTACCTACTGTCAAACTTTGTCTATAGTCAGAAATCACATACCACATATTGAGACCTCATCATTAGACCAGCAATGGGACCAGTCAGCAGTGCAGAAACCATGTGCAATTTTCAACATAATTTTAACTTGGATGAACTAAAATTTTTATTATAGTTTTCCCAGTTTCCAATTTCAGCCACATTTTTTTTTACTGCAGACATATGTTGCAGCAGAGCACAAGTACAATGCATTGGTAGTGTGTATAGAGAATGTTCATTAAAAAGCCGACATTGATTGCTGGAGATTAATCAGAAACATTTGAGAGCAAAAGAAGTTCCAATTGCTCATGGCAAAGAATCAGGGCTCAGCTTTCATTTTATAAACAGCTGTGGAAAATGAAAGCTGAGCCCTCATTGGTTGCTCTGAGCAACTAGGGTTGGGGAGTAAGAGTTCTCCTTACGGAGACTGCCAATTAAGGCCACTGTGTAGGCGTGTAGAGTCTTATAGCCATGGATGTTCCACTAGGGGGATTCTTGGAAAATATGCAAAGTTTTCCAAGATGGGATAAGGAAAACTCTTTTAGCTCCCTTGTTATCAAGTATGACCTTCAGGAAGCCTTTTGACATGATGCGGGATTAAAACCAAACCAGTATATCTATTCCAGAAAGAACAGACTCCCAACTGTAGACAGCACTTTTTCGACCTGGTTGGGTCTCTTCAGTACAGCGTAGGGAACTGGTTTGGCTGAGTGAGAGGCTTGTGACTAGAGTCGGGAAGTAAGAGTTCTCCTTATGGAGACTGCCAATTAAGGTTGCCATGTAGGCGGGTGGAGTTTAGTACAATGCTGATAAATTTCCCCCTTTTCATCTATGGTTGGCATCTGGGTATGCCAACTGTGGTTATGTCCGAGACACAATGGGGCTCATTTACTAAGGGTCCACAGAGCGCAATTTCAGCGGGTTTCCCGACGATTTTTATTTTGCGCCGCATTTAACAAAGGATTTTGCTGCACGCAATCGGATTTTGGCGCATTGGCGCCGGCTTGTACGCGACACAAATCGGGGGGCGGGCCGTCGAACAACCCAACGGATTCGGACTACGCGCAGGATTCAACATTTCGAATTGTGTTGCAAGACACGCACTGACAAGTACATGGAAGAAGAAGGTGAACTCCGGCGGGCCTCGGCGGGGAAGCCACAGATACAGGAACTCGGGCGTACAAGCTTTGTGAATTGCGCCAGACTTCATCTTCATCGGACCGTCCGAATCGGGGATTGTGCAAGGACCAGGTAAGTAAATTTGCCTCTTTGTGGCAACAGAATGTGGCCCATGATATGTTGATCTCTGCTTCCTGTCATCAACAGAAAACTTCATTTTGTACTACTTCCTGTGGATAAAAACTGGACCATGGTCAAGTGATGTCACATAGGTGCACGTTTTTTTAAAACACACAGCTCTTATAACTTTCTTTGATGCAAATGGGATTTCCACCTGTGAGACATCACATGACCATGGAGAGGTATTTGTCCACAATGAAGCTTCCTGTTCAAGGACAGCAAGCAGAGATCTAGGAAACCATGATGAATTGATGCAGAAAGTACATTGGAAAATTACATAACTTTTCATTACACAAACAATAGCAATTATTTGCTGAAAGTGGACAACTCCTTTAACTTTCCTTACCTTTCTAGGAAAAGCTCTTTAGGGCGTATCCAAAGATTTCAATTAACAATCAATTTGATCTGATATGCACATTTTATAACCCACTGCATGACAATTCTCTGCTTCAGATTTGCAGCAGATTTTTCCTCTCAGAAAAGGATGGGGAAAAATAATAATATGAAAAGTTTTATGTCCGGATTGAGATGCCCACCAGCATTCATCCATCCTCAAAACTTATATTACAAAGTGTCTTGATTTATTTCTCTACATACAGGAGGTTTTTGTATTAAAGGGTAGACATTAGTATCCACATATAATTAATTTCCCCATAGACAGTAGTATGTGTATCTCACTACATATATAATTATGCTCATCAGTCCAATGGCATATAAAAAGTTCCCATATTCTTTATGGATCTTATCCACTGGATTACCATTTCCTGTTACCAAGTAAAAATGTAAAGTCTTCTATAAATGTCTTTTGCAGAAAACAAATTATCTTGTCACACTGTAAATTACCCATACTTAAATAATGCAGCGCTTATATAGCAAACAATTTACAGGGAAATGTATTTAATAACATATTTATAACGCTTTACATATTTTTACTGTAGATGGAATAATCGGAAGAACAATGGCCAACAACATAGCAATTTCACTAATGTAAAGAATACATTAAGTTTTCAACAAGTGGCTTCAACCAGCCCTAAATGAATCATAAAGAAATTGATGTTAATGTAAACTACACACAATCTACTGTATGTAGCGCAAATCGGTAATCTATAATCTATAAGGATTATTTGCAATGGTTGTCAAGCTCCGAAGTTGTGGATCCTCTGGACCACTGTGGACCATGACACAAGCCACTACCTGGGACCGGAGTCTAAGTGGTACCCGGTTTTCACCAGAGCCTGCCGCAAAGCAGGTTGGTCTTGCTGCGCCGTGGTACCACCAGGTCGTTCCACAGGCGTGACTTGTCCGCAATGGCAGCCAAGGTCGAGGTACAGGAACGGCAGGCAATCTCGTAGTCGGGGACAGGCAGGAGGTCAGGACGGGCAGCACAGGATCGGAGTCAGAGACGTAGCAATAGGTCAAGGCAGGCGGCAGAGGAGCAAAGTCAAAAGCAGAATCAGGGTCACAACGAGAATTCACATAAACAGCACACGGCATAAAGAAAACTTTCTCTAGGGCACAGGGCACAAAGATCCGGCAGGGATCACAGATAGAGGCAGGAATAAATAGATTACCTGAAATGGGCAGCGCCAATTTGTGGCACGCTGGCCCTTTAAATCTGCAGAAGTTGGTGCGCGCGCGCCCTAGTAGCCGCAGGCGAGGGGCGAGAGGCACGGGTGACCCCGCGATCCGCGATACGGATCGCGGGACCACCCGTGACAATGGTTAATATCAAAGTTACTATGGTAGCTTTCTCAGTAGATTGTGTTAATCTTCACCCATTTTTGGATACCACAGTTAATTAAATGAGGTAAATTGTGTGTCTTCTTAGGGTGCATCATTCTATGACAAAAGCATAGTAGTAAAATCCACAGAATAACGTAACAGACGCCAACCAATGCCCAGCCAAAGTTGACAGATTATGGGTCTGGAGTTTTGGTAGTTGTTACGGGTGCTCCTGTGACCCATGTTCCTCTCTCCCGGGACTCTGATTTTGGCCTTACCTTCCCTCGTTCCAGTGCTGGCTCCGGCGATCCAGCGTGCGCGTCTCCGTCTCCTTGGGCATGTGTGCGCCGGCTTCTGGAGATTTGAAGGCCAGCGTGACGATAATTGGTGCTGTCCGTCTGCCAGTTCTGTTAAATCGCCAGCCCCTTCCTGTGTCCCCCGCTGGATCTTTGTGCCTCACAGCCTTAGAGGAAGCTCTATCTGATGCGCTGTGCTTGTCTACGTCCGGGACCCTGATCCTGTGCTGCTTGTCTCGACCTCCTGTCTGTCCCCGACCACGATCTTGCCTTACAATTTTCTCTTACGCCTTGGCCTCCACCACGGACAAAGTCACACCTTGGTGGTACCAAGCCGCAGCAAGTCCAACCCACTTTGCGGCAGGCTCTGGTCAAAACCGGGTGCCACTTCGTCATCATCCGCTGTGGTCCAGTGGGTCTACTACCCCTGGTGCCTGACAGTAGTTTTCACCATAGGTTGTCAGGAGTACAAGATTTATAAATCTTTATTTCCAAATTACAGCTTCTTATACGTTCAGAGTTTTGGCTGTGGGAGTATTCACATGTGTGGTAATAATATAAAATATAGCCATAACGTATTGTTTCAAGTCCACTTCCCTCTGGTAATTACATTGACGTTCATAATCGGAGTCAGCTATAAACTCACCCTTTCTCGTACAAAGCCTCATTTGGAAATCTAGGGGGGATAGTTCACATTTAGCATATGAACATCCCTTTCCGTGACGTTACAAGCTGGGAGGTAAACCCACCATCTATAAATAATGGAGCTATGCTAATGCCTTTTTTGGAAGATCTGTTTCGACGGGACGGGCTGCCCAAATTTCATCTGCTGATCTCCACAGCCAGAGTCTTCTATTGCAGTAATAAGGGTTATTCATTTTAATTCTTTTTTTATTTTACAACTGTTAAGTATGTATTGTGTGTATATTCCTTGTAGCCATTTTTTATCATTTTTATGTTTGCACTGTACTTTTATATATTAAATCCTTAAGACGTAATAATTCTCTACTTGTAGCCTTAAAGAACTTGGGTTGTCGAAGAGATAGCATTACCGATATCAATTAAGTAATATTGTATCTTATTGTATTTTCTGTAATCTGGGTTTCTGTATTGATGTCTTATTACTATAATTTTAATAACAGAAATATAGGTGGTGACAGCGTCGATTGAAGCGAGTGTAAAGGCACCATCTTGCGTATATGGGCAGGCTTTAAGTACTAAACTATGAGGCTCTCTAGCATAGGTGCACCCCCATGGCGTAACTCAAGAGTGGGGGTTTGTCACAACATGTTATCTGTTTTTTGTATGTATTGGCTCCCTCCCCATTCTCCATTCACACAGCTATTATTAGCTATTCCTCAAATACAATGAAATAATGTATTCACACGTTCCGCTTGACTTGCATTTAGGAACACACTTTCCTTAAAGTTAGGGCCTAACTTGCTGATCAGTTGGAGTCTTAGTGATGAGACCCCCACAGATCACAAGATCACAAGAATGGAGTGTCCGATGGGGTCCGAGGTAGCTCCCCTAGATGATAATGCCTACCTTGTTTAGTGGGTAAACCCATTCAATAATGTACCGTATATACACGTGTATAAGCCGAGTTTTTCAGCACAAAAAATGTCCGGGGGAGAACAATGGCGGGGCCACCGGAGGGTGAGTATAAAAGTTTATTAATTAATGCTGGGCTGGGCTGTATACTACTGGGGGCAGGCTGTATACTACTGGGGGCAAGCTGTATACTACTGGGGGAAGGCTGTATACTACTAGGGGCAGGCTGTATACTACTGGGGGCAAGATGTATACTACTGGGGGCAAGATGTATATCACTGTGAGCAAGCTTTAAACTACTGGGGGCAGGCTGTATACTACTGGGGACTGGCTGTATACTACTGGGGACAAGCTGTATACTACTGGTGGCAGGCTGGCTACATACTGGTGGGGTCTGTGACCAATGCATTTCCCACCCTCGGCTTATACTCGAGTCAATAGGTTTTCCCAGTTTTGATGGTAAAATTAGGGGTCTCGGCTTATACTCGGGTCGGCTTATACTCGAGTATATACGGTATATTACAAATGTTACTATTATCACTTGCTCTAGTCATTTCTAAAAAAAAAAAAAAAAAAACGTTAAAGTTTTAGATACTCTTTAAAGTGTATGGAATGGACTTAAAAAGTGGATGACAACATAAACTTTGTCATTCTGGAGACCAAACCAGAATGCATGGTGCGCGGCACGGTGGCTCAGTGGTTAGCACTACAACCTTCCAGCACTGGGGTCCCACCCAGGTCAACATCTGCAAAGAGTTTGTATGTTCTCTCCGTGTTTGCGTGGGTTTCCTCTGGGTCCTCTAATTTCCTCCCACACTCCATAACATACTGGTAGGTTGTTTAGATAGTGAGCCCCACAGGGACAGGGAACAATTTGTCATGCTTTGTGCAGCGCTGCGTAATCTATGTGCGCTATATAAAATAAAGAATTATTATTATTATAATGCAGAATGTTTCAGAGCCCTGTTTGAATAAATGACCTTTGTGACTCAGAATTTGTACCTCCTGCCAGTATTATAGAAGAGTACACTGTCCTTTACTACAAAAAGCCACAATAGATTCATAAAAGGAAATCAAATACTGAAAAATATCTTCTCATCAAGCCTCCAGACCTGCAAATATCGTACAACAACAAATGGCTCTGCATACAGGATGATCCAATAGCAGAAAACACAAATGAGCCCAGTTTTCCATCTTGTTGCTATCTTTTGCATGTTCTCCTTGGGGCCAACTGTTAATGGGGATTAATTTGTCATAAATTTGCCTAATATTTCTACTTCAGACATCTGTGGGCAATTCTGTCAGACCAGACATTCACTGGATATGAAATATAAAGAACACGGGCAAATGTGATTAGAGATTGCGTCGCCATTTTTATCTGCTAAATTCTAAAAATGTTACTTTTTCCTAACTTACAGTATTTTTTGGACTATAAGGCGCACCAGAGTATAAGGCGCACCATCAATAAATGCCTGATAAAACATCTAGGTTCATATATAAGGTGCACCGGGTTATAAGGCGCACTGGACTATAAGGCGCACCTGATTATAAGGATGAATGACCAGCAGGTGGCAGACCTGTGCACAGTTCAAGGCAGCTGTTGTCTGTAAGTAAGGTTCTTATATAAGGTGCACTGGACTGTAAGCGTACCTTTGATTTCTGAGAAAATCAAAGGATTTTTTGTGCGCCTTATAGTCCGAAAAATACGGTATTTTTGTTTTCTCCTCCTACTATTACTTACAGTCTGACAATAGGAAGCTGTGCACAACTTGCATAAAGCGAATCTACCATCAAAATCCATCATGATAAACTTACTCATAGATCCAGTCAGTGTGACTGTGGTAATCTTCTTGTATTTGTTATCCATGGCCTCCTCCCTTCTAAAACCAACGTTTATAAGTATGCTCCAGGCTGCTACACTGTGAAGGAGCACTTCTCCTCTTCCAATGTGTGCTGGAACTTCCTGTGCTGCAGTGAGATTACTTCAGTCAGTGGGAAGGGAAGACAGTGTAACAACCTGTGAAGCTGCAGCATGGAAGTGCTTTTGTAAAACCCTTCAGTCTTATTAGCATAATGTTATAAGTTGATTTTAGAAGGAATGAGCCATGCATGATAAATATAAGAAAATTACCACAGCCACGGTGCCTGGATCTATGAGTAAGTGTCCTTGGTTTATCATGATGGATTTTGATAATAGATTTTATTTTCCTTCTCAATAATATTTTGCTTGAAAATAGGATACAAATCCTCCAGCTTTTTCATGCTGCCTGAGAATAGGGAGCTGTGCTCAATTTGCTTAACTCCCCCTGCTCTGTAACATCCTGCCTACAGTTTGGAAACTATCTACCATATTCTCAGAATCTCTTGCTTTATAATATGTAGATATTGTAGGACACTATGTACAATCTGATCAGCTCCTCTTGCTCTATAACACACTGCCTAAAAATAGGACACTATGTACAATCTGCTCAGCTCCTCTTGCTCTATGACAAGCTGCCTGCAGATAGGACACTATGTACAATCTGCTCAGCTCCTGCTGCTCTAAAACATGCTTCCTGCAGATAGGCTCCTCCTGCTCTATAACGTGCTGCGTGCAGATCAGACTCAATGGGGCTGGCGCTCGCGCTGGTGTATGATTGCCCTGTTGCTGCATTTTTGCCTCTTGATGTATTGGGGCAGGCATGTAGTGTTACATATGAAAAGTCCCCCGCGCGTAGATGCTACTGCCCCGCGCTGGCCCACTCCTGGCCGCCCATGCTCCCCCTTCACGCCCCACTGGTGTGAAAGTGGCAAAGAGGGCAAAATAATTGCAAGTGCTTGCAATAAGTATAATATTGGCACAGAGGCCCTGATAAATATGCCCCTAAGTGTAATCTACTCAGCTTCTCCTGCTCTATAGCATGCTGCCTGCAGATAGGACACTGTACAATCGTCTCAGCTCCTCCTGCTCTATAACATGCTGCCTGCAGATAATACACTATGTACAACCTGCACAGTTCCTCCTTCTCTATAACAACCTGCCTGTAGACAAGACACTATACACAATCTATTCTGCTCAGTTTTGTCACGGGTGGTCCCGCGACCCACATCGCGGGTCGCGGGCTCACCCGTGCCGCCCTGCCTCCGCCAGCGCGCCGCCAGCGCATATTACCCGTCCCGGCTCCTGGCTCGCTCCCCTAGCAGTCGGGGACGCGCGCGCGGCACCTTCTCCAAATTTAAAGGGCCAGCGCGCCATTAATTGGCGCTGGCCATATTGCCAAAATCTTTATAAGCCTGCCTCTTCCTGTTACCCTTGCCGGATCTTTGTGCCTCATAGCCTTAGAGAAAGCTTACTAGCGATTATTCCTGCGTTCCTGTGTATTCCTGCGTTCCTGTGTATTCCTGCGTTCCTGTGTATTCCTGCGTGTTCCCGCTCCTGTGTCCTGTGTTACCCGAGTTCCTCCGTGTTGCTGTGTTCCGTGTGCCTGTGTTCCCGTTCCCACCTGCCTTGACCTCCTGTTGCTGACCCCAGACTTGGACCTGACGTTGCATCTCTGCCGCCTGCCCTGACCCTGTGCCTGGACCTGTCTATGAGATTGTCATCCGCTAAGGTACCTCGACCTCGGCTGCCACCGTGGGCTAGTCACACCTGGGAACGACCTAGTGGTATCCTGCCGCAGCAAGTCCAACCCGCTTTGCGGCGGGCTCTGGTGAATACCAGGTGCCGCTAGGCTCCGGTTCCGGGTGTTGGTTAGTTACATCTCCCGCGGTGGTCCAGAGGATCCACTGATCCTAACAAGTTTCTCCTTTATCTGCCAGGCCAGCAGATAAAACTTTGTACAATCTTCTCAGCTCCTCCTTCTCTATAACATGCTACAATGATATGACACACTGTTCAATCTTCTCAGCTCCTCCTGCTCTATAACATGCTGCCTGCAGATAGGACACACTGTACAATCTTGCTCAGCCTCTTCCTTACTCTATAACATGCTACTACTGATATGACACATGGTTAATACTCTCAAGCTTCGTGACTCTATAACGATCTGTCGGACAGAGTAGGACAACTGTACAATTTTCAGCTCTCTCTGCTCATATTATAACTACTAACACTTTGGATATGACAAATTGTTCAATCTTTCGCTCCTCTGACTGTCATACATGCTGCCCTGCGATAGGAACACCTGTACCAATCTTCTCAGCTCCTCCTGCTCTATAACATGCTACACTGATATGACACACTGTTCAATCTTCTCAGCTCCTCCTGCTGTATTACATGCTGCCTGCAGATAGGACACACTGTACAATCTTCTCAGCTCCTGCTGCTCTATAACATGCTACACTGATATGACACACTGTTCAATCTTCTCAGCTCCTGCTGATCTATGACATTAATTTTGAGATAGAGAGTTGAGGGAGGGAACGGGCTTTGCAGAGAAATCAGAACTTCATGATCCAATAAGCAGTGTTCGGTGCCCGGTACAACGTCCCCATGAATCTCGATGCCAGACACCGGCCAGGCTTATCAATCAATACGCCGATGTGGTGAATCCCTTCCCTTCTTCACGTTTGCTCTTGCCAGGCAGCATCAGCTGATTGCCGATGTGAGCAGGAAGTCCAGCGCAGGCTGTTTAGTTGTCACTTGCTGACAGCCGGTGTCCCAGTCGTATCGTCTCCTCAGCCATGGCGGAGGACCTGGAGAAGTGTTCTGAGAGTCGGGCAGGAACTTCACTCATGTCCGAGAAGGTAGTGACATTATGTGGCGAAGCCGCTACATACTGACTGCTCTCCTGTATGTGTTACCAGCCGCGGGCAGGGCATGCTGGGAGTTGTAGTTCCTTCCTAGGCAGGGTGGGGGCACCTCTCTCACATACCAGTGGCAGGAGGGCATCTATATCACATGTCAGAGGAGACCTTTATCAATTCTGCCGGGGGTCATATTTGAGTGTCAGGGGTCACATTGATCGTGCTCAGGGGTCACACCAACTAGGCCATGCAGGAGAGATGTGGTGTCTGTAAATGTACCTAAAGTCTCAAATGCGTATGCTCATGTAAGGCCATAACAAATGCTAAACCCCAAATAGTTGTCAGGAAGGGCTTGACAATTGTTGTGGTAGTGAATGATCCTATTTTGCGGGACCTCGCTTGGTTATCCCTTTGATCTCGAAGAAGACCCGGCGCACTTGGTTCCGAAGATCGGTTTATTGAAAAAATAAAACCATGACATTAAAATCAAGACGTGTTCGGATCCGGAACGGTCACTTCTCAGTGTATTACAGGTACTCAGTAAGTACAAAGAGGAAGGATCCGTTCCGGATCCGAAACGCGGTCTTTCTTGATTTTAATGTCATGGTTTTATGTTCTAATAAAACGATCTTCGGAACCAAGTGCGCCGGGTCTCTTCAGAGATCAAAGGGAAACAAGAGGTCTCGAAATAGAGATCATTCACTACCCGATACTCATCGGTCTCCTGTACTCGGAGGGTTAATATCCTGAAGGCCTGCATCCAGTTCCACTATAAGATTATATGCGTTGTGCGATCAGCACACACAAACAGGTGAGTGCAAAATTGCACATTAGTTTATATTTACATTGAGGAACTCTACACATTGAGGCCCCCCCGGACTTTCTCTATCCTTCTCTCCTTATGTTTTTGATAAATTGTTGCCCATTGTGTGCCGGGCTCTGACCCATGCAGGCTCAGCCCCAGAAGGTTATAAATATGTGTTCTAGACATGCAGCGCATGGAAATCTTTATGTCAGTGCATAAAATCAGTGGGCGCCACGAACCTACACGATGAAAACCATTGCTGAAAGGATAAAAAGAGAATTAAGGAACTTCTCCTGTCACTTTTTGGACACATGTCACTTTATCAAACTAAAATCTTGTGTGGTATAATTATACACTCACCAGCGCTTATTTAGCTCCACCTGTCCAACTGTTCGTTAACACCTAATTTCTAATCAGCCAATCACATTGCGGCAACTCAGTGCAATTAGGCATGTAGACATGGTCAAGACAATCTCCCTGCAGTCAAAACGAGCATCAGTATGGGGGAAGGAAGAAAGAGAAGGAAAGGTGATTTGAGTGCCTTTGAACGTGCGCATGGTTTGTGCCAGAAGGGCTGGTCGAGTATTTCAGAAACTGGCTTGATCTATGGATTTACACACGCACAACCATACATCTAGGGTTTACAGAGAAGGTACGCAGCATAAGAAAAAACATCCAGCCGTGAGCGCAGTTCTGTGGGCGGAAATGGCCTTGTTGATCCAGAGGTCAAGGAGAAGGGCAGAACTGGGAGTTCGAGCTGATAGAAGGTGACAGTGACTCAAAATCGCCAACGTTACCACAGGTAGGCAGGAAGAGCATCTCTGAACGCACGTACGTCGAGAATTTGAGGCGATTGGGCTACGCAGCAGAAGACCACACCGGGTTGCCATCTTTCAGTAAGAACAGGAAACTGGGCTACAATGCCAAAGCTCATTGACATGGGACGTAGAAGATGAAAAACGTTGCCTGGCGATGAGTTCTCGGCGTTTTCTGCTCGACATTCGGATGGTAGGGTCAGAATTGGCGTCAGCCACATGAAAGCATGGATCCATCCTGCCTGTATCCAGCGGTTCAGGCTGTGGTGGTAGGTGGTGTCATGGTGGGGGATTATTTCTTGGCACTCTGTGGGCCCTTGGTACCAATTGAGCATCGTTGCTGCAATGCCCACGCCTACCTGAGTATGTTGCTGACCATGTCCATCTTATGACCACATGTACCCAACATCTGATGGCTACTTTCAGCAGGATAATGCCGCCAGTCATAAAGCTGGAATCATCTCAGAACTGGTTTTTGAACATGACAATGAGGTCACTGGACTCAAATGGGCCTCCACAGTCACCAGATCCAATCATAGAGGGTCTGGGATGTGGTGGAACGGGAGAACATCATGGATGTGCAGCCGACAAATATGCGGCAAACGTTGTGAAGCCATCGTCACATATTGGACCAAAATCTCGGAGGAATGCTTCCAGCCACCTTGTTGATATCTATGCCACGAAGAATTGACGGGCAGTTCTGAGACAAAAGGGGGTAAACCCCTTACTAGCATGGTTGTACCTAATAAAGTGGCCGGTGAGTGTATAATAATATATTATAATAATATATATATATATATATAGAAAGGAGAAGTCCAAGGCAGCACAACCTGTTGTCTGGGTGCCGAATCTGTATATATCCGTGGCAAGGATCCGGTAATATATTCAAGCAAGGCAGCAGCATTCCAGTAGATGAAAAATCAGGATGATCTTTATTCAGATGCGAAGTTTCGGTGTATCCACCTCTTTCAAGGATGAAAAAGGTGGTACACCTAACGTCGCATTTGAAATAAAGATCACCGATTTAATTCATCTACTGGAGTGCTTGCTGCCTTCCTTGAATATATATAATATATATGAGACTGCAATCTAAATTAACCCCCTAGGCGCACGGGGACGTTCTATAACGTCCTGCTTCTGGCACCGGCTCCACGAACGGAGCGGTACCAAGAAGAGCGGGCTGTAGCTGTTAGTACAGCGACAGCGCGCTAACCACCCTTGATCGGAGAGGCTCCGATCGGGGTGTTTTGTAACCCCTTACACGCCGCGGTCAAACATGACCGCGGCGTTGTAAGGGTGTTTGGCGTGGGATTCGGATCCCCCGTGCCGCTTACCGGGGGTCCGATCTCTTCTGGGCAGCTCGAGGACTGGTATGGCCCCGGAGCGCCCGGTCTCCATGCAGTCAGACCCTTGCCGGGTTGGCTGTGTAAAGTCTGAGCTAATGGCGCAAGCTTGCTCAGACAGTTACACTGCTCTACAATAAAATAGATTGAAGAGCAGTGTATTGGACTTAACCGTGTATCAGAGCATCACTGGTTCAAGTTCAAGTATGTATAAGTAAAAAAAGTAAAAACTTAACACTACACCATTATAATAAATAAAAAATATACTAAAAATATAAGCCCCCTAAAATGTCACTTTCCCATAAAAACACTTAATGAAGTATAAAAAACAAAAAACACAAAAAAACCCCGATATTTGGTATTGCCGACGTCCCGCGAACAATCTGTATATTAAAACAGAATCGTTACTCGAGCGCACGCGTACACGCCGTGTAGAAAAAAAAAACGCAAAAAAAGTCCCGAAAAAAGATAATTTTTAATTAATACCCTATAAAAAAAATGCTCTTCAAAAAGTAATTTACACCCCCAATGTATTGCACTCCAAAAGCCACACTAAAAACAAACAAATCTTCTCGCAAACAATAAGCCCCTCCTAACCAGATTTGTCAGCCGCAATAAAAAAAGTTATGCCTGAAAGAGGTGATGATGCTAAATGAAAAGAGTTTTCTCCCAAATTGGTTTTATCAGTACCATTGAATAAAATACACAAAACCCCACATATTTGGTATCCCTGCGTCCGTAACCATCGTGCCTAATAAAACAGGATCGTTATTAGATCCGCAAATTGTAACCCCGTAAAAACAAAACAAAAAAAGCTCCAGAAAAAACGATATTTCAATTAATACCCTATAAAATGCTCTAAAAGGATTTAAAAAAGTTATGCACTCTAAAATAAGACCACTAAAAAAGAACAATCTTCCGCAAAAAATCAGCCTCTAACAGATTTGTGAGGGTGAAAATAAAAATAAGTTATGCATATGAAAGACGGTGATGCTAAAAGTAACAAACATTTTTGCCAAATTACTTTTTATGCATAAAAATGGGAAAAATAAAAAATCGATATAAAGGGGCTTTTGGTAATCGTGGCGACCTATAGAATAAAAATAATATACTATTTTAGGTTGGTAAACAGCCAAAAAAAAACCCATAAAATCTCCTGAAAAGTGATGATTTATTTCCTCCACAACAAAGATTTAGTAAAATCTCACCAATTAGCCTATAGTACTCTCCCAAATTACGTACCAGAAAAGTGCATCTTCATGTGGCGCAAAAGAATAAGCCCCTATAGGTCCACATTAAAAAAACGAAAAAAATTAAGCCGACAATGTGACATGAAAATCTGCTATTGGATGGCGACTCCTTCCCTTCTATGCCGGGCAGTGCGCCCATACACGCAGGTACCACCACATGTAGAGATTCCGTGTACTCGGCGAGAAATTGGGTATCAAAACGTGTGGAGCCTTTTTTAATTTAATCATTTTATGTTTAATTTTCCACCCAAAATGAGTGTATTGTGAAAAATATTACAATTTGCGGACTGCACCCATTTGTTTTTAACCCCTATAAAACACGTAAGCGCTAACAAACTCTTTAAAAGTGGTTTTTCATACGTTGAGTGTTGTAGTTTCCACAATGGGGAATTAGTTAAGAGCCTCACTATTATTTAGGCCTCTCAGTTGTAATTAGAAGTGAGCAGGTCCATCTAAATACAGGGTTTGGTGATTTTACAAAAATGGTGTGAAAAATGATACCTAAATTCTGAGCTCATAACATTCTAGAAAAAGTGGAATCTTAAAAAAACCATGCCAAATAAAGCAGTACTTTGGGAAATGTAAGTTATGAATTTATTTGGGAGCTATGGTACTATCTGCATCAAAAGTAGAGGAAGTTGAACGTTGTTGAAAATAAAGAATTTTTCCAATTTTTGCCCAAATTTATTTTTTCATTACTAACACAAAAGATTATCATCCAAATTTTTAAACTAATTTGAAGTACAATGTGTCACCGAGAAAACAATCTCAAAACCCTGGATATCTCATAGCGTTCCAAACTATAACACTATAGTGACCACAGGTCAGATTTGAAGACATGGTGCGGTCCTCTTAGTCCAAAAATGTCTGTGTCCCCTAGGGGTAATATTTAAATGTGAAGAAAAAGGACATGGGTGCATTTATTACCCAAGAGCACTTGGGTAAATAAAGCGCCCATTAGTTTTTTTCACATTGAATTTGGAGTGCAGTCTCATTTTTTTGGAGTACATTTGCCTGGTGTGTCAAGACCAGTTTTGGGGTTTGCACCCACAAAGGTTTTTGCTATTGCTTTGGTGCTGCTGGACTTTCTAATGTTTTGAGATATATACAATCATAATGGAAACAGCCACACATTGCCCTAAATTGGAGCAAAGATTCACTTTAGTAGACTTTGAAGTGAAACCTCACACCTTAGGGTGCTGTCACACGGTGCGTTCTTGGACAGTTCTTTACACCAATTCTAAATCAGTGTCACAGCTGGTATGGGGTGGGGAAAAAAACACACTCGCCCCTCTCCATTAGTTGAGTACTTCCAGCCTGCACCCAACTGGAAATTCCAGAGGATAACGGGACCTTCTTTATCCAATGACTGACTTTTTCCTCACTTCCCTTTCTGTTGTCCCCCGGTCCAAGGAAGGCTCTAGACCAGCGGTTCTCAACCTATGGGTCGCGACCCCAGCGGGGGTCGAACGACCAAAACACAGGGGTCACCTAAAGCCGTCAAAGGCCACGATTTTATTGCATTTTTGCAGAGAATCACATGGTTTGGGGTCACCGCAACATTAGGAACTGTATTGTGGGGTCACAGTATTACAAGGGTTGAGAACCACTGCTCTAGACCTTCTGAAATTTCCAAGGGGGTACAGGCTGAAAAACAAGACGTAACAAAGCAATGCAAGAACTAACGTAAGGGTAAGTATGTGCTTTTTTTTTTTTTTTTAACTTACCCTGGCCCCTTGAATTTCTTCATAATTCTTTGAAAACCTGTTTATAGGAAAGCTACCATCAGGAATCTACCTATTAAAGGGGTATTCCCTCCAAAGAAAATTCTTACATTTCAATTCCTTTCCTTACTTATGTCAACACAATGAAGATCATTTTAACCAGTTACTTTACAATTTTACTCAGTTGTATTGCTGTTTTAGCTCCTATCACTCCCTAGGATGCTCAGTGTAAAATCCCAGGGTGTGTGCGGGGCCTCTCAAGCAGACACATTATAATCCCTCTAGTTCTGTGAGGTAACAATATGGTTATATTATCAGGGTGCAGGTGTAAATTCACTTTCATCTGGCTTCTGACATTGTATTAACACATAGAAAGAGACATGAGACAGATCAGAGATGCATGAGATTACACAGAGGCACGACAGACAGAGGGTGATAGACTTCTACACTGTTACACACGTTTAGCACTGCTACATCTCACAGATATGTGCCTGCCTCCCCCTTCCCCCGGATCACTTATCTTTTTGTAGTTTGCAGCCTATCCCTCTGCTCATGATCTCCTGGGAGGAAGTGATCATTGTCTCTGAGCTCCGTGCAGGTGGTGTGGCTACAGACACATAGCAGAGAGAGACAGAAATCTCATTTGCACACTGTCACACAGAAATCCAGGGTTACAGGGTCTTGTCTAGGGGAAACTGAAATTGTGTACACCAGGACTGATAGATACAGGTTGGACTTATATCTGGGAAATACTGTATTTTTGTTAATAACAGTGAATTAGAGAATGTGTTATTTTGTTATCCTGAGTACATATAAGAAACTTGTCTTCGTGGGAATACCCCTTTAAGGTAGATCTATTGGTAGGTTTCCTTTAATAACTTAAACTATGCTTGCCTAACCATATAACAATTATAAACTAATTTTTCAGAGAGGCTACTGGGGTGTTGAGTAGGCCCTCCGTGGAGCGGGAGCAAATACTACTTCACGTTCCAGTAGCCTCTACGCTACCTGCACTCCACCGCAGCTCTGCGCATGCCCAGCAGCACTGGCTTCAATGCCGGACACACATGCACACATTGTCCATCACGCCCAGCACGGAAGCCCCACCTTGTCATCGGCAGTATCATTTCTGTCCAGATAAGCTATTAACTCTTAGTGCTCACACAGCACAGGCTATAGACTGCATGTAACTGGGTTACTTATGATTTCTACCACTTATTACATGCCCACTGCTCCTCCATGTGATGGAAGCTGCCAGGCTGACATCCTGTATGTGCACTATGCAGTGTTCACTGTATTTACCTGTGGGAAACTAAATGGATTTAATGCTAAATTACTTTGAGAGGAAACACAAGGCATCATGGGATCTGCGGGCAAGCTAACTGGCCTCAGTTTGAGGGCATAGACAGACATTAGTCTCCGCCCACTTCACCTCTGATGAGAAACTCTTTTTCAGAACAGAAAATGCCATAACTTTGGAAAGAAAAGGACGAGCGGCACAAAGTAGATATCGTTCTGTTTGTTTTCAAAGTGGAATCGCATATAATAATTTGGTAAAATCACTATAGCTTTACAGTTACACTTTAATAGGTAGATTCCAGATAGTAGATTTGCTTTAAGGACATTGGAAAATACCATAACCATAAGCTCTTCCTCCAGTTGCTGTACATCATACATGTGTCCTCTGCACCCAATCACTGGCATCAGCAGTCACATGCTATGCATGGAAATGCATGGGTTGTCCCATAAATTACACTTAAAGGGGCTTTCCCATGAAACAAGTTAATCCATATCCAATGCTTGTATTTTGGGGAAACCCCTTTATCCTCTTTCTGCAGAATATTGGGGCTCCATGTGAATAATGTATTAGTGTGCACTCACTCTGTTGGGGTAACATATAACAATAGTAAATGAGTGACAGACAAGATTGTATATCATCACTTCATATATTTCTCTGATAGGTGAGTACTATAGAACTAAATAGATACATCTGCATTTACACCATTCACATGATGGGTCACAACATGAAAGCAATTGGATCAGCTCCTCCTTTATCCACGGTTAGGCTGTGGTGGAGGTTGTCATGGTGGGGGTCTATTTTCTGGCCTCTTGGGCCCCTTGTACCAATTGAGCATGCGTTGCTGCAGCCCACGCCTCTGAGTATGTTGCTGACATGTCCATCATTTATTACCACATGTACCCACACTCTAGGCACTTCAGGCAGATTGCGCCATCATAAAGCTGGACATCATCTCAGCTGGTTTTTCGACATTGACAATGAGGTCACTGAACCAAAGTGGCCTCACAGGTCACCACGATCTCAATCGATAGAGGGCTCTGGTGAGTGGTGGACGGGAGCAAATTCGACTAATGGCTTGCAGCCGACAAATACTGGTGCACTGTTGTGACGCCATCGGCACATCATTAGACCAAAATCCGAGGATGCTTCCAGCAGCCTGTTGATATTATGCCACGAAGAAGAGGCAGTGGTCGAGACAAAAGGGGTAAACCATTACTAGCATGTGTCACTAATAAAGTGGCCGTGTAGGTAGTAATAATATAATCTATAATATATATATATATATATATAGAAAGGAGAAGTGCCGAGGCAGCAAACCGTTGGTCTGGGGTGCCGAAATCTGTATAGATCCGTGGCAAGGATCCGTGTGTAATATATTCAAGCAAGGAGTCGATCATAGATTCCAGAAGATAATCCTAGGATGATCTTTATTCAGTGGCTAAGTTTTCTGTTAATCCACCTTCTTCAAGTCAGAACAACGGTAGGCTACCCTAACGCGCATTGTGAATAAAGTATCCCACTGATTTAATTCATCTACTGGGAGTGCTGCTGCTGCCTTCCTTGAATTATTAACTATATATAGCGCATCTAAATTAACCACCCTAGGCGCACGGTGGACGTTCTATAACGTCTGCTTCTGGCACCCGCTCAACGAACTGAGCGCTGTAAAAGAAGGGCGGCTTGTAGCTGTTAGTACAGGTACACTCGCTAACCACCTTGATCGGAGAGGCTCCTATCGGGGTGTTCTTGTTAACCCCTTTACAACGACCGCGGTCAAACATGACCGCGGCGTGTAAGGGTGTTTGCGCGTGGGTTCGATCACCCCGTGCCGCTCTTACCGTGGGGTCCGATATCTTCTGGGCACCTCGAGACTGGTATGGCCCCGGTGCGGCCCGGTCTCCATGATAGGGTCAGGACCCTTCAGACCTCCGGGTCTGGGTAAAGTCTGAGCTGGAAGGCGCAATCTTGGCTCAACAGTTTTACACTGCTCTACAATAAAATAGATAGTTAGAGCAGTGTGATTGTACTTAAACCAGGAATTCAAGAGCATCACTGAGTTCAATTCAAGTATGTATAAAATAAAAACGTAAAAACTTAACACTACACTATATAAATAAAAAATCACATACATAAAAATATAGGCCCCCTAAAATGTGCTCACTTTCCCTCCCATAGAAAACACTTAAGAGCAGTATAAAAAAAAAAACCATCAAAAAAACACCCGGGCCAATATTGGTATGTGGGCCAAGCCCACGGAACGCTCCGGTAACAACTCTGTTAATAAATACAGAATCGTTTGGATGCGCACGTGTACCAAAACAACGCCGTGAGAAAAAAAAAACGCAAAAAAGGCTCCGAAAAAAGATAATTTTTATTAATACCCATAGAAAAAATGCTCTTAAAAAAGTAATTTAACCAAGAATGTTTGCACTCCAAAAAGCCACAAAAAAGAACAATCGTCTCGCAAAAATAAGCCCCTCTAACCAGATTTGTCACCAGCAACCTAAAAAAGAGTTATCCATGCGAAAGATGGGATGATGCTAAATGTGGAAAAAGATTTTCTCCCAACTTGTGTTTATATCAGTACATTGAATAAAATACACAAAACCGCCACATATTTGGTTCCCTGCGTCCTAACCAATCGTGCTAATAAAACGATCGTATAGGTCCGCAAATGTAACCCCGTAAAAACAAAACAAAAAAAGCTACAAAAAAACGATATTTCAATTAATACCCTATAAAATGTCTCAACAAGGATTTAAAAAGTTATGCACTCTAAAATAAGACCCTAAAAAGAACATTCCTCCGCAAAAAATCAGCCCTTAACAGATTTGTAGGGTGAAAAATAAAGTTATGCTATGAAGACGGTTGATGCAAAAGTACAAACATTTTTCCAAATTAGCTTTTTATGCATAAAAATGGGACAAAAAATAAAATGATATAAAGGAGGTCTTTTGGTAATCTGGCGACCTTGAGAATAAAATGAATATAACTATTTTGTAGTGGTATGGTAAACAGCCAAAAAAAAAACCCCCAATAAACATCTCCTTCGAAAGTGATGATTTTTTTCCTCACACAAAGATTTAGTATAAATCTCACCATAGCCTAATAGATACCCCAAATTACGCTACCAGAAAAGTGCATCTCATGTGGGCAAAAGAATAAAGCCCTATAGGTCCACATTAAAAAAAGCGAAAAAAATATACCGGGTACAATGTGAATGAAAATTGCTACTGGATGGCGCACTCCTTCCCATTCTATTGCCGCGGAACGTGCAGCCCAATACGCATGTCACCACATGTAGAGATTACCGTGTACTCGTGAGAAATTGGGGGTTCAAACAACGTGTGGAGCCTTTTTTAATTTAATCGATTTACTGTTTAATTTATCCACCCAAAATGAGGTATGTGAAAAATATTACAATTTGCGACTGCAACCCATTTTTGTTTTAACCCCTATAAAACACGAAAGCGGCTAACAAACTTTCTTTAAAAGTGGTTTTTCATACGTTAGTTTGTAGTTTCCACAATGGGGAATTAGTGTAACAGTCCACTATTATTTAGGCCTCTCAGTGGTAATTAGAAGTGAGCAGGTCCACTAAATACAGGGTTTGGTGATTTTTACAAAATGGTGGAAAAAATGATCCCTAAATCTGCAGCACTCATAACATTTAGTAAATAATGTGGAATCTTAAAAAAAACCGATGCCAACTAAAGCAGTACCATTTGGGAAATTAAGTTATGAATTTTATTGGGAGCTATGATATGCTATCTGCATCAAAGTAGAGAAGTTGTGAACGTTGAAAATAAAGAATTTTTTTCCATTTTTGCCCAATTTATTTTTTTTCATTACTAACCACAAAGATTATCCATCCAAATTTTTAAACTAATTTGAGGTTTACAATTGTGTCCGAGGAAAACAATCTCAAACCCCTGATATCTATAGCGTTCCAACTATAACACACTATAGTGACCACAGGGTCAGATTTGCAGATGAGGCCGGCGTCCTTTAGCCAAAAATAGCTACTGTGTCCCCTAGGCTGGTACATGTGAAGAAAACGGTCATGGGTGCATTTGATTTACCCAAGAGCACCTTGGTAAATAAGCACCATTAGTTTTTTCACATTGAATTGGAGGCAGTCCTCCATTTTTTGGAGGTACATTTTGCCTGGTGTGTCAAGAGACCATTTTGGGGTTTGCACCACAAAGGGGTTTTGCTATGGCTTGTGGTGCTGCTGGACTTTTCTAATTGTTTTTGAAGATATCTATACAATCATAATGGAAACAGCCACACACTGCCCTAAATTTTGGGCAACAAGATTCCTTAGATAGGACTTTGAAGTGAAAAACCTCACACTTAGGGTGCTGTCACACGTGTGGTCCTTGAACAGTTTTTCTTTACAACCAATTCTAAATTCAGTGTACAGCTGGTATGGGGTGGGGAAAAAAACACACTAGCCCCCCTACTCAATTATCTGAGTAACTTAGCTGCACCCAACTGGAAATTCCAGGGGATACTGGCCTTCTTATCCAAGTACTGCATTTTTTCCTCACTTCCCTTGTAGCTGTTGTCGCCCCCGGTCAAGCAGGAAGGCTCTAGACCGGGTTCTCAACTGGGGTAGCGACGCCCAAGCTGGGTCGACGACACAAACACCACCAGGGGTCAACTAAAGCCGATCAAAGGCCACGATTTTATTCATTTTTGTTTGCAGAGAATCACAGTGGTTTGGGGTCACGCAACATTGGAATGTTGTGGGGTGGGGTCACAGTTATTACAAGGTGAGAACCCACTGCCTCAGACCTTCTGAATTTTCAAGGGGCGAGCTGAAAAACAAGACTGTACAAAGCAATGCAGACACTCCGTAAGGGTATGTGCTTTTTTTTTTTTTTTTTTAATCACCCTGGCCCCTTGAATTTCTTCTCATAATGCTTTGAAAACCTGTTAATAGGAAATGCACAGTCAGGAATTACCTACTAAGAGGTTTTGCCCCTCCAAGAAAATTCTTACATGTCAATTCCTTTGCCCGTACTTATGTCATACCAATGAAGATCATTTTAACAGTTTTACTTTGCAATTTTTACTCAGGAGCGTCAAAAACAGACAATACAACTATCACTCCGATAGATTGCTCAGTTAAAAATCCCAGGGTGTTGGGCGGGGCCCTAACTAGGCACATATAGAATCCCTCTAGAATTTCTGGGTGGTGACTAGGGTGACTATCAGGGTGGGCTGGTGTAAATTCTTCTATCTGGCTTCTGCACATGGTATAAACACATAGAAAGAGGACATGAGACCAGATCAGAAGATTGCATGAGTATAACAGCAGAGGCACGACGACAGAGGGTGATAGACTTCTACACTTACCGTACACGTTGACACTGCTACACTCTCACGAGTATGTGCCTGCCTCCCCCTTCCCCCCCCCGGATCACTTATCTTTTTGTATTTGCAGCCTATCCCTCTGCTCTCATGATCTCCTGTGAGGAAGTGATCATTGTTCTCTGATCTCCGGCAGGGGGTGTGGCTACAGACACAATACAGAGAGAGACAGCAATCTCATTTGCACACTGTCCACAGAAATCCAGGTTACAGGGTCTTGTCTAGGGACTGAAATTGTTGTACACCAGACTGATAGATACAGGTTGGACTTATATTCTGGAAATACTGTATTTTTGTTAATAACAGTGAATTACGAGAGTGTATTTTTGTGTATCCTGAGTACATATAAGAAACTTGTCTTCGTGGGAATACCCCTTTAAGGTAGATCTATTGGTAGGTTTCCTTTAATACTTAAACTATGCTTGCCTACCATATAACAATTTATAACACTAATTTTCAAGAGAGGCTACTGGGGGTGTTGAGTAGGCCCTCGCGTGGAGCGGGAGCCAAATACTACTTCACGTTCCGTAGCTCTAACGCTCCGTGGGCTACCTGCACTCCACCGCAGCTCTGCGCATGCCCAGCAGCACTGGCTTCAATGCCGGACACACCATGCACACATTGGTCCATCACGCCCAGCACGGAAGCCCCACCTTGTCATCGGCAGTATCATTTCGGTCCAATAAGCTATAACTCTTAGTGCTCACACAGCACAGGCTATAGACTGCATGTAACTGGGTTACTTATGATTTCTCTACCACTTATACATGCCCACTGCTCCTCCATGTGAGGAAGCTGCCAGGCTGACATCCTGTATGTGCACTATGCCAGTGTTCACTGTATTACCTGTGGGAAACTAAATGATTTACTGGCTTAAATACTTTGAGAGGAAACACAAGGCATCATGGGATCCTGCGGGCAACTAACTGGCCCAGTTTGAGGCATAGACAGACAGACCTTAGTCTCCGCCCACTCACCTGCTGAGAGAACTCTTTTTCAGAACAGAAAATGCCAGAACTTTGGTAAGAAAAGGACGAGCGGCACAAGTAGATATCGTTCTGTTGTTTTTCAAAGTGGAATCGCATATAATAATTTGGTAAAATCCTATAGCTTTACAGTTACACTTAATAGGTAGATCTCAGATATAGTTTTGCTTTAAGGACATTGGAAAATACCATAACCAAAGCTCTTCCTCCAGTTGCTGTACATCATACATGTGTCCTCTGCACTCCAATCACTGCATCAGCAGTCCACATCTATGCATGGAAAATGCATGGGTTGTCCCATAAATTAACACTTAAAGGGGTTGTCCGAGTTAAAAAAAAAAATATATATATTTGGCCTGAGCCGGCCTGGGCTCCTAAAATAATAAAGATGTACTTACCTCCGGTGCCCTCCGGTATCCAGCGCTGCTGTCGCTCCGGGCGCCATGGACTCAGCTTCCGTCCGGCCTTGGCCGGGTACGCCTATCCGTCCCTATATACAGCATTGTGTATGGGGGCCGGAAGGTTGTCGGGTCCGGCCGGAACTGAGTCCAGCGCTGCTCTGGCGGCCATGTTTGTTTACATGGCGCCCGGACCGGAGCAACAGCAGCGCTGGATACAGGAGGGCACCGGGAGGTAAGTACAGCTTTATTGTTTTAGTCAGCCCGCTCCCGGCCACATATAGTTTTTTTTTAAAACTCGGACAACCCCTTTAAAGGGGCTTTCCCATGAAACAAGTTAATCCCTATCCAATGCTTGTATTTTGGGGAAACACCTTTTATCCTCTTTCTGCAGAATATTGGGGCTCCATGTGAATAATGTATTAGTGTGCACTCACTCTGTTGGGGTAACATATAACAATAGTAAATGAGTGACAGACAAGATTGTATATCATCACTTCATATACTATAGAACTAAATAGATACATCTGCATTTACACCATTCACATGAAGCACTTTATTGCAACAGATTAGGATCCATTGGATTCGGAGTTAAGTGCCATTAGTGGGACAACCCCTTTAACTCTTTGTGAAGTGCTTGCAGCAGTGACCTCAGCATCTTTGTGATGATGTCATCATTATGCTGCGAGGTAAAGAAGCTGATGTCGCTGCTTGCCTACTGCAGGAGATATCAGAATCATTACTAACTGCTTAAAGTTCTGCAGGTTTCTTTTGATACTTTGAAATGCATAGCATTTTATTATGTGCTCATTTCTCATTATTGTATCAAGAATCAGTATAGAAATATATGTAACATATGGATATAAATTATCACCATGTGTTTTCATCTGCTCCCATTAACACAATGGGAAATTGTAGATGAGACTTGGAACAAAGACTATTTTACTTTGGAATTTATAAAAACTGTCTTCTTTTTTCATTTTTCCGGAATGCACTAACCTCAGTGTGCCGGAGGCTCCAGTAATACACAGTGAGATTGGTTTCCCAGCATGTCACTGTACCTCTTCCAGGGAATGGGTTATTTCCAAGGCAGAAAAGACACAAACAATTGCCTGCCCCGGGAATTATTTCACTTTGTTTAATAGAAAGGTCAGCCGCGTGCAGATCTGTACCAATCCTTTTTTTAGAAACTGTAGCCTTTTCATAATTGGCTCTTTGTTAAAGGTCCCGGGGATGAATATTTAGAAGCCTATTATTAGTCTGTAATGTAATTACCGGCGCGGCACCGATAGGACGTGCCGCACGGACTGTAGAATATTGTAACAAATTTCTGTATTTTTTCTTCTGTTTGGAGATGACGAGAAGGAGTGGAAAGGTCCCTTCTATTTTATACAAGGAGCAGACCCACAATTCGGCCTCATGAAATCCTGGGCGATCGGCGAAAGTGACTTTGGAGGAGATGAGTGGGACCAGGAGATAAAGTTGACAGAAGAGGCAGTGGAAGCCGTCAACAAGTTGTGTCCCAAGCCAAAGTTCTTTGCCCTGTGCGGAGACCTTGTTCAATCAATGCCAGGTAGGTGTAAGTTACTTTTAGTTGCCATTAATGTGGCAGGATTGGTCAGGGCGTTTCAGATGATATTTGCATGTGGATCTCAATTTCTATTCCTTACCAAAAATCTATCTGAAAGCAAAGAAACTTTAGTTTTACAAATTTTTGAGACGATTTTTCATGAAATCCGCCACAAGTAATCACCTACAGATTGACAAGTGACTGAGGAAAGTTTTCTTTAGATCCATTTCTGTGGGGTTTTTTTTTTTTTTTTTTTTTTGTGCCAGGATAATAGCAAATTGTTATACTGTAGATATAATAAACAAAGAAAACTAAACAAAGAAAAATTAATTCAAATCCTTGTTTTGGCAATACATGGTCTAGCTTTTTTTGAAAATGTTTTCATGATATTGATTCTGCAGGTTGTGTTTTAACACGCAAATATAATTCAGTTAATAATTTGCCTGTAGGCATGGCCAGAAATTAATAAAATTATATACCTCTTATTTCCCCACAATGCAATGCTGCACCTCACACAATCTCATTGATTTGCTGTGGCAATGTAAGAGACCTGACCACTGCAGCCAATCGACAGCAGTATGCTGGAAATACCCGGTGGGTCAGGGGAAAACCAGACCCTCCCCCATGTGGGAGACAAATAAAAAGCTATATAACTCAGGCAACACATAAAACATTCAAAAACTGCTGTGATCTGTGGTGGCAATCACATCATAATTGTAGCACTTTGGCTGGTATTGTACCCTAACCCCCCCCAAAATTTTTGGAGAGGTGGTCAGTGCATGCAATGGTTTGACAACCTTGCATGGTTACACCAACAAATCTATGGGCAGTCTGCTCTACTGGTTGAACAATTGCCCCCATCATTCATCTCCAGCCTAAGAAACCAGAGCTAAAGGATGGTTTTCCCATGAAATGGAGGCTGGGGCATATAATAAAACTGTGTATATTTTTTTCGCATATGTTATGTGGGTAACCAAGTAATGGCGATCCCACCTATTTGGCCATTTTGCCCTCCAATACAAATGTGAATACAAAGTGAAAATTTCATTTCATTTCAAAAAGTTTCTAGACATGGTCAATTAAAACATCATCCCATCCTGCAAACAATGACGTATGGAATGTAATCCAAGATATTTTAATTTAACTTCTTAAGGTTTAAACATATTCTACACTATACATTTTAGTGTCCTGCATTATACTGATCCTTTGGATACTGGGAGGTGTCATCTCAACCGCACTTCAAAGTCGTCAAAGGAATCCAGTTTTGCCAGTTCCACCACATTGGAAATTTTTTTCCAGCTACCCCAATACTGGCACAGATTTAAAACAAAAAAACCCTCGTATACTTTGTAAATCAAAAAATAAAAAGTTAACAGCTTCTGGAGCGGAGAAGTAAAAAACAGATTTGCAAACGATGCTTGAGGGCTGAAAACATTGATGGTTATTTGTGTATTACTAATTTTTATTTTTATTTCATTTTTTAAATAAAAACCCTGACATTGACTGACATATTGTCTATTTTAACACGGTAATCCACGTATGTTCTCACCTCCCTCCAGCCTCGTACAACACACGCAGTAGCGCTGCCCTTGCTGGAAATTTCAGCCGGCTAATTAAGGCACAAGTATTACCAGCGCACCATGAATCAGGACGAGCGCTATGATCAGACGTGGTATTAGAAATAATCCTAGGGAATGGTTGTACGTCCTAAAATAAACTCCTCTTGCAGACAGAGAATCCTAATTTGAGAGCCCTTATTTGAATATCAATTATAACTCTAATTCTTCTCTCATTTGACACATTAGAATTCGTAATATTTCATAATTACTATAACAAATGCCAGAGAATTGTAGCTGTGTCTCTTTGATGGGTTGTCTGCTTAAGACCATCTAGTTTGAATGTTGTCTTACTGATCAGCTGCTCGCCGGGGACCTGACTTTCTTTACATCACCAATGGATCAGAAGTTCTTGTTTTGCCATTTTTGTATGACATAGTGAAAATCATGTAGAAGTCTACATGCAACCAGGGCTGCTAGATTAAGGCTCCAGCTCTGGATCCTGAGAAGGTAATTAGATTTATAATAAACTTAGAACACTTTCACACGTTGGTGTTCACTGCTAAGAAGTGAGGGTCACGTAACTCCGAAGCACGGACAGAACTTCCTGTCTGTCCTTGTACTTTCGTCCTAGATTTTTGTGAGTCATGTTGCCCATTACAATGGTGACCTGGATGGAAGACACCATGGAGATTTGCATTCTCGGATAAACCAGTCGCCTCCTACAAGCACTATGCCGCATGCTGGTGGCTGGATGGGGGCACTGTCTTTGTGATGCGCTAGTCTATATGACTAGGAGCCGCCACAAGAACTGGAACGGAGGAAAGAGGTAATGTACGGTAGTTTAATAAAAGGATCTGCCATCAAAATCCATCATGATAAACCAGGGGCACTTACTCATAGATCCAGGCACCGTGACTGTGGTACTTCTTATATTTGTTACCTTTGTTCCATGGAGCCCCAATTTCTGTAAGAAAGAGGTTAAGGGGGTTTCCCACAAGCAAGTTAAGCCTTATCCACAGGATAACAGCTGTTGGTGGGGGTTTCGTGATGACCACGAGATCATGAGAACGGTGGACGGAGATTTCAATAATCAGCAATCTCTGTCAGCTCCATGGAAATAACCGGGACCATGAGCGACGATGGAATACGACGTGGAATATCAGCCCCAATTGGACCCCCATTCTCGTGATCTGTTGTGACCTGAGACCCATACCAATCAGCAAGTTGGCCCTATCCTGTGGAGAGGGCTAACATTGTTTGTGGGAAAATCTCTTTACAGAACCTCTACTCTCGCTAATGTAAAATAGAAGAGTATGGGATACAGGCGGTCCCCTACTTAAGGCAACCTGACTTACAGACAACCCATAGTTACAGACAGACCCCTCTGACCCTCTGGTGAAGCTTTCTGAATGCTTTACTATGTCCAGATTGCAATAATCAGCTGTAAGGAGTCTGTAATGAAGTTTTATTGATAATTCTTGGTCCCATTACAGCAAAAAATGTTGAAACTCCAATTGTCACTGGGGCCAAATTTTTTTTTTTGTCTGGATCTACAATTATAAAATATACAGTTTCGACTTACATACAAATTCAACTTAAGAACAAACCTCCGGACCCTATCTTGTACGTAACCCGGGGACTGCCTGTATTCCAAAAACACTAGGAGTCTTCTATTTCTACTGTCAGAGTGATGAGGTTTTGCCCTAGTGATGAGGGTTTGGCACCATGAACTTTTCTGTTGACCCTTCTATGAAGGAGAGAGATTTATCTCCATTCTTATGGAGTTATCTCTCCCTGCAGCTGATGAGCCGCTTTGCACTAGTAAGCTTAGTAGTGGGGTTGTTGGTTTTAGAGTCAGCTCTTAATACCCATGTTGACAACATGTCTGATTTTATGTCCCATCTGTCCTGAGGCAACCTGGTTTCACTTCTACTGAGCTACTAAAAATAGGGAACAAAAATGAGGAGAAAAGGTCAAGTTTTATTTTTATTTATTTTTGAAACACAGATTTCATGTAAAATAGAAATGTGTAAGACCAATAATAAACTTATATATATAACGTGTATAGAATGACAGATACAATTCTTTTATAGTTATAGTTTGTAGCTCATTGTATAATCTCTATATCTTAGAGGGGACCCCAGTGTTCCTATACACTGGAAACCCTGGTACCCTGGTAAATATTCATCTTCTGGCTGTACAAGTTGCTACCAGCAGCTGCTTTTGGAACTTCCTGGGGCACTTCCTGCAGGTCAGGGGGCCATGCCCATGTCTTCAGGTAGGAAGTAAGTGCTCAGTAATGGGCCAATGTAAGCTGTCGGCCCCTGATGGGCAGCCTTTTGGTTAGGCAATTACTGTAGACAATCACTAGCCTTAGTAGTGATTTGTACACAAATGGCAAGTGACTGACAAGCCTCCGCAGTCACATTTGGTTTATATACAATTTATTGATCTAGAGTTCAGAAACAGGAAGTCAGTTAGGGGACCAATAATAAAGGCTGCAGAGCAGAAAAGTAAGTTGGGAAAGAGCCCTTTCACCTTTATATTCCAGTAAAATTTTGGATAAGGATAAAAATTGTCCAAAAATGGCCTAAAACCTATAATAAATGTGGTACATTTCAGGTGGGAATTACATCAACCTGTCTCCGCCAGAATTCTTGTGTATCTCCCCCATTGTTTATTCCCATAGAGTTCTATGAATGAGAAAAAACCTCATCAGGGCATCAGGACCAGCGCAAGAAATCAAAACGTACCCACTTACTTACAGTTTTCAGACTTGTGCCATACCGCAAATTCCAGGGGGTCAAAGGGCCTCCTCTGTCCAAAGACTTTTCCCTTCGGACCAGGGCCCAACACAGGAAGTGAAAATGGAAACAACGTATCATTCTTGAGATGGGACCCCTTTTAACTTTTAGTTGGGCACTGGGCCCGAAGCAATATTGTAGGCTGGGCTGTGGTGGCTGTAGCCAAGAATACGGAGTGTTAAAGGGAACCTCTAACCAGGGACCTCCTTTTCACTAAAGACAGATTACAGAAGCCCTTACAACTACATTTTAAATATGCATTTCTGCTTTGCATTATAATATAATTGTATGTTATAACTTACATTGCACCCTGACAGAATCCTCTGTGTAGTCCCAGGGGCTGGGCTTTGGTTTGGATGCATTTCATAAAAACAACAAGGGACTTGTCTGTGCTGCAGACTGCTCAGCTCTTGCCCCCCATCTTTGTGCTCCTGTACAGCACCTCCCTCTCCCATTGATGTCAGCTCACCAGGCTGTGACCTCTGTGACGGAGCAGGAGAGAGGAGCTGTGCAGGAGCACAAAGGTGGGGGATGAGAGCTGAGCAGTCTGCAGCACAGACAAGTCACTTGTTGTTTTTTTGAAATGCATCCAAACCAAAGCCCAACCCCTGGTACTACGCAGAGGATTCTGTCAGGGTGCAAGGTAAGTTATAACACGCTATAATATTGTAATGCAAATGCCTAAAAAAGGCAGATACAGCCTGTCTTTAGTGAAAATGAGGTTCATGGTGAACGGTTCCCTTTAAATAATTGATTTTCTTTACCAGGAAAGACCAACAAAGGCCACCCCCATACACAGACTTTCAGTTCATGTATTATGTTATCCGTGTAGGCCGTCTACTTGTAGTAGACCACCTTCCTAGTAAATCTTTATATATCTTTTAAGGCGTACAATACTTGGAGTTTCGCTGATTTTTTGCTTGGATTCGTGTTGATGGCGCTTTTATCCGCGTCTTGGGTTTGTGAAGATTTCACAGCTCATTAGCGCGCACATCTGAGCCTTTCTGAAGAACTTGTTTGAAAATTAAGCTCATGTTTTCTATCAGCAGCGAACTGGATCTGAACTTATCGAGGTCAATATGATAATAGTAACTGCGTGATTGTGTAAGCGACACTTGGCTGCTTACTCATCTCTAAACACCGTTCTGCTGCATAGTCACAAGACAAAAACAAAAGGCAAGATGACATTTCTCAGAATGAGCTCTCTACAAGGGAGGCAGAGAGTGATGGAAGGAGGCTGCATGCCGTCCTGCCTGAGAGCATCGGGGCCATGGTCCTGCAGCAGTGCATAAAGTCTCTTAAAGGGATTTTCCCACAAAACAAGTTAGGCCCTACCCACAGGATAGTGCCTAACTTGCTGATCAGTGAGGGTCTCTTTGATGAGACCCCACAGATCTAGAGAACAAGTGGTCAGATGGGGTCCCAGGTACCTCAGTCGCTCCCCAAGATAAATGCAGTAGACGGCTGCACATGACCATTCTGCTCCATTCATTTCTACGGAGCTGATGGAGATCACAGAGCGATGAATGGAGCAGAACGGTCATGTGCGACCGCTTGCTCTATTAATGAGCCGCGAGGGGTCCGACAGAGGTACCTGGACCCCCTCGTTCTTGTGATCTGTGGGAGTTTCATTACTGATCAGCAAGTTAGGCTCTATCCTTTGGTTAGGTCCTAACTTGTTTAGTGGGAAAACCCCTTTAAGGTGTAAGTCTGCTGCAGATTGAGAGAAAAAAAAGATACATTGCAAGATAAGGGAACTTTCTCTGTCCACAGCACCTTTGTTCTAGAGCAGTGGTGGCGAACCTATGGCACAGGTGCCGGAGGTGGCACTCGGAGCCCTTTCTGTGGGCACCCAGGCCATCATCAGAGATTACTCCAGGTATCTTCCTACAGTCCCAGACAGTCCAGGACTTGCTGTGCACAGAGCTATTTTAAAGTGACAGCACTACCTGGGACTACTGGAGGAGTGGGAAGGTATTGTGACTGAGCAGGGAGTATAAATCACAAATAAAATTTCTGTGTTGGCACTTTGCGATAAACAAGTGGGTCTTGGTTGTAGTTTGGGCACTCGGTCTCTAAAAGGTTCGCCATCACTGTTCTAGAGATAAGATAGAGGCCCAGGAGAAGACCGCTGCCCCCTGTAATCTGTATGTCATGGCTGCTATAAATACATATTCATTGTGTCTTGTGATCTTCAGTTCAGAATTTTTCAGTTCTGTGTTTACTGTCACAGAATTGTCGTCCTGTACATCTTGATCTGCGGTGGTGCCAGGCGGATTGTCCGCTGTCATGTCTTCCATACGTGTTTACCATGAGGAAAGCATGCTATTCCAGGGAAAATCCTTTGTGGAATCCCTAGATACAAGCTGAGCGTTGGGACCCCAGAGGCTGTGCCAGAGACATGTGTGATTTGCATATAGGAAACAAAATTGCAACAATAATGTAGGATTTCTGAATGTCATTTTATTTTTTAGCAAAATAAACATTTGGGATTTTGTGATGGAGAATCTGTTGCAGATTTTTCTTTTCCAGAATTTTCCTCCATGCCAGCATTTTACGAGCAAATTTTGTTTAGAATTTCCAGAAAATTTCACCATAAATTGCAAAGAATAATATCCTTAACCAGGCGTCCTGTAAACATCTGTCCAATAGTAGAAGTGAAAAGGTTAGCATAAGCATCGGGTTGACACTAGTCTTCTTCCCCCATCCAAAATTCAATATGGAGATAATCATAAAGGGTTCTGCCGAGGTTTAAAAAACATGTCTGTTTTCTTCCAAAAAACGGCGCCACCCCTGACCATGGGTAGCGAGTGGTATTGTAACTAAGCTCCATTCATTTCTATACAGCTGAGCTGCAATACCTGCACAAACCATGGTTAGCAGTGGCGTTGTTTATGGAAGAACGCAGCCATGTTTTTTTATCTCAGGAGAACCCCTTTAACTCTGATTTGACTGGTGATCTGCTCAACACCGTCATAAGAAGACTTTAACAAAGGATTCAAGGAAAAGGCTGCACTCACCATCCAGATGTATTCTTTATTTTATAGCACAATGCAGAGAGGATACAACCAGACACATACTATGGCGATTTAGATGGAGATAAAGCACGTGTAGCGCGAAACGGCCCTTCCCCATAGTATGTGTCCCGCACTGTTATGCTATAAATAAAGAATATGGCGGATGGTGAGAACCTCCCTTTTCTTGAATCCTTCTCTAAACATCTGTACCTTAATAATGTATGACGTCTGTATGGCACAGCCCAGCGCAGGAGTCTCTCCTTGGAAGAAACGTCTCCTGCATTATTTACTCCGGATCATAAGGCATATTGCAAGGGCCGGTCTGGGCACAATATGGTAATCTCATGATAATGGCTGCAGAAATAACCTACATTTTATGTGGAATATATAATGTACTCATTATGTATTTATTGGCGCATTGAGAATTGGACACATTAGTAAATACATGCAGAATGCTTAGCAGATGATCCTGAATGGAGTTGGCTCGTAACGCTTTTCCATTAGCAGAAATTCTTAGGCTCTTTCACACTGGCATTTTTTCTCACATCAGTGATTTCTCACTGAAGCCATTTTGGCTTATGGACTCGTACAGATTAGTTTTCTCTTCCTGTCTTCAGTGATTTTTCAGTGATTCCTTACTGTATATGTCCATAAGCAAAAATTTGCACTGATGTGAATAAAAACACCAATGTGAGTCCACCCTTAGCCATTCCATTTACATGTAATTGGGTGCACCACGTCTGTGGTAGGTACTCCTGGGCTAAGTTGTCTATGTAATAGACGGACCTAAAAGCATGTGAACTTTGTTTTTCATTGAACTCCTTTCCTTAAAGGGGTTGTTCTAACTCATGAAGTTATACCCTATACATGCCATAGGGAATAACAAAGTGATCGGCAAGGGTCCCACTGCTGGGACTTCCATGAACATGAAAATCACTTATGGGTAGGACAACAGACTAGCATGCATCCGGATCCTCCATTTAATTCTATGGGAGTTTTGGAAATAGCCGAGCACAGCGCACCACTATCTTTGAATGTCCCCCAAAGTCTTGAATGTAGTGGCCCCCGTTCCGTGCATCACAGTGGGTCCTATTCTTATGATTGTTGGGGGTCCCAGCAGTTGGATCTTCACCAGTCACTTTGTTTAAAAAGTTGATCTAACCCCCCGTAGGGCGTGTCATAAGGTTTCTAGAAATACATTTTCTAGTTTTAAGCTATATGTCATTTAAGAGAAAATTCTACATTTATCTTTATGCTAAAGCTCCTTGGTGCACCAGGGCGGGGGCCATGTCTGCTGGTGCACCAGTATTCTTCTTTTTACTATTTTTCTCTCCAAAATGAGCCAGTCCCTGTCCAGGGAAGCAGAGAATGAAATACAAAGGTGCTCTTTCCTCTTTTTTTTTTCCTAAATAAAAAAATGTCCTGTTAGGAAGCAGGAAAGGTTTTAAGAGAGTTTTTAAGGTGACTGACACAATGCTATATTTACTTGTGAGCGAGTTAGGAGATGGAAGACTCCCTTTAAGGCTAAATTCACACTGACATAGCACGGCGGGCACACCAGCGCTGGGGAGAGGAGGAGGAGGAGGGACATATATCTGACGTATATACGTCTGCCGTATATATATATATATGTCCCACATAGGGCTGTGTGAATGCAGACTAAGAAAGATGATTAATTCCAGATAGTAAAACCTACCTGGAATTTATGAGCTCACATCAAATAATACCAAGCTGTGCATGTATTCTTACATTTCTGGGAGTCTTAATAGGAGAACATTGTAACATAAAGCTCTTAGAAGAGATGGACTAGAAGTATTTCATAGTATTTTCTATGACATCCGGAGTGGTGACAGGGTGCCTAAAATCCGATATTTGTCAATATATAAAATTTGCATTTCCCTGTTGAGCTGCGTTGAGGCAGCACACCCATCATTTTTGGAGAAAAAGAAAAAATTAAGTTCCATGTTCCCATTGAATCGATTTAAGATCCTATATGTAGGCCATGCAGGACAGGACAGCAGCCAGACACGAGAGCAGAGGTATCACCCATTATTTCCTATAACTAGTACATGTGGTTTGTATAGACACATGTAGGGGGGATAGGGGGACTGTGGTAGGTACATAATATATCACATGTGACTCTAGTTTGGTTACACAGATTAATAGACAGATATCCCGATTCCATCTGCATGTTAACAGATTAAACATTGCACAGTATGTCACATCTCCAGCCATTAAATAAGCAGAGTGCTGTATATTACCCCCTTAAAGCCATCTTATGGCCTTGGCCTTAATCAGCTTAAATAAACCAAGGAAATCCTATTAGATGTCATCATGGCCATTTTAGTGTCTCTTTTGTTTGCAGGGACAATATTTGCTTATGTGCTTCATTATAAAATTAAATATTTTTAACAAAACTGGCACTGGCAGACTGGATAGCCCATATCCGGACACAAAGGAATAGGTTAAAACATCACTTTTATTTCTTCAAATGATAATAACAGCAATATTAATCCGTTCACATTGTTTTGTGCTCAAAAAAAATTTGTGCTTAAAAACACAGTGCATTGCACCGTCCCCGTCTAGTCAGCCAGGCTCAAATCTCACATACTAATTCATTGATGGACAGGGCTGGTCACAATTATGACCGTACTGTATAGATGATTGCAGGTATTCCCTCGTGGTCACTGTCACACACAGCTGGAGATACAGGGGCGCTGCTAAAGGAACCTTAAATCTATAGGAGCATTAGCATCTCAATGCTACAACCGTAACAGGATACAGTTTATATGAACAGCACCTGCATCAACGCCCGCCTATGGGGTGTTGCAGCTCTAAGACCACTCTGATATCTCTAGTTATTCTGGCTGTATGTTACTGTAGGCTACTCATAGTGCTAGGCTGCTAGCGTGGTAGGGTATCAGCTGCAGATTGGCCCCGAATTGTGACATCATACACACGCTGGCCCTACATAAAATGTATAGAGGCACTATCTACTAACTATAGAGAGCACTGACAGACTAGGGAGTCTGACACTGCTGGTTAAAAACGGCTGAATTAGCCCCCCAACATGTTTGGCCAGCTAGACTGGCTTCATCAGGGGTCTGCGCTTATAGTAACAGACTAGGGAGCGTGACACTGCTAGTAACCCTATTAGCCCAGACCCCTGATGAAGCCAGTCTAGCTGGCGAAATATGTCGGGGGGCTAATTCAGCCGTTTTTAACTAGCAGTGTCACGCTCCCTAGTCTGTCAGTGCTCTTAACCACACATTAAGATTTCTATAGATACCTATCAGTGTTCAACACAATACACAGAGACTGGAAAAAGTTATGTGAGGTGTGAAGCGTGTTCCGTATGAGATATAGGGCTAGATAGTGCCTCTCTATACCTTTTATGTACGGCCAGCGTGTGTATGATGTCACAATTCGGGGTCAGTCTGCAGCTGATACCCTACCACACTAGCAGCCTAGCACTATGAGTAGCCTACAGTAACATACAGCCAGAATAACCAAAGAAATCAGAGTGGTCTTAGAGCTGCAGCACCCCATAGGCGGGCGTTGATGTAGCTGCTGTTCATATAATCTATATACTATCCTGTTACAGTTGTAGCATTGAGACGCTCGTGCTCTATAGACGAAGGTTCCTTTAAAAGCGCCCCTGTATCTCCAGATGTGTGTGACAGTGACCACGAGGGAATACCTGCAATCATCTATACAGTACGGTCATAATTGTGACCAACACTCCACCCACTCACACACGGTCTCTGTTCGAATAAATATCAATGACTTAGTATGTGAGATTTGAGCCTGGCTGACTAAACTGGGATGGTGCAGTGCACTGTGTTTTTAAACACAAATTTTGTTTGAGAACAAAGCAATGCGAACGGATTACTGTATATATTCGAGTATAAGCCGACCCAAATATAAGCCGAGACCCCTGTGGCATACAGCCAGCCTGCCCCCATGTGGCGCACAGCCAGCCTGCCCCCATGTGGCGCACAGCCAGCCTGCCCCCATGTGGCGCACAGCCAGCCTGCCCCCATGTGGCGCACAGCAGCCGTGCACCCATGTGTGGCGCACAAGCCCAGCCTGCCCCCATGTGGGCGCACAGAGCCAGCCTGCCCCCATGTGGCGCACAGCCAGCCTGCCCCCATGTGGCGCACAGCCAGCCCCCTGCCAATAAAAATAAAAAACTTAATACTCACCCTTCGGTGTCCTGATCTTCAGCGCGAGGCTCCCGATCTTCGGCGCGGGTCCCGGCGGCACATCTCTCTTCTTTCTTCTCTATTCTCTCGCTGGCAGAGTCGTGTCCATGCGATCATAGAAGATCGCATGGACGCATCATAGAAGAGAGAAGAGGCACCCGCGCCGAAGATTGGGAGCATCAAAAGGGAAAGAAAGTTTGTCCTATAAGGACAATACCACCCATTTGTCACATAAAATTTAACTTTTATTTCTAATTAGCTTTAAAAGGATGGATCAGAGATCATTTAACTATAAGTGAAATTTTAAAACTATCAGACAGACGTGCCAAGTGGAAAAAAATGATGGTGTGGGGCATATAGGGCAATTAGGCATGAGATTTTTGCCCAGCTGGGTGGTTTAACTCCCATGTAGTCCCTCAGATCTCCTATATGTAAGCTATGGTGCGGCACATCCAAAGCCCAACAGCACTCCTATTGCATAGCCTCAACCAGCTAAGGGGAGGGGGGAGTAAAATTCCTATATCTTGCCCTATAGTTATTATCCAGTCATTCCATCACACATACAGCTTGTATGAACGCTAAATTGCGAGCCACTTAGGTACACTGCTGAGTCTAAAATAGTAGAGTGCAAACTAGCCCCCCCGACATGTTTCGCCACTGCACGTGGCGTCCTCAGGGGTACCGGGGCTATAGTGCGGCACACCGATCGCAGCAGCGATATTTACAGGCTCTTCATAGTGACGTATCCGTATGGGGGAGGGGGGATGGGTGGGTCCATTATCGGCGTCCAATCGTGGCCCCTGAGGCTCGTCCCTTTCATCCAATCCGGACGCGATAGGTCGTGCGTCACAGATGCCGGGGGCGTGGTTCGGGCGCATCCCCCTGTCGCTCTCATGCGCATGACCGTGTGGAGGGTGTCAGCGGACCCGCACTGCGCATGCCCAAGGACTTGGTTGCGAACTATTGCGGTACTTCCATATGCGCATGTCAGGTAACTTGGTCGTCTACCCGAACAACACACTCCGACCAGGCTGGGCTTTGCATATCCAAGAGCTTAAGTACCAGTTATTGCGGCTCTCATATATGTGTATAGTAGGGGGCTCCGATATAAAGACTCCGACACTGCCAGTGGTCTCATATGGGGCAGAGCTCTCTTTTTATGGGGGCTAGAACGTGGGTATTAGTATCCATCCTTGATGGATTGTAAGTTTTCATACTTCCACAGATGTTTCTCCGCCTCCCATCCATGGGATTCAGTAGGTGTATATGGTATGTACATGACGGACCTTCTTCATTCTAGTTCCCCATAGACCCCCCTTTATTGTTAGGTCTAGTCGCAGAGGTAGTCTATGGTGGACAACACTCATGAAACTTGATAGCCTGTGTGTAATTTTATTTTATTTTCAATTTTGTGTGGATGTATTTTACATTGTGTTCGGGTTCAGTATCGGATTGTGTCTTATCTGTCTAATGACCTACATAGCGGTGTGCCTTAGTAAAATGATCAAGTCCTATTGTTTATTCTAGATCCGTATTCTTCCTCATAAGAATGCCGCAAACGTGAACCCCTCATTTAGGCCTTTAGGGCTTAGTGTGCCCAATCGATAGATCCACTTTGCCTCGAGTTGTAAGAGTCGACGATCTGGGTCGCCCCCTCTTGGGCCCATTTTGATGCAATCTATGCCCCAAATCGTAACTGTTCAAAGTCTCCCTTGTGTGCCGATTGTGAAGATTGGTAGCCTCGCGCTGAAGATCGGGACTTCTGCCTGCGATCCAGACACTAGAGGATGAGTTAAGTTTTTTATTTTTTACTTGACTCGTTTATAAAACTCGGCTTATACACAAGTATATAAGGTAGTATTGATTTTATTATCATTTGAAGAAATAAAAGTGATGTTTTAACCTATTCCTTTGTGTCCAGATATGGGCTATCCAGTCTGCCATGGCAGTTTTGTTAAAAATATTGAGTAATGAATCCCTGCCGAGACACCAGGTCCCCTTTTGTGCAATTCTATTATAAAATTTAGATATAAGATACCTGGTATATATCCACAATAATATTATCCACCACCCATACAGTGAGTACAGGAATTTTACACTTTTTTTTCTAATTGAGTCAATTGGTAAATTTTTTTTTTTTTGCTCATTAAAGGGGTTTTCCCATGAAGGCAAGTTAGGCCCTATCCAGTGGGGTCTCAGTGCTGAGACCCCCGCAGATCGTGAGAACGAGTGCTCCGACCCACCCCCTCCCTGCTCCTCAGACTAATGGAGCAGTCGGCCGTGCATGAGCTCCATTAATCTCTATAGATTTGGGGATCCTGTGCCTCTTCCTTGCAGATCCTCCCCGGTTCCCTTAGGTTGGATGGTGAACGTTGGTGGAAACCATTTTGTGTGCTTCATATTCTTGTTGGAAGACTCAGTCTGAGGTCCAGAGCATCTGGAAGAGGTATTCATCCAGGATATATTTGTACTTGGCCGCATTCATCTTTCCTTTAATTGCAACCTGTTGTCCTGTCCCTGCCCCCATAGCCTGATGCTGCCACCACCATGTGTCACTGTTGGGGTTGTATTTGGCAGGTGATTGTATTTGGCTGTATGTGGTTTTCTCCACATACAGTACAAACCAAAAGTTTGGACACACCTCATTCAAAGAAGGCACTTTTAAAACTATTCATCAAAACTATGAATTAACACATGTGGAATTATATACCTAAAACAAAAGTGTGAAACAACTGAAAATATGTATTATATTCTAGGTTCTTCAAAGTAACCACCTTTTGCTTTGATTACTGCTTTGCACACTCCTGGCATTCTCTTGATGAGTTCAAGAGGTAGTCACCAGAAATGATCTTCCAACAGTCTTGAAAGAGTTCCCAGAGAGGCTTAGCATACCGCTTTAAAGGGGTATTCTCGCCTGGGCATTCACATTCAGTTTCACTAATCTTCCATTTATAAACATTTCTTCAATTGGATGTTATTAAAAAAAATGTTCCTGTGTGAACATAATTTCTCATAAATGTAGTCATGTTGTCCCTTAGAAACGAGATGGCTTCCTCGGTTACGACCACGTCACACTCTGGCAGCGGTGGCCAGACATGAGCTATTGAGTCCTGTCTGACCTCCTGGATTCAGCGATAATTACCACAGGACGGCTGTGGGTCATGTAGTAAATCCCGAACATTTCATATACAAAAACCTTTTGTTTCTTTGTGCAATCCCTCAAGCAGACGTGGCCGTATCCGAGGAAGCCATCTCGTTTCTAAGGGACAAAATGACTACATTTATGAGAAATTATCTTCACACAGAAACATATTTTTTAATAACATCTAATTGAAGAAATGTTTATAAATGGAAGATTAGTGAAACTGAATGTGAATGCCCAGACGAGAATACCCCTTTAAGTTATCAGCTGCACATTGCAGACAATAACAACCATGGCACCTAATGTTACAACTTGTCCATATTAAAGGGGTGATCCCACATCACTTGCAGGTTTAAATGATTTTCTAAAGTTGGCCTACTCCCATCTAATTCATTGTAATTCAGGACAAGGTTGTCAGAGTTATCACAATTATTCCTGACCCCTTATCAGATATATTATTTATATCATTTAACTGCTGACAATCTGCAATGTCCCTTAAAACAAAGCGGAGAGGATTTTTGTTTTTGTATATTATGGGCAAGTCAGAAGGGAGGGATTAAGGTGAAGATGTCACATTTAAAGCTAAACCTATCTCCCTTGCACGGCACAGTAATAAGAAGTCTGAGGGATTGTTATCAAGCATGACATCTCATTAAAATCTCTGCATAGCCCTTGGGGGCTGCAGTGTTACACTTTAATCGGATATTGTGTGACAACATGGATACTAAGGGATGTGCCGCTGTAGAACCGATCAACAGATGCATTCATCAAGGCTTCAGACATCAAAAAGTTTTTGTTTTGGAAGTGGATTACAAGTTATTAAAATGCCTACAGTTCTGGTTAAAGGAACCTCCGCATTATAACCTGATAAAGGAACGGAATTAGTCTCAGTATGATTAATTATCATAATCACATTAACCCCTTATAAAACAACAAGGAGCTTATAATGATGAGATATGCTACAATTATCTAATATATAGGGGGTCATTTACTAAGGGCCTGATTCGCATTTTCCCGACGTGTTACCCGAATATTTCCGATTTGCACCGATTTTCCATGAATTGCCTTGGGTTTTTGGCGCACGCGATCGGATTGTGGCGCATCAGCGCTGGCATGCACGTGACGGAAATCGGGGGCGTGGACGAACGAAAACCCGACGGATTCGAAAAACCGCCGCATTTAAAACAAAAAATTGGTCGCACGGGCCATACTTACATGCACCAGAAAGAGATCAATGAACTCCGACGCAACTCGGCGGACCTCGGCGCAGCAGCAACACCTGGTGGACATCGGGCGCTGGACCTTCATGAATGGCCGGAAGACCCGAACGCTCGTCGGAGAAGCTGCCGCTGGAACGCAAATGGACCGGGTAAGTAAATGTGCCCCATAGGGTTCTAATTATTTGCACCCTCACCATAAAGGAGAACAGGGACCCTGGTGACTTCTTCTTGCCCAATAAATATCTGTTAGAAACTGGACCCCCCCAATTTTGGCAACTCCTATCAGGCCTTTTGTAAGCATACCCCATTTTTTAAATTTATGAAATAAATTTTGAAAATGCACTTTTCATGTGGTTTTGGGGCACAAGGAATATAATTATAATAATTCCTTTATTTATATGGTGCACACACATAATGCAGCGCTCCGCAGAACTTGCCAAATCGGTCCCTGTTCACAATGGGCTCGCAATCTAATCAACCTACCGGTATGTTTTGGAGTGTGGGAGGAAATCGGAGGACCCGGAGGTAACTCACGCAAACACGGAGAGAACATTCAAACTGTTTGCAGATGTTGACCCTGGGACTTGAACTTGCTGCGCTCACATACCTGATGTGGCCAACTAATAGCTAAAGCAGATGTTAAAATTCTGGACCGGCCCAATTATTTATGCAGCATTCAGACACAGTCCATAACAGGAAGATGACTACTTGTGGGCCTAACAGCTTGATTTAAGGCATAAACCATTTAAAGAAAATCTACCATCAAGTATGGGTAAAACTTACTCCTAGATCCAGGCACCGTGACTGTGGTGATCTTCTGCACAAAGTTATTAAAAAGTTATAGGTGTTTGTATGTCAAAATAAATATATTTTTTAATGTATCAAAACATAATAAAATTAGGGAGTTTTTATCTACTTTTATCTTACTGACCCAAAGAATGAAGAGGAAGTGTTATTTGGACTATACAGAGAAAGCCTGTAACAGAGCGGCGTAATTTCCATCACTTTCATCTTTTATGGAATTTTTTTCCAGCTTTCCAGTACATTGCGTGGAGTATTACATTCGAATAGTTTATTCGAAAGAGAACAAATCTATAAATGGAGAAATTATAAATGGGGAAAAAAAAGTTATTGGTTTTGGAAGGTGCAGTGTAAAAAAATGGAAAAGGGCTGCGTTTAATATGGTTCTGCCAGTGTATAGTCTATATTCCTTTTTTTTTTTTTTTTTTTTTTTTGTAATTAGTTTTTTCTTATGAAGCGAGGGATTCTTCTGGTGGAAAGAAAATTATTTTTACCCCTTTATGTGGTTCCCGGATACTTTGTTGTGGGTTCTTGGACACTCATTGTTGCGTGCACAGCGCTGTTAGACTAGTAATCAGCGATTACTGATAACTCGGGTCTCTCCGGCATTTTTAATGGTTCTTTATCATATTGGCCACAAGTGCTCTTTCTGCTTGACTTCCCGCAGCGTGTTGTAAACATGACTGCTCTCAGAGGGGCTTTAACATTATCTGCAGAACCAAATGCTCACATCCCTTTCTTGGCTTGTGTCGTCTTTCAATTTATTGCATGAATAAGTTGCATGATGGGTCAGTAGTGAAGAATTCCTTGGGTAGCTATAACGCATAAATAGTAAACTTTAGGAACTGATGTGTGTGGTTACTCCAAGTCTTCTCCTATAACAAGTCATCTCTCCATATAAAGTGTGTACTCACCTAAGATATTAATACTCAGTTATGAGTGAATCGATGACCATCGCTGATATTTTATGATACAGTGATGTGAGGTTGCCTGCTCTTGCCCTTATAGGCATTGGTCTTGTACATTGTAGCCACATAATGCTATTGCTGACGCTCCACTGACTTTCTATTATTCGTTATATTTGTCCAGGACTATTTTGGAAAATTGGAAACTTTAAACACAATTTCCATCCAAATGAACAAATTCTTGACTTAGACTTACTAAGAGGGAAGAACTAAGAGAGATCCATATTTCTTATATTATACCTTGTCTACTGTTTATAATGTTATATACAGCACCTTAGAATAAAAAAAATATATATATACTCGAGTATAAGCCTAGTTTTTCAGCACAAAAAAAATGTTTTGAAAACCAAAAATCGGCTTATACTTGAGTAAAAAAAAAATAGGTTTTACTAGGTTTTTGTGGTAAAATTGGGGGCCTCTGCTTATACTTGAGTATATATGGTGTGTGTGTGTGTGTGTGTGTGTGTGTATATATATATATTTAATATTAGTCTTATTGTTTAAATGTTCTTTGCAATTTTTATGCAGTGTTTAATATTAGACAAAAGAAAACTCAGTAAATGTATTCCTTTGACCTTTTGAAGTCTTAAAGGGGTTGTCCATTTTCAGTAAATATTGATATGGTTTGTGTAAGTAAAAGTTATTCACTTTTCCAATAAATTTTTTATAATAAAAATTCCTTTATTTGTATAGCGCACACAGATTACGCAGCGCTGCACAGAGCTTGCCAAATCGGTCCCTATCCTATAGCTGCAGAAACATATCTTGTTTAATCTTTGATCCAAGTGGTTTTGCTCAAAAAACAATTATACAATTCAGGACCTTGGGGAAGCTGGGTGGATGTAGGTTGCCATACATATACACATTACATGGAGCTTCCTGAACTGTCCAGACAGGACTAATCAACCTGAGATGATCAGCTGGGAGATGGTGCAGTGATTGATTACTTCTGCCTGTCAGGGACATTGCAATGATGATGTTTTCTCTGCTTATGTTGGGCAGAAAAAGGCTGGAACGGTGCATACCGTATATATTCGAGTATAAGCCGGCCCAAGTATAAGCCGAGACCCCTAATTTTACCACCAAAACTGGGAAAACCTATTGACTCGAGTATAAGCCGAGGGTGGGAAATGCATTGGTCACAGCCTCCCAGTATATAGCCAGCCTGCCCCCTTAAGTATACAGCCAGCCCAGCCTGCCCCCTTAAGTATACAGCCAGCCCAGCCTGCCCCCTTAAGTATACAGCCAGCCCAGCCTGCCCCCTTAAGTATACAGCCAGCCGCTGACCCTTAAGTATTACAGCCAGCCCAGCCTGCCACCTTAGTAGAAGCAGCCCAGCCTGACCCCAGTAGTATACAGCAGCCAAGCATGCCCCCAGTCAGGAGTAGACACCCAGCCAGCTGCCCCCGAGTAGTTACAGCAAGCCCAGCCTTTGCCCCCAGTAGTAGACAAGCCAGCCCAGCCTGAACCAGTGTATACAGGCCCCAGCCGGCCTGCCCCCAGTAGGTATAAGCCAGCCAAGGCCTGCCCCCAGTCGATACAGCAGCCAGCCTGCCACGTACGTATACAGCCAGCCCCAGCCTGCCCCACCAGTAGTAACAGCAGCCAAGCCTGCCCCCAGTAGTATACAGCAGCCCAGCCTGCCCCAGTAGGATACAACGCCAGCCCAGCCTGCCCCCAGAGTATACAGCAAAGCCAGCCTGCCCCCCAGTAGTATACAGCCAGCCCAGCTGCCCAGTAGTATACAGCCAGCCCAGGCCTGCCCCCAGTAGGTATACAGCCAGCCCAGCCTGCCCCAGTAGTATACAGCCAGCCCCAGCATGCCCCAAGTAGTGTCCAGCACTGCCCAGACTGCCCCCAGTAGTGTCCGCAGCCCAGCCTGACCCCCCAGTAGTTACAGCCTGCCCAGCCTGACCCAGTAGTATACAGCCAGCCAGCCTGCCCCCAGTTGTAGTATACAGCCAGACCAGCCTGCCCCCAGTAGTATAAGCCAGCCCAAGCATGCCCCCAGTAGTATACAGCAGCCAGCCTGCCCCCAGTATCTACAGCCAGCCCAGCATGCCCCCGTCGTAGAGCAGCCCAGCTGCCCAAGTAGTAACAAGCCCCCAGCCCCAGCTGCCCCCAAGAGTGTCCAGCACTGCCCAGCCTGCCCCCAGTAGTGTCCAGCACTGCCCAGCCTGACCCCAGTAGTGTCAGCACTGCCAAGCTGCCCCCGTAGTATACAGCCTGGCCCAGCCTGCCCCAGTAGTGTCAGCACTGACCAGCCTGCCCCCAGTAGTAAAAGCCAGCCCAGACCTGCCCCAGTAGGTTATACAGCCAGCCCAGCTGCCCCAGTAGTATACAGCCCAGCCAGCTGACCCCAGTAGTATACAGCCTTGCACCCAGTGTATACGCCCAGCCCGCCTGCCCCCCAGATTAGTATACAGCCAGCACAGCCTGCCCCAGTAAGTTATACAGTAGTATGTACAGCATGCCAGCATTGCAACCCAGTAGTATACGCCTGCCCAAGCCTCTTGCCCCCAGTAGTATACAGCCAGCCCAGCCAGTTGCCCCAGTTAGTATACAGCCAGCCCAGGCCTGCCCTCCCAGTAGTATACGCCAGCCCAGCTGCCCCAAGTAGTATACACGCCTGACCCCAGTTAGTATACAGCCTGCCCCCAGTAGTATACAGCAGCCCAGCTTTGCCTCCCAGTAGTATACAGCCAGAGCAGCCTGCCCCCAAGTAGTATACAAGCCAGCCCAGCTGCCCCCAGTAGTAACAGACAGCCCAGCCTGCCCCAGTAGTAACAGCCTGCCCAGCAACCAAACATAACTTGAGAATGCTATAGCTACATTGATGCAGAAACATATCTTGTTTAATCTTTGATCCAAGTGGTTTTGCTCCAAAAAACAATTATACAATTCAGGACCTTGGGAAAGCTGGGTGGATGTAGGTTGCCATACATATACACATTACGCGGAGCTTCCTGAACTGTCCAGACAGGACTAATCAACCTGAGATGGATTACTCATACACATCAGCTGGGAGATGGTGCAGTGATTGATTACTTCTGCCTGTCAGGGACATTGCAATGATGATGTTTTCTCTGCTTATGCTGGGCAGAAAAAGGCTGGAACGGTGCATACCGTATATACTCGAGTATAAGCCGACCCAAGTATAAGCCGAGACCCCTAATTTTACCACCAAAAACTGGGAAAATCTATTGACTCGAGTATAAGCCGAGGGTGGGAAATGCATTGGTCACAGCCTCCCAGTATATAGCCAGCCTGCCCCCTTAAGTATACAGCCGGCCCAGCCTGCCCCCTTAAGTATACAGCCGGCCCAGCCTGCCCCCTTAAGTATACAGCCGGCCCAGCCTGCCCCCTTAAGTATACAGCCGGCCCAGCCTGCCCCCTTAAGTATACAGCCGGCCCAGCCTGCCCCCTTAAGTATACAGCCGGCCCAGCCTGCCCCCTTAAGTATACAGCCGGCCCAGCCTGCCCCCTTAACCCAATAAAATCTGTTAGAAACTGCGACCCCCCCAACCCGCCAATTTTGGCAACTCCTATGAGGCCTTTTGTAAGATACCCCATTTTTTAAATTTATGAAAAAAATTTTGAAAATGCACTTTCATGTGGTTTTGGGGACAAGGAATATAATTATATAATCCTTATTATATGGTGCACACACATCATGCAGGCGCTCGCCAGAACTTGCAAATCGGTCCCTGTTCACAATGGGCTCAGCATCTAATCAATACCTACCGCGTATGTTTTGGAGTGTGGGAGGAAAATGGGGACCCGGAGGTAACTCACGCAAACACGGAGAGAACATTCAAATGTTTGCAGATGTTGACCCTGGGACTTGAAACTTGCTGCGCTCACATACCTGATGGCCAAATAATAGCTAAGCAAGTGTTAAAATTCGGACCGGCCCATATTATGCAGCATTCAGACACACGTCCACAACAGGAAGATGACTACTTGTGGGTCCTAACAGCTTGATTTAAGGCATAAACATTTAAAGAAAATCTACATCAAGTATGGGTAAAATACTTCCTAGATCCAGGCACCGTGACTGTGGTTGATTCTCTGCACAAAGTTATTAAAAAGTTATAGGTGTTTGTATGTCAAATAAATATATTTTTTAATGTATCAAACATAATAAAATAGGGAGTTTTATCTACTTTTATTCTTATTGACCCAAAGAATGAAGAGGAGTGTTATTTGGACTATACAGAGGAAAGCCTCTAACAGGCGGCGTAATTTCCATGCACTTTCATCTTTTATGGAATTTTTTTCCAGCTTTCACTACATTGCGTGGAGTATTACATTTGAATAGTTTATCGTAAGAGAAGAGACAAATCTATAAATGGAGAAATTATAAATGGGAAAAAAAAAGTTATTGGTTTTGGAAGGTGCAGTGTTAAAAAACGGAAAAGGGCTGCGTTTAATAGGGATCGACAGTGTATAGTTATATTCCTTTTTTTTTTTTTTTTTTTTTGTAATGAGTTTTTTCTTATGAAGCGAGGGATTATTTGGTGGAAAGAAAAATTATTTTTAACCCTTTATGTGAGTTTCCCTGGATACTTTGGTGTGGGTATGCGGACAACATTGTTGCGTGCACAGCGCTGTTAGATAGTAATCAGCGATTACTGATAACTGGGTCTCTCTCGCATTTTTAATGGTTCTTTATCATATTGGCACAGTGCTCTTTTGCTTGACTTCCCGCAGCGTGTTGTAAACATGACTGCTCTCAGAGGGGCTTTAACATTATTGCAGAGAACCAATGCTCACATCCCTTTCTTGGCTTGTGTCGTCTTTCCATTATTGCATGATAAGTTGCATGATGGGTCAGTAGTGAAGAATCCTTGGGAGCTATACCGCATAAATAGTAAACTTTAGGAACTGATGTGTGTGGTTACTCCAAGTCTTCTTCTATAACAACAAGTCATCTCTCCATATAAAGTGGTGTACTCACCTAAGATATTATACTCAGTTATGAGTGAATCGATGACCATCGCTGATATTTTATGATACAGTGATGTGAGGTGCCTGCTCTTGCCCTATAGGCATTGGTCTTGGACATTGTAGCCACATAATGCTATGCCCTGAGCCTCAGACTTTCTATTATCGTTATATTTGTCCAGGCACTATTTTGGGAATTGGAAACTTTAAAACCAATTTCCATCCAAATGAACAATTCTGACTTAGACTTACTAAGAGGGAAGAACTAAGAGAGATCCATATTCTTATATTATACCTGTCTACTGTTATAATGTATATACAGCACTTAGAATAAAAAAAATATATATACTCGAGTTATAAGCCTAGTTTTCAGCACAAAAAAAATGTTTTGAAACCAAAATCGGCTATACTTGATGAAAAAAAAATAGGTTTTACTAGGTTTTGTGGTAAAATTGGGGGCCTCTGCTTATACTTGAGTTATATGGTGTGTGCGTGTGTGTGTGTGTGTGTGGGTGTGGATATATATAATATTAATATTAGTCTTATTGTTTAAATGTTCTTGTGCAATTTTTTGCAGTGTTAATATAGACAAAGAAAACTCAGTAAATGTATTCCTTTACCTTTGAAGTCTTAAAGGGGTTGTCCATGTTTCATAAATATGATATGGTTTGTGTAAGTAAAAGTTATTCACTTTTCCAATAAATTTTTTATAATAAAAATTCCTTTATTTGTTAGCGACACACAGATTACGCAGCGCTGCACAGAGCTTGCCAAATCGGTCCCTATCCTTAGCTGCAGAAACTATCGTTTAATCTTTGATCCAAGTGGTTTTGCTCAAAAACAATTATACCTTCAAGGACCTTGGGAAGACGGGTGGAGTAGGTGCCATACATAACACATTACATGGAGCTTCCTGAACTGTCCAGACAGGACTAATCAAACTGAGGTATGATCAGCTGGGAGATGTGCAGTGATTGATTACTTATGCCTGTCAGGGACATTGCAATGAGATGTTTTCTCTGCTTATGTTGGGCAGAAAAAGGCTGGAACGGGAATTACCGTATATATCGAGTATAAGCAGGCCCCCAAGTATAAGCCGAGACCCCTAATTTTACACCAAAACTGGGAAAACCTATTGACTCGAGTATAAGCCGAGGGTGGGAAATGCATGGTCACAGGCTCCCAGTATGATAGCCAGCCTGCCCCCTTAAGTATACAGCCAGCCCAGCCTGCCCTAAGTATACAGCCAGCCCAGCTGCCCCCCTTAAGTATACAGCCAGCCCAGCCTGCCCCCTTAAGTATACGCACCCAGCTGCCCCCTTAGTATACAGCCGCCAGCCTGCCCCCTTAAGTATACGCCAGCCCAGCCTGCCCCCTTAAGTATACAGCCAGCCCAGCGCCCCCTATAAGTATACAGCCAGCCCAGCCTGACCCCAGTAGATCTACACCAGCCCAGCCTGCCCCAGTAGTCTACAGCAGCCAGCCCTTGCCCCCAGTAGTATACAGCCAGCCCAGCCTGCCCCCAGTTAGTATACAGTACAGCCCAGCCTGCCCCCAGTAGATACAGCCAGCCCCGCCGGCCCCCCAGTAGTATACAGCCAGCCAGCCTTGCCCCACAGTAGATAACAGCCGCCCAGCCTGCCCCCAGTAGTATACAGCCCAGCCCAGCCTGCCCCCAGTAGTATACAGCCAGCCCAGCCTGCCCCCAGTAAGTATACAGCCAGCCCAGCCTGCCCCCAGTAGATATACAGCCAGCCCAGCCTGCCCCATAGTATACAGGCCAGCCCAGCCTGCCCCAGTAGTTACAGCCAGCCAGCCTGCCCCAGTAGTATACAGCCAGCCCAGCCGCCCCAGATATATACAGCCAGGCCAGCCTGCCCCCAGTAGTATACAGCCAGCCCAGCATGCCCCAGAGTGTCCAGCATGCCCAGGCTGCCCCCAGTAGTGTCCAGCCAGCCCAGCCTGCCCCCAGTAGTATACAGGCCGCCCAGCCTGCCCCCGTAGATACAGCCAGCCCAGCACTGCCCCCAGTAGATATACGCCAGCCCAGCCTGCCCCCCGAGTATATACAGCCAGCCCAGCCTGCCCCCAGTAGATATACAGCCAGCCCAGCCGCCCCCAGTAGTATACAGCCAGCCCAGCCTGCCCCCAGTATGTATACCAGCAACTGCCCAGCCTGCCCCAGTAGTATACAGCCACCAGCCTGCCCCAGTAGTGGCCAGCACTGCCCCAGCCTGCCCCCAGTAGTGTCCTCACCTGCCCAGCCTGACCCCCCAGTAGTGTCCAGCATGCCCAGCCTCCCCCAGTAGTATACAGCCGCCCACCTGCCCCCAGTAGTTCCCACTGCCCAGCCTGCCCCCAGAGTTATCAGCCAGCCCAGCCTGCCCCCAGTAGTATACAGCCCAGCCTGCCCCCAGTAGTAACAGCCGCCCAAGCCTGCCCCAGTAGTATACAGCCTGCCCCCAGAGTATACACCAGCCCAGCCTGCCCCCAGTAGTATACAGCAGCCCAGCCTGCCCCCAGTAGTATACAGCCATGCCCAAGCCTGCCCCCAGTAGTATACACCTGCCCCAGCCTGCCCCCAGTAGTATATACAGACAGCCCAGCCTGCCCCCAGTAGTATACAGCCAAGCCAGCCTGCCCCCCAGTAGTTATACAGCCAGCCAGCCTGACCCAGTAGTATAAACCAGCCTGCCCCCAGTAGTTTACAGCCTGCCCAGTTCCCCAGTAGTATACAGCCAGCCAAGGCCTGCCCCCAGTAGTATACAGCCAGCCCAGCCTGCCCCCCAGTAGTCCTCCAAGTAGTATACAGCCATGCCCCAGCCTGCCCCACGAGTATACAGCCCGCCCAGCTGCCCCCCAGTAGTATACAGCCTGCCCAGCCTGCCCCAGTAGTATACAGCCTGCCCAGCCTGCCCCGTAGTTACCAGCCCAAGCCTGCCCCCAGTAGATACAAGCCAGCCCAGCCTGCCCCCAGTAAGTATACAGCCGCCCAGCCTGCCCCCAGTAGTATTACAGCCTGCCCCCAGCTAGTGCCCTATACAGCCTGCACGCCCCCCCAGTAGTATCAGCCGCCCATGCCTGCCCCGTTTACCCTCCAGTGCCTTAGTATACAGCTGCCCAGATGCCCCCCAGTATTATACAGCCTGCCAGCCTGCTCCCCAAGTAGTATTAAGCCTGCCCAGCCATGCCCCCAGTATTTTGCTAGGGCCTTCTACGTGTCGGTGTATGTCTTAGCTGCCGACTGGCCCGCTTGTGACAACCTCAACCACGCTGGCCCCTACTCAAATTTATGAGGACACATCTCTAACTATAGAGAGCACTGACAGACAGGAGTCCTGACCTCTGGTTAAAAAATATAAACGGCTGAATTATGCCCCCCCACCAGTTTGGCCCTAGACTGGCTTCATCATGGGTCTGCGCTTATAGTACCCGACTAGGAGCGTGACAACGCTAGTAACCCTCTTAGCCAGACCCTGATGAATACCAGTCTAGCTGGCGCAACCTATGTCGGGGTCTAAATTCAGCCGTTTTTAACTAGCACGTGTCCGCTATACCCTAAACCACCTACACCTAGCACGGATGATAGCCGACGTAACAGACAGCCCGAAGACCCAAGAAAGCAGAGTGGGTCGGAGGGGATGCAGCACCCCCTAGGCGGAGCGTTGAAGGGATCTGCTGGTGGCAGATACTCTATCTACTATCCTGTTTCCGTTTCCTTGAGACGCTCTGTCCGGCTCTATAGACGTAAGGTTCATTTAAATAGGCCCTCATGTTATGTTCTTCCTATGTGTGGGAGTCAGTGACCGGACGAGGTAATACCACCGGCAACATCTATACCTTACGGTCATAATGTGTGACCAACACTCCACCCTCCACCCACTCACACATTTCACTGTCTCGTGTTCGAATAAATATCAACTGACTTATTATGTTTAATTTTTGAGCCTTCTGTGCCTGAACTAGACCTGGTGGTGCATTTGCACTGTGTTTTGACGTAAACACAAATTGTGTTTTGAGAACAAAGCAATCGAACGGATTACTGTATATATTCGAGTATAAGCCGAACCCAATATAAGCCGAGACCGCCTGTGGCATAGCAGCCATCCAAGCCCCACCATGGTTGCGCCACAACTTCCAGCCTTCCCCCATGTGGCGCACACAGCCAGCCTGCCCCCATGTGGTCGCACAGCCAGCGCTGCCGCCCCCATGTGGCGGCACAGCCCAATGGGGGCCTGCCCCCATTTTGTGGGGAGGGGCGCACAGCCAGCCTTGCCTCATCTTGTGCGCATTGCTCACAGCATCTGCCCCCTTATGTTGCGCACAGCCAGCCGTTTCTAGCCCCATGTGTCTTCACTAAGCCAGCCTTCCCCCCCATGTGGTCCCCCATCAGCGCCCTGCCCATAAAAATAAAAAACTTAATACTCACGCCTTCGTTGTCCTGATCTTCAGTCGCGAGGCTCTCCGATCTTATCGGTTCGCGGTCCCGGCGGCACATCTCTCTCTTTCTTCCTCCTATTCCTCTCTCGCTGGCAGAGTCGTGCCATGCGATCATAGAAGATCGCATGGACGCATCATAGTAAGAGAGAAGATGAGGGACCCGCGCCGACAGATTGGAGCATCAAGGCGAAATAAAGTTTGTCCTATAAGGGCAATACCACCCATTTGTCACATAAATTTAGTAATTAACTTTTATTTTCTAATTAGCTTTAAAAGATAGAGGAATGGATCACGGATCATTTAATCTATTAAGTGAAAATTTTTTAAAACTATCAGACAGACTGGCCAAGTGGAAAAACAATGGATGGTGTCGCGGGTCACATAGGGCAATTAGGCACTGAGATTCGTTGCCCCAGCTGGGTGGTTAACTCCCATGTATTCCCTCAATCTCCTATATGTACACTATGTGCGCGGCACACCCATTTCCAAAGCCCAACAGCAAACTCCTATTCGCTAGCCGCCTCAACCAGTAAGGGGGAGGGGGAGTAACATTCCTATATCTTGCCCTCTTAAGTTATTATCCCAGTTCATTCCATCACAGCATACAGCTTGTATGACCTCTACATTGCAGCAGCTTAGGTACAACTGCTGAGTCTAATCATGTAGAGTGCAACTTGATGCCCCCCGACCGCTACTTTGTCGGCACCTGAATGGTGGCGTCCTCTGATGGTACCTGGGCTATGTGCCGGTGTGCAGCTCTAACCTCGTCTCCATTCAGGCGTATTTAAGCGTCATCACGAGGCTCTCATACTGTGACGTATTTTCGTATGGGAGGGAGCGGATGGTGTTCCCACTATCGGCGTCCAATCGTGGCCCCTGAGGCTCTTCGCTCCTCTTGCATTTCATCCAATCGGACGCGATAGGTCGTGCGTACCTTTGCTACGATGCCGTGGGCGTGGTTCCTGAGCGGCATTCCCCACTGTCGCTCTCATTCTCATGCGCATTACCTGCCCCGTGTGGATCGTTTGCCGCGGACGCATGCGCCCTAAAAACGTCGCATAAAGCACACAAGGACTTTTGGTATATGCAGGAACTTGGCGGAAATATTCTGGGGGCGGCGTCTCAGAGTGACGCACTGTCAGGATACAACTGGTTCGTCCTGCTAACCGCGAACACCTGCGACTCCGACCAGGCATTGGCTTTGCATCTCCTCGAGAGCGTTAAGTACCGAGTCTATTGGCGGGCATGCCCTCATCTACGTTGTATAGTAGGGGTCTCCGATCTAAAATCCGACCAGCTGCCAGTGGTCTCCATACTGTCCAGAGCTCGTCTTTTATGGGGCTAGAACGTGGGGTATTATGATCCATCCTTGATGGATTTTAGTTTCATACTTCCACAGATGTTTCTGGTTCTTCCGCCTCCCATCCATGGGGTTCAGTAGGTTTATAAGGTAGGTACATGCGACCTTGCTTGCTTCATTTTTTGTTAGTTCCCCTAGACCCACCCCCCTTTATTGTTAGGGTCTAGTCGCAGAGTGTAGTCTATGGTGCAACGCTCTGAAACTCTGATAGCTCTGTGTGGTAATCTTTTTACTTTTCAATTTGTGTGGATGTATTTTACATTTTGTTCGGGTTCAGTATTGGGATTTTGTGTCTTATCTGCCTAATGACCTACAAGCGGTGTGCCTTCGTAAAAATGTGATGCAAGTCCTATTGTTTATCTAGACCGTATTCTTCCTCAAAGAATATGCGCAAACGTGACCCATCTTTAGGCCTTTAGGCTTAGTGTGCCCAATCTTCGTAGATCCACTTGCCTCGAGTTTTTAAGAGTCGAACGATCTGTTGCGCCCCCTCGTTTTTGTCCCATTTTGTATGGGTCAGATTCTATATGCCCCAAAAATAAAATCTTAACTGTTCAACAGTCTCCTTGTGTGCCGATTGTGAAGATTGGGAGCCTCGCTGCTGAATATCGGACTTCTCCTAGGCAGATCAACAGGGACACTAGAGGATGAGTTTTAAGTTTTTTATTTCCCTCCTTATGCCTCGTTAATATCCACTAAAACTCTGCTGATATACACAAGTAATTAAGGTAGTATTTGATTTTAATTATCCATTTGAGAAATAAAATTGATGTTTTAACCATATTCCTTTGTGTCCAGATATGGCTACTATCCAGTCTGCCTGGCATTTTTTGTTAAAAATATTGAGTAATGAATCCCTGCCTAGACAACCAGGTCCCCTTTGTGTAATTCTGAGTAAAAATTTAGATATAAGACTACCCTGGTATATTATCCACAATACTCTTATATCCAATCCACCCCACCCATACCGTTAACACAAGGCATTTTACACACTTTTTCTAATTGATTTCAATTGGCTAACTCTTTTTTTTTTTTGCTCATAAAGGGTGTTTTCCCATGAAGGGCAAGTTAGGCCCGTATCCAGTGGGAGCCCCCTCAGAGTGGTTCTGAGCCGCCCGCAGATCGTAGAAGCTTAGTCTCGCGACCCACCCCATCCCGGTCCCCCCTCCAGACTATTGAGCAGTTCGGGTCCCCCGTGCATGAGCTCCATTAATCCTATAGATTTGGGGATCCTTTTCCTCTTCCTTGCAGTCCTACCCCTGTTCCCTTTAGTTTTGTATGGTGAAATCGTTGGGTGTAGATGCGACATTTTGTGTGCTTCATATTCTTTAGCCCGTTATGGAAGACGCAGTCGGAGGTCCAGAGCATCTGGAAGAGGTATTCATTCCAGATATATTTGTCCTTGCCGCATTCAATCTTTGCCTTTAATTGCAACTCTGTTGTTCCTGTCCTTGCGCTCCCCATAGCCTGATGCTGCCACCACCATGTTGTCACTGTTTGGGGTTGTATTGGCAGGTGATTGTATTGGCTGTAATGGGTGTTGTCTCCAATCCAGTACATAACCAAAAGTTTGGACACACGCTCATTTCAAAGGAAGGCAACTTTTAAAACTATCCCATCAACCTATGAATTAACACCTTGAATTATATCCTAAAACAAAAGTGTTGAAAGCAACTGAAAATATGTCTTATATTCTCGGTCTTCACAGGTAACCACCTTTTGCTTTGATTACTGCTTTTGCCACACGTCCCTGCAGTCTCTTGATGATTCAAGTAAATCACCAGATGATCTTCCAAAGTCTTGAAAGAGTTTCCCAGAGAGGCGTAGCAGACCGCTTTAAGTTATCAGCTGCACATTTGCAAGACAATAACACCATGGCACCTAATGTTACAACTTGTCCATATTAAAGGGGTGATCCCACATCACTTGCAGTTTAAATTATTTCTAAAGTTGGGCTCACTCCCATCTATTCACTGTAATTCAGGACAAGTTGTCAGAGTTTATCACATTATTTCCTGACCCCTCTTATCAGACATAGATATTTATATCATTTAACTGCTGACAATCTCAATGTGCGCCTCTCTCAACACAGCGAAAGGATTTTTGTTTTTGGTATTTATGGGCAGTCAGAAGGAGGGATAAGGTAAGATGTCACATTTAAAGCTAACCCGATCTCCCTTTGCACGGCACAGTACATAAGACTCTGAGGGAATTGTTATCAGTTCAGGACATCCATTAAAATCTCTGCAGAGCCCTGTGGGGGCTGCAGTTTTACACTCTTATAGCGATATTGTTGACCACATGGATACGAAGGGATTTGCCGCTGTATAAAACTGATCAAGATTCAATTCATTTAATGCTTCAGACACAAAAGTTTTTGTTTTGGAGTGATTACATTTTAAAATGCCTACAGTTCTGGTTAAAGGAACTCCGCTTATAAGAACGCTGATAAGGAGCGGATTATTCTCAAGATTATTAATCATAATCACATTAATCGACCCTTATGAAAACACAAAGGTCGGTTTATAAAGATTATATATGTCTACATTATCTATATATAGGGGGTTCATTTTACTAAGCGGCGCCCCCCGATCGCCTTTTCCCTGACGTGTTCCCTACCTAACCAATATTTCCGATTTGCGCCCGTTTTCCTATGAATTGGGCCACGTGTTTTTGGCGCAGCGCGATGTTCGTAATTGTGTTGCCAATGAAGTGGTGCTTCGCTTTCCCGCAGTTGCCCGCGACGGAAAGCGGGGGTGTGGCCGAACGAAAACCCACGGATGTCGGGAAAACCGGCCGCATTTGTAAACAAAATTGTGCACTAGAGCACAACCCACCGGCACAAACGATTGGCCCAGGCTTTGTATGATGAGGAGTATGTTCTTACCGTGAGTGGGGGTTTAATTGCACCATGGTGCCAGAAACAGTTGTCCTTTTCTTGCCCCCCTCTACATTCACCCGGACGGAGATCAGTGAACTCACTCCCGCCTCAACTCTCCGGCAGACTCCTCGGTGCAGCGACACCTGTGGACAATCGGTGCGCAGTACCTTCATGATCGCTCGAGAAAGACTTTTCACCTCTAAGCTAGTCGTCCCTGGAGAAGCCGCCGCGACACGAGAATGGACCGGGCTTAAGTACATTGTGCCCCATATGTTCTCTAATTATCTTGCAACCCCTCACCATAAAGTGCTAACAGGGACCCTGGTGACTGTCTTCTCATCTTCTTCCACTACAATCTGTTAAGAAACTGGACCCCCCCACCCCAATTTTGGGGGGCAACTCCTATGAGCGCCTTTGTAGTATACCCCCATCTTTTTAATTTGATCGAAAAAAATTGTTGAAATGCCACTTTTCATGTGTTTTTTGGGGCACAAGTAATATAATTTTATAAATGAATCTCCTCTTCATTTTATTGGGTGCACACCTACATAATCGCATCTGTTTCTGCGCGCCCTCTTGCATGTTTTCCTATCAGAAGCTTGCCAATCGGTCCCTGTTCACCATTGGGCTTTCGCATCTAATGCACCTAGACCGGTATTTTTTTGAGTGTGGAGTGAAATCGGATGACCCGTGACGCGTAACTCACCGCAAACACGGAGAGACACATTCGTGTCACTTCCACCTCGTTCTGCATATGTGACCCTGGGACTTGACAAACTTGCTTTTACGCTTCTAGTTTTTTCCTTACCCTCTCGTTTCTCTCCTTTTTCCTTTTATCTTTCTGTTTTTTGCTTTCCTCTCTTCCGTTTCGCAACGCCCATCTCTTTACCTCCTCTGCACTGGGTGGGCCCAACTCATAGCTAAAGCATATGTCAAATTCGACCGGCCCAATTAATTTACCCATGCAGCACTCAGCAACGCACATTCCATACAGAGATGATCCTTGTGGGCCTAACAGCTTGACGTGTTAAGGCATAACACCATTTGAAAAAAGAAAATCTAACACCCACGTATGGGTAAAACTTACGCCTAGATCAGGCACCGTGACTGTGGTGAGCCCTCTTCACAAAGTTATTAAAAAGTTATAGGTGTTTTGTATGTCAAAATAAATTATCGTTTTTTATGTATCAAAACATATAAAATTAGGGAGTTTTTTAATCTACTTTTATCTTACTTACCCAATATAATTAAGAGGAAGTGTTATTGACTATACAAAGAAAGCCTCTAAAAGAGCAGGGGGCGGTAAAACTTTCCATCATCACTTCAATCTTTATGAATTTGTTTTCCGCTTTCCAGTTCTTGCGTGGAGTATTACATTTGGAATTTTTTATTCGAACGAGAACAATCTATAAATGGAAGCATTATAAACTGGGGAAAAACAAAGTTATTGTTTTTGGAAGGTGCAGTGTAAAAAAAAAGAAAGGGCTGCGTTTAATATGGACTGCCAGTTGTATAGTTATATTCCTTTTTTTTTTTTATTTTTTTTGTATTAGTTTTTTCTATTGAGCCCGAGGATCTCTTCTTCTCTGGTGGAAAGAAAATTTATTTTTACCCTTTATGTGTTCCTCCCGGATACTTTTGTTGTGGGTTCTTGGACACTGATTGTTTTGCGGCACAGCGCTGTTGACTAGTACGTTCAGCGATTACTGATAATCTCGGGTCTCTCCGGCATCTTTTAATGGTGGTTCTTTCAATCATATTGGCCACATGCTCTTTCTGCTTTTGGACTTCCCTCAGCGTGTTGTCAACATGACTGCTCTCAGAGGGGCTTTAACATTAAGCTGCAGAACCAATGCTCACATCCTTTCTTGGCTTGTGGCGTCTTTCATCTCTATTGTCATGAATAAGTTGCATGATGGGTCATAGTGAAGAATTCCTTGGGTTAGCTATACTCATAAAGGTAAACGTTTAGTGAACTGATGTGTTTGTTTACTACTCAGTACTCTCCTATAACAATCTCTCTCCATATAAAGTGTGTACTCACCTAGAATATTAATACTCATTAATTAGTGAATCGATGACCATCGCTGATATTTTATGAACAGTGATGTGAGGTTTGCCTGCTCTTTGCCCTATAGGCATGTTCTTTACATTGTAGCCCATAATGCTATCTGCTGATTCGCCACTGACTTTTCTTCTATTATCGGTTTATATTTGGTTCCTGGACCTATTTTTGAGAAAATTGGCCTAAACTTTAAACACAATCTAGTTCCATCCCCAAATGAAGCAAATTCTTTGACTTATACTTACTAAGAGGAAGAACTAAGAGAGATCCATATTTCTTATCTTATATTATATGGTTCCTTGTCTAACTGTTTTATAATGTTTATTATCTACACCCTAGAGAAATAAAAAAACTATGATATATACTCGAGTATAGCCAGTTTTTAGTCAGCACAGTAAAAAAATGTTTTGAAAAACCTCAAATCGGCTTATAACTTGAGTAATAAAAAAAAAGTAGGTTTTAACTTGGTTTTTGGTGGTAAAAGGGAGCCTCTTGCGTAACTGGTATATATGGTGTGTGTGTGTGTTGTGTGTGTGTGTGTTGTATATATAATATATTTATATTAAGGTTTATTGTTTAAATGATTCTTTGCACAATTTTATGCAGTGTTTAATTATTAGACAAAAAGAAAACTCAAGTAAATGTATTTCCTTTGACCTGTTTGAAGTCTTAAAGGGGTTGTCCCATTTTCAGTAAATATTGATATTGTTTGTGTAAGTAAAAGTTTTCTCACTTTTCCAATAAATGTTGTTATAATTAAAAAGTCCTTTTATTTTTTATCATAAGTCGTCCCAACAATACTCAGCGCTGCACAGAGCTGCCAAATCGGTTCCCTATTCCTATAGGCTGCAGAAACATATCTTGTTTAATCTTTGATCCAAGTGGTTTGCTCAAAAAACCATTATAACAATTCAGAGGGACCTGTGGAAGCTGGGTGATTGTCGTTTCCAGTACATATCCACACTTACATGAGCTTTTCCTGAACTGTCCAGACGGACTAATCATCCTGAGATCGATGCAGGCTGGGAGATGGTGCATTGATTGTTTATTAACTTTACTCTGCTGCAGGGACATTTCAATGATGATGGTTTTCTCGTGCTTATGTTGGGATAAAAGGCTGGAAACGGTGCTATACCTTATATAATTTCGAGTATAGAGCCTGGGCCCAAGTATACCGAGAACCGGCCCCCTATTTGAGTTACCGACTCAGACTGGGAAAGATCCTATTGAGCTCGAGGAATAACCGAGGGTGGTTAAATGCATTGGTCACAGTCCTCCTCCAGTATATTAGCCCGCCTGCCTCCCTTAAGTATAACGCCAGCCCAGCATTCCCTCCGATTAAGTATACGCCAGCCCCGGGCCCTGCCCCCTTGACTATTCGAAGCTCCACTCCCGACGAGAAGCCCTCGCTTCCTGCCTCGAGGAGATTCGCCTTCCAAGGCATTCCACTCCATCCGAGGGTGGTCCTCTCGCCCCCAGTATCACTTCATCACCGTCGAAGGCGTCCACATGCCCGACAGCGGAGACATCCTGTCCAGGGACCCGTTCCTGTCTTCATCACTTGAACACCTCCACCCTCACTTAAGCCAGCGGACAATGACGGCCTTTCCCGTGAAACAGGCCTCCGTGTCGGGGTGCCGTAGCCACATCGCCAGGGGGAAACAACGTCCTATCCTCCTTACCTTCTAGCGAAGGGAGCCAACAGAGCCTTCGACCTCACTAGCCTGACCCCATTAGTCTACAGCCGCCAGCCCCGGCCCCCCGTAGTAATACAGCTCAGCCCAGCCTGCCCCCTATTATTATACAGCCATCCCAACACTCCTTCGGCCCACTCGTTATACCTCCAGGTCCGCCTCCTTTCCCACCGAGTCACTTATCTCAGGCCAGTTCCCCGCCTTCCAGCACCGTTCTTCTAGCCCCCCTGCCAACATCTCTGCCACGAGGTCTTCTAGTAAAGCAGCCATCCCGTCCGTTACCGGCCCCTTCTTCTAGCCTCCTCCCCCCTCCTTCCCCCGCCTTACTGCTGCAGGTCCGACCTCCGCTCCCCGCTCCGCTTGTCCCCAGCCTTCCTTCTGCCCTCGCCGGTCCCCAATCGGGGCCACTTCGCGCGAGCCGCTTCTTCTCCCGCCCTCCCCCGTGGGCAATCCCTTGCCCACCAGCCCTTCTTCCTACCCTGGCCCTTATATCCGGGCCCATCCCTTCCGCGAGGCCTTCTTCCTCCCTTGCGCCCCTGCCCGAGCCTTCCCTGCCGGTTCTTCTCCAGGACCTCCATCCCCTCCTTGTCCCGGGCGGGGTAAGCCCTTCTTGCTGGAAGAAACGTGGGCGCCTTCCCCTGCCATGCCCCGACGCTTCTTCTCATGACACCTCCCATTCCCTCCTTGTCCTGCCCGCGTTATGCGTTTTTCCGCTCCCTATACAAGTATTACCGAAACGCGGGCCTAGCCGCCCCCCTTCTTTTCCCATGCCGTGCAAACCACACGCTGCATAGCCCAGTGCCTGGGTCGGTCCCCACTTCTTCTCGGACCGGCCGTCTTCCTCCGCCCCTCTACCCTGTCCCGGAGCGGCGGACTTCTTCTAGAGAAGTGCGAGGCTCCGCTCCCCTCAGCTTGGGGCCGAGCCGACCTAAGTACGTTGCTATCCCCCACGTGCAGCGCCCTAGCTTGGGCGCCCACCTGTGCGTGATCTCTGGCCCTTCCGCGCCTCCCAAGCGTCCTTTCCCGGCGGCGGGACTTCTTCTCCAGTGGGCCGGGCTTTCCCTCCCCCAATTCTCAGTCGCGATCGACCCCGGCAGTAGTATACAGCAGCCCAGCCTGCCCCCAGTAGTATCAGCCAGCCCCGCCTGGCCCCAGTTGTATTACAGTCCAGGACCGGGAGCCTGCCCCCAGTAGTTTCCAGCACTGCCCATTGGGCCTGGGCCCCATTATTTGTCCAGCCGTTGCCCAGCCCTGCTCCCCAGTATTCCAATCACTTCCCCGTCGCCTGCCCCCCGTACGTTCTGAGCTTCCTGCCCATCCTTCCCCCCGACTTCTTCCCTCACTTCCCATGGGAAGGAGGGGGCCTGTGTCCCGCACCCGTCCCCATTATCTACCTCAGCCCACGTCCCCTCCTTCCGACGCCCGAAATGTATTCTCCGAGACCAGTCCCTCCGCGGACTCGACTTACGCCCCCTTATTCTGCGAGCCTACGAAAACCGGTCCCGCTAAGAACCTTCCACCCTTCTGTTCTCGCGGGACGAACCTCTTCGTCTCTTCCTTGGGGGGTGGGCCCGCCATTGCTTCTTCGGGGTGCGCTCCCTCTCTCGTCGGCCTCCTTCCCCCGATCTCTTCTCGAGTCCCCCGTCCAGTCCTTGCGACCTCCTTCCCCACCATTCATTCTGTCACCAATCTCAGCTTTCCCAGGCTCCTTGCCCCCGGCCGCTTACAGTCTCGCCGCCAGTCCGTCCTCCGCCCCCCTTTCCTTCCGTCTGCCCGTATTCTGAACTGGACCCATCCCTCCCATCCTTACCCGTGCCCGTCCTTCATCGCCTCCCCCACCGTCGGTCTTTCCTCCGGCGCTTCGGTACCATCACAAACGGTTGCCAACCTTTCCCTGCCCACGGGAAGTGACGCTTCCGCCCCACACTTCGATCTCTACCCCGACATCCGGACTCGCTTCCCGCGCCTTCTCAGCCCTCGCTTTCCCGTCACGCTTTATCTCGGTCCGTCCCAAGAGGTATCCAATCTTTCGCCCAGGCCCACTTCCCTTCTCCCGTCCCGGTCGCGCTCTGCGCGCTTAGGGCCGACGCTCCGTCGTTGTCTCCCTGCCCTCCGCTCTCAATCCAGAGGGTGGTCCTTCTCGGCACCCTCTTCTACCGAGGCAGCCCAGCCTTCCCGCCAAGTAGTCACACAGCCTGTCCCGCCTTCCCCCCAGTAGTAAACGCCTGCCCCAGCCCCTGCCCCCAGAGTATACCGCCAGCCCAGCCTCCCCCAGTTAGTATGAAGATCCTCCATCCACCAGCCTTGCCCCAGTATTATATCACGCAGCCCAGCCTGCCCCCATTATTCTAACCTGCCTTCCCCCTAGTCAGTATACAGCCTGCCCCCCGTAGTATACAAGCCAGGCCCCAGCCTGTCCCCCCCTCCAGTAGTATACGCCTGCCCAGCTGCCCCCAGTAGTATACGAGCCTTCCCGCCTTCCCCCATTAAACAGTATGAACAGCCGGCCCAGCCTTGCGCCCCGAGTCGTAATATCACCTGCCCGTGACCTGCCCCCAGTATTATATCATCCGACCCCTCCTTCCCGACACGCGCACCCGCCGTAGACGCCCATAGTTAGCTTAGTAATTCCATCCTTCCCCTTACACATCCCAAAACCATACCTGCCACGTGTCATTCTCAGCCCTCCGGTGACCCCGCATACAAAACACGGTGTTTTTTAAATTTTTATTTTTATATTCTA